>CM026427.1:5585908-6785908 GCA_014871385.1 Ceratodon purpureus
GGAAATTAATGAAGCAAAAAAAATCGATACCCAAGACGGAAACAGTGCATCATATGCGACATTAGCATGAAACATACCTATACTGACCCAGATAAATGTTACTCCCCGCGCGTGTGAAACTCAGTTTCAGTCACTTGAAATGTGGAGTCACGTCATATGGAACAAGGAAGACTATCAGAAGAAACGGCACTGGATCGCCACTAGAAGGGCAGAGTCACGTCACGAGAAACAGAAAATAGTGTCATAAGAGTTGTGATATCCCGTTAGAAGAAACGCAATCCATATAGCCCACTACCACTGGACACATGAATTTGGACATTTGGACCATTTCTATTCTCAAAAACATCCCACAAGAGTCAGAGATTGAGTGCGTTTCAAAATCCAGAATTAAAGTATGTACAGTAACCAACTCAAAACCACAAAGCACACAGAATCATCACTCCAACAATATCAACACAAAACACTTTGTCTTATGTCCACAACGCAACAGATGAAGTACTATAAAAGGACTTACCAGCGCGGACACTGCAGCCATCGATTGGCTCCACGCGGTGCTAGACTTCAAAGGCCTCCCAAGCGAGATGCTGGACATAATCTGGACTTCTCTTGTACAGCTGGGTCTTCCCGCATCTCCACCAACTTATCCCAATGGCGCTTGGCGATATCCGGAGGCTTCCCTTGTCCAAGCCTGATGAGCTTGTTGATCAAGAACTTCACCCGAGTCACGCACCTGGACATCCTTGAATTGAAACCATCTCTCACTGAGTTCTGTGGTTTCGCCATAGAAATCGAACTCAGAGCATACTCGTGCGATCAGTTTTGCCTTTGCCTCCTTCAGCTGTCCCTTCCACCCCGTCACGGTTGGATCTAGGGCGCGTGCAATTTCTGCAGGGAAGCATTCAGGAGGGGTTCATGGGAGCCGACAGGGATGCCATGGCGATTCAGTTTGATGCGCATCGGCTCCTTCGGCTTCCCATCATCTTCCTCCTCGTATCCCTCCATATCCTCTTCCTCCTCCATATCTTCATCACTGTACAACTCCATGTCGTCATCGTACGCAACCTCCCCTGACTGCAGCTGCTGCGAACTCTGCGAATCAGACCGTGAATTACGCATGGGTATCTTCCCCATTGCAACAGGGGTGCGGGACCCGGAAGAGCGCCCTACTGGAGAGGAGACGTCGGAGTACCTCGCCAGGTCTTGGCGGTGTCAGGTCTTCCTCCTCGTCTTGCGATGGTCCAGTATCCACGCAGCAAATTTCTTCAGGTCGCCTACGGGTTTCCTGCGAACAGGCCCCGGAGATCCCCTCCCACCGCCAGCGGACCCTCCTCTTGATCTCGGTGGGCATCTTCTCACCTCGCGCTCCATCCAGTTTGTCTCCACCCGCCTCGGCAATCTGATCTTGCTCCGGCTGCAACCCTGGGCGTTCCGTCTGGGTTCCTCCTGCTCGTCCTCCATCGCCAATCCCGGAGCTTCAACCGAATGCAGCGCTGCTCGAATTGCCTCCACCGACACGTAATTTCTCGTAAGGCTCGGCCTTGGGGATCATTGCCTCCACTCTGCAAAATCCTCTGGCTCTTCTTCCGGTTCTGTCAAGGAAGACCAAATTGCAACCCTAAATTTACAATGCCGGCCACCTAACTTCCACAAAATGGCGGCAGAGACTCTAAAGTTTGAACCTGACACTATTCCCTAGAATCGTACCCTCATCACCCAGAAGTCACTGCCCAATGAAAGGAACCTAACATACAGTATAAATTGTAATATGAAACGTGTTTCTCTATCAAATTGAGATGCTGCGAAGAGGAATTAAGGAGCGGAGAAATTATAGCATAGGGTTTAGGGTTTACTTACAGTTCGGGGGCTTGAAGCTAGCTTGGGCGTCGCTTCCTCCTCCCTCCCTCTGGTACGCCACCCGTAGACGTTGGCGCGAGCTCCGCCTGGGCTGGAAGTCGGACTCCACGGATGAGCTACGCCGTTTTCTCCAACTTGGTGCTTCTGTTGGAGCAGCAGAGGACCTCATCAAGGAACCGCACGAGAGGGGCACAACCGCGATGCGAAGTTGGGGTCGAACCTGCCTCCTTCAATCGCAGCTCCACCTCCCTCCGTTTGCGTCCACAATCGCATCACACAATTGCTCGTAGGACGGAGTTAACAAAGCCGCCGCCATATCTGTGTTCGGATCCACAGGATGCATGGTAATCCGGCTGCCATAAGTGCTCTTCAGTAGGTGACCCTATATAGGCGTGCGCCATTCAAACCAGCCGGCGGTAATCAGGTACATGTCCCTTACTTCCGTGTTGTGATTTGAATGTGCTAACACGTTGTCTCTAACACAATATAGCGTCATCTATAACAAGGAGCACCGTCTTTTTTAACGCGATATGATTTCTATATCTGTCATTTTTAACGTGATACAACCAAATCTAATGTCATATGTAGCGTGATTTAATGTCAACATAGACGTAATGTCATGTCAAATTAAACGTCATTTAATGTCATTTGCGACAACCGCATCTGTCATTGGTGACGGGATGAAATGTCATTTGTGACGTAATTAGTGTCACCTGTAACGTGATGTAATGTCAACAATGACGTGATGTAACGCGATCTACTGTCAGTTTATTTACCATTTGTGGTCTCTGGTAATGGCCGGAAATTTCATTGACTAGGTCAAGCTAATAGCCTATACTCTTACTGCCTACATTACAATGCATTTGTGTTTTTTTATTGAGGGGGGGGGGTGGGGTTGACTTTCTTTTTTTGTCATGGAGAAGGCAGCCTACGTTGACGTAGGCTGCCGTCAAATTCTTGTTTACATGAAAGCTTGTTTACTTTTGTATCAGCGGGCATGTTTTGGTCAGCCATAGTCCCACCTACTTTCTACATGAAGTGTCGGAATATTTGACATGCAATTGCTTGGCTTCGGAAACGAGCTCCCTTACGAATGTTGTTATGTGAAACATGTGTGACCGACTGGTGATCAGAACTTAGCAGGTTTTAATAGGGGGTCTGAGAGTACATCGAATTCCATTCTGGGGTGCAGCCTACGTTCACGTAGGCTGCGGTGATATGGTGTCTATGTCGTGGAGATATGGTGTCTATGTAAGTTTTAATTATCATTGGTATCTCTGTAAATTATGCGCTCGGTTGTTAGTAAGGCCGGTTCTAAAGTGAAGGTGGCCGGTGAATGCACATAAGAGTCCATTCTAGGCCGGCTAGGTTCAGATTGTCATTGCGAACAATCATCAGATATATCTATTAGAGTTAGCATATCATCAGATATGGAAAGTGTAATGGAGCTGGGGAAGAAGATGGTGTAGAATTATGTACAGTCTAGTATTACTTCGTGTGCTCTTTCATACCCCTTGAATAGTTCTAAGCTTTGTGTTGTGTACAGTCTCTGGCTGATCGATTACTGCAGCGCTCGTTTAACTTGTGATAAGTTGTGTAGACTGTGTAATCTTGTGGGAGTGCGTGATTGGATTTCGAGGGTTTTCAATACTTGTGAGTTGTTTGATTCTTAAGGTAGAACAGAGCTTATTGTAAAGGACAGGTTCGACATTGGGATTATGCATCATATCACATCATGCAAGCATTCACAAGTATGCTTGCTGCAGAGGTGGTGATTGAGAGTAGATTAGGTGGAGTATATGGTATGTGTTTGGATGTATGGATTACGCATTATTTATGATTTGAGAGAAAGAGTTAAATTTCATTTCAAGAGGGTTGCAGCCTACGTTAACGTGGGCTAAGTTTTTTTTCTTTTTTTTTTTCCTTTTTCTTTTTAAATATGGGTTGCTCTTATACCGTATTTGATTAGAATTTATTTTCTGGCTAATAAATAAGGTTTCTATCACAATGATTTAGACAGAAGTTGCACTCTTCAGTTATGTAGGCTTGCAAATTAATTTGCACATTACTTGAAAAAGTGTGCAAGCAATTAAAGGGATATTTAGGTAATTCTGGACAAAAAAAATCCAGAATTCAAAAATGACCAATGCGAACTCAGCGGACCGCCGATGGATGGAGTCCACAGATGAACAGTGTCATTGTACATGAATACCACAGAATATAGAATGCAAAACTGGACATCGAGATGTGCATGGGCGGAATTTGCCAGTGATGGATATATGAACCCGAAGATTGCGACATGTGATGCAGAATAAGAGTTACAATGAATACTTTAAAGAATATCATGTTGATTCAAGTAATGAAATGTACAATACAGAGTCGGCGACCCGCCGATAATAGAACACGCTAAACTAACTAGTCTCGTAGCACTTTGAGTCATGAAGTCCTACAACATTAAGTCTACACCCAACACTATGTACCAAGTTGACGTAAATCCTATCACATTATAACCTACTCGGAAAACTATTTCCCTGAAAGCATAGCCGTAAGGTCAATGAGTAAATCATATATTTGAAGGCCGCACAAACGGGTCGACCAAGTCGGCGGGCAGCCGATGGAAGGTGTTCTGTTGGTCAGGAGGAGGGAAGAAGTGCAAGTTGGAGGCGAAAAAGCCGCCTAACTCAGTCCCAGCAAACTTCAGTCCAGTCCACTCGTGCACGTCCAAACTTTCTCGCAGCTTCAATTGCCCAGTGCACTTGCCCCGGCCTACACGCCTGCGCCATATACTCCGGTACAGATCCGAACTTGTGCAAGGGATAAACCAGAGGAAGGATATCTGTAGCAATGTTAGGTATAACGCCGTCATCGTTCGGAAAGTTTAGATGACCCTGAAAAGGCCAAGGAATGTAGCACATACAGTTTGGTGTCCTCCTCAATGACCTCGGGTCAACATCCACAAATAGCACCTGATCTAGTTTGCAGACGTTTCTAGACTGTACCTTGGAGCAAACTTGACCTAACGTCTTATAACTCCAGGGGAAATTCTCCCGGTCGATAAGGTCACTTTTGCTATACACGAAGGACAGCCTCTCCATTACACCGGCCGGCAGAATATGTGTGAGTAAAGGCTTCAGTTCTCCCAAGGGCATCTTCGACCACAGACCAACATGGAAATGCAAGAAAAGCATGTCGAAAAGCTTCTTCAAACCTGGGCGCTTCACTATTCCGATGCGTATCCCATGGCAAAGCCTCTGTCCTGGGATCCATAGCAGAGAAGGCCATTGACGCATAGGACAATACATTTCTTGACATGATGAGGTGGACCGTGAAGGCATTTGAAATAAAACGAGGAACCTGAAGAATATGAAATGCAATCAGTGAAGGAAATCAAGGAACAGGACGAAGTATATGAAAGAAATGGACTATATTCAAAGTCCTCGGCGACCCGCCGACAAAACGATGCATTGAAGAAACCTCAAAGGTAAATGTGCAGCAAGGGAGATGTTCATGCATGGATCTACAAAAAGAAGTACCGAATGCAGCACTGGAAACAAATGTGTGGTGCAGGGAAGTTCAGAAAGGGAACAGTCTTAGTGTATTAACTAAAGAGTGTAGAGTATCATATGTGATTTTTAAAACAAGTGGCGCCGCTGGTATAGGCCCTAATCAGTCGGCTGCCCGCCGACGATGGAACTACCAGGGGCCTCCGTAGGACAAGGTAAATTCACAAACCAAGATCCAGGATCACCCGGGACGTCAAACCCGCATGCATGAGAAGGAATAACCTCCCTATACTTCTGGTATTCGCGAGATCCTGGAAAAAGACGTGGCTTCCCCACGCTAGAATTCTTCCTACAATACTCCTGGACATCCAATCCAGACTGCTTAAGTCCTGCAAGGAATGGTGTAACTACCCTAGTTAAATAGGGATTGGGGGTGGGTTGAGGTTCTTTGCACTCTGCAGAGTCCAGAAAAAAGAATTAGGATGGACAGCGCTAAATGGATGATAAGTACATTCCTATAAGGGCGGTCGTTCTGTACCAGTAGGGTATTCTGGACAGTGGCACCTGATCGAGCCAGTAGCCTAGTGTCGCAGGAAAAGTCTATCCAGACGCTTTCAACAAGTACTCCCGTTTCCCATTCGGATTAGTCCTTGTTGAGATATCAACCAGAATCCTAGAAGGCGTCTGTAATTGCTCCGAGCAAAGGATGAATGGCTAACAGCTTCTGGAAGTGACGATCGAGATTCTTTCAGAACCGTGGACCAAAGACTACCTCGAAATTCGCCGTGCAGAACTTTAGAATGAAAGAAGTCCTGGTCTAGCCCGGATATGAATTTTTGTTTCTGGTCATCACCGATATACCCGTGGTGCTCCGCGAGAGCAATCCCTTAATGTCAAGGGAAAGGTGGTAGTATCGTTGGAGAGGTGCTCAATATTACGCGCAATAATATCAGTTGCTGACACTGACGGAATCATCGCGCGGGGAACGGTGCCGGGATCGCGACGTTGGTCCGACGAACAAGTGGAAGCCATCGCACACCGGCCAGAGCTATGTGCAGCAGGGACAGAGGTCGGCGGCCCGTCGACTGGATAGTCGTACTCGTCCTCCCCATCACTTCACCGTAGGCTTCCGCTCCCGGAGACTCTTCTCTGTGAGCATCACCATCAGGAGATGTTGGGTACTCCTCCAAGAGCATACTAAGAAGGGAAGGTCCCTGGTGCACTTCAATTTCAGCGTCATCCTCCAGTGACTCCTGAAAATGAAGGACAAATTCCAAGAAAACATGGGTGATCAATCGCATGCTCACAATTCATACTTGCTCTAGTGTACAAATAGAGACACAATAAGACACCCACGACAGAATACACAGTCTCGACACTAAGTTCCGTTCTCATATATTTAAAAGGAGGAAAACTTCATTTATGCAAAAGTCTAAATACATGAAGATCCCATCGGCGGGCAGCCGACTGAATCATGTGCATGCTCTCTAAATAGTTTCTACATCTACTATGTTCTCTTTCGTTTTAGGGCAATCAATGTGTGGAGAGAAGAGACTATAAGCTTCATCCCCGGAAACAAACGACGCTGACCGAATTCGGAGTTGTTTCTGGCAGTACTCGGGCACGGGGAGTTTGGATTCTTTCAAACTGGTAAGCCAAGGAATCAATTCTCCAAGCAGATAATTCCTCTTATTTTCCGACTCCTTCGACTCGAAGGTATATGGTGTAGGGTGCACAGCGTTCCAAGGAGTGTTTGCGACATTCTTATAAGGGGAATCATCAACCAAGAGAGTGTTAATTGAAGACGCCCCCGTCCCCTTCAGCCCGTCATCGAGGTCAAAGAGGGTCTGGAGTCTCTTCAAATAAAACTCCCTACTAGCCTATGTACGCAAGTCTCGCAGAAACTCTGGTCGAACTTTGTAGCGCACTCGGCATCTAGACGAGGACAGCGCTGCTGCAACGCTGTCCACAGAATCTGGAACCTCTTTTCCTGAACGCAGCTCCAGAAGACCACCTCGAAATTGTCCAGGCAGAACTCTAGGAACTTCTCTAAACCCGGTCTAAGTTTACTATTCCACCTAGTACCCTGCTTCGTCTGGACTAATAGCAGGCCGTTAATATCCAGAACCAGAAAGTACTTCAGCACTGGATCGTGTACCTGAGTACCAGCCTGTTCCGGGGCTATGTGAAGTGGATTCAGAGGTGGAGGTCCCTGCTCTAGAACTGCACTGGGTCTATCTTCGTGAAGTTTTCCATGGACTTCCTTGTCCGCGGACTCTGGAGTGACAGAAAACGAAGCAGAGGACAAACGTGACGGTTAGGATGACGGTCGGCGGACAGCCGACTTGCAAGCAACATTATTTGAAAAAAGGGAAAGCGTAAAACTTGGCATTTACCGAAAATTTATTCATATTTGGCAGTACAAACATCTAACACAATCCTAGCGCCCGATCACTACACTATATTATCAATGCAGGCATTTAAAAGATGGACTGGGCCATCGCCTGATTCACTGACCTCCACCTTTGTGCTTCTTCGGCCTAGGCTCCCGTTTGGATGCCCGCACAGGTGACAGAACGTCCTCTGGAGCGTCCACATTCCTGGGACTCATGAGCAGATCCCCAGATGTGCCCTTCTTGGAGTAAGTCTTCTTCGAAGCAGCCTTCCGTTTGCCCTTCCCAGAGGACTCCTCCCCTTCCTGAACCCCTGAGGAATCACGGGATAAGTTACCCACAAGAGAGGAATCCTGCGCAGTACCATCGGTCTTACTTCTCTTCATTGATCGTGTCTTGACCAGAGGGTTCTCATCCGGGCCAATCATCCGAGTTGCGGCCCTTCACACCTTGAGTGACGAATGCGATTGACCTTCCCTGTCAACTTGGTCTTGGCAGAGGGGTTAGATGAGGTTTGCTCGTCTGCCGTCGGCTGCCCGCCGACGGCAGCAGGAGGGAACATGCCCTTCAATGCTCACTGCAGGCTCCTGGGTTGGCTTCTGGACACGGAGAACCACTTCATCGTCAGGCCTCGATGCTAGAGGAACCTGCATCTTCTTTGGACGCCCCGCCTGGTCTAAATCACGTTGTGGCTCGGCGGGAGGAGTCTCCTGCTCTTGAAATGTAGGAGAAATAATACCGAAGCTGAGGGAGTCAGTTCCGGTCTCCCGTAGAACTTGCGACAGCGGTGGGTTCACGTAACGAGGATTTGATTCTTCCAGTGGTAATACGTCGGGTTCTGGTTCATAGTCTAAGTCCTCCGTGTCTCGCTCCTCTACCTCTGCATCTCCAGTTGGAATAAAAGCCTCAGCTTGGTCGTCCTCGTTTCTTGGCTGTTCCTCAGCATCTCCAGCTTCATCTTCAACGTCTGGGTCGGGTACATCTGGTGGGTCCTCGTGGACATCGTCGTCGGAGTCCAGATAACTCTCTGAGCGAACCCCCGCAGTCTTCCCCGAACCCATACATCCACCCTTTCCGACCAAATGGGCCTCCTCCGCATTCACACCCAAGTCGGCAGCCGTGAGAGAGCCAGACCTGCCTCTAGCAGAGGCGGGGACAGACGGCCCGGCCCCAGACTGCGTGGTCTGAACTGGAGCTTGGACGGGCACGTTATAAACGCCCGGAATGAACGTCATATTCCGAACCCGACAGTGCGCTTCGTATCTCTCTTCCTCGGTACGCACGATCTCAATTACAGTCAAATGGTTTTTTCTGCAGCAGAACAAGACGAAACGGTTAAGGAAATCTTCTACCCAAGAAACACGAAGGATTCAATCAGCGTCGGCTGCCCGCCGACGATCGGTGAGCAAACAGCGAAGGCACCAGAAGAGACTGCAGTAACTTACCAAAGCGAGGGCCGTGACGTTCCCCCCTCCCCAGCAATTGATCACCCGAACGTCCTCAATCTGCATCGCTTTCTCCAGAAGAGATTGGAGGAAAGAGTAACTAGCGTGGCAGTGTCCATTTGACCAATCCTCCCCAAGATGATCTTCTCCTTCGTCCACATAGGGAGGAAGCGGACGTTTCAAACCAGTGAAGTCCGAGAAGGTATTCCATGCATCCCCGGGCGTTGTTTTTGGATACATAACGGACACATGAACCTTGGGTCTAGAGTCAATGAGAGAACTCCTTTGAAACCCGGCGGAACTATCAGGGAAGTACTGCATAGTATGAACCGTCCACGAATTACTCGTCAGCCTTAACACGCCTTGAAGAGTGTGATTACACTCAGCATCGAGTAGCCACAAGGATGGGGTGACAAGCTTATTCACCTTAATTGTATCTACCTCCCCATCCAGAATGACCTCCTCCTCCACCTCACGGTGAATCCTCTCAGCGACAGTTATAACGTGTTGTTGTCGCATGTTAGGCATCTCCTTTCCCGTTGGATCGTAGCCAAAGACCACGAACATCTCATACTGCGCCTTGTTGAAGGAGAATGCTCCGCGAACGTCAAGAGCTGTGCACACTTCACCCAGGTCCTGTGCAATCCGAACATCGAACTGTACAGACGACTGCGAAGACTGGTCCACATCCGACTTCCAGTACTTTTGCACAATGTCTTTGAAGAATTCTGGTGTTGGCCCGTGCGACGGCGTGAGCGGATGATTCCGTCCCTTAAGCCACTCCTTCCCCTCATGACTATCTTCCAAGTCAGCCCGAATATTACTAACCATCGTATCATTGAACCCCTTCTCGACTTCAAGGGAATTCCAGTCATCCATGCTCCACTCAATATGCTTCCCAGTCCCTGGTTTCTTCAGTGCAAAGCCCCTGTAAATACACATGAGCTCGTTCCGGACAACATACTCGTATTTCACATGCTTACACCAATTCTCCAATGATGTTCCATCCCGTTGAACCACCTCTTTCCCAGTGACCTTGACGTACACTTTAAGGTCCAGAATTTCCTTGGCCAGCCTCTTGCATTCGTGGTCCCGAAGACCGATCACGTACTGCATGTCGTTGAGAGTTTTTCCGGCGGGCTGGCTTTGGGGGAAATCCTGGTTTCAAACCGTCCTCCCCGATGATCCTCCCCTCCTCCCAGGCGTCGAACACCAGTTGCCACTCGTTGTATGTTTCGTCAAACACGAAGACTAAGGGCAGCTTGAAGGTTTGGGACGTAGGGGACTTTCCGAGAATCGGACTGAGGTACTCCTTGCAGAACTCCTGCAAGGAAGAAGAAAATGACATTGATAAATAAATCCCACTTCTACAATACGGAGAACCACTTGAGCGTCGGCGGTCCGCCGACGACTTTTAACTACATGTAAACAACAGGAAAAGAGGAAGATGTGAATTACCTTCCATGCGCTGAAGTCATCTTTCTTGTCGATCCTCCCCCGCTCGATCCATTTGGCGCGCATCTTTGCCAGCTGGGACCTGAAACTTACTTCGGCGACTTTATCCTTCACCTCGATGTTTAATGCGTTAGAGACCTTAATGAGGGTATCCTTGTTATCAGCATATACAGGAATGATATCGTGGTTAAGGTAATACTGCCGCATAGGAGAGTCCAGTGGTTCCTTCTCTCCCAGTTCTCGACAAGCCTCAAACGTGTGCTGGCCCCCAATTATGTACCAGTGGATGCCCTCATCTTCATACCAAGGTACGAGCTTAGATGTGCCGTCATCCAGTGTAAGTGAATACTTGACATTTAGGGCTGGCAGAGGTCGAAGAAGTCCTTCCAAGCCTTTAAGCTTAATCTCGCCCGTCACTGGATCCTTTACTCTGGGGTCACCACTCATAGGAAGGCAGTACAGCTCGGGCTTCTTCCGGATCGCTCCAAGTCCTTTGTAGAAAAGACTTATCTGATCCTGCCTCTTCCTGAATATCGCTCTGTACTTAAATTCGTCGGGAGCTATGTGTATCCTGTTATATGGAATCTGACAAGGAAGGGCACGTTGCCCGTTGGGGAAGCAGTGCCCAAGTCCCTCCTCCAACGTCTGGTACATGGCAAGGACGTCGGTGTCCTTTGTTTTGGAAGTGAGATTGTTTGCGAGCATGAGAGCTTCCGCCACGGTCTGCTTTTTCTCTTCCTTCTTCCCACCTTTCTTCTTCCCACCCTCGCCCTCAGCAGCCGCTGCCTTTCCCTTCTTCCTTCTCGATGACTCCCCTGTCGTCTGTGTCTCTCCGGTCTCGGGGGTGACTGTACCAGTGCCCGCTTCTACAGCAGACTTGCGGCCGCCTCTTTTCTTTGCTGAAGGCTTAACCGAGTTCTTCGTCTTCTCTTCCATCACTTTGTCCCCGAGCGTATCAATCACGTCGAGTATCTGTTCAACAGCTATGTTCTCGCCCCTACCCCAAATAGCCGCACCCTGTACTTCTTTAGAGCACAAGCCGTCCATGCACTTCTCAACCGGAATTACAACCGCGAAGCAGTCCACTGGTGTGCCCTCCGCGACAAGAACCGATGCAAACACCAAGCACACGTTGTCGTTATCCTCGCATTCCCTGGCACCAATAATCTCAAATCTTGGTCCACCTGCCATTTGCTTCTGACCTATTTTGGTCACGAAGCCCAGCGACGTGGGAGTGTCACGCCAGGTGATGCCCCACTCCGTTATCTTCGAATCAGCGAGGAATGTCACCCTCGGTTTCAAGCCCCGTGCGAGTATTTCTACTTCAGGATCAACAACCTTGTCACAGAGCCACCGTAACCCATTTGGTTTTGCGGTGGAGTCGACCTTCGCCCTGCAAAATTAGAATCACAAGATTAGACCATCAGATTCTCACTCCATCGGCGGACAGCCGACGGGGCGGATGGACACGCCCTCCCCATCGGCGGACAGCCGACGGGGGGAATAACCCATGTGAGAAAATAGAAAAATGAAGGACTCAGAAAGGGGTGGCGTCGGCGGTCAGCCGACGGGAGGAACAACCCCATGCGAGAGAACACAAAACATGAAGGGCAAAAGAAGGGGTCACGGCGTCGGCGGACAGCCGACGGGAGGGACAAACCCATGCGAGAAAACAGAAACATGAAGGACAAAAGAAGGAGTGGCGTCGGCGGACAGCCGACGGGAGGGACAAACCCATGCGAGAAAACGGAAACATGAAGGACAAAAGAAGGGGTGGCGTCGGCGGACAGCCGACGGGAGGGACAAACCCATGCGAGAAAATGGAAACATGAAGGACTCAAGAAGGGGAGCGTCGGCGGACAGCCGACTGGACAACTTACCCACTCTCGGAGGCTGCCATGGCGTCGGCGGATGGCCTTTCACCGTCGGCGGATGACCTTCGAACAGCAGCCGACGCGCGCAGGTGAAGGAGCCGACGCCCTCAACCCTAGCAGCCGACGCAGAAAAACCTAGCAGCCGACGCGACCTCTGCGGAGCGCTGAGAAGAAGACAAAAGAGAGCTGAAAAAGAGAAGGCTGGAAATGAGGAGGAAATGTCGGGAGTGGCGGATGTATACCCTGCAGACCTCCACCTCCCGAGACTGAATCGTCACGCCCGATGGGTCATGACGTATGGCTATGTACATACCATCCATGCATGGATGGTCATCCCTAACATCCGTCCCATCACGCCACGTAGGATGATGATGGGACGTCTTTTGACTTTTTTTCAATCCGTCACCAAGTCATGATGGCGTGGGCATGTGATGTGACAGCTGCTCCAATCGCCACGTTCAAATTCGTAATAATGAACTAACATTGTTCTGTGACGGCGGGGGCATCTCGCCGCCATGATGGGATCTTGATCTGTCCAAGGGCGCAAAATTGAATTCGATTCTGGCGCCAATTTGTACTCCTGGGAATTCATAACTAACCCCCCGTCAGATGCGCATACTTCATTCTATTTCTGTCATTGCACTTTCGATTCCCTCTGAGAGTGCTCCTGACGCACACGTTTCCTGAGAGGACCGTTATTATTCCCGCATGTGCTTAACTGTCCCGCACCTTCTGTTGCCGTTTCTGTTGTCTTCGTCTATCGTTTCTGATTGGACGGTTGAGAGGAGTCTCTGATTGGACAGGTTAGGGACATCATACTGCTTCTCAACTAAGGTCCCCTGCAATTTCTGTCGGCGGACGTGTCCGTCATCGTCGGCGGATGCTATTTCTGTGCACACTCCGAGTCGTACGATCCGCGTCGGCTGCCCGCCGAGTCGTCTTCGTTGTCGGCGGATACATTTTACTCCGTCGGCGGGGACACTTCCCGTTGACCCTGTCGGCTGTCCGCCGACGAGGTCTTCATCTTTTATCCAATGGAAGTAGAGCCGATTCAGACGTTTCTAAGGAATGGCCGATCAGGGCGGTGGAAGGTTAAAAAGGGCGTTGTCGTGGCCCTTACTCATTCTGGGCTCTATTATGCAGGCAGGGCAGTGATCCAACGTGTTGTAGAATTTGATCCTATAGTGGTGGTGGTAAAAGTGATTGAGGTTTCAGACAGCATGGAAATGAATATACCATTTCCAGATGAGGGTGTGAAGTCCTTGAGCAACTGCTTAGGACAAATGATATTGTGGGAGGCGGCCGACCTCAGGCCTTTCGGAGAGGTGGAAGACGATGACATCAAGGCCGTCGGCTGCCCGCCGACGGATGTTGAAGAAGATGTCAAGCCCGTTCAAGAATTCCTGGACCTCGCAGAGCAGATGGAAGTTGCGCTCCTCGAGGAATCCGGAGGCTCAAAGCGTTGTGTAGCCGCTGGAGTCATTATGGAGTGCTCTCCGAAAGGAACGTGGGAGGGGTTCTTGATTCCTCACAGCTTCTTTCTAATAGTGAGAGTGTCGTCCGTCAATCCAGAATTCTCTGAAACACCTGCTTTCTGCGAGTTACCGGATGTGTTAACGATCGGGTGTGCTGTGGGGCGATTGGTACTTTGGAGTGGATACAAGGTATGTCCACTTGTGAACGGCGCGTTGGCTGGCACATGTCCCGTCGGCTGCCCGTCGGCTGCCCGCCGACGGAACCTCACTTGGGGAACAACAATGAAGAAATTGATGAAAGCAACTCCGCTCCGTCTGAGCAGGATCTGGGGACTAGGTCTCCAATGAATATCAGCAGTGCCGACGATGTGTCTAAACAAGGGGAATCCGACGTAGAAACAGATGATCATTGTTGGGGTCCGGATTCCGGGACCTCGGGTACTCCTTCCACTCCAGATGCTTCTTATCCTGACCGCCACCTCTGGAGAAATCGGTATGTCGAACTTCTTAATGATGACCTATCAGTCCGTGGTAGAGCAATGATTCAAGTATGTTTACCGGACGAGGCATGTGATGATGAAGTCCTAGGGGATACAGAGGTTGGGGTTCTCTTCGTCTCTGAAGACGATCATCTGCAGATGACAACTCTCAGATGGCGTCTGACTCACACTCGGTTAGAAGGGGGTCACCTTCTCTCTGATATAATTACTTATCGCTCCGAGAATTTAGCAGACGCCGACGCGGACGATGGTCTAGATGGTGTCCCGAAGAATGCCTATCGATCGGTGCGGAGGAAAGTTCGCGAAAAAGATGACGTCTCTTCCACTAAGCTTCGTCGAATGGTTGTCCCTGCTGAATGCCGCTTAGTGAGCTCAAAGCGCTGTTGCAAGGACCGATGTTGCCAGACTTTTAGATGGGAAGATACTGTGAGTATTCGTCGTAAATTTTACGCAACAACATTCGAGGCGAGGCGAGAGATGTCCTTCGCTGTGCAACGGCACTTACATACTGTACCCGGCAAGCAGAAGCTCTATGTTACTCTTGCGAACGTTGACGTATGTGAAGTGGCGTGGTATATCATTCACGGAGTATCGAAATCCGCGTACTACAGCTACAAGGCTTCGGCCCGAAGTGGTCGTGTCAGTGGGAGTCACGGAAATTCCGGTGTACATCGTCCCCAGATTCACACAATCCAGGCCCGCGCGACGTTGACCACTATCGTTAATGAGAATGCCGACCAAATGCCCAATGAGTTTCGGATGATTGGCAAGAAGAGAGTGGCCGCGCTCAAAGTACTCCTGTCTGCGATGAACTGGAATCACATGCGCGAAATGGCCAACGCCGTAAGTTCTTCCTCATCTTCTTTCACTTTGGATAGTTTACTGAATTGTAGTGATTACTATCGTCGGCTGCCCGCCGACTGGATGACGAACTTCCCAACTGATCGACCTCACTCTGTGCTATTCAGGTCAATGAGCAGTGCAACGCGAAGCTGATTTCGCAGTCCTCCGTTAGTCGCATGAGGAAGGAGTACTTCCGCAACGTTGAGGTCAAGGCAGTAGGAAGTAATTTCTCCAAGTGCAGTGAGTGTGACTTCCTCGTTGAACTCATTGCCAAGTATCCAAGAGGGTCGGACGAGTGGCAGAGCTTGACAGAGGATAGGACCAGGCATTTGAACTATCAGCGAGCTTGTCGCAACATTTATTACGGATGGACAACCCAATCTATACAGAGTCCTACTGAGTTCCTATGCATCATACATGATAAGATGGACACATCGAAAACAGCGATCCCCTGCATGCAACGTATCACGAAGGCTACGGCAGGGCTTGGTCAAATTCTGATTTCCTGTACTGGAATGCTGACTCACGGTCACGGAGATGGCGCCTACGCACACTATGCAACTGCCCTGTGGCCAGGAGACCCAAATTTCACAATCTCCTCGTTGTGCAGGGTATTCCGTGCCTTGGAGAGACTACCTGTCCGGGAGTCAAAAGCACTCTTCGAGGCACCGCCACAGAATGAATTCTTTGCAGCGCTAATGCATGGATCGTCACGTTGCATCCCCTCAATTCCACCTTCCAGAGATGAGCCACTCACTCCACCTCTGCCTGGTAGGCCTGCTGTTCCTTTGCCGAAGAAGTTGTATCTCCAGCTTGACAATTCTGCGAAGGACAACAAGAACCGGTTTCTTCTAGCATTCTGCTCGTTGCTGACGGCGAGGCGAATATTCAAGGAAGTTACAGTTGGTTTCCTGATTGTGGGACACACACATGAGGACATCGACGCCCACTTCAGTCACCTATCGAAACTCATTAAGCGAAAGAACACATACTGCCTTGCCGACCTTATGAAGGCATTCATGGATTCTCAGAAGACAGTTGCCTTTATTCCAGAGGTTGTTCAGGAAGTGGCAGACTTCAAAAGTTATGTTGCTGATTTTCATCACGACGGAGGTAATGCGATAGAAGGTCACAGTGAAATGCATCTTTTTAAGTTCTATGTAGTGGAGGATGGGGAGGATGCGGGGTGGCCCGTGATGAGGTACAAGAAGCGTCCAACTGATCCGTCATGGCTTCCACCTGGCAAACCCGTGAAAATGTGGAGGGCAGACAAAGAGGGTAAACCACGTTTGCCCGTCGGTGATCCCAAACCGGTTCCTCATAAGCACTTATGGGGTAGTGTTGAAGTCGATGAGGGCAAGAAGAACGCGGATAAAGAGGTGGCAAGGGTAGCGGAGTGTTCAGAGAAATTTCATTAAAAGTGGATTATCTAAGTACATTGAGTACTGGAGAACTGGCATGGCTCGGGATAAGAAATACGTACAAGACATGTTACCATATGTATTGTATTGGGAGCGAATTTTAAAGGAGGTCAACGAGCCACTGCCCCCCAATTCCGCCACCTTACAGGAAGGATTCTGGCCTATCTCAGACTGGAAGCGGGACCACGTCACCACATTCGATGCAGAGGACGAATATATACCGGATCCGGATATTCGTCCCGGTGACGAGGATGAGGTGGAGCCCTATCCTTTCTGTGGTCCGAAAAACTCTAGGCCGAAGTCTGTGTTTAACCCATATCGTAACGTTTTACGTGGCGATTGGGTTTTCTGTCGTCCATGTAAGGAAGACCACCTACCCATTTGGATGGGTAGGGCGATAGAGCTTGTTATAACAGAGCCTGGTCCTAATTACGGTAAGTTCAAGGTTGAATGGTGGACTCCGATGAAGGGCAAGAAGGAAGGTAAGAAGAAGGTTGCGAGAGAGTGCTGGACAAGACGGTGGGAAAGGGAGTTGACTCTTGCGGAGTGGGTGGAGTGTAAATCCGTTGTATACACTCATAGGACCAAGAAAACTACGCATGAGGGGCCCCCAAAGTCCCATCTAATACCCGAAGATGTTGTGATTGCTGCCATGGCAAACTTCGAATCGCATGGAATCTCGATGAACTGGAATGACGAGGAGGAAGACTAGTCGGCTGCCCGCCGACGATTGTGATCTTAGCTGTAGAAGATGTAGCTAGTGATGGTTTCCTCTGTAAACGTTATAGTTGAATATTGTAAACACTGTGATTCCTTCGAATAAGAATTGTATTCTACCATAGACCCAATACTAGTCATGTATTACGCTTTGTCTTCTATTTGTTGTTCTGATGCCTTACTTTTCCTTCTTCGGTGGTCGTCGGCTGTCCGCCGATGCCTCTAACCATGTTAGATAAGCATCATGAACGGTGACTTTGTGAGGCTGGTCTATATTGTATGACCTGTGATTTTTACGGTGGACACTGTTACTCTAGTCGGCTGCCCGCCGACGCTTTCCACAAAATTGGTAGAACCACTATGCGCTTTGATAAACTGATCAAAAATATTTATCCATTTCATTATATTCTTATCGGAGTACAACGGTAGTGTTCCGCCCTTTACATGTTACTTTGTATTGTGTATACATCAGAGATGCCACTACTCCTAAAGCCTCAGTAACAAATGCTAACCATGAATTCTACAACTATCCGAGTGTGTGAAGCAGCTCTATTGAAAACGAGCTCGACAATTCTAACACACACTAATTCACCCTAAAGCCAAAAAACAAAAAAGCTGCATATGGTCGCCAACGCCATGAAGCGATCAGTCCTTTGCAGTAGACTTGGCTCGGACAACACTACACCCAGTATCGACGGATGGATGCACGGATCCAAACGACGAATACGTGGACTGCGGGCTTGCGTTCCCTCCGCACCACTGATCTTGGCCAGAGCACCGACTTCCAGCACCCTCCGAGATGTCGTAAGCTTCGTCAACAAGGCGGAGCCACCCCGCAGTTGACATGGTTTGCGTTGACACTTCCCCTGTGTGGCTGAAGTGAACACTGCCAACACTCCCGGACTCCTCGGACTCCTCGGACTCCTCGAACGTCAGTGGAAAGGCGATGCCGGAAGCGTCAGAGATCTCCAACAACTCAATGCTGTGAGCAATACTCCAAAACCACCGCGCACCTGGCTGCAGAAGGCGTGGGATGTATCTGAACTCTGGAATGGCGGTGTTGCGAGAACGGGCGACCACCGCCCTATACCATGGCCGGAGCTCCTCGAGGTTAGCCGGTGTCTCCCGACCAAATGGTCGCTCCACATTGCTACCCCGCCTCCCCATAACGACAAAATATTGGACAATATGCGACTAACTTCTACAGTATGCGACCTGCTTCTACAGTATGCGACCTTCTTCTACAGTAGACAGCCGACGAGTTCGACTAGTAAACTGGTAAACGTTCTAGTAATCCACTTCTCTAGGGTTTTCTGGACGACTAATTGCCAACGTCGACCTAGTCTAGTAGCCCCTACTCCCCTACTCGGCTGGTAGCCGACTAGGACTAGCTTACTCATCATTTGCATCATTGGGACTAGGACTTATTTACTCATCATTAGGACTAGTAGCCCCTACTCTCCTACTCGGCTGGTAGCCGACTAGGACTAGCTTACTCATCATTTTTATCACTAGGACTAGGACTTATTTCCTCATCATTTTTATATGTATTTCAAATTCCAGAGGTCGGTTCAGTGAGGAAGAGGCTGGCTCTCCTAGTCGGCGGCCAGCCGACTACAAAGGACTTCCATTCGTTGTGACCCTGAATACTGTTCATTCTAAACGACGACTCCGGAGTCCTCACAGACGGACACCCCAATGTGAGATGCCTGGCAGTCGTGTCCACTCAGCGGGTCGCCGACGATCTTCCCTTCACCCGCTTCACTTCACAGATCCACATTTTGCAGAGCAAGTATTTCCTTTTATTAGAACAGATAGATTTCTAAGGATAGGGTTTCTAGGGTTTAGGGTTTCTAGGGTTTAGGGTTCTCAGTCAGCCACTGGCCGAGAGATTCGGCCATGACAGTGGGACTGGGATGTCCTCTATTCAACATTATAATAAATTCACTCAAATGATTTTATCCCTTGTAAACGGAATGCATTTTTTCATAAATATTTGACATCTTTCTCTTTAAATTTGAGGGATAACACATGAATTGGACGTCTAATGATGATGCAAAGTAGTCCATAATTGAGCGTTTTGTCCATAATTACTTAAATACCCCTTATGCGAGTATTTACATATATACAACTTGTAAAATAAAATCATTATGATAAAAAATTAAGAAAATATGTATGTACAAAACAAAAATGAAAATAAGATAATGTGATGAGTACAAGACCTTCCAAACTCATCGACATCTCCTGAGTGCTTTCTCATGTCCCTTCTCTATCCGCAAATAATAGTCTATTATGCCTTCTTGTTATTACTCCTTTGTACTTTTCCACCACAAAAGTAAATACCCTTACTAATCTCTTCTATAAAGATACGTTTTTGTGATGAAATATCATCGAAACCAATAATGCCTATTATAGCATCATCCTTAATCAAAAGTGTAGAATAATAGATTTGGCATAAGCATTCCACAGCAACATCTACATCATATTTAAATTTTTCTTCTACACTCTATTTGCATCGTAGCTTAACTTTGAGGACTCTCCAAATATAAAGTGGAATTGAAATCTTTTAGGCCCTAAAAGATGCAATTAAGGAAAAACCAACAAGATCATCCTCCTACTTCAGAGAATTTGAAGTACCGCCAACCTTAGAAAAAAAATTAAAAAATCCTCATATATTCTTCATTATAATCAAAATCACTATGAATTGTAGAAAGCCTCAGAATTGTCCAAGGTTCCCTATGCTTTATCCACTATTGTAGGCACGATTGTCTCCTATTGTGTGTGTAGGTATACAATAAACTGTACACCAAAACCTTGGATCTTTTGAAAAATAGAGTAATTCATGAAGAGGAATCTTACCTTTTGGTTTAGAAAAGTAGAATAATACGAATTCATCTAATTCTGTGTCCAAAGGAATGTTGAATTTCTTCAAAATATTGATATGGTGGGCACTTTTCCTATGTCTTTATGACTCTGCAAAACTTTGGATTTTTTTATCACAAAGTTCACAGAATTTTGATGTTCTCGGTCCCTGAGCTTCTATCATTTTTTCTTTTTAAGACATTCCGATTTTTGCTTTTTAAGACATCCCCATTTTTGCTTCTACTAATACCTAGGATAAATATTAGTAAAAATTATAATCATTCTAATGTATAATTAAAAAAACAATGTAGTTTTGGGAGCATATCATATTCCCTCACACGAAACAAATACAACCACATAAATGTCGACGAGTTTGTAACATGTAAGGAAGTCTTCATAGAATGGCAAGAATGTTTGAAAGCATCCACGGGATTTTAAGTGAACCCATGAACAATAACAATAACCACAATGTAGAACATAATTACTATGTGAGATAAGTTCGTATTAAAGTCGATAGTCTACTCACATAGTTAGCATCCTCAACATTTCCGAATTCAACAAATCCATTAACGTGCTGCAAATTTGTCACCAGTCCTTAGGTATATACACGCTTACTGATCCGAATAGCAGTACAAGACATACATTAAGTTAGTCTTTTTCAACTAACTAATCAAACCTTTCACAATCACATGGCAATCATCTATAGTAGAAGATCAAATAGAACACATTTACCTCTAACCAGCAAGCATGACATTTAAACATTCAAAAAACAATTCTTTTCCAATGTTGTGATTCGTACTTCATCTTTCGGTGTAAAACATATTACATGATAAGTACCTTTGAAAGTGCAAATAATTAACTCCAATGACTATCGTTTTATGCAACATAGGGTCACCTGAATCTAAGCCTACTTGCTATACTTCAGCAAAGATTGTCCTATCCTTGAAGAACAATGTTATGGCGACCAAGTTATTGGTGATGATTCCAGTCACAATTCAATGGGGTAGCTGCGTAGCACAGTATACGGAATTCCCATCTTGCATCTTCCTAAGCATCATCTGCTTCACAGGGCACCTCTCTACATACAAAACATCTGTGAAGGTATTTTGCGAACGCACGCGAGGTATTATCCTAACCGTGTTTTCCCGCAAAAATGTTGTCCAAGCCGAAACGTGATGATTTGTGCTCATAGTCGCAGCTAGCAAGGATATGAAGGTGAAGTAGGAAGAGCTCATGAGGCAACACATAACGAAGGAGCTTGAGTTTCTACTGGACCGAGTCAACATGGACAGGCCTGCACGACGCCGCTCTTCCATTTCCTCAGCTACTTCATTACACGAGTCCGAGAGTTCCAAAGACCTGCATGGATGTGGCCCTCCGTGGTTGTCACCGCCGCATCACTGCAGAAGTAATTGGCCCTCCAGAGCCCCCCTTGCCCTCTAGAGCCCCCCTTCTCAAGATGCGCCGAAGACGGCAGAGCCGCCTTCCGCAACGACCACCGTACGTCAGAGCATTGTGGCGTGTATCATGACCTCGTCGTCGAACAGTCCCTCAAAGAAGAGAGCGAAGGTAAGTCCCCATTGATGTACTTTGTGAAATTCTTTTCTGGTTTCCTGCTTTGACAATTTCAATTAAAACATCATGTGAACGAGAGATTTGTAAACTTGCAATTCCTTTTATTGTGCCTAGGTTGTTGGTCCGAAGTCAACCAAGATAATAGCCGTGGTTGAATTTTCAAGTGAGGCGTGTCCACCTGTGGCAAACTGCCCAATTTTGCCTACCATCGTTGCTATGATGGCAAAGACCACATGCACCTCTCTAGTCTAGCATCCAATTGCACCAGTCGAACGCTATGACAAACGCCTTGACTGGGATGAGGAGCGCAATTGTGCTAAGGAAGAGGATTAGAAGGCCTCCAAAGTCCTTGCCTGTATGGATGACTTTATTCAAGAAAGTTTCTGCAAACTCGACTACTTGCAACGCCAGAACATCGGTGCACACTACCACCTTGTGGAAGTGCGCGATGAAGCAGAGGTGAATTGGAAGTACTTTGAGCGGCTCTATAGCAACACACACTTAGAGTTGGAGTTGGCACGCAAGGAAGTGAAAGCGATTCAAAACGAGTTGTCAAGTGCTAAGGCAGAAGTTGCCAACCTCCAGGAATGTTCGGCAAAAGCAAAAGTGGAGGCAGAGGCCCTCAGTAACAGGCGCGCAATGGTGGCGAAGGTAAGGGAAGGTAAACTTGTGCTACAAATCCCTCTCACTCCGTTCATGTCATTGTATCTAAAATTTTCTTATTATTGTTGAAATCTTCTGTTCCGTGGCAACGCACATTATCTCCTTGTACACATAGATCTAAATTTACTATAGATGTCAGTGCAGAAGCCGCCTCGATCGGGAGACAAAGAAAAGTAAAAGAAGAAATTATTGAAGTCTCCAAACGGCTGCCAAGTGGAACAGCGGCGGACCCATTTGTACTGGAGTATTGACAACTTTTGAACATATTGGATTTGTCAATGATAATAGTCACGATGCTTTTAATAGTATGATTACTTCCAGTTGCAATAGAAATGTATCTCATATTGTATCTCGTCTTTCTAAGTTGGACAAGGACCTAAGGCTAATAATTGCTAAAGAAAAACAAGCTACGTCTACCCATGAAAAAATCAATCATAATGCACTTTTTAAGTCTAGTTGGGGGCTGACAACAAGAACCTCTTACATCACTTGAGGCACACGTGAATTAGTTGAAGCAATCTGAGCATGTTGAATTGATCAACAATGTTTGTGAAAGAGTACTTGGTCAAAGTGGTCTTGCATTGCTTAACAATGCTTGTCAAAGAGTACTTGGATAAAGTGGTCTTGGGATTACTTCAAGTTCAAGTCCGAAGATACAATCACTCATTATAAGTAGTTCTCAAAATTTTACTTTCAACTTATTATTTAACTTTTAGTTGATTGTTGAATTCTGTTGAGAATTCGTTGAAGTATTGTAAAAGTCCAGTAATTAGTGACTTGTGAATAGAACAATTTAGTTGTACATACTATGTACATTTGATCGAAGGAATGTGAAGTGTCACAAGTTGCAGTTATACTTGTATCTATTCTATATAATAAAGTTGTACATTTTGTATGTACTAGCAAAACCCTTGATGATTCCTTGAAATGAAGTTGTGTGTTGTTCACGCAAGTATTCTAGTTATTGTAAATGCCTTGCAAAATTCAAAAATCAAGAAGGTAGTACACTACACAAGTTTTGGTTTACTAGGCTGTACGCTACAAAGATTATGTGAAGAATTGAGTAGACTACGGCGAGTAATTGTATTCCTTTGAACAAACCAAAATTTGACACGATATGTCCATTATTTATGGAATAGACTATTAAAGAGGTGCAAACTCTAGAAAGTCGGTCATTAGATTCAGTCCCAACAGCTTCTGAACAAGGTACACTCAATCGGGCAGACACAGAGAGAGCTCATGCCCCGTCCAAGATTGTGGCATTTCAATTTCAACTCCGATGCTAATCACTCTCAAATAGTACTACAATTGCAGCACTATATTCCCGTATTGTACTATACCAATAATAGATAAAATTAAACAAATTAAGACAAATCAATTTCTTGGTCCTCCATTCATATTAGCAAAATCAAGAAAAAAATAGAGAACTTATATCCATTAAAATTTGATTTATTATTGATAATAAAAAATATGAGTGAATATTATTCCAATTACTTCTTTTATTATAATACCTACTTTCAAATTAAAAATGATATTGTAACTTATAATTGAAAACGTTATTGACAATCCATTCATGCTAGGTAATTCTAATAATGCTTTTGTAAAACTATTAATTATAGTAAATATTTGAGGCACTTAAATTGTTGTTTCATCCATTTGATTAGGGAAGCAAGTAGGGGAGCACACTAACTAATACCCATCGAACTCTCGGAGAACCCTTTTTTAGCATGTAGAACACTGTTCATGTTCTACATGTAGAACCCTGAAATTACAAATGGGGGGTTCTACAGTCTTTTTTTAGAATTTTTTTTGCAAATTCGGGTTCTACAATCCAAATTTAGTTAGGAAACCCTTCCCGTGGACCGTAGAACCAATAACCTGCAAGTTGGAAGGTTCTACATGGGCCCACCTGGGAAGTTCGATGGGTATTAGTTAGTGTACCGCGCAAGTACGTGGTTGATCATTGCTTATTTTTGCTTCATAAAAAAGTTCAATAAGATTTAATTCATAAAAAATCATTTGTAAAATAACTTTATAAAAGCTTGATTTTGTTATTGAATTAATACCAATAAGCTTCATGTAACATTGAGGAATAACAAGTTTTTTGGTATTAATTATGTTGAATAAAAGAAGTGAGGGTTGCATAAATAATCTAAATTTCTTTTAATATTACTTTTTATAAAGCAAAAATAAAATGAGCATGATCTTATGATTCTATATTAATTCTAGATGTATTAGTTTAGCAAGTACATCCAAAAAAACTCTAGTTTATTAAATATATACTTCAAAGTTGCAATTATGTCTCAAAATAATTCTTTATCATTATCTTGAGAAAAAAAAGAAAAAAGAAAAAATATTCTTTTGATATAAGTGAATGAAAACTAGAAAAACTTTGTAATTATTATAAAAAAGAGAAGACTAAAGAGTAATCATTTAAGATACTTTTTTATAACCATCTCAACTTGTGTTTGCAATGCAATAAATTCTATCTATAGAACCTTATGTTCTTATTATTTATCATTTTAAACATGACATGTTTGTTATAAAAAGTGGACGAGTGATCCAAGATATTAGCATTATAAAAGATATTCCAATCAAATAAATGAAACATCAACAAATTATATAACTTATTTGAGAAACTATTTAATTTTTTTTATAATACCATCTTAAATCTTAAATAAAATTTACAGATCCAAGATTTCTCAAACACTATACAAGAAACAGTAAACTTAACTATAAATTCCCATTAGCAATTAAATTTGTAGCAGTTACTCTTTCAACTAACTATAATCTGGATCATGAAACCATTTACTTACAAATTTACTACACTATGCTACCAACATTGAAAACTACAGAACCTAGAGCTTAAAACTCTAATATCTTCAGATTAAAGGACTCATAATAACTATTCCTTTCAAAAATTTATAAAAACACTCTAAATAAATACACCACTATACACACCACTATATATTCTTCATCATTTTAAAACTCCAATTCATGCAATCTTGGTAAAAACATGTAACTTATTCATTCGAACTTCCATTCACAAGCTCAAAACATGGTTGAGAGACAACAGCTCCCCAAAAAAAAAACGCACTCGCGGAAATGAGAGCTCAATTGAACCCATCCTCCATTTCCGCCCCTACTACACACACCAAAACCCATCACTCCACCAAAAACCACCACCGTGACCCCCAAAAACTAACATCTCACTCCCGAATCTCTACACCCTGCGTAGATAAAAGCGCTTTTGGGGCCCAGTGACGCCTTGGGGTGCAGCCCCATCAGTTAGCCCTGGCATAAGGAGCACAAGAGTCCACGTCTCCCAGGAACCAAGTCCAGATATTGTTGACAGCAAAACCTCCTCATCGCCACCTCCACCATCGATCAAAACCAAGCTCATCACTCCCGCACCCGCCTGCCAGCAATCCCTCTCAGCTGCCGCACCTGCTGCTCGGACGGATGAGTCCACAACCCCCTCCCTCCCTCCACCACCAACACCAATCACTCCTCATCAACACCAATTCACCAAGCTCAGACTCACACCCCAAGAGTACCAGTACTTGCAGCAGCTAGACTTACTGCAATCATTTCGCTCAGGTTCCGCTCTCCCAACTGTACTACTGTCGTCGATAAACTACCTTCCGTGCCTTTGTCTAGATTTTACCCCAGTGTCTAGACACACTTGGGTTGCTGTTACAGTGCCGGAGATCATGTCTGATCAGGTCCACTGAGCCTTGAGTTTGCTTGAGTTCGCTCAGGTTGGTTCAGGTTCGCTCAGGTTCGCTCAGGTTCGCTCAGGTTGGTTCAGGTTGGTTCAGGTCGGTTTGGGTGGTGGTAGAAGCTGAGATGGGAGCTGGAGGTTGTTACGCTGGTTAAATTGAGAGGGGGTTGATCAGAGGGGAGGAGGAGATTAATATTAAGTGGTGGATTTGTGTGGTGTATGATAGTGAGGGTTGGGGTAGAGGGGGATTCATCGATTCATGATGCAATTTGGGGAGAAGAGTAGTACTGAGGGGGGCGAGGTTCCAGTGGCCGGGGCGAGGGTGGTACCGAAGGCCGGGAAAGATGCGGCGGTAGCGGGGAATTCGAAGGTACTGAAGAGGAGCTTGAACGGGGATCAGCTGGTGCCGGGCGCGGTGAGCAAGCCGACGACGCCGCTGCCATGTCCGCGGTGCGAGTCGCTGAATACGAAGTTTTGTTACTACAACAACTACAGCGTGACGCAGCCGCGGCACTTCTGTCGGCAATGTCAGCGGTACTGGACCGCCGGGGGCACGCTCCGCAACGTCCCCGTTGGGGGTGGATCTAGAAAAAAGAGCCGCCACTCGCGCACCAGCTCGGATCAGCCAGCTTACCCCAACTTCATGGCGCAGCCTGGAAATCCTATGGTCGCCCCCGGATTCCAACCGCAGAACATGTTTCCGAATGTGGGCTTCCAGCACCTCATGGCAGCACCGGACATGTCGGGGTTCACGTACGCTGGGCACCCGAACATGGGCGCCCCCATCCACTCCATGTATGGAGCTACCGAGCCAGCGATGGTGGCAATGCCCTTGCAGATGAGGCCAGGTGGTGAGAATTCCAATCCGAATCCGAATCCGAACTCTGCTCCGAAACCTGAATTAGTCGAAAATAACGTTGATGTTGTGGATGTGAAGATTAAGAATGGCTCGTCACCGCCACATGGATCCAGCACCATTGAGGAGGAAGGGAGCACTCCCACGAACGGATACTCCAACAGTGGCTACGATCAGGAGGGCGACGCGGTGTCGTCAATGTGGCACGAAATGCACGACATGGACAACGTGTTGTTTCAGTAACTTGGTGATGATTCATCCTATCAGCCTGTACATTCTGTCGATTCTGTTGATGTTGTTGAATTCTCGCCCTTTTAGGGTTCGTGTAAGTATTCCTGGATGAGTGGAAGTGGAAGCAATGGCCGTAATCCTGTTGGATTTGTGAATAGAGATGGTTGAGTTGGTGGCAGTCAGTGCCCCAAAATCTAGGGGTACACCCGAATATTGTTCAAATGATTCTTAGCTTCCTTGGATTTTATCTCTTTTCTTAAGTCATGCAGAGAGTGATGGACCAGAAGATGATGATGTAAGATTAATTGCGTGGGGGACATAGTTAGTAAGTTTTTCTTGTTTTGCAGTGTCTGGTTTTTTTTAGGTGTGAGTAAGTTTGATTTGAGATCAGTTGCTGCTGTGGCTAGCTTTTGTCTCCCGGGAGACTGATTGTACGGATTGTGCGTGTAATATAAAAATGTCACTGTGTGTGATGTTTGGAGATGTCCGTGAAGCGGCTCTCATGTTTTTAAACAAGGATTCAGTGTTGTCGATCAGACTGCTTGCCAGTTAGTTTACAAATGCTGTTTGCATGTGTAGTTAGTCTCCTCTGAATGTGCTTGATGATCACTGCATGTTGCTTGAAGTACTAGATCTTTACTGTAGACATGCAGAGCATGAGGGGGAGACACAGTTCATATGAATTTAGAAGTCTCTTCGGTGCTCGTGTCTGGAATTCCTTCTTATGCCATCATGATGGACGCCCCAGTATGGTGACACTTGTATTGTGATGTACAGGAGTAAGAAGGGCTTGTTGTATATTCTTGTACTTGGCATAAAAAACAGTTTTGAGTACTGTTATGCTTCACACCACTGTTCACAAGTCATATGTTACTTCATGATCCTCGCAGGCTAAGCAACAAAGAGGGCTTCGGGCTCTTCTGTAGAGGGTGCTTTGTATTCGCAGGTAGAACTGTTCACGTTACAGTGCATCATGAAGTGTAAAACGGTGTTGTCCTTTTAATTATAATAACGACGACAAATAAGGACACCGGTGTAGCACATAGCGTCTCCCAATCCTTACATGAACAATCCTGACTGGAATTACTCTTTCTGCACGAGGTAACTTAGTACAGATGCTGAAACGTTGCTGATGTGTGTAAGCACGAACTAAGCTGTACAATCCATCAATGGTGTGAGGCTTGCCTTCATTATGGCGGAGAAAATCTATCACAAGACCTATTTCACATATCTGCCTCAATCTGTACTCTGAATTAGCAGATGCCATAAATTGTGAGCAGTAATCACACTCAGAATCGTTCTCCAGGACAAATTTGCACGAAACGGATCAGACACTTTCCGTAGTCTATACATCTAAACCCGTTGCAGGATCAAAGTTTATTTTGGTATGAAAAATCTATACCTAACAAAACTGATACATTATTTTGGGATTCTAAAGTCACAAGTACAGCCACCGTCATTGCCTCCAGGCATCCATTAGGACCCAATTGGCAATTTGTTGTGAAATGAAAAAAACAACCTGGATCAATATCATTTACCTATAGTGGCCTAGTGCATCCACTGTACAACTAATTACCTAAATCCGTACATTGAATCTGGATGTAACTGAGACTACCCTGGAGTCATGGCGGAAAGAGCCGCCATGCGAATCAAGGAACGTCTGTGGTAGTGGAGTCGCTGCTTGCGATACTTTTGAATGAACTCAAGCAGCTCAATTTCTCCTGCTAGAAAGCTGCGATGCAGATTCTCCGACTCTTCATCGGCTTCATTCGCAGCATCTGCACACCCCAATTCATACGTCTATTAAGATTTGATGCGAGCAAAGGACATTCACTGAAAAGTAGAAACTCAACTGCACTGCTGTAGACGAATTGTTTTTGAATTTCAATCACACCTTGGAGTTTATTGAGAAGGGCATGTGGTGAGCAATTAGCCTGCACCTCCCTATATCGCTTGTCAACTTCCTCAAACTTTTCTCGGCTAGCAGCAAGCTCTGTATTCCTTATGATCATGCACTGAAGCAGAAAAACAAACATGAAACAGTCATACACAAATCTCGCATGACCCACTTTTTCAGTTGCAGGCAAATGTTCTAAAGCATGAATGAAACAGATTCCAACACAACATCAAGAGATTACACCAGCACATCCCAACTTAAGTGGTAGACTTCAAATGGAATCTGAAATGATACAATATGCTTGAAGCAAGCAATGATACACAATTTACAGTCGTACCTGAGTCCTGAGTTCAGCTATCTCTGACTCCTTTTCCAAATTGTTCTCTGCCCAAAAAAAGGTAGCACATGAGTAATATAGCACTTTCTAGAAACATTTTCTGTTGATTGAAGCCAAGTTCAACTATGAATCGATGAATATTGTGTCAAGATGTTGCAACCGGACATCAAAACACAGGCTATGAACTCACTTGATTCATCAATAGTCGACTTCCTCAATTCCTCGCTGATCTGCCATGTATCAGCGATCAAAAGTGTTTAATAATGTGAAAACACGGTACTCATACAAAGCAATTCGGCTGAATAAGACAAAGCTTGCTGACCCAATGCCTAAAATAGGATACAAACCCTAGAAGTATCCCAGCGAAGACAAGATTTTAAATTCCTTCACCAAGATCATAATTCTACAATTTTCGAAGAAGGGACCATCCGACAAATTACTCAAGACGCAAGCCACGCAAATTCTCACCAATCTGCGATACAATCTTCCATGATCCTCCAATGACATATGGAACTGACATCGATACAAAAATGCCTCCTCCATCCATATCCAAGGGGACAAAGATGCACATACCTTATCCAGCCGCCTCACTTCATCAAGCGAGTGTAGAAACGCACTGTAGGCATCTTTGTCATTAAGCAATCTGGTAAGCTCCTCTGGACTGCCATGAACGGAAACAAAGACGACTAAGTTTCAAAAACACACCAGCTCCGTCTGTCTGTTAAAAAAACCAAAATAACTACATAATTCTAACACTTCCATCAGAGTGTCAAGTCAAAAGCGCCCCGGTATCCTCAAAGCAAAACCAACCAATTGAACTCAGAATCTTGATCATGTAAGATGCGGCCTTATTCAACCTCATCAAATGATATGAGGCCGCCCTACAACACCCTCTCAGCTACCAGATGAATCATGTCATCAGATTCTAGGAATAGAGTCCACTTGCGTGTACAACATGCCACTTCTGCCGACAGAAAACTCACCTCTTGTCCTTTATGCCTGCCACAGAATTAGCAGGGCCTGCGTTTGATGAGTATGACCCTGAGGACGAAGGCGGCAGACTAGTCGGTGGTGGATAGCCTCCCGACGAATATGATCCAGCCAAAGTACTCGGAGGATAGACTCCTGAAGTTGGACGCGAATCAGTAACAGGGTGCCGAGCAAGAGGATTGATCCCAGACGGATGAGCTCCAAAATTCGGAGGTGGCGGTGGCGGCACACGCGACGGTCCACTATTCGCTGCACCCGCAACCGATGGAGGATACCAGCTCTGCGATGGAGGGGGCGGTTGCCCTTGTTGCTGTTGCTGTTGCTGCCCACCCCTGCATGCACATAATCAATTCATGACCATCGACTAAACTTCTGTGCTCTCGTTTGTGTGGATGATCTGTGCACACAAACCACTCACACATTCCAATCCTCCAAAATTCCACTTCACCAACCAACCTGCATTAAGTTCCCCTCCCCATAACAATCCAAATTGCCCTTACATTCTCCACTCACAGCTCCAAACACACTCCAAACCCCATCTCCCACCAAATCCACCCTCAAACGCGTAAATTCTAACCCTACCTTGCACAAAACCCTCCCCCCCGACACTCACTTCCCCACCACGCAATCAACCACACAAAAATTCCACAACACGAATTCACTCCCAGTTCAATCACGCGATCATCCAATTCCCAACCCCATAAAAACCCTAAAAAATCCACAAACACATCTCATCAAACCCAAACGTCGAAATCATGAGCACATTCAATCCACTCACGATCAAACTAAACATCACATAAACTCCACCTCTAAGACCACCAATTCACCATCCCACACACAATTCACATCCCAATCACTCCCAGAAAGCACCACCACCCCCAACAGACGCATAATTCACACTGATCCTCACAGCCCTGTCTCCCTCCACTGCAAATTACGCTCGGAAAGGGAGTAAGGATTACATACCTGGAGAATAACATGGTGATGAAGCTCCAGGTGCCGCAAACGCATGCAGGGCGATGCTGCAGCAACCACCACGACCTCCACCACCGCAACAAAAACAACAACAACAACAACAATCCTCCACAATAATGATCTCTTCTCTCTGTGTCTGTCTCTTCTCTTTCTCTTTCTCTTGCTCTTGCAACCCTAAAACAGACGTGTGCATAAAACCGTTACGTTACCCAGAAGCGTTATTATCTCTATGTTTGTAGAGTTTGGAAAGAGGGTCTAGAGCTGTTGTAGATTTTGGAGGGGTGATGGTTTTGGATACCCGGGTTTGGTCATGATTGAGGTCCTACCGACTCACGCTGCACTCGGGAGTAGTTGGCAGAATTCTTGGGTTCTGGAATTGGTGAGAATTTTGTGGAGTTTTGGGAATAGAATGTGTTTTTGTAGTTTGGGAATATGGTGGTGTGTGTGCCAGCTAACCTATGATGGTTTTGGTGACCAAACCTTAGCGGACCTTTTCACTATTAAGGTAACGGACATTCTCACTATAAAGGTAATGGACGTTCTCACTATAAAGGTAATGGACGTTCTCACTATAAAGGTAATGGACGTTCTCACAATTAAGGTAGTAACACCTAAAATCACCACTTCAACTACTGTGCCTACTTGTTATTGTTAAAATTTCCAAATTTCTGAGTTCTATTGTGAGCAAGTTCAAGAGGATTCCAACGCATCAAAGAATGCATGATTTGAATATGGTATGCAAAAGTTAGAAAAGGGTCAAATTTTCATTGGTAAATGATCTAAAATCGCCATCTAGTTCATCAATAGATGATCAAAAAATCTAGATATGGGCAGGAAACAATTTTGGGTCTGACGCAAAATTGTGTGTTACTACCTTAGAGGTGTGTGAGTGGGTGATACAACTTTTTTTAATGTAGCAATTTTTTTTTATATTTTAGCACAATTTAACTAATGGAGGAAAGTTACAAAGTGAATTAGTGTGCCGGCTCATGTGGTTGGGCGTATTTTTCTCACCTCTCTCCATAGTGAAGTTGCCAATGCCATTCCGACATTCCTTATTGGTAAAAAAATCGCTATAACTTGGGTGAAAACCTCTTGGATGTATTGACCTTGCTATCGTTGGTGTGTGAACCTTAACATGAATTTTGGTGTGTAAAACCTTGGCATGAACTTTGCAGTAGACATTTACAACATTGACATTGTCTTCTACTACTATACCTATTCTTTAGATACTTTTATGCAATTAATCATCACTTGATCATTGATTTCTTCTCTAAGATGCCACTTTGCATTAGATTTTGAATATATATAATATTCTTATTTTAAGAGAAAATTTATAATGTTGCTAAATTAAATATTGTACTTCTAACATATATAATTCTATCATTCACTCTCACATATGTTTTCGGATCCATTCAAGCAAAGTTTAGATTTTACTATAGTAGTCTAATGAGGTGCCTTTAGAGGCTACTCCTTTCAACATGCAACATGCCTTAAACCTCTGCCCCTCCTTTCCTTCCAAATCAAACATCCCGAGTTTACAATTCTAGACATGCAACCATGATTAAAGATTCTCCAAAAATCTTTACTCAACCCAACAAGCCACCCGCATGTCCGCGTAACAATTCTGAAGCTCATTCTCTCGTCATCTTTGCTCCATAGGACACTGCTTCTTTATCATTATGGTCATTTTAATTTTGATGCATGTGAGCTAAGCACTCCTCTCCTCTAATCTTCTCTTGTTAATAATTTAAATTACTTTAATCAAGCCATGACAACATATTGAACCTCAATTTCACGCCCAAAAGTTGTCAATTTAGACGTAAATGTTGTAGATATAAATGTTGGTAATGTTATGCATTCCTAAAAAAATTCCGCTATAAAGAAGAAATAGCCTTTTAAGATGAAGTAGAAAATAATAAATAAATTGCAAAAGAAGCTCTAAATTTGTTAAGATGGCCCATTTTACAAAGATGAGTTGACTTTGAAACAAAAGAAGACTAGCAGTGAGGATTTAAAATAAAGATGTAAAAAAAAAGATCAATTCCATTGATGGTTTTGTAGAGGAGTAATGTAGCAAGAAAGAGGCACCGTGCACATTTATAGAGGTACTTAAATTGAAGGAATTACCAACTAGCGTATCCTATGCTAAAACAACTAAAACTATCATAGATATCACGTGCTTTTACTCTTCCTTTGCACTTCTATCTTAACTTCCATCTATTTTGAATTCAACAATAGCATTCCACATCTTGACTAAGATTTTTATAGTACAATGACCCGTCTAGAAGCTTTCTATTTATGCACTACTTTGTCATAGTTATCACTATGTAAGTCTATTCTATAGATACTTGTATGAGTACGGTTCAAAAGACTATAAACAGGATGTGAAGGGAGAAGTTAAGAACCTCTTTGCTCATATAGTGGAAGAAAATAAATCTTCCAGCCATAAGAAGTTCCACAAGAAGATTGAAAAGGCAAAGGTTAAGGTAGCCCTAGTTAAAGAGCCTAAGCAAGAAAAAAAATCATATTTACACAAAAAGAAAACAACACTAATGATTGGCCTTTGTAACAACTAATGTTGAGATAGCACACCAAGTCACTCTTCACAAAATGCCTATGACATTAACCATTTCCAATTTATTTTCAAGGCCAAGAAGAAGTTCATGATGATAAAGAAATATAGAGAGAGAGACAGAGAGAAACTTCGGTCTCCGGAGGAGACCGACGTGAATTAAGTGTCTGTTCGACCCAATCCAAAGCCCACAGGACAAAGGTATGGAACTAAAGATCTACTCCCCCCTTTCGAGAGTAGACACTTTAGTCACAAGTAACCAGAAACAAGAAACTAGTGAAAATAGGTGTATAGAGAAGTTTGTGGTGATGTTACGGACATCAAGCCACGAGCTCATTGTTGGTTGGAAGTGAGCGTTTGTCTCATTAATCCGGTCCGGGTACGAACCCTGATGGACTCGTTTGAGTGGATGTGGGGGATGGAGTGGCTTGATACTGCTAGGTGAGTGATCACGAGCAGGGAATAAGTTGTGCCAACCAACATCCCCCTTTGCGAGAAGTGACAAAAAGAGACTTGACACGTATATGCTAACAATTAAATAGAGTAGCTCTAGCTACTACCAAAAAAGAAAATATATTTTATTTTATTTTTTTGAATTTTTATTTTTTTTATTTTTTGAATTTTTTTTATTTTTTTATTTTTTTTTTTACTAAGGAGGATCTAATGTTTGAGGGATTGGTTGATGGTTTTCTATTCTTCTTTTATGGAGTAGAATGGACATGGCGTATTGTATGGCGATAGTATTTATATTTTTGAAGGTGTTTTTGATGGTGGGCATCGGTATTTGGAATTTTTCTTCAAGTGATTTCATTGATGGAATGTGTGTAGTTGCTCTGGCGCCGGCTGTAATGACGATAAGAGGGTCAACTTTCCATCCAAGAGCAGTGATATTAGCGATTAGTGGATTGTATTTGTTAGTTTTGGCTTAGAGTGTTTCTGGGGAGAATCTGTCATTGCAATATGTAAATTCAATAAATTGTATTGTAAGGTTGGGGTTAATTTCGGAAGGGGGTTCACTTTGGTAAGGTAGGCCTTTCACACATATGATGTCTGGTCTAAATCTCGAGTTACAGTGGCATCTTTGTGTGCCACATGTGCAAGGGAGTAGCCAATTTGGTACGATGTTTTCTGGAGGCTTATCATTGAAGGTTCCAGCATTCATGAGAATGAAGCATCGGGATTTTTCTGATGAGATTAGTAGTTTACGGATTTCCCAAACTGCTTTGTTGTGTCTTTTGACGCGGAGTGAATGTATGTGTTGTTGTTGGCATGTGAGTAACACATGTAACCGGTTCATGTGATCTACAAATGGGACATGTGATGGATGGAAATCTTTCTCTTCCAAAGAACATTTGTTTTCTAGCATGGCCCATGTATGTTCCAGTACGGAATTTAATAAGGCATGTTTTTTGTTTATCTGTAATGATTGGATTTTTCTAGAATTCATTAGAGAGTTCATTGTCTATATCTTCATTTGCTGTCCATTTGTAAATATTGGGAGTTTGTACGGCCATAACTTCTAAATTTTTTTAAAGAAATATACTTGAATATCTAGAAAGAAGCCTTGTATATGTATTTTTTCTACATAGCAATTGTATAGTGTCAATGCCTCATACATTATCCAATTCAGTTGTATAACGGACACTAATATGATTATAGTGTCCGTCATAGACCCTCTTGCATAAAAGCTAAGTTTGTTCTAGCCGATTGGCTACATGTCAAGAAATGAAGGTGGATTCTAGCCAAAAGAAGATGTCACTTGCCAAAATCATGGCAGTCCACAAGGAGGAGGTCCTTGAGCTCTCTAAAAATAGTACGACATCCACATTAGACATCTTTAATATGGCAAAAGATGTATATGGCCTATGTAAGTGCGTTGCTAAAGAATTATGAAAGAAACATCCTATGGATGTTAGCATGGATTGAAGAAGAATCAAAGGAGTATAGTCTATTTCAACAAATGGAGTATATGTGACTTGAAAAAGTTGACGGGTGAAGCTAACACATAATGTCTTGGTATTTAGAATAAATAGAAGTTTGAATACTAGTGAACTTTGGACATAAGAGACCAATGACTTTAAACCAAATCTTCTGTACAATTTAGCTCCCATCTCATTCTTTCCAAATTGTAGGCACACTTGAAATATTAATGTTTACTATAATTGTCATTTTTGTTAAACTTATTGCGTAGTATCCTCTTTACATTTTTATAATCTTTGATGAGCTGGAGAAGAGCATCCATGTTGCATACATTAGAGTAGAGATCTTGTGGAGTTCATATATTGGAATGGTAGAAGGATTGAAGGCCAAGTGCCGTGTTGTCCAACCTAAGTAGGCTCCAAATGGAAAATTTGAGCCCCAAACTTCCATTGTCAAATTAAAAAGAACCTAAAAATGAGATCTTTAAAACTTTCTTTTAATATGAGTAAGACAAGAAAACACAATATACATTTCTTATTCAAGTGACTGTTCTTCTAAAATTTATTGTTTTATGAATATTTTCAATATCATTTTAGTGTTGAAGTAAAGGTCAAGAATTACTCCGAGTAAAATATGCTACAAATTCTTGTTTTTGACCTTGACAATCGAATACAAAATCCATGCAATTTCCTATCACAATATATGCACCTATTTACTAAAGTTGAAAATGATGATTATTTATGTAATTTTTCAATATTACATTGAAAATTTCTAGAACCTTTTGAAATAAAGACAAGATTTTTTTTTCACCTCATCTTATACCATTAACATACCTTGATTCTTTGTATAATGTTATCTTTACTCTAATGTAAATTAAGGTTGTTGAACCATTATAAAGATGACCATGTTAGTGACTTTTGTACCAAATTTTAAATCTATTAGAAGATCGTGGCATCTTAAAAAAAAGAATGCAATAAAATGAAAACCAATCAAAAACATTTTTAATATACAATTTTTTTCTTTATAGACATGATTTCTTGTAAACTACAATGCAAATACTCAATTTTAATTGAACTAGGAATAAAAAGATATTAAACACCAAAAATATCTAAAACAATATTATTTAATTATAAATTTATTTTTATGTCTAAAAATGCTTTTGTACCATACCCATTAATGCAAATGGAATCAAGCCTATCTTATAGTAAAACTGTTACTGGAGAATTTACTTTTTTTCTTACTTTTGACACTCGGAAAAAATTACTCAGAAAAAATTAATGTTAATTGTTTGTTTCCAAACACGCTAATTGTTTGTTCCCATCCTATCTAACAAATAAGGAAAACTACTACTTGTAGAATGAATTTTTTTCAATGTCCAGCACAAAGAATTTTATCTCAAAAAAGATTTTGCGATTCCCTAAAGTTTAAAAGATCTCAAACAATTGTACTTACATTTGAAATATAAGGAACTTTGCGAAACTGGGGAAATCTCCATACACAGACATTTTCTTTCTATTCCTAAATATACTTCTAAATTGCACCATCCAAAAATTTCTATAATTTTTATCAGATCATCCAATTCAATTTGAATGTTTAGTTTCAATGATCCTCCACTTTAGGAGGAAATTTTTTAATGTGAATTTTTTTAATTTTTTTAATTTTTAATTTTTTAATTTTTTGAGAGTTTCAACTATGGTTATTTGAAATGATTTTCCTATCCAATTTAAATATTACAAGATATTATTTTTATGAAGTGTACCATACTGTTACTAAAGAATATATATATTTCCGTAAAATCATTAAAGATTCAAATTATCTATTAGTGAAATTTAAAGTTTGAAAAAGAATATGAACTGAGAGTTAAAAAGAAATAAATATTTGATTGTGATTTTCTTAAACATCATTAAGTCTTTTAAAGGAATCATCAGATTCAAATCAATGAAACACATATTAAAGTAATATGAAGGAGTTGTAGTTATTGAATAGTGAAATTTCTGAAAAATATTTGTGAAAGAACACTGGAATGGTTTTAAAAACTTGATCAAGACATTCAATTTTTTTATATTCTTTTAAAATCAAGTTAATTTTTAAAAGTAGCAATTGGAGTCTTTTTGCAAATCTTAGAGTCTCCAAGTAAATAATGTTAGATCAAAGTAGAGCTTATTAGCAACACAAATTCAAATTATGATTATACAACCCATGAATTAGATTGTAGGTGAAGACACATGTAAAAGAAACAAAATAAAATCCATACTATAGTAACACAATATATAAGAGACAATAATAGATAAAATAAATGCTCCATTTTATGATGTAGGGATTAAAATCAAAGATTTTATGACTCAAAACCAAGAATGATTTTTAATTTTTAATTTTTTTTTTCCTAAACTTCTTCTCGTAGAGCTTATTTGTTATACAGATATTTCATTTTAAAAGGGAAATCCAAAATTTGAAGAATAACATATTGCATTGTGGAAGTGATAAACATAAAAGTGAAGCTAGAATTTCTACCATTTTCCACTATAACTTCTTTGAATCATTTAAACCTAATTGTCAACGATGGCGGAACCACAAATGTCAATGGCAGAGAAAATGGCAATTTTGACTGGAAGGAAAAAAGTAGAAGAAAAACCACCTACCCCTCCACCTCGAGGTACATTTTGATTAATTTTTGGTGGTCAATTAATCATTTCTATACATAATTGTATGAACATTACTTTCTACAACAAGCAAAACATTTTATAATAAAGAAATGCTCATCATTGTAAATTCTTACATTCAAAAAATACTTTGACTAAATGCAGTGCCAGAAAAACATCCTCCTGGAGTAGGATCTTTATTCATTTCGGATGAAACGTGTAAAAAATTTAACATTGAAAAGAAAATAGACACTGAAAACAACATACATTTCAAGGCTGACACTAAAATGGTGAAAGAAGACATAAAAAATCTGGGAGCTGAATCTAATTTCTTTCCTCTAAAAGACATGCTGATGGTAATTTCAAGCTTATGAAATATTAAGATGAACTATTTAAGTAATGAAATAATATTGAATATTGTTTTTAAAAATTCTATTGAAATTTTAATCCAAGTTGTAATTTTTATTTATCAATAATTAGTTAAAAACCTCATTGAATTTAAGGAACGTGGTGGCATGTTAACTGGGATTTTTATTTTTTTACAGAATTATCATGAGGAATATTTTCTCCTCCGTTACATTGCAGATGATCGATACGTGTGTAATCATAACTTTGAGCTTGTTTATCTAGTTGAAGTACGAGATGCCATAATAAAGGTTAGTATTGTGATTGAAGTAAAATCCAAAAAAATTATATGTATGATAAAAAAAATCCACTTAATAAAATTCATGGTATCAAATTAAATAATTATGAATGGTATAAATAATTCTGTTTTTCTAAAAGCTATATTGTACTTGAATAAAATTGTTGTAGGAACTAGAAGATAGAATTGCAGCTGCAAAAGCCGCTGAAGGACCAAGATTTTGGATGAATTTGGGTAGTGACATGGAAGTCGATGCTGAGATTGTGAAAGATACACGAGATCCGGTGCAATTCATGAATTAAAAGAATGTTGTTATTATTATTTTTAATGAAGAATCTCAATTTTATATGTAACATTATGTATCCTCAAAAACGATCTGCGCTCATCAAATATTAATTTTGTTTCAATTTAAAATGTGCTACACAGGTTTTAATACAAGCAACTAAAAAACGGAAGGATTATTATTTAAAGGCAGCGCTTGCAGATAGAGAAGCTTATGTAATGATTTGTAGAATTTTTATTTTTTAAAATTTTGTTTTACAATTCTTTTGCATAAAATTGAAATTTGAATAACAAAAATAAAATGAATGAAAAGATTGTTAAAAAATCGGTGTAGAGATTTTTACATTTAAATAATAATAATAATGGTGATAACCTGATTATCAAAATCACTAAAATAAATGAATTAAAAAATAGGAGTCTCATTATAAATAGAAATCTAATATAAAGCTAATTATTGAAATATATAAGTTATCATTGTATTACATTTATGTATGCATTAAAAAGATACATGCTTTTTACAGGAAACTTGGACTAGTGCAGCAATGGAATGTAGACCTTTTAGTGATCCTTCATTTGATGGCCAATTTATGGTTGAGCAAGAAACTGCAACCCAAGCAATACCAATTATACAGGATACTGGTGCTCAAACTGTACAGTTAAGATTGGTTTTTTAATTTTTAATTTTTAAAATTAGCCTAAATGTAAAGTTCTATTATGCACCAATAATTTTCATGTAGGTTTAATACTACGAGTGTTTCTTAAATGTTAGTTATTTTAATCATTAATTGGTTGATTAAACCAAACAATAATCTTATTAATGTATGTCATTGTGTTTTAAAACTAATCAGAAAAGTTCATCGAAACAATCAAGTGCAATATCAACCCATTACGGAAGACCCTGCCAAGATAAGAGACATTTTGAGTAGTAAGGAAATGGGCGACTTTCTTTCTAAAGCTAAATATAGGCAAGGCTAATTTAGTTTTTAAATAGAAAAAAATGAGAAGGGAGTCATGATGAATATGATGAAGGTTCCAAATTCTTTTATTTCTAAGTTTACATTGTCAAAAACAATACTCAAAAGGCATCACAGCTTCAAATTAAATTACCCATTTGACATTTTTGTTTATTTTATGAACTAGATATGTGGACGCACTACAACAAAACGAGGTTTTCGATTTATTTGAGGATGAATTTGCTCAATTTGTTGATGAAGAATATCAACATGGAGATAAAGCAGTCACTTCCGTATCGGTAAGTTTAAATCATTCTTATTATGTTTTTGTTAAATTTCTAGTTGATAAATCACACTTTGATATAAGTTGTTAAAGGATGTCTATGCAGAAGATTGAAACATCTTGATATATATTGCACATTCCGCTTTAGATTGGTGCATTATATTATAGATATCCATGGTTGTATTACAATCTAATATAATATATTCTATCAATGAACTGTTTTTTCATAAGATATACTCACCAACCCAGGTTATTTTTTTATTATGATTTTGAAATTACTAAGACCAAACAATGTGCTAACTTTTGAGCACAATTTATGTTCTTATATAGGAATATCAATCATTTTCAGAGTTAAATTATGGAAAGAGCAAAATGGTATCTGCTATTGACTGGATGCCTGGGAAACGCGGCATTGTTGCAGTTGCTCTTACTGCAACACATTCATTTGATGAAAGAATACAAGTAGCAGAAAGAGTGGCTAGTTCTCATGTTTTGTTATGGACTTTTGCAGACCCAGTTCATCCTTGGGTACTAATTTATAAATATCTATCAAAATTCATAACATTTAATATGTATATTATGTTTATTATACAATACAACTCAATTTATCTCACTTGACCGTTCCGGGCTAAACTCCGTTGAGGAGACAAACCAAGTTGCGGGCATCCTTCCAAACTCAACGACACGGGTCATGTATATGTAATATCAATGAACTGAAAAAAACTATTTGTACATGTATGCAGGCAGTTTTAGAAAGCATTTCCGATGTTTTTTGCCTTCGCTTTAATCCAGTAAAACCAACAATAATAACTGGTGGTTGTTTTAATGGTCAGGTGCAATTTTTCTTTCATTCTTGTATTATTGGCATGGAGTTATATTTTATTGTATTATGAAATAATGGAATAAAATAAAAGATGAAGCTAATTTATATTATAATCTTTACAATGATTAGAAAATCATTTAAGTTGAAAAATTCAATCTTTGATCTTAGTTGCAATTCTATGCAACATATTGTATAGGTTAATGTTTGGGACATTACAAAGGCTCAAGATTACCAAGATGCAAGAGATAGAAAAGAACCCGAAGAACCTCCAATTTATTTGGTTAAAGAAAACAAAGGAGAAAAGAAAACAGTTGAACCTCCATTTGTTCCATTCCTTCTGATGAGCACAATGGCTACTTCTCATACATCTATTGTTTCAGATATACATTGGCTTCCTAAAGATTTTGAAGTAATTTACATATCCTTTTTTGAATCATGTCACATTCATCTTAGCATGTAAATTTTCCATATGGAATTTAGATTCAAAAGAACACACATTTCAATATATTATATAAAAAAATAAAAGCATTGAATGGTGATTATCTTAATACTCTAGATTCTAAATAAAAAACAATGTAACAATTTTGCATTGTAAATTTGACCACATCACAAGTTAAACTTTATATTTTTGAAAACTATCCATATGCATATGAAATTCATTTACCATAGAGATTTTGTAATGCAACACATTCATTTCGTCAATCTTTTAGTAGAATAGGAAAGAGAAATTATGTAAATATCAAAAACAATGGAAACAATTATGTAATGGCATTCTTTACTATCTATGCTCCATTTTATCAATTGTTAAATTTATGTCAATATCTCAAAATATTCCAACTTGTAAGAATCAAATGACTCTTTTAAATTCTTATTCGGTACACATTGTCTTTTGATAGATAAGTGTAGATGGAGTTGCAAACAATGGAGAAACAAATCTCATTGCCTCTTGTTCTGCAGATGGATTGGTATGCACTAGAAACTGACATGAAACAACATGTATCTCATTTAATGATACTAATTATTATGTTATTTTATATTGAAATATATTTTAAATATAATTATAATTTTATTAACATAAGAGAAGGTGTAGATTATTTTTTGGGATATTACATCATCAAAAGAGCCTGAGTTGGATCCATCATGGTCCGACGAAAGAAAGTGGGCTGCATATGAAGAACAAAAGTATATGTGGACACCTTTGTATAGATTAGAGTTGAAGTCCGAAAGTCGACGAGTGGGGCCATTAAAAATGTGTCGTGGCTTCCAAGAAACTATTTATTATTGTAGTACTGAGGTAAAAATAATATTATTTATAAAATCACTGTAAAAATAATATTATTTATAAAAACACTGTAAAAATAATATTATTTATAAAAACACTGTAAAAATAATATTATTTATAAAAACACTGTAAAAATAATATTATTTATAAAAACACTGTAAAAATATTATTATTTATAAAAACACTGTAAAAATAATATTATTTATAAAAACACTGTAAAAATTACATATCATTATATAATTTCTATTATGATTTGTTTATTTTTTATTTAAAAAATCCAATCATATGTCTAAAATGTATACAGTTTGGAGAAGTGGCAGAAGTGGACTTGAATATTCCCACTGGCACTCCCAATGTTGCAAAAGTTACCGGAGTCCATCAAGGACCCGTACGGGCGGTTCTTAAATCACCTTTCTTTGATGATGTGTTGTTTACGGTAGGCATATGGACATTTGCATTATGGAGGACTAACATTGAGGTACACATCATATTTTTTCAACTTCTTAATTTATTTTTTGTCAATATTACCAAAATACTCTAAAACATTCGCTATCCTTTAGCCAATAGAAGAATCAAGTGTAGGTAATTTAATAAATAACATTTGAAATAAATTTTAAATACCCCATTGAACACTCTATTGATATGTTCAACAGAATTTATTGATAAATTGTATTATTTTTGTCATAATGAATAAAATATTGCATACTATTATTGTTTATCCAATAGTTCGTGATTGTGTTCTTTTGTGATTTTCATTCATGTTTTATTTTGATTTTCAACTATACTAGAGCAAATTACAAATTACTCTTGCTAAAATGGAATATACATCCTGTCACTATATTATTAATTGCAGAAACCTATGTATGTTTCAAGATCTTCAGATAGTTATCTTACAACAGGATGTTGGAGTCCTTCAAGACCAGCAGTTGTGTATGTAGGGCTTGTAGACGGAACTGTTGAAATATGGGATTTGCTTGAAGCTACCCATCAACCATCAATGATAGTACATGCTAGCTCAAGCCAAATAACATCAATGGAATTTTGGAAATTGAAAAGTACAAATGCCATATCATATAGTATTTAAAAACATCAAAGTTTTCTTTGGTAGCATAAAAAATATCCATCAAAAAAATCAAATGGTCAATTTTTATTCTATGAAGATTGTATATAAATTTAGATAGTATTGTATTTGGTTGAATGGTTTATTTTAAAATTATGTATTATTCTCATATCAAAAAATATAAACATGTATTGTGATAGCTCCACAATTTCTTGCTGTGGGAGACATACAAGGTGTTACCCATGTTTTGGAAATTCCTAGAAATCTTCGTCGAGCTACTTACAAAGAGGTTTGTATGGTTTTTTTGTTCGAGAAATAAAGAAGTATTTTAATTGTTAAAAATAAGAAAATAAATGATATTAATCATATTGTATTTTTCTTTATTTGAATATATCAATGTTGGATGTTGTAGAAACCGGCCTTTAAAAATTTCATGGTAAGACAACAAGCTTGGGTTGTTGATGTTGAAATAAGAGCTGAAGGTCGTGGAGCTGAAATTGCTAAAAGAAGTGCTATTATAGCTGATGAGAAGGTAACTATATGCAGATATATCAGTTTCTGATGTTATTCTTACTAAAGAAATTATAAAATTTACAACGCATACGTTTTACAAATTTTTTAAGTGCACAATTAATCATATTACATGACTAGTGAAATCATTGTCATTGTCTAGTGGAACATTAAACTAAATCATTTGTTTTAACAACAATTAATGATTCAATACAATATTTATGCTAGGCAAGAGAAGAACAATTTTATAAGACATGCACTTGGGATGAAGCAGCAGAAGCACGTTATTTAAAATTTGAAGCTGAAATTAGGGAACAATTTAAAGGCAGTCAACCAAACTTGTCATCGGCAGAATCAAGTCCTCCAAATTCTCCACAATGTAATTCACCATAATTTTGTGATTTTGTGATTTTTTTTTTAAATTAAAAAATTTCTTTAGTTAATATAGAACATTAGAATCACAAAAGCCTGTCATGAAATCACTTACAAAGAATTAAGTTTAAAAATATAAAATTCATATATGAATGTAGATCATTGTGTTTTTAATAAGTTAAAATCACATAGTTAAAGTAAGGTAAACTACTCCATCAACACGATTTACTTGTGAGTGCTAACTATATGAATGTCTATAAACCCTAATGATACATTTGTTAACCACCAAAATTAAGTCACTAGATATAAGAGATATAAATAGTGGTTATTATGTACAAATGAGGTGAAAGAGTGTTGGTAATGAAAAGAAAAATCAATGTTCCAAGTTGTTGAAAGGAAACATGTTGTCGTAATGTTTTTGGTACATAATGGTATTTGAAATCTTCATCTTTTTTTCTACAGTTTATAATGGGTAATGGCTAAAGGTATATTAATTAATAAAATTAAGTTTGAATGATCATTGTTGTAATTGACCGACTAGCATATGTGTCCAGTAAGAAGAATTTAGAAAGAAATTGTTCATGGATATTTTCGTCATATATTAGTTTAAAATAATGATTGAAGACACAATATGTGATTGTTAATAAATTTAATATTTCTTCCCTTTATTGCACACCTTTATTCTGAAATAAATTTCACTTATTTATTAAATTGTAAACATGAATCATTTGCATAATATATATAAATGGTTAAAGTGTCAAATGACTGTAGATAGAATTTGATTTCAAATATTGATAATTAATATTATTCAAAAAATTTATTAATATAATTTACATAACTTATTGAAATTTGAAGATCAATGCAAAGAAGGGCAAGTTACAACAATTTTCTAAGTTTTGTAAAACAATTTTGCAAAATTAGCTTTAATATATCTATTAGATTTTAATTCAAGATCAAATAAATTTGTTAAATGAAATTATTGTATTGTCTAAATCATATTTAATCTGATGATACAAAAATATAATATTTTTTATTAAAAAAAATTGGCACATAGAAAAATAATCCTTTTATTACACCTTGCGTATTCATAACTCAGGATACTCAAATTGCTCCTACGTGAGAAAATAAGATCTTTCAGGCATTGATTGATCCCATTAGAAGAAGCCATTGAATCTGATAAGCTTCAAAATCCCCATTTCTAAAAGTATTTCATTTCAAACATTTATTAGAAAAGACCTTTGTTGTTGATTAATTTTGCAATCTACTTCAAAACATTAAAATATAAATCTGACATTGATTTCATTAATTAATTTTCATATCAATCTTTATCCTTTGAATTCTTTATTTCATATATATATATATATATATATATATATATATATATATATATATATATATATATATATATATATATATATATATGAATACATTGATTTTATTGAAAGCCATTATAAAATACAAATTCATTTTGAAAACTACCAAAGGGCACAAATAATAAGTAAGCAATGTAAGGCGGAGCACAAATACGTATATTAAAAAAGAACAAAAAAAGTTCAAATTCTTATAGAGTTGTCAATGTAAATTAAGTATATGTTAGTTAAGTACTTTGTAGTAATGTCTAAAAGACAAAGACCAATAAGACAAGGGTGTTTCCATCTTACAAAAAGAACCATTAGAGTGAATATTGTAAAACATGTCATATTGTTTATACCTAAAATATATATAATTTATTTGAAATAAATTATGTTTCTTAAATTAGCATGGACAAATTCATCAAGAAAAATAGAATGCGACAATCAAAGGTAGCTCTCATCCAATTTCAGTATATACAATTTTATTAAGTATGTAGAATAGAGTATTTTAAAATTTAATACTTCATCATACAAAGTACATTTATATGTGGTCATGTTATTGCATTGAATTAAACAAGGCATGTGGAGCCTTTGCTTAACTTTATAATTGCTCAAATTGTTTATCATTCTAATTGTTGGTTATTAAACTCATGACATGAAACTCCATATAGACTAAGGAGGATGAGTCTAGGGTTTGGGGTTTAGGAATATTCCATATAAGGAAAATGAGTGCCCCTAGTGAGCGACCTGTACACTTCTGAGTTTCTGGTCGCAACCAGACTCATCCACTCATGTGATCATCTGGGTAGGGGGAGATACAGATTTCGAAACCTTCTATCTATAAGTTATTGCATCCTCAAAACAATTTTTACTTTTTAAAAAGAAAAAGCAAGTTTAACATACAATTAAAAAATCTAGGAATTCCTCTGGAAGAAGTTGAACTCTGCACCTCCACCTCACTGGATATCCCCTTGGTGAGGACACAACTTATGCTTGTTTCTGGTGTTAACCAAAAACCCAGGAGTGTGCAGGTCACTTGCAAAGGACACTCATTGTCCTTATATAGAGCTATTCCTGAATTCAAAACCCTAAACTCATCATCTATAGTATATATGGACATTGAGTTCAACAACCATCTCTTAAAATGATTCTCAATTTGAGCAATTATAAAGATAAGCAGAAGACTTCACATACTTGTTTAAACCAGAAGTCCGGAGCCTAAGAGCATCTCCAGTAAGCCTATAAGCCTAAGAACGTCGTTCTCCCAAACCTGAGTGTCGTTCTGAAGCAAAACATTCCAAAACCGTTTACAGGTTTACACATTTGACCCTAAAAAACCTTTCAAAACCATGATTCAACTTGTAAATTACAGGCTTACAAGCTTGAATACAGGCTTTCCCCTTGCTGGCCTGAACCGCAATTCACGTCTTTCTACTTCTTTCCGCTTTCAGGTTTACAGTACACGCCTTACTTGGGATGCTCTAAGAGCATCCTCAGTAGTCATGTACTGTAAACCTGAAAGCGGAAAGATGTGGAAAGACGTGAATTGCGGTTCAGGCCAACAGGGGAATCAAGCCTCTAAGCCTGTAATTTAGAGGTTGAAACCTGGTTTTGGAAGGTTTTTTAGGGGCAAACCTGTAAACCCGTAAAACGGTTTTGGAATGTTTTGCTTCGGAAAGTCACTCAGGTTTGGGAGAACGACGTTCTCACGATTACAGGCTTACAGGTTTACAATACTACTGGGGATGCTCTAAGGGAAAAAAAAAAAAAAAAAAAAGGCACGCAAAGGAGGTCATTCCGGCTCACAAAAGCGCCAGGACGCAAAACCGGAAAAAGCCAGGCCCCAGAAAAAAAGGCACGAAGCAGGAAAAAGGCAGAGAGGAGGGAAAAGTAACGGGCGAAGGGGCGCGGGAGCGGGTGGGCTCGGGGTTGAAGTAAAGGGCCCGGGGTTTGTCCGTCCGTGGCGTGCCCGCCTTTGCTTTTGCTTTTTGTTTCCTTTGTCCGTCAGGCTGTCCCAGTTCCCTCCCTGCTTCTGCTGTCTGCCTCCTCTGCCTCCCCCTCTGCTCCCCCTCTCCCCTCCTCCCTCGCCTTCCCCCTCCCCATCGCCCTCTGCTGGTCTCCTTCACTCGCCCCCCCCGCACTCCGCCCACAATCTGTCGCCCTCCGCACCCCCCCTCGCCACCCCCTCTAGATCGTCTCGCATTCTGCGCCCCAAGGCCCCCAACCCACCTCGCACAATCCCCTCCCCGCCCTTCATTTCATGGCCCAGGCCAATGCGCACATTTCCACGTCGTCTGCGAACGCCGCTGCGCTCTCTCTTCTGCTGAGGGGAATCGATTTTCTGGTGGGTTTTTTTGAGCGTGGTGATTTCTTTCCGGATTTTTATAAATTTTGATTTTTTTTTTTCTGTCTTGGGAAGGGGGATTTTATTTTTTTAATTTTCTTTTGGGTCTTTTTCTTTGGGGTTTTTTTGGGGGGAGAGGGTGTTGGTGAGTTTTGTGAGAGGGTGTTTGGTTGATGGTGTGAGGAGGGAGGTGGTGTGATGGTGGTTTTTTTAAGAAAGAAATTAGTTTGTTTTGTAGTTTTTTTTTTATAGTTTTGGAGTGAGGTTGACGTAGTTTGGAAATCGTGCAGGGCAGGGGAGGGCATGAGGGTGAGGATTCGGGGTGATATGTGGGCTTGAGTGGATCGAAACTGTGGTGTTTTTTTTTGCTGCTTAGAAATGTCAGCGTGGATGGAGAGTTGTTGTTGGAAAGGGGCTTTTATAGTTTGCGTTTACATGGTTCTGATGAGCGGTGGGAGCTTTTACTGGAGAGGAGAGGGATGTTGAGTGCGAGAGAGGGAATGGACCAATTAGGTTGGATGGTTTTTGTTTTTTCCGACGATTTCTTGCAATTCGAGTGGTGATCGATGCTCATGCGGATTGAGCTTGGGACCTGAGGGAGAAGCTGGTCGAAAATGCTGCCACGGCAGTGTAGTAACTGCAGTTTTGATGCAAAGAGTATTTGTTAGGAGACGGGCTATGGTGTTATAGAGTCGGGTCTATATTAGGCAGTGAGTATGGTATGCAAAATATTTGATTTGGTTTTCGGAGCTGCAGTTTAGGGTTGAGCGAGAACTAGAGCTTTTTTTTTTCTGGTTTGAAAATCATCAGCAGTTATTGATACTTTCCATTTACTTTTTGGCAGTGAATTGTGGCATGCTCGGACAGGTGGAGGTGCAACTGTGAGTCTAGGATGCAGGCCTGTGTGTTGGCAATGAAGAGATGATACATGAAGGATGGTTAGTATGCCTGATGGTAGTGGGCATCATGTTAGTTTGACTTCTGGGAAACTCATGGTGCATCGCTGACGACAGATTAGGCTTTTTGTTTGGTAGCATAGGAGGCTCTGCGAGAATTTAGAGCGCGCATCGACATCGAATGCGCTCTGAGGAAGTAGATGTAGGAGGGATGTCAGACGCAGATCACCTCGTGCATGGGCAATCGCTACAATTACACCACAGCATTCACCAACACAGTTTGAGTCATGGATTAGGTCACGCACAGCATGCTATGCACGAGATGCACGTGCATGGCCATGGCGATGCAGACGGGCAGGCCAGGGTGGACCAACGAGTTCAGGGTCACTTAGAGGGGGAGCATGTTCACGATCATCATGGTCACCATGGGCATGGAATGCACAGTAATGAGGAGAATGGAGCTGGTGGGGAAGACCATGATGATGATGCCGGAGATGAGGAAGGCCTCGACGAGGCTGACATGCACTCTGATGGCGGTGGCAATCAGAGTGATCAACCTGCTGCCCTGGCTGTACGCACCCAGGGCTCCACACAGCTCACCTTATCGTATCAGGGTGAAGTCTATGTGTTTGATACCGTGCCTCCTGAGAAGGTACGTCATCATATTTTACTTCGATAATCTGCACTGATTGTGCAATTTTGAAATTCGTCGGTTCTGCGTAGTCTCGAGCAAATTATTCCTGCACATGTATACGTGCTCTTGCAATAGGGCACACGAAGTATCTTTTTTTGGGAGCAGCACTTCTGAATAGCGTTTGGGTTAGTTGAGTCAGATTGATAAAATTTTACTTGCATGTGAATTACAGGTCCAGGCTGTGCTGCTTTTATTGGGCGGCCGCGAGATCCCTCCAGGCATGTCGGGTGTTAATGTGTCTAGCAATCATCATCATAAGGTAGATTTTGTGTACTCTTCTCATGTATGAGACTGGAAATTTCGTTCACAAACATAGGTCTTTGTAGTCGGTAGACGATGTGGTATTTTATTTCTTCTGAAATTATTATCGTGTTGCATTTTAGGCACTGCTCTTGTCTTAGTGCATGCTCACACCTTTGAAAGTTAGTTCATATTTTATTTCTATTTTACTTGCAAGAGCTGATATTGAGCTGATATTTTACCAATGCAGGGAATGCCAGAGCTACCCGCACGTATGAATATGCCACAAAGACTAGCATCTTTGACTAGATTTCGGGAGAAGCGCAAGGAGCGGTGCTACGACAAGAGGATTCGGTACACCGTTCGCAAAGAAGTTGCTCAAAGGTAGTATTTTGCGATGATCCATGATATTTTGCATCAATCTTGTAACAATGACGTTGATCCCTCAATTTACGGTATTTTATCCTGGACAGTTGCAATATGAATGCCGTTCATTTAGAAGGATACAATTCTAATTATGTCATTAAGACTTTGTCCAGGATGCAGCGCAAGAAAGGCCAGTTTGCATCTTCAAGGCCAACTCAGGAAGAGGGTGCAGTTGTTCCTAATTGGGATGGTACCCAAGCCCCTGGACAGCCTTTGGGACCGGGAGGAGTTCAACCCGAAGTCACGTATGTTTTTTTTATGGCTTTTGGCGCTTGTGATATTTTTAATTTTCTTTCTGAGTTGTTTCTACAGGGATCATTGGCTCAACGTTCCAGTTCGGATTACAGTAACGTTATTATACAGGAAATGATGCTTCGTGGTTTGTGTAATCAGGGAGCATTGCTCACGTGCTGCATTTATGTTTGGCAGGTGTGTACATTGTGGAATTGGAGAGCGGTCCACTCCAATGATGCGACGAGGACCTGCTGGGCCTCGCACACTCTGCAATGCCTGTGGTCTTATGTGGGCTAACAAGGTAAGTGGCTACAGGAAGTCCTCTAATTCCATATGTTTGAATAAGATTCGACAAATATACAGTTTTGGAGCAATGTCCTTAGATAGCTTCTTTGAGAATGTTAAAAGAGTTGATGAAAATCTGTGTCTAATATTGACAGGGTGTATTGAGGGATCTGTCCAAGAATATTCCGATTGCCCCGGGAGGGCAGCAGCAACTCATGCTGCATCCACAGCAAGTAAGCAAGTTTGCTGCACTGCGAGATTTAATTAACATTTATTTTTATATCATTTTTCTACATCTGAACTGTCGCAGTCTGAGTTTACAACAAGCTACGGCGTTCCTTGAGTTTCTCATATAAGTAGCTTTTTCTGTGTCTACCTTTAAGTCCTGCTCATTGCCGGAATATCTGAGCTGGGAGATTGGTTTGGTGGTATCTGGAGGGTACAGATTATTCAGCATCAACATCAGCAGCACCAGCAGCACCAGGTAGCGGGCTTGCAACATAGTGTAGAGAATGCTCCTGAAGTGGGGGTATGTCATCTTTACTCCTCCCCTTTGCGTGGGTGTCCTTCGTCATGAAAAAGTTAGCCAAGTTCGGAAAACGTCTTCTGCTCTCTACTACGTATAGAGAAATGGATCAGTTGCTGGGGTTCATCTGATTGTTCTGTGTTCAATTTTATGCAGGATGTACAGGGAAGCCAACAGAGAGAAGTGGATGTACAGAAGAATATGGCAAGCATGGTAGCAGCTGGTGGGGGCTCTGTTCTTGCAGCTGGGTAGCTCCTTCGTGTTTGCCATACGCTTCGAACATCCATTACCATCAATTGATTGTATTTTTTAGTTTTATTTTTTTTGGTTTTGCTGATGCCCTGAAGTCTTATGGGCGCTTGCCTACATGGAAAGTCTGGTAGTACAGTAGCTGCTGCGTTTTAATCATACAGAAGCTTCGTGAGGCTGCTGACTTTGTTTGCCTATCCCGTATGTGGGAAATGCATTCGAAGACATAGTGCTCCTAGTTCCACCGCAAACTCTGGAGCGAAGGTGCGATATACGTGGGTGGAGTTGATGATAGGTTGAGCTGGGACTCTTATGGTTTTGCATTGCCATCCATTAACCTACTTTTTCATGGGCGTGTATTTAATTTTTGGTCAAAGCTAGAGGATTTTTGCTCCCCTTAAACACATCAGTAGTTCACAACTTGCGTCTTTATCTGGAGTCCATGCATTGACCTCTTTGTTGTTGCCCTTTGCACTTCTTTGTTTGCATGACTTCTAAGGTCTGTATTTTGGTAAGCAGATGTTTGATCAATTTTTTTCACAAACTTGCCATGAAGTCAAGCCAGTTTGTGCTCTAGGAATGCATACCCTCTCACTGAAGCCTGTGTTGATTAGAAGTCATAGGACTGATTGCATTTGAAGACCTGGCCAAAGAGATTTGGAAATTTCTCCCACAAGTACTTGAATAGTGTGCTGTCTTGATGCCTGAATTAGCCTTGGGCACTGTATTTAGAACCCAATTCTTCTCTTGCAATAGCTGTTTACCTCCCTTGCAACAGTAAGCATGTGTTGAATGACACAGTTATTATCCGATTATCCTAAAATTCGAAGATTCTTGAACAGTGTGATCACCATAATTAACCCATCACGAGACAATGATGTGTTTGTTACTGTATCGGTATATCAAACGAACTTAACTCGTACTACTGAAAACAGCACAATGGGAAGTACAGTTTGTACTGTACATTGCCGATGTGTGGTTTTCTTTGACACCATATCTTTCATCACACTCTTATTGCCATTATGTGGACCACTTATCCTACCTTGAATCCTGTGGATATGAGGCACGGTGAAGACACTATAGTGACAATGATTCCTTTTGAGCTAATGTTGAACTTCTAGTATGGACCATGGTAATTTGAAATTATGTGTATTAAAATTGCATGCCATGTCCAAACGATACAACCACTTATAGATTGACATTCACTTATATGAATATTCCTAATTATGTTAAAAATATTTCCAAGTTTGTATTCAACGGACGTAGGATATAAATAAATAAATTAAACAGACTACATTCATTACCATGTTCATACATCAAATGTTGCTCTACTTGTACAACTAGTAAAATAGAAATCCTTATTTCCCTGAAACTATATATCTTATTGACTCCTAATAAATCTTATTGACTCCTAATAAATTTTAGAATATTTGAAGATATTACCAAATATTGATCACAAGGATGTACATCATTTAGACATGAAATCTAAATACTAGTATCACATATATTCATAGAAGGCTATTCTAAAATTCATTGTTCATTCATATATAATTCTCAAGAACATTAAAATCCTGTTCTCTTTATACATATCATTTCAATAAAAATATAACAAGAAACACTCCCTTAAAATGATACATGTAAATCACAGTAACTACACCCCCAAATTGAAACAGACAGGTTCACAAATGAGAGTGGAGACAGCATGCACAGACCCCAAGAAGCATCGCAAGCCATACTCACTCACTCACTCCCCACTCAACACACTCATTCACCCACACTCATATCATGACCCAACCCACATTGGTTGTGGCACAATTGTCATAGAAAAAACTCATTTCCCAAAATTAGAAAGTAAACATTATTCATACTTCCTCTAGTAAAGTTTTATTTATATTTATATTTATATTTATTATTTATTATTTATTATTATTATTTTTATTTTTATTTTTATGAAAATGATAAGCCAATATGATGTCCTTGGCCAGTGATGGTGGGTTCCTTCAAGGGAGGGGGAGGAGTTTGGGCCCTGGATGTGGTATTTACTGAGGGCCATTCAATGGGGAGCCCCCCCAAAGGCTGACACATGGCAGTGGGGGTTGGGGGGCACCCCATTATCCATGGAGCTGGCAGCGTGGGAGTGGACGAGAGGATTTCAGGATATCTCAAGGGGTTTATGACCATTTTGCACATAAGTTATGGTCATCATGCTTTTGGGCTCCGGCATTTTGCAAAAAAGCGGGATGCCGGCATATTCAAATTCTTGCTGACGAGGACTCCTCTGTTGCCTTCTTCTTCAGTTCTTTTTTGGTTTTTTAATTAAAAATTATAATTCTTGGGTTTAACCATTTGGTGATTCTTTGACATTTTTTTATTTTTTTATTTTTTTGAGAATTAAATGAAATTTTCTGTTATGTATTGCTAATGTTTTCTTTGGGTTTTTTTGGAATGAATTGTAAGTGTTAAGTATTAAGTGCATAAACCCACTTGAAAGGGATTTTGTAGTTTCAATGATAATGTTAAATTTATGATATATTTTATGCTGGGAAAAATCTACAACTATATTTAATGATTAAATAAATATATTCGTCCATAGTAAAATAATATTTTTAAATATGAATTACATTGATTAAACAAGTGTAAGTACAAAGTTGTAAATGTTTAATTTTTTATTGATATTCATAGTTTACAAGATCCATATTTAGATAACTGATCATCTAAAAGGAACTTGGAGAACATAAGCGATGTGGTTGCACTAGCCCGTTGGAAATTGATTAAGGTTTTAAAGTAGGTGTCCCACGTATGACAAACTAATTTTACATTCATTGTTAGGTAACTAATCCTTAGAAAATCACGTGAAAATGATGAAGGCATTGCTAATTAAAATTATTGACATGATCATTTACAAGCAATGTGAGCATAAAATATCAAAATAAAAAATAGCTTGCATGGAAGATGATGATGTTATACCATGAAAAAAAAGGGAAGAGCCGATGTGCCCAAAAATAAATAAAGGAAGGAATATTTAATACAAAATCACTATATTGAAAATGAATGGTTTCATTTTGATTTACTTATAACTCTACACGTAATAAAACATTCAAAATCCCACTTGCAGACCAAAATCTAGATAAAGATCTGAAATGACACTAAACAAGTAAACCCCAAACAACTTCGATGCCCAGCAACCTTCTATTCTTCCTGAGATTTTTTCCCACACAAGTAGAAACAGGATCTCAACTCCCCCTCTCTCTCCACCAAAGATATTACGGTCACACTGGGAGTGAAAGCCAAGGAAAGCAACATCAACCCAACACTGCAGTCCCAAACGGAAAACAACCTCAAAAGAAGCTCGATCAAACATCACTCCATGTCACCATTTGACTCAAAAAAAAAAAAAAAAAAAAAAAAAAAAAAAAAAACATCACTCCATGCCAGAGAGAGAGAGAGAGAGAGCCCCGGCGAATAGACACACTATTACACTTATCCCACTCTGCCTGCCACGCAAGCACGCCAATTACATCCTCCCTCCCCCCTGACACCCCTGTTCACACTAATTATGATTTAGAATGGACGCATTCACATGGACAAACCTTTTTCCTCTGCCACGCAGGCAAGCACACTAATAAACTTATCCCAATTTGGCTCCACTGCTCTCGGTTTCTCAGACTGCCTTGAGCCCCCCATGCCCCTTTATATTCTCTCTGTACAATCTTATCTCTCCACTTGTCTGCCTGCCTCGCATTCTCTCCCCCTGCACCATCTCCATCTCCATCGCCAGGTACTTCATGCCATTCCTATCTCTTGTCTGCTTGCATCTCCATCTCTCACTTTGCATCTCACTTCTCTCAGCTTACACTAGTAAGGGTTTGCTGCATTCGCTTCTTGTATGTATGTTGGTGTATGTTGGAGTATGGTTATGTTTTCTTAGGTATGTATGTGATGGAGGGTTGTGTGATGTTGTTTTTATGTGATGGGCTTGTTTTGAGGTGGAGTGGTGTGGTTAGGAGGAGCAGGTATGGTGTAGGCAATGTGAGTGATGTGGTTTGCGGATGTTGTTTTGTTTGGGGTTGTTGGTGAGTTGGGTTTCTTGGTGAGGTTGGTGTTGGGGGTTTGGAGGGAGTCTATTGAGGAGGGTTTTGTTCTTGGGAGGTGAGTGTTTCGATCGGTTGGGTGGTGAGTTGTGAGTTTAAGGTTTCTGAACTGTTGGTGTTGTGCATGCAGCTGTTTTTTGTGGTGTTAAGATTTTAAGGCAAAATGGTGCGATCAAGGCTGTCAGCGTCCGTGGAGAGCCCCAACTTGGATGTCATTGTGGACTTGGGTCATCCCCTCCTCAACACTTCCGTCGATGGCTTTCTCAAAGTCGGAGGGGTGAGTCTTTACTGCTCTGCATTTGTTTTGGATCCGTGCGACATGGGGGAGCTCCTGTGGTTGCCTACTTCTTTGTTCTGTTTTTTGGTGTTTTTTTCGTGCTGGATGTTTTGGTAGGGATATGAAGATAGAGAGTGGGTCGACGCACTGATGCAAACCCTGAGTAAATCGTCCTGGTAGCTTTTGAATTCTTGAAATGTGTATTGATGGGTTGTCATCGTCGTCAGTGTGGTACCAAATTACTGCTTACGCTGGTTGTGCAATTATAGTTTTTAAAAACTTAAAGAATCTCACATTTGCTTTGTTGTGTAGGTTGGTGCCGCCCATGCCGCTGTCCAAGACACATTCCGCATCTTGAGGAGTGGTACGTATCATGCTATTCATGTGTTGATTTTGTGCTATGATCTGTCATATTGTATGTAGTGTTACATAGGATAAATCGCTTCCACTCTACTGAGATGGTCTGTGACTTACCCTTTCGGCCCAGAAAAATAGTTTCGGGATCAAGCTAATTAGTTTATATTCTCATTTTGACTCTTTCCAGAGCAATTGTCGAAGAACGACTTGGAGAAACTGGTGAAGAGGGCCGGCTATGAGGGTCTTCAATGGGGTAAAGATCCGGACACAAGAAAGCAATATTGATTCAATTCTCGAATTTTATCAGAATTGGCAATGAGACCTGATTTCCTGCCATGCGATAAAGAATACTCTGAATCTGGTATTTTGATGCTAAACCTCTACTCTCTAATGCAGGTGCCGTAGCCGGTGTGTATGCCGGTGTCGAGTACTCTCTGGAGAAGGCTCGCGCAAAGCAGGACTGGGTACCTATCTTACCATCACATTTACTGCAGTATAGTGGCTACTTGAACACACTTGTCTATCTTTTGTAAAAATATGTTCTACACACAAGTCTAACAACCATGCGTTCTTTGGACGACAGAAAAATGCCGCCATTGGAGGTGCAGTGACGGGAGCCCTCCTCTCCATTGGTGATGGAAGCTTCTCCAGGGACAAGATGTTCCAGCACGCCATCACCGGTGGAGCTATTGCTACCGCATCTGAGTTCATCCGCAACCTGATCTAAGTACATTGTGCAGCTTCGTAGTGTAGAAATTTCATTCTGCCTGTCTTCGCTGCATCGCCTGGAAACAGTAGCTGAACATCACCATGATTGTTATGCTCTGATGAAATTTCGCTGCTGGCCTCCGGATATCAGAGTGCTGCGGTAGCATGTTGACATCTTTTGTACTTGTAAATGGCTTCTGTCAGGAAAACAAGTGTTGTAATATGATTTTTTCTGCACTTTGTTTCATAACCTTTCGAACCTATGGAGAATTTCTTTGGTGTGCAATGGCGTGTGTATAGTTTGTTTCATTGACATAGAGAACTGATGTAAGGTACATTATTTGCATACACGCAGACCTGTCACTTGAATCTATTCAGAATTGGGCATACTTGTTACGTACACATGTAGCTAAATGTCGTCAACGAGGGAGAAACTATCTTACGTATACATCATTCAGCAGAAAACAGTTATAACCTGTACCAGCTCACTTTTGAAGAATAGGATTTGAGAACGGTATGAAGTAATAATTTTGAAAAACATCTGTGAGGAAAAGTAGTAATCCTCAACCTCAACACTGAAGGTAAATAATATTGCAAGCTCGTCTGATAGGCAACCTCTGAACGTAAAATTGAAACTTCTGTACTGGAATATAATATTGAAACATGTAAAACAAAAAGAATATTGACGATCTATTCGTAGGAATGTTTCAAATGCTAACAACAGGAAATCCATAAAGAACTCAAATTTGGATTGTTATTGGAACAAAAGTGGAGTATTATGACATACATCTTGAAAAATAAAAATAATTCAATTGGAATTCTGCAATTATCAAAATAACTATGAATCGATCACCAAAAATCTACAATTCTTGAAATTACAAGAAATGCTCATGTCAACACAATGTTAATATTCCATATGTTATTGTAATTTGAACTTAATCAATATACCAATTCCTTTCACTTTTAAACGTACAAATTTTTGTCAATACTTCAAGATATCCTTGTCCCACTTAAATTTTACAATAATTATGTGAATTTGTTTTTGACATGAAAAATTACAAGAGAGAGGTGTTGACCAAGGTCATTGTTGCTTCTTGCCATTTCCATTTTTGAGAATTTAATCCAAACTTTATTTGACTTTGGAATTACACGCCCTCAAAAATCTCATTTTTGAAAGTGCACTATATAGTTATTATCCAATGGTACAATCTTATCAATGTTTCATGGATACGTGTATGATTGAAGTATGCTTAAATTTATACAGTTAAATATTTTAAATAGTATCACTAAAGTATTCGATTAGGAATTAATGCCTAGAAGATTGTATCTTGGTCTAAATATAGCTTCGGCGTCAAATGATGACAAAAATGTATTCATGCATGATATATAAGTATTGAAAGAGAATTTGAATGTTTATAAAGTTGAGCGTCTTCCTTGCATGACTATGCTAATTGTTGACAATTACAATAAATTTATGGCATAGAAGGTTCACCAAGGAGGCCTATGTAGACTATAGGAAGAGCATTGTGATGACATCCATAGGACATTTGAATTGTATGGAGAAGAAGGTACAAAATAAAGAAGTATGTGAATTGAAGAGGAATAAAAGGTCACATTGAGCATAAAAATGATAATGAGTTCTCAAGTGATATTAACCCCTAACTATCCTTAAAACCCAAAATGGGTTTTTGCACTTTCGGGCAGCCCAGATGGAGGGGTTAAAAGTAATATTTTTTTTCAAGATTTTTACTGGATTCTCCCTTTACGGTAAGGTCTATGTAGTAAAATTTTTGAAGGCAAATTCCAATTTTAGAACCTTCATCTCGAAATTTTAGGTTTCAAATCCAAAACGGGCAGTCTAAAATTAGGTCTTTTTACAAAAAAATAAATTGAAATATGTTCATAACCAAATCACTATTCAAATTCCATAGTGACCAAAGTCAAAAAGTTTACCAATTTTACAAGGGCAGCCTCCAAAACTTACAAAGACAAAGCTTCAAAGTTTTTAGTAATTTTTGAATTTTTCCTTTATAAATTTGTCAAAATTCGAGATTTTTGAATTTTTGATTTTTTTTTTCTTCTAAAAATCACAAATTTATGAAGGTACCTACTCACCGTTCAATTTTTCTTTAGCTCACAAATTGTTTTTGTAATGCATGTTTTACTATTTTGTCAATTTTATACCTTCTTATAGAAAATAATTTTTATGAAGGTCTAAAAAGCGTTTTTTTGGCCTAAATTTTTGCATGAGCATACCTAACCTAGTTAGCTACATGGAAAAAAATGTGACCAAAATGTTTGAAGTGATAATCATCAAGTCTCCCTTTGGCCCATTTGCACCATGCCTCTCGGCCAAGGCCCAAAAAAATATCTGCTGAAACTTTGAACACTACGATCTCACTAATAAAAAACATCCAACGGTTGAAATTTAAATCAGTTCTTCCAAGTAGGGTTAGGTACAAGATCTTACGGTTGAATTTCCAAAAAAAGATAAAAAAATTGTTTCATATCCTCGGGAGGGCATAGTAGTAAAAAATCGCAGTTTTGAGGATTCAAGCTCTCAAAAACACAAGGAAATTTAGGGGTTAAAGTAGCTAAAAACAAAACAACTTACAATTGAAGCTTGTACTAAAGAGGAATTTAATCCCTAATTGGCAGTGACTATATTTTCCAAAAATTGATTCAAAATTGCCATTTCTAATGCAAAGGAGGTTATCCAACTAAAGTTTAAGGCTCAATGGATGAATGATGGAATTACAATTGACAATTGCTTATAGTGGCTTATCAAGCATTCCCAGCCACCTCCTTCTACTGCTCACAAAGCTCTTTTGTGCAATGTGTTGCCAACGACATGTAGAAGAGTATTGCATGAGCTACACTAAGCATTGAACTATAAGAGGAAGAGGTGCTACAACAAGCATTTCTTCAGCATCTTCATCGGCTTGGATTCACAAATGTAATCTACAATATTGTGGACTTGAAAGCCTTATTCTTAGTCCTTAAAGTTCTTTGTCAGTTTTTTGTCAAATGTGGCTCCTTCCCACTTTTGGCCCAATAAATCTCAATTCAAGCATTATCTAGTGGACTTAAGTACATGCGAGGTCTTAAAACCAACTTGATAATCTACATAGACATCAAAATTCAATCGTTGATCTTTCTTCATTTAGAAGATCATATTGAATTCAAGGGTGGTGAAATTTTGTTCAGGCACTATAGAAACTTCTTTCTATCAAACTTTAAAGCCGAATCAACGTATACCATAACTTGGTTTAGTTGGTAATTTAAGTAGGAATCTGGTTATGAATATGTTACCAAAAACAAATCCAAAGAAAACCTTGAAAACAATTTACCTTTGAGTTGTCTTTAGATGGGTCATAAACTGAAAAGCTTCTTAAGCCTTAATCCATGAGTCTACTTTTTGTGAAAATTGGCTTTTTGTGAAAATTGACTTTCCTCAAAGCTCTTTTAAGATTCTACGTTCACTAAAGATCTAAAAATGAAAAAATAAAGATTGATACTTCATCTAAAGTGACCAAAACCCTCAAAATCCAAATTGGATTTGAAAGAACTTTAGGAATTAAGGACCAACCACGCTCTAGCAAAGCCTTTGAAGACACGCCAAGCTTTCATTTGCATACCACATTGATAAAATGTACTATTAAAGTCAAGACTTCTTTGCAAAAGACTAGGTCCTTATTGACAAGACCATTAAAATAAAGAAAGAGGCAAAAGTCAAGTAGGTTAAATATCAATTATTTAAGTAGTAGGGTCGATGCGAGTTCACCTAGTTGTGTTTATTTGTTGGATTTTACTATATTTATTAAGCCAATGGCTTGGAAATAGTCTCTATTAATCCTCATAATTAACTCTATTTTCATTATCCTAGTTCATTTAGCATTGTAGCCTTCAACGATCATGAGCATGGATTATAATTCATAGAAGGTTGGTTTTGGCCCCTTATGATGCAACTTTTTCTCATTTTACTTCACAATCTTACCATGGTTTTAAAAATAATTATATCCATTTATATACTTAGTATAAACATGAGTAGATAAGCACAAGCTCAAGCATAGCTAGACTATGTCATATTTTTGCGCTAAGCTATATCTATCTTTTTAGACAAGCCAAATTCAAGATTTCATTGTAAACATAAGATTAGTTGAAAAATCAAAATCAGATTATCTTTTTTTATGCTCTTCACTAGATTGTAGAAGATATTTCAAGTCCTAACCTCTTATCACAATTGGGTGGCTTTCTTGAATATACAATATTAATGTAATGCAGTTATTTCTAGACCAACCACAAATAGAATTTTTTTTTCATTCATAGGAAGAAGTTTTTCATGAGGGTTGAAAAAATTCTGAATTTTATTTTCAAAGTTGAATTACTACATTTTGTTGATTTAAAAACTACTTTGTGATTCATCATTATTTGTAGGTTTTCACTGGTAGGAAACGTGTCGCTCTTGACTGACTAGAAATCCGGAAAATGCATACTTTTTCTTGTCTGTTGTGTCAATATTGACGCATGAGCATGAACTATGGCTCAAAATAGGAATAAGAAGCGACACGTTTTGTACTATTTTTCCCTATCCAAAGTATGGGATACTAGTTTCTAGTCATGATGATACTTTAAACCACCAACTATTTCTTAACTATTTCCTCTACAATCCTCCAAATGCCTGGCATGCCATCGCTAAATTTGTTTTTTTAATGAAGAGTGAGATGTTGTGTTTTTGGATTCAGTGCATGAAGAGATAGTCTACAACATAGTTTTGGGAGAAGTGGAGGTTCAGGCCCCAGGGTGCTTCTACCTTGGGCTGTTCCATCTTCTTGTGGGAGACCAAGCAAACCCCAGAACATTAGAACATTAGGAAAGGATTGTGTGTAACAGACTTATGCTACCTAGATCTTCTAAACTTTTTGCTATTTTTGCGGTGCCAAGGCCACTCCAATTTCCAAGACCTAACCGCAACAACTTGCTGCAAAATAAGCTGTTTCTACTATATTGGTGTACAAATGGCTTCACCCCATGCTAATCCATGTGAAGAGTCTCCAACAAAATATTCTGCAGCCGCTATGGCGAGATTGCTTGATTGTTTATTCCTATCAATAATACATGAGAGAACCTGTGATGCTGAGTCATGACAAGCCAACATGAATGCCTTGTTCACTGTATTATTTTATAGTCTTCAGCATTGAGTTTTGAGCTTAGTTCAGACTCCAATTTTGATACATTTCACATGGGTCTTGGGACCCAAATAAAAAGATCTTCAGAACTTAGTACATCCAGCCATACATGACAAGTATTTTTGTGAGTTCATAGGACCCTGAATCCCTGATGCCTTTCAAGACACAACATAAAGGCTTGCTGAAAGAAGCTGAGCAGTCAAGTCCCGATTTCAAAGTATAGCCTACTCGTAGGACTGCAAGCCCAAGGTTCATATGCTGAATCAGCAACAGTGCATCCAATTTAAATCTTGGACAACTAATCAATAGAATCAGAATGGTACCGTATCAGTGCAAGCTGGGGATCCCTCTTCTTGCAAAAAAGAAATTTAAATGGATGCAGTATGCTGCATCCATACTGTAGTAACACCACAGCAGGTTCACCACGTGGTGAACAGATATTTGTTTTTGTTGAAAAAAAATTAGGTTTACCTCTCAAAAACTAAAATTTTTAATTTTTGTTTTCAACAAACAAATCAGTAAAGATGACTTTAAATGGTTCAAAAATAATTATTCTATTTTTGTTTTGATGGCTTTGAAATTATTCTACTTTTTATGTTTTGTTTTTGTTTTTAGAATAATTTTTGGGCGAACCTACTATGGTACTATCGTAACTTGTGTGGCAAGGGCTGATTTCAACCAATGCACGGAAAGAACCAACAACTAATTACAGATCATCCGACTAAAATTGATGTTCAACTGGTAAAACTTGAATGTCTTAAAATATTTTCCGGTTGAAAAAACTAAAATTCATATATGTATCACATGAGTATCACCCAAAAATCGTCAAATTGTCATCGAGGTATCATCTACATCTACCGAATGAGTTCAGAGAAGAGAGGATATTAGCTGGATTGAGTCCAAAATCTCCCATTTCAACTGCTGCCCTGTTGCAACTTATTGATCTACGAGGAAGCTGCGCTTGGGAAGTTTCATTTCATATTATTTAACCTAATTTGGGATAGCACACAAGGGTTAGCACATCAATGATCATACCCAACTGCCTGTGCACCCACACTTGCTTATAAAGCAATACACAATCCTCCTCATTCTATTGTATGGAATTGCAATCTACCTTGAAGATGCCACAATCTATCCAGAGATAGATACAGTTTGAAGTTTGTTTTGCAGACTGGGTTGGAAATTTATCTTCCAGCACATGATCCAACAGGCTAAGAGCTCTAGTTTTAATAAAACACCGTTTCCCAAAGATCTGATTCTATTCTTTCAAAGATTAAATTTCACTGTTCAAACAATTCCTATTGATGGTTGAAGGACCATGCAAAATATCTTTGACTAAACCTCAAAGGGATGATTTTTCACTACTGTTCCAAAATATTGAAATTGGATTAGAAGTTCATCATTTTGAACAAGTTCGTATGACTTATCTTTGAACATAACGATTTTTCAAATGACATATCATTTACTTTCAAAATTTGGAGATATTATTAAAGGCCTAGGAAAATCTTTCAGATCTTACTATTACAATAACTAAATTCAACACTAAGCTTCTTTTGCAAACCTTTTTTTACACATGACCAGAAACTCGAGTTTTTCTTAATTGCCAAGGTCTTGTATCTATGAACAATGACTCTTTGACTTAACTTGTGGCATTGGACTCATTGGAGTGAGTCAAGTGCATAAAAAGCGAGCGAGAAAACCATAAATTTATGGATAAGCTGCTCATATAATAGTGGTTGTTTAGGTTCCTAATCCAGGCCCAGAGCCGCAATCTTCCCTCACGAATCATGCAGTAGTCTCCGCATTCCGAAGCAGTAGCTTCTAGGGTGAAGTAGCAGCAATCAGAGTTATAACGGTGTATAAATCTTGGTAAGCAGATCAGGACTCAGTACATGGCAGAGTGGCATCTGCACTGTTTCCAAGTACATGCCACCTGTGACTTCGATTATCCTTATCCTGAGATTCCTTATCTAACTTCTGCGTCTGGAATCAGGTCGGTTGTTTTATACTACAAATCCACAAGTTTACCTGGACTGGTTTCTGACAAAAAAACTCAAGAAAATGCTCATGGCGCTATTCGCAATTTGGTATGGAAGACTCTGATCTTTCACAGTTTTTGCAGACACGAATGAAGAATGCTTTCCGAAGAATACACAGCAGCTTGCATGTTTTGTGCCAAGTGAACCATCTCGAGTATGGGACGTTGGGAAGAAGCAGAAGTGGGTTTATAAAATGATAATTATATTGCAAATGGTCTTAGCAAAGGAGACAACAGAGTTTGAGAAGGCTCAAATATACGCCCTAAATAATTTGAGAGATCACGGAGATGGAATTTTGCTGTACAAGGCTACAGGAACAAGTGCCCATCCATGCCTGGAATGAGACTTGAGTGCAAACAAAAAAACTGCTGCGCATGCACTCCTCAAGGCAAGGTGTCTAGTGCTATTGAGATTCGTCCTACCAAAAAAACGGTTCTTGGGAGGCCACACCATGCAGGGCTGTACAGCACCATTTATATCATACTATTCGGTAGGTTTGTGAAATGCTAGAATTTGTACAGTCTTCAAAATTGTCGCCGCAGCTGGATAGTTCAGCGCAAACCACCCGACTTGATTTCCTGGCATCACTTTGTTTTTAGAAGCAGAACTGGATTCGGATGACGACTTCAAAATTCAACCTTCATGTGAACAGGTAGCTGACCTGCATGAAATCAACCGGCTCGTCATCAAAATGTTATTGATCCACAAAAGACCACTCCTTGTGAAACATGCAGCAGTAGTGAACTATTTGAATTAGTTGTGAGCGGTGGAGCTTACAATGGAGACCCTCAAATGCTCCAAACCGGCCTTGATGGTTGAGCCCCATCTGAACCACGCTTTGAAGCTCCCCATCCCATCCAGTAGACTGTAATCACAGGATCACATACTCTGAATTAGCTCAGAATATATCTCGACTCTGATAATTTATTTCAAACTGATTGTTAGTTTGAAGCAAGCTGAAAGCCAGGATGAAGCATTACCTGAGAGACATTGTTGTCGAAAGAGCGCTGCACCATGGTCATGTGGTCTGAAAGGCCGGCAATGGGCGGGCTCATAGTGTGGCGAGAATTGATATGATCGAAGCCGCCATTGCCCAAAGATCGGAAGTCGAAGCCACAAGGCCCTCCGCCCACCAGGCGACGCCCAGCTTGATGGCTCAGCCCCATCTGCACCACGTCCAGCGCCCCCGGTGCCTCAGAATTGCTTCCCAGGATGCTTGACAAGTGCGTTTGCAGCATCTCCTTGTTGCTCACGAGGCTCTCCAGAGTTAGATCCTGTTGCGCTGGGTTGACAGAAGCCAGCTTCATCGACAAATGCTGCACCGCAATGAGAATGAACCCATATCAATTGATGGAAACTCGCTACATCATTGCCACTAATCAAAATACCAATGACAAACTAATGTCAAAAGACTAAATTTCAACTCGAGTCTGTAGATCAACATGTCTAGACTGTAGCTAAATATCCAAATTGATTTCAGTACTTCGTGGTGGTGTCATAAATAATGTTATGACACTGCATCATTAAAAATTTCAATAGAGATAGAATTAGTTGAAGGCTTACTTCCACTTGGCGCTGGAGGGACTGGACATAGTTGATGATTTCGTCAAGCATGACGGCTTTGCCAGTGACTTTCTTGCAGCCCGGAACCAGGTCCTGCAAGTACTTCATGCGCTCGCTGATCTTCTCGCGCCGCACACGCTCTGCTAGGCTGTGGCTATCCGTGGCCTGCCCCCGACGAGCCCGCACATGGATGTAGTCCTGCTTCGAATACTCCTTCGGCCTGCTGCTAGACTGCACCCTTCCCTTCGAGTCATGTGGCGCTTTAGGGCTACCGGATTCCGTGGACGCCTCACTAGACGATCGCTCCCCGGCCCCCCTCGCCTTGCTCCCCTCCTCCCTGTCTCCCTTGCACCGCTTCGGCTTCAAGCTCTCCCCCTCTCCACCCTACACATACATACATTGCCCACATCTCAAAAACAAAATCCAGATTCCAAAAGCCAAACTCATGTGATGCAGAGACTTATAATTTGGATTAATAACAAAAAACTAAACTCTGGGTTGCAAAACAGAGAGAGAGAGAGAGTCTAGCTTCGAATTCTACATTCACAGCAATCCAAACAGGTCTTGTGCGAGAGGTGGAAGTTTCAATTGGTTACCTTGGGATCTGGAGGGGCGAGGTCCTTCTTGCGCTTGCGAGCACCAGCTTGGTGGCTGTCATGGCTGGGTGATCTGGCAGGTGAGTGAGCGCCGGGGGAACTACCCCCACCCCGGCCACCTGAATGATGCTCAGAGCAGGAAGAATTGTTGGTATTCTCCTGCTGTGCTGCTTGTGTTACATCGACATGCCCATGGGTGGCTGCTGCAATAGTAGCTGCGGCTGCCTCGACCATGGTGCTGGCCTCTGTGACTCCCTCAACGGCTTCCAACAATGACTGCACAGTTCTAGAACTGGCACCGCCACTGGCTGGTTCGCATAATGATGACTTTCCTAAACTAAACGGCCCCATCTCTCCATGACCAGGGTTGAACTTCCCAGCACTGAAGCTGGCAAATTCTAATGCTGAAGGAGAAGATGGGAACGATGGCATCCCCAAAGTGGACGTCTGGGGCGGGGCGAGCTGCTGCCCTCCCGCTATCAAATGAGAGTTATCCACAACGCAGCTCGACCAGGAGCTGCGAGCCCAATACCGCCCAAATCCAGGGACTCCTGCCCCAGTTCCTGCTCGCCCATGCGTCGACGGCACCTCCAAACTGTTCGTCAGATCGCTCACGGAGTCGGCAGGGTACGAAAGCGGAAGAGATGCAGTGCTGCGCTGCATATTCATGCCCATAAATACTTGGTCCGGAGTAGGTGCCATGATCGCCATTCTAAGCAATTCTAGTACGAATCAGTACTCTTCAAATCACTAGTCTCCAAAGCGGCCTGTGACGTTACCCCCTCAACAGAGTAGGGAGAATAAGCTGTCCTAACATGTATACACTTTTGAATCCACTAGCTAGTAGTAGACTAAAATTCTTGCTAATCAAACCACTATTCCATATTGCCGACAACACCAAGTTCTCGTCTTCGTCTTTGCAACACTGATATTAGCTCATGCCATTTTGAGCAATACGAACTCTCCCTAGTTTTAGTTCTTCCTAGTGCGAAAGATGTTAACGGAAGTGTTGAACAGAGGATGACCGAAGGAAGCAATAACATCCACGGCAGGCCTCTCCGCGCTCGCTGCCACCCTTGATCGCACCATCTTCATGCCACTCCTTCCGGCCCCCAACACGTGGGGGGAGCTGACCACTACCACCACCAGCCTGCATCCACCCCCAGTCACCCTCACCAGTGAGCCCTTGCACTGCAGTCGAAATGCTCAACTCCAACTTCCAATGCTCACGACAACCTAAGCATCCACCCCCCCTCCCAAGCCCCTCAAACCAACAGACCTCCCTCACAAACGCCACACATCATCCTCAAGGCGAAGACCAAACGGTCAACAAACCGACCCCAACCACACTCACTACCGAGACAGTAAACCACCTCCTGCACGCACCGAAAGACCACCGCAATGGTCCTCTCAAAACTGCAGCTAACAAGCCTACCCCTTCCAGACTACAACTTCGAAGCCTTACGAGCCAGATCACTCCGATCCTTAAAAAGCTGGAGCGTGGTGTACGCAGGGAGTGTGCAAGTGATGGCATGCACAATTAGTCTAGCAGTCTGACAATGCAGCAAGCTGTGGCAGCAGAGCCAGACAGAGAGACAGTGGCACTCAGAGTGCCTCAGTTACTTACACAGAGCGCAGGGGAGACAAGTGGAGAGAGATAAGAATGTACAAGAGCATATACAACATCACCAAAACTCCCACACTCACCTAAGTAGTAGTACTGTACTAGAAGTGATGAAGTGATGGGGATGGGCCTGCACACGCCCAGCTGCTCTGCCTCTCCTTGTGCCCTGTCCACTTCATTCCGTCTGATAAATACGTCTGCTTAATGCAACTCATCGTAATTAGTGCGGCCGAGGTCAAGCGCCATCGCCGAGACTACTCTACTGTAGTCATGACTCCTCTCCGAAACTGCAGTACATTACACCTAGTCTTGGACTCTTGGGCACTCCCAGAGTCCCAGCTGGGGTATCTAAAAGCATTCCTCCATTGGTTGCTTTTCTGACATCGCACGTGAACGCTCTTGTGCGGGTTCTGTCCGGTGGGGACAATACTTGAGTTACCGGCTCTGCCATGAATTCATCATCATCATCATGTATTTTTTTCCTCCCACCACCCTCAGGCTCCGAGTCTCCAGTCTTGTACCCAGGCCAACTGCAGCTGCTGTGGGGCTGTTGGAGGCTCCGGTAGGTGCGGCCAACAAGATGCCGGATAGTGTTAATCCATTACGCCTCCAACTAATCCGGGTGAGGGCCGGATTATTTTCCCCATCCGACGTGGATTGTACTAGAGTTTTGATTAGTTTTTTAGTTTTTTTGTGATTTTATTACATCCTGTGCACGGTATAGATAGATGGATATTCTGGTGCAAATGATTACAAAGGGGCTAATATGACACCGCTTCTATTCTGAAATCTATCGCCGCTTCACTGTTGCATACTGTGATAACAAAACAAGGCCTTGTGATATTTTGAAAGGTTTTTTAAAATATAATTCCTGGTTTGGAAAGTTGTCTTTAATGCAAGAGGATGGTCCTTGGCACATTTGGCTTGCCATGGTGGAGTGTAAGATAACGTTTTTTCTATAATTATTTGGGAGGGGTGAGCGTAGGGAATAGGTCGGCACGGATGGAAATAGGGCGAAAATCATTGAAGCCTACGCTGCATTGCTGCTGCTAATCTATGCGTACTCATTTTTGCTTCATTTGATAATTGGTGGATTGGCCTGAAATATCATTCACGCTGCAGGCTTTCACACCTGTGGGCTGCAGGTTGGAAGTGAGGGGGCTTGGAATGGGGAGTCAAAGGTGGGGTGTGAAACAAGTTCCAAAGTCAGGCCCAGGTGGACTGTATTGCTTGTCAGGGCCGATTTACACCTAGGGGCCGGGCCAAGTTTTCTTGAGGCCAATTGCTTGAAATTTCAGCCCATTTTTGGGTTGGGGCCGGCCTCAAGTCCCCATTATAATAAGATTAGAACAAGGGCCAATTTTCTCTTATGTAATAGCCTTTGGGCCTAGAAGCCGGGCCAATCTAATAAATCTACAAAAATAATCAATTATCAATGATAGACATGAAGGAGCAAAGGAAGATGTGGTGGGTGAAATTGTCATAGGCTCCTATTGTGTAGCCACGAGGTGGTGGGCTCAATCCTTTGTAGCTTCGGGAATCAACGTGATTGGTCGAGGTTAAAGGTTATTTTTATGTGAAATGCTTTTTTTAATAAAATCTGGCATTGGCCCCGAGGCCAAGAGTTGGCCTTCCATTCTGGGTGCACCCAATTCACCGAGCTCGGGCCATGTCAGAACTTGCATTTCTTGATTAAAAGAATTCTGCCACCAAATTGGCCCGAGGACTAGGTGTAAAGGGGTTGGGGCCAATTTTTGCCTCTCGGCCAATCACGATTGAGGATTTCAGCCCTCAAAGGGCCTGAATTGGCCCGGCCCCTAGGTGTAAATCGGCCCTCATTTGATTCAAAAAATTCTTCCCAGATTTTATTTTTAAAGTAGATAAATAATATTGACCACATTGAAGTAAACGTAGCTTGTAAGTTGTGAGGAGAGAGCCATGCCAACATAGCAACAATCCATTTATCCTCGATAGGACAATGTCAAAACTTTCTTCAACCGGAAGTCCGAAGCCTATCAGGTTACCTAGGTGTTACTGTATTCAAGGTTTAATCCCTAAAGGCTCTTGGTGTTTTCGGAGCCAAAACTGTAAAAACTTAAAAATTAAAAAAAATTAAAAACAACTGTCAAAAACAAACTCCTACTTACAGCAACCTACTTTTCTAAATTTAGAAATATAATTGAACATGTAACCGTAGGATCTTGTACCTACGTTATTCCAAAAGGTATATGCTAAATTTGAGCACAACCCGTACAGATTGCGAGATTATAAGGTTCAAAGTCACTATGAAAGTTTTTTTGGCACTACCTCAAGAGTATACCAGAGTTTTGATGCCAAAAAGTATACATTGCAAACACATTTGATACATAGAAGATCATCAATTCCTGTAGGTGTGGAACTTAAGTATATGCTTTCAAAGTTTGAACCTCATACGAGCTTGAAATGGGGAAAGAATCCTTGATTTTGTGAAAGGGGGTGTGCTGAAATTGCCTAACATTCTCCAAAATTAAAACTGCCAAAAAGGTAATCTAAATATGTCCAATTGAAAATCCAAACGTTAGATATGTTGGAGTCAATGAGAAAAGTTTAAAAGAAAATTGAAAGCAATCGGAGTAAAATTCAAATTTTTGGAATTTTTTAAATTAACAAGGTAAGTTTTGACATGCAGTTTTCGAAATAACAAATTGTGAGGATGGATGCCTGCCACATTATAGATAATTGATGATATACGTTAAGTTGGGATGAAAAATGAATATTGGATGTAATGTTTTATGTGGATAAAAAACAAGTTTTGGATGATAATTGTCATATGGATGAAAAAATTAGCAACCACTCTAGATGATAATTATTAGTTAGGTGAAAAATGTCTATTGGATGAAAATTGTCATGAATGTATATGGATGAAAAAATATTGGACCCATCATTTTGCAAGTGCCCATCCTTGAAATTTTGTCTTGTCTCTTTCTGCCTTTGTAAATGACAAGCAACTTGGGTAAAAAATGGGAAATTTTGATTGGTTACTGGTTGCCCAAATTTAAAAGACATTATTCTCAAATTCGTAACTTTTGCATCGTAACTCCAAATGCTGTGAAATTTGCGCCATTAAAAAGCTAGCTTTGATAACTATGTGTGGTAAAATATTGAGACCTTAGAATAGTCTGTCTAGAAGTGCACAACAACAATGTGGTTTCAAAGGTCTTAACCCCTAAAGTTCTGAGGGTATTTTTCATCAAAATTGCCTCAAAACAGCCCCTCTTCAAAGCAAGGTGGATTTTGCAAAGTTGAGGTCTTAATTAGTACATCTAACCATAAGATCTTGTAGCTAACTTCTATGTCTACATGTCCACCAAATCTTACACACTCATTCCTCAACAATTGCAAGATCATAACGTTCAAAGTTGAAAAACAAGTTTTTTTTCCCTGCGGAAAAAGGCAACAGCAGAGTTTTGAAGGCCCAAAAAACCATTTTTTTGCATTATGGATTTTGGGGGTTTTGATGCACGTCAAAGAATACTGAGTTAACTAATTGTACTAAAAAATTATATTCAAAAAATTTGTGGAAGGTTGCCAAAAAAATAATTTTCCGCTAGGGGGTATATACTGAAATTCACAAACAAAGGCCGTTTTTTGACAATAATGAAAAGAAATCGGATTCAAAATCCGAACGGTGGGAACATGCTTTACTACCTTCTCTATACATAGAAATTTTTATTTTTGAAAAATATCAAAATCTCAATTTTTGGTGGAATTTCAAAGTTTCGTCTTTGGGCAGATTTTGGCAGATTTTGGGAATTTTGGGCAGTTTTGGGCAGTTTTGGGCAGTTTTGGGCAGAATTTGCTGCATTCACAGTGGCTGTGAGCTTGCCCGAAGTTTGGTTGAATGCAGCTTTTGACACTCAAAACCTCGTAACTTCTTTTTGGTATGTTCAAAAAAAGAAAAAAAAAATTCTGCACAAACCTCTTCAAAATGCCTACCTACATTGTTTTTTTTCAAAGATTTAGGAATTAAATTGGAATTCTAGGAACCTGCCCAAATTTGAAAAACGCCCATTCCATGACTATTGTCCTTTAGGGGTTAAGGGGTTCAAAGAATTCAACAACCTTTGTGATTCGAAGAGAGCTCCGAGAGAGGTAGAGAGACTTCAGAAGACTAGGATTACAAATGGTGCAAAGTGTGTCTCCGCATTATATACATGTACCCCAAGTTTAAGTACAAAACAAAAAATGAGTAGTTTGTTAAAATATAATCTTTAAATGATGGTCTTAGGCCTAACTTCTCTAAACAATTAAAAGGGATAGATTTACCATCTTTATGGTTTCAAGTTTGTCTTCACTCATTGTATAAAGAAAACTAAAGTATGTATATGTAAAAGACATATTTTTGTTGTTTTACTTAGCTATACCATTTGTCAACATGTCTTATTTTGTATTAAATGAAAGTTTTATATTTTATGAATTTATTTCAAATTAAATTTGACAAATCAAACACTTTAGCTCTAGACATAAACATAAGTAAAATTTCTTTTTTGCAAAACTCCAAGCATAGTTTTAAATGACATGAGTTCTAAATAGAAAAACTACTCTTCTAGGAGAATGTGATAAACTACATATTGTCAAATGAAGTCCATTTTAATAATTCCTATATATAATACCTAACATTTGAAGGAAAATATAGCTCCAATAAAACTTATATGTGTATAAATATGTGGCTTCCACAAATTTTAATGAATTGTTTTTTCAAAATAAAATTGTAAGGCATTGATTAGCACTTTATTTAGAGTTTAATGTTTTGAAGAACCCAGATTTTTATATATTAAATAGAAGGAACATTTTTCAAATTTCAATTTTAGCAATATAAATCATATTAATCTCATTTAAAAGTACGGATCCCACTTTGGACTTGTTCGTCCTGTGACAGTTACTGTAAAATATCTTCAACTTTAATTCTAATGAATATCTTTCTACAGACAAACAGTAAAAGAGATTATTTGAAATATTCTTTTATCAACAAAATACAGCATGAATCAGCTGTGGATGAAAATGTGTTTTTAAGAAGTTGTTATTGCATTTTGATACTTTCATATATATATATATATAAATTATTTACAGTCTAGTGGAATAAAATAAGATTATTATTTCTTCCTAACACTTTCTAAATGTGATCGGTAGATTTTGACTTCTCTTTGCCTAAATATTTTGAACTACGAAAGTTATGAGTTTCATACTAGTATGATGTGCCTGATGTTAGTTACTTCTACGTCAAATTTCAAAGGTGAACATAAATTCTTATTATTGTTAATAATTTTTTTAATAACTCATTTTTATCAAAATATGAATCCATGCAATCAAAAAAAAGTTATGTATCTATTTGTAAGGTAGAAAAAAAAGAGGGAAAAATTTAAAAGAATCTATATCTTTAATCTTATAAAGATTTATTTTTTTCAATCTTAATTAAAAAGGTGAGGAAAATTTGACTTCTCATGGAATGAAACTTTTCCACTATATTCTCTATAATAATTCCAAAGGTAGTGGAGGAGTGTAGCATAAAATTTGGAGTTGGTGTAAAGGTAAAAAAATGCGCTTCGAACACCATAAATATTTTTTCCAATGCCTAGTTTAAAAGCAGTTATTACCATGCAAAGCACTTGCAATTCCCTATGTCCATAAAAAAATTTCAAAATCACAACCAAAATTGACATTGTGAGAACATGCCCAAAATTTCAAAGAACCAATCCAAGACGATAGTTGATTTAAGGTTAATGTGATTTTATCACGCTTTGACCTTGGCTAAGTGGGACCAATTGGCATAGGATTGTATTTCCGCCCCCTACTGTTTGGAGGTTGTGTGTCAAAAATCAATCAACGTGGCTTCAGAAAGTGTCGAATCTTGTTCTAATTCCGCCCACGTGTTAGAAAATTGATAACTTCTGATTAGTTCAAATTGGTGCACAAGCGCCTTATTTTCAGAACTCAACCACTCATGAACACCATGACTCTATTATTGCTTATTGGCAACTCTAATGCTTTTAAAAAATCATAGAAAATTATAGAAATGCTCAAAAAATGTTTTTTTTTTTTTTTTTTTTTTTTTGGTACACCTTTACAATAACTTTGCGGAGCATCCAAAAATTATAAATTTTATCTTTCACAAGTCTAAGTATGCAAACTTGAAATTTGGGCGGGTATTGATCCAACTACTTTACACTTTATGCATGATCTTCCTTAACTCTTTATAACTAGAAAACTATAGATGATTGAATAAAATCCATCTCAAATTTCACACAAATTATTTGTACTCCAAAAGATTCAAGTCCAATTTGCACTTTGATGCATTGTTTTTTTAACATCATTTGATAAAATAAAAAACCTTTGACAACTTCTAAAGTAAAAAAAATCTAGCATTTCAAGTCTTTTATTGGCAATTACAGGGAGAATCATGTAAGATAGTAGGTCATAACAAAAAAATTTGAGTTATCATTTGTCAAGGAAAAATGATATAGTAAAGCATTGTCATTAAACATCTAAACACTTATTCCGCTTGGCCATTGTAATTTAACACTTAAAGGTTACTTCCAACTGGTCTTTTTAATTTAATACCTAAAGGCTCATTAAGGTTTTTTTTATAGTCACAACACATTGTTACATTTAAATATTCATAAATGTAAAAGGAAATTGGTTATGAAAACTTCAATTTTAAGGTTGTCTATTAGTCTTTTGTAGATGATGTGGATGTGATTAGATTGACAAAACATTTTGAGTTAGAGGAGCATAATATTTTAGTGTCAAAAATTTGATTTTAGAATTATAATGTTTGCAATCTATAGTTAAAGTTCTATCAATAAAAAAGAATCCATAAAATAAATTTTGATTATAAAATTGTTGAGCATAACTTGAATCCCTAAAGTTTTCACATTAAAATTCTACAATTTCCCCTTAAAACTGCCTTATTTCATTGTAAGCTAAAAAAATTCAATTTCTCACATATTTTGAAAAATGTAATTGTGGGATTTAGTACCTAACTTGTACATATACATGTACACCAAATCTTATACACAAACTGGAGACTATTTTTGAGATTGTAATGTTTGGAGTTGGAATAAAAGTTTATTTCATTTGTAATAGAAGGAGACAACACTATTTTAGGGTCAAAAGTTCATTTTTTCAAGTAGATATGAATGGAGCTCTTGGAATTCTAGTTCGTAGGTGAATTATGTATTTGGCAATATGCCTTACAATACTCACCTTCTTGGACATATAGATCCTTGATAAATACATTATTTTTCACATGGAGGTATTCTGAAATTCAAATACAAAGGCCGGTCTTCAATAGTAGAAAAGGCACATGGAAAAATATTGGATTGAAAATCCAAGCGGTGATATCATGCCCTGGTATCTATTTTACGTTTAGGAAAAAATAAAGATGAAAAATGTAAAACTCAAATTTTTGCAAATTTGTGAAGTTTCTATAATCTAATTAGTTTTGGGCATATCTTGAAGATATATTAGCATATACCGCAGTTCTGGTTAGATTTGAGCATCTGTTATTAGTGATTTTAAACTTGGAGAGTAAATATCTCCTAAATTATAAGGAATTTGAAGCATAAATGGTCTTGTCTATGTTATACTAAGAATATAGCTTCAGTGTATAATTGGTTTATAGGGAGCCTGGTCAGACTCTAAATCAACCCATTTATGTTGAGTTGATACTTTAGGGATTAAATATACATTGATAGAATTTCATTTTTTATTAACTTCTATAAATGAATGAAACCAAAAAGGCCTTGCAATGTTGTAAAATAGCCGGAACTTTAATGAAGCAAAAACGATTTTAAACTATAGCTTTGGTTTAAATCTTCACAACATCTTACATTAAATTATGAATTTTAGAACAAAAATTAGCCTCAAATTGATATACAATTCATCAAGTTTCATTCAAATTGGAGTTTGGACGAAGAATATAAGGTCTCTTGAAGCTAGAATGATTTGTTATCATTATGATTCAATTTAAAGAAATAGCCATCTATTTTGCCATCTAGTTTAAGGAAGAAGCAGTGAACAATAATGTTGTGCATTCTAACTTTATCTAACAATTCCATCCTACAAAAATACTAGTTACTTGATTCTCTAGGTTACTATAGTGTCCATTCTCGAAAGGGGAGAGTAGTTTTGTCTCAATGTCCCTCTGTCCTGTGGGCACCGGGTCATTGACATTACGAACGGACACTTTATTCACGCCGGCCCCATAGGGTTGGTGTTTCTATCTATCTATCTCTTGTGCATTCTATTCTATCCAAAAATTATGCTGCATTTCTTCTTGTGTCGAGGGTGCTGGAGGCTCTCTAGGTCCTGCACTAAAAACTTGAATAAGTGTGGTTTCAAAAATAGGGAGCACCAACCATAAGTAATGTTCTGAAATCTCTTAAAGTCCTAGATATCACAGTAGGCAAACATGGAATCTCGAAATAGCATCCGCCACACTATTTTCAAATTTTTAGTGTAGTCATGAACATCATCCTGAAATTTCTCCAGAAGCATCATCCAAGCTTGCATTTGGAAAGCGTCTCGCTCAATAAATGAGGATGATATATATTACAGACTAGTGACGGTACTACAGTGTGTAAGTTAAGGCAGTGTCCAAATCTGGAAATCTGTTGAGGCCCAAGGACATGATTATCTGGGGACATGGAGGAAGTACACTTCTAAGTTACATTGGTCTAGATTGAGGAGCAATGAACCCACGTCTTGCATTGGTTGATACGAGTCTGTATTCATTCACTATCCTGCTTTTTCCACATGGATTTTTTCCCACTCAACCAATGGTGTTGTGCAGGACATGGATGGTGGATCACATGGTGTTGGCCTTTTACTTTGCACCTCAAACTTGAAGTTCCTAGGTACATTAACCTAGGGCTACTTACAGACAACAATCCGGAACAAAACGTAGATGTCTATGGGTTGAGCTCTCAAGTCTGTCCGTTATTTCTTCGGAAGTCAGTTCTGCTTGGCTGAATTCCGAGCGGAAATTATTTTATATGCACTCGTCTAAGTTGTGATGATGGAATCGGTAACCTTTGATCTTCTCGGGGAGTGAGCTTCTAAAATTGAAACGGATGTAGGCCCATTGCTTCGCCTTCCATACCATAATTTCAGCACAAGTGCTCGTAATATACAGAGCAATTGAATTTTGGTGAATTTTTGGTTTGACCCCAATTTTCAGCTTGTAACTGGGTTAAGGAAAACTGAGGAAATTTGTGGTGCTAAAGGTAGCTTTTTGGTATGGAGGGAGGATAAGTACATGGGATTGAACATAGCATTGGGATTGTATTTGGCCCATGTACTGCGCCCTGGATCTTGAATGAGTAAATAGTAGTTTTTAGAGTCACGCATGTTTGTAAGGAATTTGTAATCTGTGTTGAGATCCCAGATCATAGTCATCGTGTCACACAGTGTGATTTCTGCATTAATTAATTAATGCAGAAATCACACTGTGTGACTTCTGCCACGGGGATTCCCTTGAGGGGGTGCCACATGGCAAACTGGGATACTTTCGAATTAACTTTCCCACCCCACCCACCCTCTTGTACTTTGAAGGGAGGTGAGGAGGTTCAAATCTTATGGAATACCCCCCCCCCCCCCCCCAAGCCCCCCCCCGAACATCCTGGCTGCGCCACATACCCCCACACCTGCATTAATTAATTAATGCAAATCCGAGTGGGGAGTGAGATTTGGGGACATAGTGATGGCAAACGATGCTATTCAATTTTTATTGAAGGAAGATTTGTACCATTTTTTCATAACTAGCACCTCCATAAGACATTGAACTTGAGATTTGATTTTATAGAATTGTCTTGCAATAATGCTCAAATTTGGAGTAGATTTATTTCCACAAAAGAAGGAAAAAGACTAATTACCTTTATAAAAAAAATAGAAAATAAAAAAAATCTTGAAGATTTCAAAGTACATTGTTTTAATTTTTTGGGGCGCATATGTCTTCCAAACTACTATTATTTTATACAAAAATCCAACCTAGATTGAATTTAAAATGGCCGCATTAAACTATTCTAAAAAATTCAACCATTACGACATTTATCTTTATTTGAACTCTTCCTTTTTGAAGTCTAATGGTCTTCTTCTAACATAATGAAAAAGGCATTTCTTCCTCTTTTATTGCAATACTTGCTTAATAATGGAACACTATAAGATAAATCACTTAATAGACATAGTAGGGACTACAAAGTCTATGTTAGTTCTCATAAGTGAAAACCCAAGTCCTCTTACGAGGTTGATAGGCAAATCATAGATTTTAGAGCCCAATCATGGCTCGTCACTTAGTATAAATTGCTTTTTGGATGCATAGAAAAAAACCTTTGCATCTCAAAAGTCTAATAAGACTTTTCAACCAACCTATGGTCATTGTTATTGTTTGCATGAATGTGGTGGAGATCATAGATTTATTTGTAGTCCTACTTACTTCTCATCCAATATATTTACTATGATTGCACGTTATTCTTTACTTCATTCAATTTCATAAAAGAATCACATATAGTACTTCAAGACCATGATGTTTGAACCACTTCATTGGAACACATATCTCAATACAAAAATACAAGGATTTTGATGCTAGAATCTTTTAAGTACTCATCCACTTTCTAGCAAAACATGATGAATCTACGAATACCTCTATTCTAATCTTTTCTTTTTAATCTTTATTATTGAGGCTTTCATCCCTCTTGTATGTCAAACAATAAACCAAATCCTGATCTTACCAAAGGCATGATCTCACCACGTGGACTACAATCCAATATTTTTCTATATGCCTTTTATACTATCAAAGACTGGCCTTTGTATATGAATTTCAGCATACCTCCATGTGAAAAATCAAGCATTTCTTTAGGTTTTTTAGGCTGTATGAGGGTAAAAAGTGCATGGACATATTCATAACCCATCCATGAACAAGAGTTTGATGAGCCTCAAGTCAAATTTACTTTCAAAATTGATTGTTTTGGCTCACGGAACATTTCAAACCCATTTTGCAACAAGGGAGAATTTTATTTTTTTGCAACTTTGAACCTTACGATTTCACAAACGGTAAGGAATTTGAATTTAAGATTTGAGATACACATACATGTACAAGTAAGGTACTAAACCCAACAATTATTTTCCCCAAAAATACATCAAAACTTGAAAACTTACACCTTGCATTGAAAGAGGCCAATTTTGAGGGTTTTTGGCAGTTTTGAGGATTTTCGACTTCACGGGTTAAGCTAAATGGGGTGTGTAGGTGTAGCAAACTCAAGTGCCACATGGGCTTTGAAGTACATGTATGATGTGGTAGTGGACGCCAACTTGGCAACTCTGATCTGACATGTCACACATTTGTCTGTAAGTTTCCACTTCCAGCCAAAAATTGGACAACACCGCTAACTGAGTCTCTTCACACACCTGCAGCAAGAGCACACAAACATAAACATTCTGCAGCCGTACTACACAGTGACCTCTCATGCATTATTAATCCTTCATAGCCCGGAGGCCAAAAAGTGGTATCTAAAGAAAAAATTGTACAGGAGGAAATGTCTTGTATGAAGTAGATCACTGTAGCATGAAACGTACATATGTACATAGTTTTGAAAGCATTATTAGGGAATTTTTTATTGAAGAACTTGTTTTTTCTTCAAATTCGGGCAACAAGACAAACTTTTTATTTTTTGAAGTAAAAAAAAGAAAACACGTATTTTGAGACAATTTATAAGGTCAATTCATTCAATTTCCGTGTTGTGTAAAATATCTATACTATACAACGTTGTAATCTTATACTATCTTGATTTACACGATGTTGGACAATATCATACAAAATTTAGATATAGTAGAAATATGTAGTATTTTCAAGAATTATATGCAATGGAAAGATGTCCAAACTATGCCACTCACATTTTGTTTTCTTATGACCTCAAAGATTGTTACTTCTTCTTGAAATAGGAATAAAGAATAAAATTACTTAGTTTTTACATGTAGCAATGTCGAAGAAGAAAAGGTGATTTTTAATGTTGCTTGGTTGGGCACCAAAACTTTGACTCCTTTGTGGAAAAGTTTTTTTGACAATCTCAAACAAGAACCACGTTATGCAATTCTATAAAAAAAATTCAAGGATAACATATGAGTGAAATCTCAGACAAACACGGTTAAATACACATTCATATGAAATTCACAAAGTTTACAAGATCCTTATAAATTCAAAAAATGCTTTAATGATCAACAAAAGAAGACATAAAGAAATGTTGAAAAGATAAGGAATTAAGTTGATATGTAGGAAATCCAAATGATGAAGACATGGATGTAAGTGAACATTTATTTTGCGAAACGACTCGTAGATGGACATAGAGATACACAAAGAACGTACAGTTCTTACAAGATATACATTGTGAAATAATGGAGTTCTACCATAAAACAAAGCAAAATAAAACATGAAGTATTTAGAATACTAAGACGTGATTTCATACTTAAGTGAAGAGGTATACACAATCTAGTGGCCCAAATTGAATTGGAATTGGATCATCTTGTAAAATATCAAAATGTGTACTTTGACAATTTTGTGAAGTACTTTGTATCAATCAATGTTATGATGCATATTTTTCATTAAAGATTTAAATAACAATGACAAACATTGTGGTGGATGATAGTCATATTTTTTCACAATATATGTTAAATAAACTATTCCATGGTAATAGATAATATACTTGTGATTGCAACAAAAACTTCAATATGTTGGGTTTTCCAAAATTTGAAATTGGGCTGGAAATAAGACCAGTAAAGATTCATCCTCTTAGTTAACTTCATTTAAAAAATAAATAAAATGGACAAATAACTTGAGATTAAATAGGAAAAAACCCAAATTGCCAAAATATACTACAAATTACTTGAAGTATTACACTTTGAGACTTTGTATAAAATCCAAAATAACCCAAAAATCTTGAAATTTCAACTACATGTTAAGAACTTGAATATCAATTCATACTTTAAATATTGCAAGGAAGTATAATATCTTTTAGTGAACACACAAACTGTAGTTGGATTTCCATCAATTGCTTGCGGCATTAGGTGTTACGGTAGAGGGACTAATTTCTAATCCGGTTGTATTCCCCACGCCTACTATTCCAGAGCTTGGTCCCGAATACCATCCAGTCCGGTTCCAGAATGTGTCCCAAGAGTGCTCTACTTACGTCCATGCCATGTAAAATCGAGTGCTTCTAATTGGTGCAAAAGTTCTTTATCCTCATAATCCAACCCCTCATGAAAACCATGGCCCTATGATTGGTTAATGGTTACTCTATGTTTACGGACTTAAAAATTTGTAAAAATTTGTAGAAATGCTCAAAAATGTGTTTTTTTAGAAATGCCTTTGAACTAACTTTGCGGAGCTTCCAAAAGTAATAAGCTTTTTTTGTCATGGGTCTAAGTATGCAAACCTGAAATTCAGTTGGGAATTGGTCCCACTACCTTAACCCCTAAACTCCCAGGCAACCAAAATGTGGTCGCCGACTATTTTGGGCAGGGTCCCACAGTGTCAAAAACAACTTTCAAGTCTTGAGATTTTTCATGTGGATTCTCTAGGTCATTACGTACATGCCAAGCTTTGTTTCATAAGATTTGGTTATGCAATGCAAAAGTTATGAATGGTTGAAGGTAAAAAATCTCAACGTGGGCAGCCACAAAATATTTCAAATATATTTTTACAAAATAAATAAAAATATCATCACTTTGTAGAGATTTATGTTTGAATAGAATTATTTGATTTAGTCCATTCCAACAAGTGAGGTAAAAGATATGACAATTCATGTTATGTAGGCAGTTTGGTCTTGTCTTCATTAAAAAAAACTTTAAGAGCTCATTCTGAATACAATTTTGACAATTTTTCAACAATAAAAATTGGAAAAGTTTTTGTTGTGTATCACATCGTTTTTACCGTTGAAAGTAATGTTATCCACTTTTATGTGGACGTAATTAGCAATTTAGTTTTCCTTTAATTCTACATTGTATTTAGATTTACATATCTTTTGAAGATGAAAATCTAGATTTTTTCATTTGATATTTTTTTTGTAGATTCTCAAGTCATTTTTACATTAGAATATGGAGTTGTCCATTTCAAATCTATAAAGCATATTTTTTGAAAATTCATTGAAAGTGAGATTTCAGCTTTTCGAAGGATTGAATAGAACTTGTTTTTTAGCTTTGAACATTACGATCTTGCAATTGGTGTTGTATTTTTCTCTAAAATTTTGGAAAAGAATGTCTCAATACGTTAGCTATAAGATCCTACGTTTGCAATTACAAAAAAATGTCACAAAATTGGAAAAAATAACTTGCTTCACAAAAGAGTGTTGTAAGGCAGTTTTTGATGTGAATTCATTGTGGGCATTTAGGGGTTAACCCTTAAGCGTTTTTCATGACCCGAGGGGCTCTATTTCGAGAGAATCTTCTCTGTAGCTCTTATTGAACTCAACTTTTCACTTATTTTTTTATATTATTCTAATCACCTTCTCATTGTGCATTCTCAAAGTGAAATTTTACAACTCAATTCACAATTTGTATGAGTGATTTGTGCTTTGAAAGGATTATGGTAGGTAGGTAGGGGTTGCACATAGGTTGCAAGCTCATCATTGATTGGTTCATTCATGATGCCCAAGTTCAAAAAATGCACTCTTCATGACGCCCAAGCACGAAAGATGCCGTGATCCAATTTCGGGCTGCCCGGCCAGACATCAAAATAACGTTTAAGGGTTAAGCATGTAGTCTGGATACCAATGAAACCCATGTAATAAGAGAGTTGATTACAACATACAGTATAATTTTACTGCACCTAGTCTTCTCAATGATAAATAAAATATGTGATTCTTTTGGCCAACCAGCCGTGCACTAAGAGCCACATTTAGGACTATTGGTAAGCATGTGCAAAGAGCTGGGACAATATTTGAAGGTGCAATAGATGCAATACCATAATTGGCACAGCCCATGTGTGAAGGATTTCAAGGTCAAGTAGAAATTCCACATTGTGTTCGGGTACCAACTCAGTATATTTTCTTTTTAGTGTGCATCCTTAGCCATGACATTCAGATGCAGTATTGAGTGGTGTGGGCAGTTGTTGATGGCTGAATAGTTGATGTTCACTATGTATTTTTGACAAAAATATCAAATAATGTGCTAGAGGTCCTGTTTGATTGGAAATTGATCATTAATTTTTTCTCCATCTGCTTGTATTAGATGTGGAAAGTTTGTTCTTCTCTAGTGAGTTCACCTACTATTGGCATCCCTTGTGCTCCGTACTGAAAGCAAATCATGTTTTGTTTTGTTTATTTGTTTGTTTATTTCTTTATTATTTTATTTTGGACCTTGACTTTGATTAGAGACAATGTGCACCAAGGAGAAGGGGACTCTAGGCAAGGATAAAATTAAAGAAAAGCGCGTAATTCCACAAACTTATTGCTATAATTTATAATAAGGGAATAATCAATTTCAAATTATTCTAAAAGTATCCATGTGGTTGGTTGGATGTAAACTTAGGGCTCCTTTAGACAACATTGGAGAGGAGTATTGATAAATCAAGAACTTTTGTTCAAGACATGGTAATTTGAGGCAAAGGATGGCATGTTAAATAAGATTGATAAGTATTTCAAAAACATTTGAGCTGTCATTATGTGAAGACTAGCAGAATAAGTTTATTAAAAAAATCAATCTAATGAACAACTCTAGTAGATTAAAATGCCAAGGCTACAAAAAGTGTTGCCATAATGTTATAGATTCTAAAAATCTAACAAAATGAATTTGAAGAAAATGCTTTTTTATCCTACAATACTATGCAAATTGATCCATCTTATATAGTTTTATACAAGAATGTAGCACTCATGCCTACTATATATGTAAAAAGATTAATCTATTTTTCTCAAAGTAAGTAAAGATTAAACTTCAAAACAAATTCAAAGTAGAATTCAAGTGAAATGTGAACACATAAATCATATTAGATCTAAAAGGATGTTAAAAATGAATTTTAATAGAATGTAGCTTTTGAAGATAACCTATCATAAGTGATAAATCCATTAGACTTTCAAAACTATAAGAGAAGATAAGGAAAATACCATAATATGACTTTTGCTAAAAATAGAATCACTACAAAAATTGGAAATGACCTCAAATGACTCAACAAGAGAAAATATTTCATAAAATAGTTTATTCCATACATTTATATTTTTTGTAATTATCTTTTATTATTTTCTTGTTTAAAATTTTATTTTGAAAAATGTACTATGATGCTACAACATAATTTTATCTTGGATGTAAGTCATTTCACATTGTGGTTCACTATTAGTTTCAAATACTCATCCTTGTAAATTCTTTGTGGTTGTATTTTATTGAGTCAATTGTAGCTTTAAATTAAATGTAGTGTGACCATTCTTAAGATCGTAAAAGAAACAAATTTTTTCTTTGTATTCTTAAATTGAAATTAATATTTTTGATGTTTGGTGGTTGTTAAACATGATGGGCATGTTCAAGGTGTAGATGACTAAGTCTATACAATTTGTGGTCATTTTGGTGTGGTGGATGGACATTTGCATACATAGTGAGGCTTGAATTAGATTATCATTGTTTAAGAACGTTTGTCATACATTGAATGTTTGAAAAGTCTTATAAAAATTCAACAATATGTAAATTCACAAAAGTAAATCAATAAAATTCCAATAATCATATACTTCAAAGTTTACATCATATTGCCTTTGCACATTAAAGATTGAATAACTATCTAGAATAATTTATTAAGTAATTCATTACAAATGATTGATTGAAACGATCACTTGGAATGTGGATCATCATAATTTAGGTACTTAATTGCATAAAATAAATTGTGTTGTACGGATCAAGGAAATTGTGTACCAAATAGAGTGGTACTAATCCTGGTGATGCTATTCACAATTTGTTATTAGTTGCGTAATTATATTAGGCTGTATCAACTAGTCTAACTAATTGATTTGCTAGGAAGAATAGTGGTCTAATAATAAGTGTCATCGAGGTAGTCCCTATGTCACAAGTGTCTTCCTATAAGCAAGATGATGGAACTTTGGATTCATCTTGGCATCATCTATGAAACAACATATTTTTCAAAAAAAAACAAAAGAACATAATTGAAAATTGATGTTGAAAATTGAGGAAAACCCATGCAAGACTTAGGGCAATCAAAGATGAACACCTAAAGTAAGGAAGGTACACACCTAAAGTACACCTAAAGTAAGTAAGGAATGTATATGGCTTATATACATAGCTACAACAAAATCTACCCCACTTGGGAAAAAGAAAAAAGAAAAAAGATCAAGAAGCACTCCAGAACGCACCTGGTATGAATACCATTAGTAAATATTGTCCACTTCAGAACATCAACCACAATTGACCTAATGCTTCTTTCCGAAAGAAGTCACGGTCACTGGTCGCCGTGCTAATGTGCACAATGGCATTAGTAAAGTATTTTGCAATAGAAAAAAATACTGGCAACACAGTCCAAGGTCTGGCTCTTGTCATCTTCCATTTGGTCTTCCGTGATCCAAGTACCAATGTAAACAAGTCAAGTATGGAGCTCATAAAAGCCTGGATCTGAAAAAACCTAGAATCCCATAAATAAAAATAAAATAAAATATTTTTTTAAATTGTTTTTTGGAAGCAAAAATAATTATAGATCTGCCTTTGGGAGAGCTTGTTCCTTGCACAATCTATCATCCCAGTGTCTCCTGTCTGACGTCCTCACTTTCCCTCATCTGTACGTCAATTCATGACATCACTAGGTCCCAGCTTTGCCGACTTATTTACCCGAACTGGGAGAATCCACTTCACCTTACACCCAACTGAATTTAGTACAATGTTACAATGCTCACTGCCCAGGAAATGACAACTCCATGTCGTATGTATTGATAACTATGGAGAATTTTGTAATTAACTTCAAACTGTATTAATTATCACACTACAATAGTACAGGGGAATATGGTTTTATACCGGATGGGCAGTGTCTAAAATTATTAATTAGCTATTTAAGAAAATGTGTTTGAAACGAAAAGAAGATTGTATTTATTGTGTTTGTGGCTCTTGTAGTACGGTCTGAGGTATGGTGTTTATTCTGCAGGACGGAATTTTGAATTTAGTTGAGACTTTGCCGGCTTCTTCTCCTCTCAGGGGAGTCACAGGTGGTTCTTTATTTTTAATTTTTAATTTTTGTTTTTTTTGTTTTTTTTTTTGGTTGTGGTTTGCTCAATTATTTGATCCCACGAGCAACCTGCAGTGAAGGTTTTTTGTACTGATTTTTGCCAAATTGTTGCAGAAGATTTTTTATTTTTTATTTTTTATTTTTTATTTTTTTTGGAGCAAATGAACGAATTTCATTGCAAAGAATTTAAAGTACAACCTTCATCACACAAATGTCCAAGGCAACGGCAGAGTTTTGACTTATGAACCATGTAACTTCACGTAAGTTTCCATCTGACTGTAAGACCGTTATATGACCAAATATATGTCTATTTGCCATTTGGAGTCAAATGCTCTAAGTGTACTCTGAATCTGTGCTTTTGACTGTGCTCTATTATCTGCTTTCAGGGTGCGTCTCCATTTAATTCTTCCATAATCAAGCATTGATTCCCAAATGAATTGCTTGACTTGAGTAGACCTCCATTTTGCCCCCTCAAACACATGGCTGTTATGACTTCCCCAATTTGTCCATAACGCCACCCCTCTCAATCCATTTGGAATATGTGCATTAAATAAAAGCAGTAGTGCCACACCTCCTTAGCATTGATGTAGTCATAGAAACAATGAATGTATGACTCCTCAGGCTTGAGTGGGCAAATCTGGCATGATTTGTCAATGTTTGAATTATACTTACCTCTCCATGAATTAGTGGCTACACTTGATGCCAAATTGACCACATGAACCATCCTTCCTTCTTCCTCCTATAGGCCTTCTAAGCCTCTTTCCATTTATCCTAAATTGATCAGTTGAGAGTCTCCATGTTGGATAACATCTTTCTTCATTTCTTGGAACCGTACATGGTAAAAGTGGTGCTACATGTCCACGTCCACAATGTTGGGTATATACATGTTAACTGTCCTAGGATACCATAGTAAAGAAAGTACTCAGCCTTGGATGATTGATGCTTGTCCTTACACTCATCCTCTTAAATATGCTTAAACAGTTAGCTAGCATCTACATACCTTCTTCCATGTCCAGTTTATATAGCATGCGAGATCTTAGGCCTATTGAGAATATGGAAATGGATTCTCTGGGATTTTTAATACTCTCTCAATCTGTTGTGGTGGTTGGGTCCCACTCGAGGAGGTTTTCATGATTAACTCAAGGTCTTGGTCCTCACAATCTGAAAAGGCTCTTATCCTTTGGCTAGGTCTAAGGACTTCATCTGATGATCTTAGTATCTGTCTCAATCTATCTTCCACTTCTAATAGTAGAGGAAGATTTGGACTGGTTGATTCTATTGAAGAGATAGATGAAGAACACCAGTCCTAGAATTCCATATCCGAAGGTGATTTTAGCCTACAACTAAATACAATCATTGGATATTAGCCTCACAACCATTTGTATACCAATGAAATGTTAATTTTAATCGTAATTACTAATGAAGTTGTAAATATATTGTTTGTTTGTGTAAAAGTTCTAGCTTAATTAACTATCACTTTTGTAAGCATTTAGTAAGTTCATTAATTGGCATCAAATAAAAAAAACTTATAGTTGTGTGTTTATACATCTCTTTAGAAGCAACAAGAGTCTTTTCATGTTTTCTAAGCTTGACATCTTCACATCTTGTTGACTTCACCAGGACAAGAACTTGGTTATGATTAACTCCCTAACGTCCAATGCTATTTTTAGCCTGATTTTGAAGTTTTGGACTGACACTACTTGTAAGCTTAGTATGCCAAATTTCACTCTGTTTTGGATGGATCTGACCATATGGATGGATCAAGAGCTTGGCAATTAGCATACATGTCTTAAATTGTCCCATTCCAAATCAAAGTTGGAGATATTATAACACATATTTATCAAGAAGCACATAATTGAGACACTAAAAATAGCATTTTTTTGCACATTTTTTTTTTCTACAAAGTTTGAAAAATGGTGGATTTAGGAAGCACCAGGCTATGAGTAAACTATAGTAATTTACCACGCTCTGTTCTGAGTATCCTGGCAACAAATATTGATGTTCAAAGATGGATAAAATCCCAAGGGCTGTGGAGAGAATTTGCTAGGTCACAAGGAGCTTTTCTAGCTTTTCTCAGACCCCTTGCCACTCAAATGGCCACAAATTTTGACTCGAGGCTCCAAATTATACGAGGTCAAGTGAGTTGGATAGCTATATTTAGAGCGCCCAACTTTCTAGTTAGGCTTTGAATTGAATTCCGCCTAGAAAAATATGTTATATGCCAAGAAACATGGACAAAAGCCCAATTCAGGCTTCATAAATGTTAAAGGGTTAATAGGTCCATGGAGCTTTTCTCATAAGTCAATGGTACTTTACTAGAAGGTATATTTTTTGGAATTTTGAGAGGTTGTTTGTTTATTTTTCATTTTTGAACTTTTATAAGTAATCCCACATTGTAGTGTTGTATTAGCTTGAAGCAATTTATGTACATGTTAGTAGATAACATTAATATAAACCTACAATCAATTATTCTAGATTGGTATCTACATGATTTTATTTTTTTATCTTTAGTATTTTATGTGAATTCTATGATATCATCTGCGCACACATCTTTAGTGGAGCTATGTACAGAAACATTTTCAATTAAGTTATAGACCTTTCTAAATTAATCCAACTCCACACACAAGGTTGCAGCTAAGATAAGCTCTAAGGTAAATTTTACAGTAAAAACCATCTATAAAGCCAACCTATGCATCATACTTCAAATTGTCATAACTAATTCAAGATTGCTCCCAACAATCACAACAGCTTTAGATTCATCCTACAAGCACACCCATACAGACACAGCATAGAAACCCATTCTATTAACAGGATCAAGTACAAAGGAAGGAGGCACAATTGGGTCCACACCTCTGAGCAACTTTCTTAAGGAATATGGGGGGGTGGGCGCACGTGATGAGTCAGCAAGGCAACAAGTGCCAAATCGGATTTGGACGCAGTCCCACAGACCCATTTGGGGGTCAGGCAACACCCAGATGCCCCCACTGCACTGGCTCCAGGAACGGTGATGCCACGCCGAGTTCCAAGTTCCAAGCACCTCCAAGCTGGTCCAAAGCACCTCCAGAAAAGAGTGCCAGGTGCAGGAATGATCAATATCTCAGTCCCAGACGTCTCTGAGTTGATTGAACAAGTTGTGCAGAGTTATCTTGAAATGATGGATCCCAGCTGAGTAAGTGAGTTGAGTCTTCATGGACCAGGCCAACTTGCCGAGGAGAGGAGAGGGAGAGGAGGAATGGATTATGGAGGGAGGTGTGGTACAAATGTACGTGCAAATGCATCGATCGCCACTTCGCTCCACTCCGGCGACACTGGCAGAGTCTGGAGTCTGCTGGGCCATGCTGCAGTTTTGATTGCTGGATAGCATGCCATTCCTGCACATTCATCAATTGTACTATCAAGTGCTCCACTTTGGAGCAGCTGGGCTGCTGCTGTGCTGACTGTGACTGTGGGCTGCCTCATTTATCTTCCGCCTTCTTTTTTCCGTATTGCAAATCTAAAGCTGAAGATTAAAGCGATTAACTGTTTCAGTGTTTTTGAAATTGTGTTTGAGCATCCAGAGTTTTTTGGTAAAAAAAAAATGTACATGCTGAAAATTTTGGATTCTCGGAGTTAAAATTAGAGGTTTATTTAATTATTAAAATAGCCTTGGAACCATGTTGTTTTAGTGAGATATGGTCAAGGTTTACGATGTAATTTAGAAGAGGTTTCATGAATTGCATGATTTTGGTAGAAAAGGCCATCTAAGTTGGTGGGTAGCACAAGTTCACAATTTACTCTGGCGTTAATGGTAACACTTCCGAAGTGTTGTAAAATATTCAAAATTTGTTTAGATGAAGGAAACAACGGTATCAATCTTATAGCCTTATCATGTGATTTCCAAAGAGTCAAAGAACAACACCATATGATTAATATTGATGGAGATATAATCTTCTAAAGGTCATAGCCTTAGTAGTATATATCTCCTTCATACCATACTTAGAATCTTTTGACTTAGCTATGCCTCTTGTAGCCATTGTTCAATTGTCCATCAAATCTCTAAGACCATTACCATGCAATTGATGTTAAGAAAAACACGAGCTTTCAAAAATAATTGTTGTATTGTTCATATCTTGCTCAAAACTTACTCAAATATTGCTTGTAATGTTTGACTAAACCTTTCCAAATAGCCTTAACTACAAGTCTTGAACAAGATATGAACAATTAAAGTTGTTGATTGAGAATTTAGGTGTTCATAATGATAGGAAATCCAAATGAGCTCTCCTACAAGGTCCTCGAGCTATCTTATATACCAAAATTCAAGGATTACGATTGTTATGACTAGTTTTTTTGGTCCGACCTTTGATAAGGGGAAGAAGTGAAATGAAAGCTTCATAGTAGAGTAAAAAGAGCAACAACGCTCAAGAGACTCCAGCCCAGCGTCAGCCCTAAATTTTTAACGACCAAAAACGAAGGCACAGTGACATGGCCACAAGAATGAGAAGTGCATCACAATTCTTGGAGGAACAATCGTCAACATTGGAGCCAAGTCAAAGTCAACTCTACTTGGCTTCCTCACTGAAAATACCATGCCTTTCTTTTTTCCTAGTGTAAATCAACTCTGAAATACAACAGTATAAATTCTCCAACCATACCAAAGTGCAGTTCCATAACGATTTGAAGTAAGACAAGGTGAGCTGATGAAAGCTTTTAACTGATTATGATACATCGCTTCACCAACCTGAAAAGACTTGCCACAATATGCAACAATGCGGACATAAAAGCCCACATTTGAAAGGTGGGATTGTGGAAGGTAATATACATGTCCACTTTACTTCAGATATATTCGAAAGCAGACACATGCGCCCGTCACCACTGGATCAACACTACTTGGCTATAGATGGTTTTTTCATCCTGGTGGGAAAAAGGAGTAAATACGATAGCCAAAAAGACTTAGCACTTTTGGTTGAAATGACAGCATCACTAGAACACCGTGTTAACTCCACAATTCTCAGTATGTAGCAACCCTGTTGACTGTCACAAACAACGAGGGATTCTTTGACAAAGGGTCTTGTCAGGCCTAGTCTCTGTGAAGTGCCGCTGGAGCTGCTCCCCAGGCTGCTGCTGCTGGAGCAGGCCTCGCAACTAAAACTGTATCTTCGGGGAAGAGCGCTTTTATGAGTGCAGGGGTCTTCAAAATACGACGCCCAGTCATCAAAGGATAAACATCTTCCAAGAAGTAATACGCATGTCCAGCTGCCATTCCCTGAATAACCAGCGAATAGATTTAAGGATCGTCCCTTCCACTCAAGATATAACTCTCTCCGCAAGTAATCAGTAATGCTGATCAGTGACTGGACGGAGTAGACATACAATGATGATGACCCAAAATTGTCAACTAACCAAATTCAAAAATAACATTTAGAAACAATGAAAGTATGTGGCCATACCAAAAGATCCACCCATGGGCTGCTTCCAACCATAACTGAAAAGCCCAAAAGAACCTGCAAAATATCAATACAAACATCAACAAGTGTGTTCGGCTTCAAACTTCATGGTGATTTTTAATAGATGGGAACAATGACCTAGATCAAGAGCAAGAATACCAATTACTTGATCCCTCAAATGAAGACCATCATTGAAAATGTCAGTGTTACAGCTGTCTGCGTTCCTTGATCTTAAATGTGCAGGGCAAACACCAGAAGCTGCTAGGTCAAGACAACTATTGGTAATTTAACCAGCATACATAACTTACCCAAGGTAAGTAGGGAGCAGTGAAGCTGAAAAGACCAAGAAAGCTCATCTGTACATGAGGATTACGCTTGCTCCATACATACACCTATCCAGCAGTCAATCCATATCGTTAGTATTGCATGCATCTAACATTGTAGAAGTTAAATTGATCATCCAACGTGTCGCATAGGGCACCAACATAACTCTATTGTCAGATACTCAGGACAGAGAGCACTAAACCCCTCACAAAAAACGAAAAATGGAAACACAGCGACTTGAAGCTCACAGGTTGTAGACACACACCATCATGAAAGTAAGGGAGTTGCTGAGAAAGAGAATATCCGCAAATGGAGCAGCAAACGTGAGCATGCCACCACCAACTACAATGATGGTGAGAAGAGTCCCACCAAACAAAAGCATGAAGAAAAAATCTGCCGTTCGACCACGAAATGAAGTTTCTTCCAAAAGTTTACAATATCTTGCCAAAAAGAACATATGAAAAAGAAAGTCCAAATCTGCGAAGAGACCATGGCAATACGTCAGTACCCCGAAGGAGCTGCTCAGCCCGCAACAACTCTCACACAGGCTTAAGAAACAATAACTACATGAAATACACTTAAATGGGCTTAAATACACCTCAAAGAAGAAGCCCTACGTGCGTTAACCAATCAACAAAACAACACTGTACAGGTAAAGATCTCTATGAGGGTCGGAACGAAAGTAATTACCAAGTTTGCCGAAGTAAAAGAAATTGGTGATTAGTCTCCACACTTGATATTCTTGTATGACCAAAGTAGAATTCAAATAAACATCGTAAGCTGAAATAACCTGCAGTTTGAACCCAGATATTCATCATCAGGGTGTTGTCCTTCTACAATCCAAATTTCACCTCTAAACAAAAGAAAGATTACTACATTACTTATACCAATATCACAAATCAAAGTACCTAGAGTCCTTACAGAGGAGCAAAAAGGTGGAAATCGACAAATTAACTCAGTTCTCTCGCCAGAAAATCATCACTCAATGTAGCTCATACAGAAGGAATTCTTTAAAAGCCAGCCAAAGAGTATCCATCTAATATTCAATGTTCAAACCGCTACAATCACCTCCTAACCCTGATTCTGGACAAAGGGTGGTGATAGGCACTATGTTAAACTATTTCACACACCTACCTCCGAGGAGCATGAGTATGCACTGCGGAATAAACATAAATTATCTAAGAGCGAGAAACAAACAGGATCTAATATACAGCCCGTAACGAATCCCGCATGAGTGCATACGGACAAACGATCAAAACGACAACGGAGGACCCAATGCATTCAACACACAGGCTGAAATAACATATCTTAAAAGAAGATGGACAGAGAGATTACCTCAAGAGCACAACCAGCGGTGGTGAGCACAGACAAAGTGAGATACGACCGCGTAATGATGGGCATCTGCTTGTACCAGTCCTCTACTAGTTGCGCCATGCTTGACACCTTTATGATATATTCAGTTCTCTCTTGCAAAATTCAACCTCCAACCTCCCACTCCACTTCGTACAAACCCCCTAGCCCTAAAAAACCCGTACCTACTATCCAAATTACTCTCCCACTCCACCTGCACAATCGGCCTCCCACCCAATCCTTCAGATCCCAACTCCACACTATCCTATACAAAACGGATCGGAAAAAGGAAAGCTCTCCTCCACATTCGCACTACAAATGGGAACAAAAAAACTCCTTCCAATGCACCTGAAGCAGCTCACTCCCTCCCCAATCCCACACCAAATTCTCCACACTCCCTACTCCAGAAACCACAAATCCCCCACAATCTCGTCCCGAAACTCCCCCGCATGACCTACACCACAACCATTACCCATTCAAACCCAAATCATCAACCCCCCAAACCCTAACCCTCAAAAAAACCACCCAAATGGCAAAACCCCGTCCATCACCTCAACAGCTTCAAAACTCAAACAACCTCCAGTGCTTCCTCCAAACCTCTAGCTCCGAAACTCGCAAACCCAATTCAGGAAGAAAAAGCCCACGCACTCACCGCAAAATGGCCTCAAATTCTCCATACAATCCCTCTCCTCATGCGGCGTTTTCTCGATGTGGGTACCTCCGCAATTGCGTCCTCGATTGCGTTCCAGGTGCTTGGTGCGATTGCGATGCTTGTTGCGCCTTCCGCGATCCGTGAAGAGGACCGAAGAGCGCGTAACGAGGTTCTCGCATCCTCCGGAACAGAGCCTCTTGAGGTCTGCTAACGCCTTTGGGGTCTCATAACGATTTTAAGATCATGTACCCCAAGACAAACATTATCTATATAATGCGTACACCTGGAGTGTGACGCTATTTCATACTAAAGTGTTGCCTTTATGTGAGTGCTGTCCTTGGGCCTTTTGAAGGGTCTGGTAACGGTTTTAGGATTGTGTTACTGTTTTGGGATTCTATAACGTTTTTGTGTACTAACATTTTTTGAACATCTGGGGTGATGAGATCTATGGATTATAATAGAGTGAGGTGTTGCATTTATGTGCGTGATTTTGTTGGGGTGTTGTTCAGATGGATGATAAGTGCGTTTAAGGGGGTTTGGGGGCATAGTGGATGAATATTTGTGGATGGGTTGTTGACAGATGGATGTCTTGGACGTCTTCGTTGTGAGCCATGTGGCGGGTGATGGTTGGCTGTTATGACGCGGTTCTTGCACACGTGGCGATTTGGCTGACTTGGGATTCTTTGGATGGAGGACCAGTAACAAAGGGGGGACTAGGAACTACACGATCTACCCCATGTGTTTATTTCGGAAGCGGGGGTGTAGCCCTGCAGTAGATCCTGCAGTTTTTGGTCTCGTTGTTGGTTATTTGACCTTAATTTTAGTTTCTTAAACCACGGTAAGGGCATATAAAGTGGTAATGGGTCTTAGCCATTTCTAATCCTAATCCCGTGAGGGTTCACCACCTCTTAGATCTCTCTTCTTATCACAAGAATAATCAAGCTTCATATGACGTCCAAATAGAATAGCTAAAAGTAATTTACGGTGTGCACTCTAGACTTTCAATTTAAGGAAGAATTCTAACTTAAATTGGTAATTCTTGACCATGATTGCAGAAAGTCATTCCATGTTGTTTTTTTTTTTTTTAATTTGAAGTGTGGTAAAATAATATAAAAAAGCTAAAAGAGATAGATTGAGGAGATACATAGAACTAGGTTTTAAAATGTAAAACCAGGTATACCACGGTTTTATATATTGGATAGTCGGTTGAAATTCAAATCGCTGCCACTTGTCAAAATTGAGGTTGCTAAAATTTCTTATTTTCAATTTTTAAGTAAAAAGATATGTTCGCTAAAAAACAAGGATAACAATGTTTAATTCGCATGTAAATTATATGATGACTTCTTGGATATTCATTACATCAATGTTTGTAATAGAATCCATTTGGGCGAATTTGATTTAATTTAATTGAATTTTGGCCAATGAGAGAACTCAAAGCCCCCTTGAAGAGCCAAAGTAAATAATAAAAATAAAGCTTTTTTTAATCCAAAATAAATCAATTCACTGAGTGAATTTTTTTTTTGTTAAGTGAGTGTTATTATCGTTATAAAGAAGAAGTTAATATATACATGTAGCTAGACATGTGCATCATTGTGCAAGTCTTCCATCAATTTTTATTAATCTCTCTCCTTCACTTGCAATACTCTGGGTGGATGTGGATACAATGACGGTTTTTGGGTAGTACACTCTCCTTAGAGGTGACCATCTACCACTTGCTCTATATTGGTAGATTCCACATCCTTTATCCAGCAATCTGTAGATAGTGAAGGATTTGGGTGCAGATGAGGAGTTGAGAGATGATGTTTCATGACTTTGTTTTCGGATGTAGCAGTTTGGTTTTGTACAGCTTCAGATTCAAGCAATGGTAAGTAATCTGCGTTGCTATGCAAATCAGACATACACATTTAGATGTGCACACTGCTGCAAGAGATCTCTCCAGAGTTGTCTCTTGCAAAGATCCTCCACATCTGTTTTGTCGAGAAAAGTCTATTCCATTTCCCATACATGTTGTGAATTCTTAGACAACGTAACATCTGCTCAATCGGTGGAATTTTTGGGAGCCTCTAAGCTTTGGTTTGGTTCCTATGAGCGTTTTTCTCTGGTATGATCCTAGCAAATGAAGCTATAGTTATTGTTGATGTGTGGCCATGGAGTTACTATTGCATGTCGTCTTGGTAAAGATGTTTTTGACAAGGGTTAGGGTTTAGGCGTTGGGAGAGGCCTGGATTTGGCTCAAAAGGTGTTGTGATTCTACAACATCTTGAGTTGTTCCTGAATTTCACTATCTAAGTTTTTGTTTTTGCATTCCACTCTATGATGGCGTCAAACCCGTCGAGAGTGCTATGGATTGGGCAAGGGGGTGTTCTGGGATTGTTGAGTGAAGTGAAAGAGAGGTGTGTTGTATTTTGGGGGGGGAATATAGCATATTAGGTGCGTTGTTTCTGGGCTGTTCTTTTTAGCTTGTGAGGTTATGATGTGATGGGTTAGAATTGAGGTTCTTTCATTTGAAGTGTGTAGGGTCGATGGACTTGAGCGCTGCCTTGTGGAGTGATTTCCCCTTGGAAATGATGGAACAAGTGCTGTCATATCTGCTTGTGCCGGATTTGTGCAGGTATTGCGCTGTTTGCAAGAGGTGGAATCGACTGATGTGCGACCCGAGATTTGGGTCTCTTTGTGTTCAAAATGCTGCTGCAAAGAAGGAGGCATCCTTGATTGCAATGCGGTACAATACTCATGGTACCTTGGTGGATTGGGATTTGATGGTGGGGAACCAAGTTGGTCGTTTCAGTTGAGTGAACTCAAAAACCCTAATATGACAAGGGAGGTGCTCTTTGAAATGTCGGAAGCAGATGTTGTGGAAGGTTTTGAAACTACAATTGAGAACCAAACGACCAACCTACCTCGGATAAGTGCGTTTAGCTTTGGCAACTCCCTCGTGTTCATATCCAAGTCGACTGGAATCTCGGCAGCTTTTGACGTGGTGACACATTCTTGGGATCTGAATTTCCCTCCAGATCCTCTAGAATACTATAACCTCCCTGACGAGCGATATTGTGAGTGGGTTGGGGAGCAAAGGAACCTCCTTCTGCCCTTGCACGGTTTTGTAGGAAGAGGATCAAGTTGTAGAAGATAGATTTACATAGGGTTTTGAAACGAGTTTTGGATTTACAATGGAAGCTTGCAGAGCGAAATCCGATGCATTGGACTGCTCAGCGTGAATTGGCGCCGTTCATGTACTTTGATTTGTTGCTGTAGTAGTACGTGAAAAATGGAAAAGTTGAAAGTAGTAGCTGAAGTTTCTAGTGGGAAGCACTCTTTTGAAGCATTTGTAAGAGTGCCGTTTTGGACTTTCCATCCCTCTCAATCACTTGATGTTACAACACTGTAGACTATTAATGCAAGGGCTCAGTGAAAATTTTCAGATGGAATTTTTTACGATTTATGTTTCTGTTGTATGATTGATTAAGGTGGAGGCACCCATAGCCGACTAGGCACCCATAACTAATCAGTAGACTTCTCCATTTCCGACCTCCATTTCCAACCACTTACTGTTCAAAGTCTTGGGAGATCTAGAAGAAAGTATCAAGCATGATTGGTAGAAAGGGAATCAAAGGGAATCAAAGGAAATATTTTGGTAGTAGCACAGTGATCAAGTTTTGGTGTCATGGTGGTCGGTTTTAGGTGGGCCTACATATCGATTATATGTATTACAAAAAAAATGTCTTTCAAAATTCATAGTAAATTAAATATTGAAGTAAACATGACATTTAACCCCTCAGTGCCTAGGAAAGCCAAAACGGCTTTTTGCTGTTTCGGTCAGTCTAGATAAAGGGGTTAAAATTAATATTTTTGCCTAATATTTTTACTGGATGCTCCTTGTACTGCGAAGTGTATGTGGTAAAATTTGCAAAGCCAAATTCCAATTTTAAGACCTTCATCTAGAAATTTTAGGTTTCAAGTCCAAAACGGGCAGCTTAAAATTAGGCTTTTTTTGAATTTTTTTTTTTGAAAAACGTTCATAACCAAACCACCACTCAAATTCCAAAGAGACCCAAGTCAAAAAATATACCAATTTTACAAGGGCAGCCTCTAAAAATTACAAAGACAAGCTTCAATATTTTCAGTAATTTTTGAATTAATTCTTTCAAAATTCGTCAAAATTTGAGATTTTGAAATTTTTCAAAAATAATTTTCCTCAAAAATAAAAAACTTATAATGGCACCTAACCACCGTTCAGATTTTTCTAAAACCAAATATACGTGACGTCATGCATGTTTTACTATATCAACGTTTTTAGACCTGCTTCTAGAAAATAATTTTTATGAGAGCTTAAAAAAGGAATGAGTCTTTCAAATTTTCCATGGAGGTACTCAACTTGATTACCTACATGGAAAAAAATATGAGCAAAATGTTTGGGGTAACAATCTTCAACTCCCCCTTTGCACCATTTTGACTATGTCATTCAGCCAATGCCCAAAAAAAGTTTTGCTGCAACTTTGAATATTATAATCTCTAAGATGGTAAACATCCAACGGCTGAACATTTTATCAATACTTCTAAAGAAGGTTTAATACAAGATCATACGGCTGGATGTCTAAAAAAAGAAACTTTGTTTGGTTCAAATTGTCGTTTCTACAAGGTGGTCAAAAATCACTGTTTTGGAGGTTTCGAGACCCAAAACATGCTTGGGCACTTAGGGGTTAAAGTTGCATTCCTCCTTAAACCTATTTCCCCTTCAAGGAAAAATCTCCCTCAACTTATACACCTCCAATCTTAGTGGCAAATCTCTTAACTGGTCGGTTATAGGTGCTCCACCTTACTCATGGATGTGTTTGAACAGTGGGTGAATTGTTTGCAGTACTTTGGCTTAGTTTAGGAATATGCCAATTGAAGCTTTGAAATGTGGTAAACTGATCACAATCCTCATCACAATTTTGGTACGTCAACTTCTTTCACTTTGTTCTCTCAACACTCTCATGGGGGTGTTCTTTCAACTTCTCTCCCACTTGTTTGCATTACAATCTTGGTTCCATTATCAATGACTTGACGACTCTTGGGAAGGTTGCCCTAATTGCAAGCACACCAAATCAATGGCATTCTAAACTTAGCATAGCCGAAGCTGTAGAATATTGTAGGTAGATCTAGGATAGATAGTGCAGTGCTGAAGCGGCAGTGAGTGTCTATAGGTTTAGAAACGGAGCACTTGTTGACTATTTTAAGTCGGTGTTACAGATGTTACTAGCAGTGCATTTTCATCATTTGTCATCTCTGTTCCACTCACCTAACATATTTGGCTGTTTGGGTCAACAGTTCAGGTGAATAGTCCCCTTGTCTCTCCGGTATTAATACACTCTGCATAGTGATTCATCACGATTCACTTCTCTAGATAACCAAACTCTTGTAGATAACGTCCGATCGAGTTTCACGACTTCAATCCGTGATTAACGTAATCCTTGAATTGAATAGGAAGTGTGGAGACAGGGAGCTTCTGGGCTCTGGCTTAGGCAGATTCGAGCCGATTAACAATATTAGTCTTGCACTACTTCCCTTCTTCGATGGAATTTTTATTGCTGACTGATCTTTGTTAGGCCCTTGTTCCTTCAGAGAAGGCTACATTGCATCATGATCAAAAATTGGAAATATTGTACTACATATCCTGAAGTAACGTATCCTGTTGCCAGGCATCACTTTGAAATCTCATCGCAGGCTAAGTGGTAAAAAGGAAGGCACAGTATCTCTTCATTCCCAGGTACAGTATTCCACTGTTGAGTTGCCGGAGGCCCACTTGTATCTATTGATATCTTGTTTACCGATAACCAGTTTCTTGTAAGGACAACTTAGTTCATGGTCACCAACTAGAGGGTCCGATTCCGGCTTTCCAAAACTGCGCTTCATTCAAATCGAGACACCAGATTCTGTAGCAGCTGCGAACGAGATGCACTTCGGAGCATTGCCAAGATGATGAGGTACCGAATTTCCTTCAACAAAAACATCATTGAAAACCAGGCTCTCTCTTTTGATTAGCAGTCAGGACCTACCGTCCTTCTAACGTTTCTAGTCATTTTTTTTAAAAGGTTCTATATTAAATATTAAGGCCCGCATCGGTGGTCAGAAATTCTCATCGATTTCTGTTATGTACTAAATATTAGAGTTGTTGCATTTGGTTGCAGGCCGCTTATGTACCTGGAGTGACGACATTAGACTGGGAGAAAGCTCTGCAGGAAGCCGTGAACGACTGCTTACCACCACCCAACTTCGGAGAATTTCTCCAGGAATGCTCGTAAGTCTGCAACTCAGAAACTTGTATTTCAACTTCCATCGGTAACCATCTATATCAGCAACTACCAGAAGGTTTAGGGAGATTGAACGATGTGATTTTATGCCATTGCAGTTTCTAATATATAAAACTCGACTGTCATTTTGCAGGACTTGCGGACGGACGTTCAAGCCAGATTCTTTGCTGGTGCACATGAGAGGGTGCCATCCTCCGCAGTATGCGAGAGCATTCTCTCTACGAGCATCTCCACACATGCTCAGATCTCGAGCTCCATAGTCTCGAGTCTGGTCTTCCATTCGAAATCACCGGCACATGAGAGACGAGATAATTTCCAATTTTCGGTAGAAATATTGTTGAAGACAATTAGCCAGGGATGATGCACAACACACGTCACATTAGAAGAGCGGCCGCAGTATCATCTCCCTCCGAACGTGTTTCCTTCTCTGACAGTCGAATCGTCAAAATTGAGCTAGAACTGCAATTTGTTGCAATTTATTCTCACAACTTTCACCGAAAGCGACTTAGGAGTTGGAGTTAGAGCCTTCGACTGAGCAGCTTGGGGTACTTGTACATATATAGTTCTTCCATCTAGATTCCTTGCCAAGAACTAGTCTGGATTGTATTTTGCATTTGTTGCCTAAACATGAGATCAATTCACTTATTACTCTTCATTTTCTCTTCGAGTTGTTCATGCCAGCTCGGTTATGACGTTATGACACAGTCGTGATCAATTGCAGGGTTACTACCGTCATACCGTAGTGCGTTTTCTGCTACGCAACTAATCCACCTCTTGTAATTGTTTCTCGTCCTTGCTATATCCTGCAAGGTACAAGAATGCAAAAGTTTACCTTGTAACACCTGAACGTCAGCCATCAGGTTCCAAATGTTTATTTCATGTTTTTGCTTGGTGAATGACTTGGGTGAACTCTAAGAGGATGCAAAAAAAGAGATCCAGAGTAGGAGAGCCTCAACCTCTTATTGACATGACATTCACGAATAATCAATGAGATAATGCATACTACTGATACTTTTCTTCATCAACCAGTGAATAAATCAATCACTGTTATACCTACTGTACATTTAGAAACAGTGTTTACATCAAGCGTTTCGTGCACGTCGATAGCACTTGATCTACAGTGTTGACGTTCGTTGCTCGCTAGCCGGGGCCAAGTTGCACGTTGCACCAGTCCGCGGACCATCGCTGCCAGAGTATCCCAGTCCTCCGGTCTGGACACAGTGCGCGCCGATGGCTGTGCACCGTTTGTCTGTAAGGTTCGTTCGTCACCTTTCTCCATTGCACTCTTTCCTCATTTTTTATGGCGTCGTTTTCTAAGTGCCGGTCGATCAGTTAAGCCCGTCTCGAATACGGATCGTATAATTGCATTACATGGGTCCCGTATTCTCCCTGCCGAGCGATTGGAAAGAAGACGTTTTCCAGAGTTGACGTCAGTGATGTGCTCGTGCTGCAGCCTTACCGACAACCCCAGGTGTTGTCGGTAAGCAAGTTTTGAGAGCCGGTGGGTAATCAGATGGATGCGAGAGGATTATGTTTGGGCGTTCCATTTCATGTGGGACTTAAATTGGTAAGTCCAACAAGCCCTCTTGTTTTTTTTAATGTCTTCCATCGATTAATTGCGACAATGAATTTCTGGTTTTTGATTATGTGGAAATATGATCCGGCTAAATTCTAAGAATTATTTAGTTCCTCCCTTCGATCTTTGTAGGTATTAACCGAAATTCTTCTAATAGCTCGACATGTGTGTTTAATTACAGAGGTTGAATGCACAGCTCGATTCGATCAAATCAACTGGTACGCTTGAAACCTAGTGAGTGTTAACTGATCATAAATTTCGTGAGTGTTAACTGATCATAAATTTCGCTCACTTTGACATTGTGAAGTTCTTGAGATTGTGAGCGTTTAGTTTGTCAACTCAACCAAATTAGAAGTGAATTTGTGGGATGGTCATTAGTGCGTGATATTTGTATTTGACCAAATGAGTTTAGGTTGGGTCACACCATGGCCGACCGGAGCTCTAAGAGCTTACTCACTAGATAGCGTTGTATAGTTAGTCATGTGCAAATTAGGTTTCGCGGATGTCGACAGTGGAACTAATAAGGAACTTTCTTCTACAGAATAATATACTCGCGACGGAAGCTTCTTTCGTAACCAGTATGGTAGATAGCAAATCAGGAATTTGTTGGAAGTAGTTCTGATTTTAATACAGCACTGTGAAATGAAGAGCTCAATGAGAAGCTTCATATGTGTTCGTCTCTGATGCAGTTGGAGCTGAATTTCTTATGCACGTCAACAATCAGCACCAAAAAATTTCATGTGGTGGAGCATGTTATATTTCTGGTAGTTGATTGTTCGGACCTAAAATATAAGGTTTCGCCAGAAGGACACCCAGTTGCAAGGAGTTATTCTGCACAAGGTGTTTGTGCGTTCATGAATCATTGCATCTGCTGAAATTCTTATTGATCTGCTCTGTGCGATGACCGATTGTTGTGCGTGTATAACTCCAGTACTGTCGTACACCTCTTCTTCGGTAGCGACTAAGGCCCATGTCTCGACCGACACCATGTTTCTGTTCTCATCAAGGCACTAGAAAGACTGTTCATGTTTCTGCACATGTTGATCCGTTAGGTTGAATCAGAAAACGGGAGAATCCGATTAAATTTCAGAAGGTCTTTGGGAGCAATGTTATGACGTACCAACGCTCAAAATTGATTTTCATCTGATGAATCAACTCGGCATGACGGCGCATTAACTGATGCATGCTTCGTATACTTCCACTGTGCAGGATGGATAGCGGCAAGGTCTTGCTTACTTTGTTTCTTTTGCTACGGCTTCTCCCTGTCTGGACTTCACCGTCTCCAACTCTGGGACTTTCGTCCCGCCTCAACGTGAATGACACCTTGGTCTCACCTTGGGGGCATTTTGAGCTCGGGATCTTCGCATTCGGGCCATCTCAAGGCCCGAAGTATCAGCTCTGCATACGATACGCAGCTCCGATCGAACAGGTGGTCACATGGGTGGCAAACCGGGACGTCCCCCTCTCGAACAAAGCGTATTTGGAGCTCTCCGCTGTGGACAGAAATCTCCAGTTGTTCGACCCGGCAAATGGCCTCAACAAACCCTTGTGGATTTCCTCAAACACCGAAAGGGTATGTCATTACACATTTCACCATCTCCATTGCTCTTGGTTTTTGCATTACATCATTCCCTTCCAATTGATCCTGGACTCTTTTGACATGCTATTGCTTAAAAACATCAACAGTAACATGCAAGCTACATTTACAGAGTGTGACAGAATAAAATCCCTCATATGTAGACTTGTTGCCTGCATCCAATTTAGAAGACTGTGGTTGATTTTATCTTTTGAAATGAGTAATGTGGTCCTAAAGATTTAGAAAACTTTGATTCTGAATCATCATGCTGATGACACTGGTTTCACCAAAACCTTGCCCAAGCCGCCGGAATTAAGATCTATGATTTAGCACTGGAATAACTTTCCTTGGTGTGCATCCGGCACTGCAGGTTGCAATTACTGCGCAGTTGTTGGACATGGGAAACCTGGTGCTGATGGATAGCAACGGAACAATAACATGGGATAGCTTCAAAAACAGCTCCACAACCGACACTCTACTACCAGGACAGTACTTGTACAAAAACGATACCAAACGAAACACCTTAACCTCTTGGCTAACGAAAGACAACCCCGCCACTGGGAAGAACGGCACTTACACCTTCGGTTGGGGCACACTTGCAAGTGTGTCTGGACCCATCTTGCAACTGGCGTGGTCATCGCCTCAGCCATTTAGTAACTGGACAGGAGGGACATATATTCCCGCCCCAGATGTGAAGAATCCGCATGCCTTTCTCAATGTCGACTCTGTGTACTTCGACACTACTTACGGCAATCTCTCCTTCCCAAGCTTCCCTGCTAACACCGTCATACTCTCAGGTATGGTAATGTTTTCAGGTTTTTGATCGTCAATGGAGAAGGGTGTTATGATTTCTGGAGTTGGTGTGTGTGGACACATTCAAAATACTTCAAAGAGTGTAGCATGTGGTTCTTGAGCTTTGGATTAACCCATCGTTGTAGATCGGAATGAACTGAATACGCTGATAATTTTCTCAGGTGGGGATGTATTATCAAACATGACGCTCAAACGCCTCACCCTGGACAGGGATGGAGGTCTCCGGATCTGGCAGTGGACAGTGGGCACTTCGAAGAAATGGGTTGCAGAGGCCAACTGGGTGGTTAATGAGCAAGGCTCTCAGTGTTTTGCGTTCGGCACTTGTGGCTCATTCGGTTTCTGCCAGATGACTCCCCCTAATTCCTTGGACCGTGCCAATTGCACATGCCTTGAAGGGTTTTACCCCATCGATGGGACCGATCTCTCAAGGGGCTGTGCTCCTGAAGTGGCGTTTAATGGCAGCAACTATTGTGGCAGCAACAATAGCAGCCCTTTCGACATGACGGAGCTGAACGGGGTTGATGTTCACTGGGGTGTAGATTACAACACATACAGCGTAGAAACGCGTCCATCAAGCTGCAGCGAGGTGTGTTTGAAGGATTGCAAATGCACTGGAGCTGTATATTCCAAAGCTGAGGGGAGATGCTGGAGGGGGGCCGGCACTTTGTACAATCTAGGTTACCCTAACCCCAACCGAACATCGTACATCAAGTTTCCTATATTCCGAGGCTTAATGGAGCCACCGAGCCTGCCCCCTACTACCAGTGTGATGCTGTTCGTTATTCTTTTGTTGGTGGTGTTTCTGCTTGTTGTGGTGGGGATATGTTATTGCATGTACAAGAGTCGTCAGCTTCGTGAATGGGTGGTTTCTTTTCTCAGCAAGTGTGATGATGGTGAAGGATCTTCAGGCAACGAGAGTGACCCGCCTCTGCAGGTGGGCTCACAAAGGATGAGGGCTACCGAAGTCCGTGAACCAGCATCTGTCTGCGTCCTTGCAGACACAGACTTTTTGAAGGGTGACTACGTGAAGCCTCTCACCGCTGCACTTGACGTTTGTAATATGCAAGTTCAGGAGTTTGAGAAACTTCTTCCGTCTGTAAGTATCTTTGAGCATCTCTGCAACTACTCGGTGGAAACCTTGTCATCAGTAGCTCAAAAAAACTTTGAGCAGTACCGTGGAGTCCTATCAAAACCAAGAGTACTAGAGGGAGATCATGTGATTCCTAGCAATCTGTGGAGCAGTGTTAGTTTCTGCTTTGAGTCTCTGGCTGGTTTGGCACAATCCTTCCAACTAGTAGATGATTTGCTCAGAAAGTGTAGTAGTACCGAATGGTACAAATCGGCTCTGGAGCTGGCAGATGTGCGACCTTGCAAGGATATGAAGAGGTGGTCGCAATTCTCGTTCGCAATTCAAAACTGTGAATGGAGCCTGGACGTTGTAGAGCTAGCTTTTCATGCGCTAGAGAAGCTGCTCACCGAGGGTGAATATATCATGAATGACGCTTCATTCAAGTGGGTTGAGGAGAAAGACAGGATGGTTTTGGAGATTCAGGGTAAAGTTGCAGCTGGAGGGGGACCTGTTTTGTTGGAGGATTGTGGAGTCTTGGAAGAGAAGGACTTGGAAGCTCTGATAAAAAAACTACAGAAGCTAGAAGAATCTGAGAAGGGCAAGAAATGGTTCTACCAAGGCCCATCAAGTGCTCATGAAATTGCTAGTTACTTGGGTAAGAAGCTGAGCGGGCCAGCCCCTGAAATAGGAACGTATCTCCCATACTCCTTCACTGAGATAAACCCCGCCAGTTTGAGATGTGTAAAGCATCTTGACAAAGGAAGCGCCGGTACGGTGGACAAAAACAAATGGAACATAATCGAGGTGGCTGTGAAGACTGTCAACGGTGTCGACAGAGCCAAGTTCGAGCAAGAAGCCGCCATCCTCGGCATGGTCCAGCACCCCAACGTGGTGCGTCTCATCGGCTGTGGGTTCATTGAAGAGTCCAAGACAGGGTTGCTTGTCATGGAGCTCATGAACCTCGATCTTCGCAAACTCATTGACTCCCGACTGGAAGAAGCGTCGATCAGTCCCTTCTCCCCAATTGTGGCCATCGACATCATGCTTCAGATTGCGCAAGCCATGGTGTACGTGAGGAAACACAACGTCCTCCACCGTGACCTCAAAGCCAAGAACATACTCATCAATCTCTGCAACCTGCCCATGCATTATTCCCTGATTGAGTCCCACTCGATGAAACTTCCACACGTTCAAGAGCATTTTGTAGCAAAGCTTGCAGACTTGGGATTAGCCAAATGGCAACCGCAGTCTTCAGATGTGTTTACACTCGATTTGGGCACCACCAGGTGGAGAGCTCCGGAGGTGTTTAAACTGAGCGACACCGACTTGGACCAAAGTTACAAGTGGCCGGCAGATGTGTACTCTTATGCCATGATGTGCTACGAAGTCTTGACAGGCAAGATCCCGTTTCAGGATGAGCCCAGTTTGAACGGTTTGTACAACAAAATCATGGCAGGAAAGAGACCTTCTTTTGATGATCTCAACATGGTATTTCCCGAAGGTTTGATGGATCTTATAAAAATATGCTGGGCGACAGAACCAAGCGATCGTCCCACTTTCGATGATGTTGTGAAGAAGTTGTGGGAGTGCAAGGTGCAGTCTGTCTTGCCCAGGTTTCTGCAGACCCAGAATAACTCGTAGCAATCTAGACGCTTTTAATTCCTATTTTGTGTCATTGTAAACCTGGTGAGTCAGAAGCGACACAACAGTCAAGAAGAAACAACATTTTCCTCATTTTCAGTCAGTGAATTTTCCTTGAAATTTTGTCATTTACATGATCCAATTGCAAAGGCCAAAACTAGTCTAATTGTCACTAAATACACAATCCAAGAAGTTCACAGATGTGATAAATAGCAACATGGACGTCATTTATACAACAATAAGGGTATGCCAAGATCAATATTCGCCAACACTTATCTGCTCAAGTAGGGTGCCATATGAACTTGACATCCAGAGAACCCTCAAATTGGGCATATACAAGACATACGAATTCACTACTTAAAGCGCATCAGATCAGCTTCATGATGCTCCACCTTCCTCTTTCTTTTTCTGACGCCGCTTTTGATTCTTCAGAGCACTCTTGCTGAGCCCAGACGATCTGACAATACAAACATCCCACTTTTAAGTAATAGCAAACGCAGACAAATACACGTGTTTAGAACAAAATGATCATTTTAACGTCATCATGAAGTGATATGTTTCCAAGGCACCTTGAGAGAGAGAGCTCAGGTAAGAACAAGTATATTTCTAACAAACAATTTGAGAACGGAGAGTATCATGAGCATCATACACCGGATGAAACACTTATACAATCGCACAGTAAGGAGATGAGCAGTAGATTATACTAACCCTGCGCCTGCTTTTGATGATGGTTCCTCTTCTCCAAATAACTGCAAGTAGAGACAGACGCCGCAGTATTAGGTCAATGATGCAAGAAAATAACAAGACACCTATCAAATTGTAGGCAAGCATTACATATTAGGTGATCAGGTCAGCTCACAAGGTCTCAAAACCTATTAAAGGCCCTTTCTATATGCTCTCATAATAAACCAACCACCGCCACATTCTTAACAGAGTCTCCATAATCCTGCCACATTACCTGAGCTTTAACAGAAGCTGATTGACCAGCATGTGGTGGACGATATGCTCCTGGTTTAGAACCTGCCAACCACACCAAATGAAATTGATATTTCCATGTGAATATAAAACTAACGTTTTGGAGCTAACGTCGGCTTTATGCATGTCCTTATGCGACATAGCCACTTTCCCTACATGGAAGGACCAGATTAACGCACGATATTACGAGCTGATGCTTACAAGGAGAATACATTTTCAAATGAAGAGAAGCAATCCTCACCAAAAAAATTCTTATAAGAGACAAAAAGAGTTTCATGAGACACCAGGGTACTGTTATAATAGTCCAGGAGCTTAGGAGATAGTGTTTTATGAGATACTCTGGGACTATGTTCATGAACTTCAACATATTTTCATGCTATCACTTAAAGTTCCCCAAGAGGAGAAAATCTTGGTGAAGAAGTTTGGTTGGAAGTGCTTGGAATGTGAAAAAAACGAGACAGCAATGTGGTTCGAGAGCTTGCTTGCAGACATGGGTATTATTGTGGAACCTAAACAATCAAGCAAGGAGGAGCAAGTTTGGACTCTAGTATGTGCATGGACTGTGAAAGAGACAGTAAGTTAATTGTAGCATTTCTTGTTGAACAAAAATGTGCATTAAATGCACTCTGAAATCTGTACATAAACTATTTCATTTTTTTCTGTAAAAATGTTTTTGTATGTTATTTCATGGTACTCCGATCGTCTCCTCAAAATTGTTGTGAATCTTTCATGCCTTGAGCAAAGTCTGAGTTTCACAGTCAACATTCCATCTCTGTCTTTCGACATTGTTTGATTACTCAAAGCTGGCCGGAAGCCTGATTGCTACAATTTATACAAGGAGAAACCAATTTTGGCTGAACTTGTCATTAGAGGTCGTTCTCTGCTGGAAATCGACTTTAGCCTCTGAAGAATTAATCGTGACATTCATCAAGACTAGTTCATGCTTGGTAGTTGTGATATGAGGTGCATGGAGGCGTTGAATGTGTTGTGGAATATGAAAGATAATTCAGAGTGTTATGTAGCATCGAATTTAGTTTTGTGACTTCTACTTTGCTAGCTTACGGATGTGATGGCTTCTGATTGGGGTTGGGGTTTTTCCATTTCAAATGCGCAGGATCGATAGACTTAAGTGCTGCCTTTGTGGACTGGGCTTCCCTGCTGGATTTGTAAAGGTATTGACAAAAAAATTAGTTCTTCGGAGGACATGTAGAAATAAATGGAGGTCTAGTTTGCGAACCTCGCATCATACACAGACGATATGGGAGGTAATGATCTCAGAACTGCGATTTTTGTCGCATAACATATGTTGTTGATTCTCTGTTTCTTCAGCTTCTCGAATTAGTCCATTCAGATAAGAAGAAAAAGAATGCCAATTGAACCATCTTTCAGTATTCAAATGCTATTCACAAATCCAGCATTACAATATTTTGTGCACAGACACTCAGAACTTCCATTCCGATCCTTCGTTTGCCGCAGATAGTGAACATGAGCTCGGTCATATCACATTACTCCATTACATCAACTATTACTTAACCTTCTACACATTTTCCAGCCTCAAAGAACCTCATACGTCGCATTCGTTCTAAGTCAACATTGCCACCAAAGGCGCAACACATTCAAAATCGCACCATAGAGCACGAAGAAAAACACTTTGATGTCGGAGAAAGAGATTTGGAGTCAATTCTAGATGTCAAACTCTCCAACCACAAAAGTTTCAATTTGAATAATATGCTAATGAAGTCAGAACCAGCATGAAAAAACCTCAAATCCCCGAAAACTCCAACACCAACAACATTAACTTTGGGACATGGAAACTTACCCATTGCGACATCTTGGCCCGGAACGTTCTTTGAAGCAGAGATGAGACCACACTTGGGCAACGGCAACGGAGCCAACAAAGCAACATCAAAGCAACAGCAAAATTTGGACTTATTAGTGGGAGTCACACTAGAGAAACCTCGGGGAATGTCCATTCTCCCGGAATGTTACTTCATCCAAGTAGAAGTTACCTTGAGTTACCATTCTCCCACTTCATGGAAGTATGATGAGGTGTCACTCTCTCCTCCAACCTCAATGTCCATTCTCAAGGAAGCGCTTCCGTCTCCCCAAGAGCATGGAAGCGCTTCCTTGAGAATGGACATTGAGGTTGGAGGAGAGAGTGACACCTCATCATACTTCCATGAAGTGGGAGAATGGTAACTCAAGGTAACTTCTACTTGGATGAAGTAACATTCCGGGAGAATGGACATTCCCCGAGGTTTCTCTAGCGTGACTCCCACTATTGGAGTAGCAAATGGGATGTGAGATGATAAGTGAGGCAAGACCTAGGGTCGACGTATCTAAAACTGCCAACTTAAGGATTTTGAGCCTTTTTTTTCAGGGTTATTTTTTAGGGTGTAATTTTTGCATGTAGAAAAATAGGTTTCTCATATAATGGAGTTTTTTCAAATTTTTTTCCCCAATACACAAATAGGTACTAATTTTCAAAGGCAAAAGTACTTGGTGACCTAAAACTGATCTGTAGACTTTTCATTGTCACACCTAGCTGGTATTAAATTGCATTCATGATCCGACCCAAAACCACCAACTTTTTGAGTGTTTTGATTCGTCAGTTTGAATTCGATGTTCTGACAATGCTACTTCAGCCTAGTTGCAGTTATGGGGAGACCTGCAGGTTGGTTCTAAGGGTGCTCGTGGTTTTAAGTACGTCGACCCTACATCTTTCATATACAACATTCAAATTGCAAACAAATATATCTGGAAATGAAAAATAAAAAATAAAATATTAATTTGTATTTGGATTTGGTTGACCGGGGAGGTGAGGAAGAACTTCATCAGAGCTTGTAGTTTTGTCTACACAATCTCCAAAGTATTCAGTAATTTCACGAGGAGAGTATGTCGGTTCATCAGAACTTTCTTCGTATTGTTTAATTAAAGGTTGCAAAGATTTGTCAAAATCTTCCCTGGTTATCTTTAAGTTCTTACCTTGATCAATTCGTTGTTCATATGTACAAAGTGTTGGAACACTATCATCCGGTCCCAACCATGTTTGCATGCGAGCATGGGTCTCTGATTCTGAATCTTTTAAATCTTTTAGAATAACTGGTTGTGAATGACTTGCCACATCTTTTTCTTTCTGCAATCATCATCGTGATTTATTTACGGAAAAATAAAAATTAATATGATTTCTACAAGATTTTTATTTTATTTGTGTCAATTTACGTGTTTTGCATCAGGATGAAGCACAATGGTATGTGCTTTTGAAACAAATAATACTAATGAATATTTCTTACTTTGAAAGATTTTGAACGCAAACGCCTTTCTGCGAGACTTTGTCGTTCTTCATCTCTCTACAGAGATGGTAAAAAAATATACACTTAAATAAATGTTTTATTTTAGTAAAATAGGTATATTAATATTAGAATGATGAAATAATTTGTTGAACAAGACAGATGTGAATATAAAAACTTTAACTTGAATTTTTAATGGTACCTGCTTATTTGATTCAAATGCTACTCGTTCACGAAGTTCATTGTGGAAGAATCTAATTGATGCTAAAAGCCAATCGAGACCAAGTTGTAATTCTTTATCTATAACACCTCCATTCTAATATCCAAGAAATTAAATTTTCAAATATCAAACATATTGCTATAAAAATATAATGTTTTCATACCTAAAAATTGGAATTTTTAAACATCTTTCGTTTAATAGATTTTTTTAACTTCATTTTTGGTTTAAGAATCCATATGCAAACGAACCAAAAATATTTTACAAAGTATAGTCACTAATAGTGCTTTACTAAATTTTGAGATAAATTTGACAAGTCTAAGAATTTAGCATTTGATGTAGAAAAATCAAATATTTGCAATGCAAAATATTTACGTGAATGTATGTAGATTTACATGATAAACAACATAGAACTTAAAGGAATTAAATGTATAAAGAAATTCCTATACATGTAGTCGACAATCAGAGTATATAAATGCTTGATTACTTGTATCAAAAGGTCCAAGAACACCCATTAATTCTTCATAACGCAAAGCTGTATTCATATTCAATTTATTAGCAACAATGAGAAATGGTTTTCTTAAGAGACGTGGATGTTTCATGGCATTTTTAAGTTCTACAGATGCCTCCCAAATTCTATTTTCATCTGCTCCATCAACAACAAAAATTACTCCATATGCCTGCATTTCAAATTTCATATTACATGAAATATTAAAATGTAATTTTTTTTTTAATGATTGAACATTAACATGAAAATAAAAATAATAAAAATAATATTATACCTCAGAAAAATAGTGAGGCCAAATTCCTCGAATGCTCTTTCCTCCACCTAAATCATAAATTGTTGCTCGAAATGTTCGAGTATTCCAAACTTTGGTGTCAAAACCCCATGTTTGTATTTCTTCATTTTTCACTTCATTTCTATGGAATACATTTGATCTCATTATATACTAAACCGAGTTTTTATTTTTTGTTTTTTAAAGAACTACATTTTATGAAAATATTCAACAATTACTGCAACCTAAACATCAATTGAAACCACTGTAACACTTTTTTGTGCATATAATTCTTATTTGTTAAATATCACATTTATTAGTCGTTAATCTCAAATATAATTACACTTTTAAATTGAAATTATGTATATTGTTCAATTAATATACCTGATAGTTGAAATGAGAGTTGATTTTCCAGAATTGTCAAGTCCAAGTACCAAAATCACAATGTCGTCACGACATAAACATGTTTGAAAAATTGTTAATATACAATTGCAACAACTTGAATTGCATATATTGGAAGTTAAAGTGCCACAAATGTTTTCATTATCTTCTTGCATCAATACTAATTGATAGTTTATAATGTTGTTCTTTGACAAATTTGTATTTTTTGTGTTTTTTAATAGTCATAATATTATGTAAACTTGCACTACACGTTTTTTGCTTCATAGGTTTCAAATCAAACTACGCCAAAATGAAACTTGTGATGAATACATGTGTATTAAATTCCATCATTCACTTGTATATAAGACTTCTTTTACATCTAATGATAGAATTGCATTAAAAAAAAAGTCAAAATTTTATATAAAAAAAAAATAGAAGGTTTGGAATACTCATCTAAGAAGGGTTTTTTTTTTCATTTTTCATGAAGTGCTGACGTGGCGATATAAAATGTTATAGTGGTGCTACATATTTCAACATTCATCCACATATTGGATAGAAAATATCACATTAGAAGATATCACATATTGATAATTTTATATTCATGCATAATCTGGCGATATCATCCAAGATATTGTTTTAGTTTGAAGCTTTCTGGCGACAAACTTCATGGTTTTGGGCCATTTTTTAACCGGACTATTTTTTTCTCGTACAATATGGCACTATAAAGCCGAAAAAAAAGGGCTACATCTAACTACAAAATGACAATTATAACTATATTACATTGAATTTTCTTTATATCATTTTTATATTCAATGTTTGAAAAATAATATCTTGATAAAATTAATCTTGGTTACCATTTGATGTCATTTTGAACAAACTTTAAAACTATGGAACTTACCAAACCCTAAGTATCTGAAGAAATGATTAGAACACACCCTTACAGATCATACATATCCATGCAAAAAAAACAAACCCATATTATTTGACTAACACAATAGATATCTTTGACTCAAACAACCAAACTTCAAAGATCGTTACAATAACACAACAAAAGAATAAAAGAATAGCCAAACACAAAAGCCCTTGTCACAAAGAGAAACTAGTTTATAAAGCAACCAAAGACTCGAGGTAAATTGCTCCAAAATCATAAGTATATTTAACGTGGGTTTTCCCAAATGAACATCACATCAAAAATTACTTGCGCTAAACGTAATAAAAGTATACCTACCAATCACATCAGTCACCATCCCCACCCACAGTTGCCCACACAAACAACACTGTGAAGCACACGGACTCACCCACCAAAGCACCCCTACTGAAAAGAATACCCCATTGTCCAAGTCACACCCCAATGCCCAATCATCCCCATGGCCCAACATCCTTGCAAAAACAAAGTCAATAATAACGCATGCAGAACAACGGTACCACAGTACCCAGTACCCACCCCTCAAAGCCGCATTGCATACAACATGGACAAAACCAGGTGACTAGGACGAGATGGGCATCCCTATCTCCACACCCCCCAACACCGAATCCCCCCCCTCATTTTGGGCCCCAACCCAACCCCCCCAATAATGAAAAACCAATCCAAAAAACAAAAAAAAATACTCAAAGAATAAAGGAATACTAATTATCCTATAGCACTAAATCGAAGGGAATTAACCCCCACATTTTTGGTCCATCCCAATAATGAAAAATGGATTTAAAAAAGAAAACATGTCATTCAAAGAAGAGATGGAAACTAATTTTAAAAAGGAAACAAATATTATACGAAGAGAGGAGGACTAATTATTTGGGTGATACTAAATAGCAGGGGTTGGGAGGAGGCAGCGAATAAAGGGAGGGGCTGCTCATGTGGGGGGCTGTCTTATCCCTCGCCCAGCTCTCCGGAGCCTATGTAGAGCTGATCGCCGCACCCAGCATCGTCGCCACCGATTCACGTCGCGTCTGTGCTCTCTCCGTCGCTGTTGTCACCGCCGCCGTCGCGCCCATCGCGCCAGCTTTCCAACGAGGTACGGCATGCCTGTGGTGTCTTCCCATTCCGGCTTCCGTGATTTTTTCTTATGGAGGTGTGATGGTTTGGGGAGGACGGGAATTTGATGGGGTTCGAGGTGATCGGGTAGGGTTTGGAGTTTTTTTTTTTGAGGTGCGAAGCTGCATTCTGATCGTGTGTTTGGGTGTGTTGTAGGAGGAGGAAGAGGAGGAGGTGGTGGTTTGAATCGGGTGAGGAAGAGGTGAGGTGAGGGAGAAGGAGGAGGAAAGATGACTGTGAGCAAGTCTGAGACTGTGAAGCTCGTGAGCGCGGAGGGGTTTGAATTCATTATCGATCGGAAGGCGGCGGTTGTGTCCAACACACTGAAGAACATGCTCTCGTCCAGTGGTTTGTGCTTGTTCTCCTCTTTTTGTAGGATTTGCAAAAGCTGTGGTTTAGAACTTTAGGTTGAGTTATTTGGTGGCCGTCTTGGGTTTTAGGATGATGATAATTTAATTTTGGTTTTCTGGGACGCATTTTGCTTTTTTGGGAAGCATCTTGGTTTCTTTTGGCTCTTGTAAATTTTCGATGGGTTCTAGGTTTTCAGCTACTTGGTCTTGGAAACGAATTTGTTGTACCTTGCTTTGTATGTTTGAGTCTCGACTTGGTTCCGATTTCCCAATTTTGGTTTCGTAGCCTACCGTCTCACAATGGGATTAGGGTTTTGTAGCTTAAGGATTACGCTATCGTCTTTGTTAGGTTTCGTGTTTCGCTTGGAGCTAGATTTTTTACTCATTCCATGTGCTCACCATTCCATCGATCGTATAATTATGAACCTCGGGAGCCCTCGGATGTTGTGACTGAGGTTTGGGGAAATATATACATCCCTGTAGTCGATAAGAGATTTTCTTTTTTTTCCTTGATTTTCTGAAACCTTGGAGTGTTCTCAAACAGGGAACTTCACGGAAACGGAGTTGGGAGAAGTGAATTTTCCGGAAATCAGCACACCTATTTTGGAGAAGGTGTGCCAGTATTTCTACTGGTCGTTGCAATTTGCCAGGTGAGAACCTTCTCTGATTATTTGCTCATATGTGTTCCGTGTCATAGAGTTGCATGCTGTTTTGGTAAAACATCAGTCTTGTCCGTTTCGTTCATATTCAGTAACGTAGATATTACTGCTCCATGGGCGAAAATGCTATGTGTCCATTTCGCTTCACACAGTAGGTAGATGGAATTTTGTAATAGAAATGAGATGATGCTATTGAACTGGACAACTGACGGACTGTTGCATGTGCTGTTATGTGTTCTGGGTGTGTAGTGGCAAGGAGACGGAGTTTGTTATTGAGCCCGAGATGACATTGGAGCTCATGATGGCAGCAAATTATCTGCACACTTGAGACCTGCTTCCGCTACACCATTCTATCCTTGACTTGTGAATACGGGTGATCTGGGTTTCAGAACAAGTGAAGTAGCCATTGTAATCAATTGGATTGTTTTGTAGGTCGAGATTTGAAGGCATTGTAGGGTGTTGGTGGTTTGAGCATGCTTAAGCCTACCAGTAGATGCTCGGTATATTTTTGATTGACTATTACCCCCCATTCAGTTGCAGTATGGTCTAGAGTCGTAACTAAATGGTCGAATGATTCCACTTGAATGCCCAGGGGTTGTATTCAAGAACGATATATAGGTGTGATTTGGGTGCACGCTGTTTCATTAGATTTTTTGGCTAGCTGTACATTTGTGCATTTGTTAATTTCATTATACTATTCGTCTGCAACTTGGGTAAGGTAAGAGAGGTGAGATTATTTCTTCAGAAAATTGAAGGCATTGATGTGCGTCAGCTGACCTTGCCAATCTTCATGACGTTGAATTGGCTGGTAAAGGCACCTCAATCTTTCATTGCACAGCAGTTAATATCTCCTATTGTCAACAAGGTTAGAAACTTTTAATAATTATCACAATTCCACTTAGGGGTTCCTATTGTGGAATATCATTTCATCAGGTCGCTTAGATAGTCTGTCTAGACGTGCGTTACGTTATTGCAAAAATAGTCAGCACTAAATATTGTTGGAAGGGGGAAAATGCTCTCTTCTCCAAAGGAATGACAAATTATTCCTTTAAAGGACTACGCTGATATTTGTGTCGACAGCACCGATGCAGCTCGTGTGGGTGAACATGGACGTGAAATAAATTTGACGGAGTGAGATGGGTGATGCAGGAGTTATTTATTCCAAGACATTTACTGTATTACACACAATGCTATGCTGTGATGATTCCAGCTGCACATGAGTACGGTAGCAGTACAGTAACTATGCATGTTGAAACAATGCTACCCAAACTGGGTTACAATGTATTGATTTGAAGGAATGTATTTGACATGAAAGACTACCATCATTAAAAACATTATTTTTGGCCCCAAGTGAAGTTTACAGATTGGCCATTTGCGTAAAGGTGGAACAGGAGGACACTACATAACTACGGTCAAAAAACTACAGGAGAACACTTTTGCCTACATACCACAGAGGTCCTCTCTAGTAGTGTATTATCCGGCGTACATCAGACTCAAGAGATTAAACCCAGGTAATTGCAGGTAAGCCTCCATGCGCTCTTCATAGAAGGAAATCAATCATGTGCTGGTCAGATGTCAAGGCCAACATTTTCAAACATTGAGATTGTGGCAAACACCCTGATTTTATTCACCAATTGTGAAGCAAAACTTACGCGATTGCGAGGTGATCTTAAAAACATATTAAAAATATATACCATAGTTGTATATTGCAGCATCGTTGTGCACACAATTGATCTCTATGTTGTGAATGTACTGTACATTATATGCACTCTAACTAGAACTGTATGCTGAGCTCTTCAGGGATTCAAAGTTACTAACTTCTAAACATTGATGTGCAAACTATAAATCTTATACAACTGAGCTGCTTTTTCTCACTTTACTGGATCTGATGCAGGGAGTTTAATGTATACCTTTCGACAGTAAATGCAGACTGGATATAAGTGTGGGGATCGACAAATCGAAGCTGAGCTTAAGAAATTGGCCATTGAAATTTAATTCTTGAGGGCATGTATTGATATGATTCCAGCTGTAATGACGGTGGCCTACACATCACCAGCTTGTTGGTGGCGGACCTGATTCTGTTCCTCCTGTAGAAGGTCGAAGGTTTTGGGCAACGGAATGACACTGCCATAGGGTGAGCAGCACTCACAAGGCTCATCACACACTTTCCCTGGCCACAGCTGCTTGGGCCATTGCTTCTCCATTTCCTCAATCGCATGGTGGATGGCTTCCTTAGCTTCCTCACTTGCACTCTGCGATATCGCGGTTCAACGCGTCACGAGTCTACACTGGCTCACGAATCAACCAACAGCATGAAAACATCAGGAGTAGAGGTGGTGTGAGTTGGTAAAACCAATTACCTTGGCAGCTTCGACAAGAGGACCCCAGCATTCCACACGGTTATACTCCTTAACATTTGAATGGAAGTAAACCCACACCATGGCATTATCCAGATCTGCATGCACCGAAAATAATATCCCCAGCTTGTCAACCGATTCAAGTAATGACATGCATCAAACAAGTAATTCTGACATAACAACATTGGTACCTGGGTATGCCTTGAGAAGATCCTCATCTCCGTGACGAAATGCCTCCAATACTACTGGGAGCTCTTTGCGGAAGATGTAGAAGCGGAGATTGGCAATCAAGTTGTGTAAAAAGTTGCCTCCACTGATGTGGCAGTGCACATGGAGCGACATCTTGCCTTGCACTCTCTTCCACTCCGCCACCACTTCGTCCCTCTGAAGCCTGCTATACCAACCCTTTAACTGTCCCATTGACACAACACACATTAACAAATTAACTATAATATCATTACCAGATACAGATCAACCACAATAATTTCGTTATTTTCATTAGTAAGCTCAAATTCATTTACCTTCCAAGTTCATTCCAAATCTCAGGCTTGAATTCACATGATTCTGGATGTGCAGTAGTACCTGAGCTTTGTTGATTTCCCTGGATATAGCCAAGGTGATTTTGGAGGTGACATCGCTGTGTGTCAACGTATACACTCGTGGAAGTTTGTCGTCATGGTGGACCTTGTCTGCGCCTGGCTGGAAGAGCACTTTCAATTTGGCGGCTTCGAACAGAGCAGGCCCAAACAGCCTTGCCTCCTGCCACACATACATACCAGTTACATCCTCGACCTCATCTCGACTTTATCACAGAAGCTAATCAACCCTTGACTCATGGGGTTTCTATCATCAACTCCTTCAACCTCTTCTCGCATTCGGAAAACCTCATCTGCAGAGAGAACCAATTCCTGGTGATGCGCTATACATAACACATGAAGTTCCACTTCATTCTGGCTTCAAAACAATTTTTTTGGGTAATTCCATGTTGATTACATCCTCTGACATGTGATTCTCTTCAAGAATCTGGAAGAAGGTTACAATCAAGGAGGGTATTACAAACCACCCTTCTCTGCCATGGCTTCTGAAGCAAAGCAAACCCCATTAGTTCTGAGCACTTGATTGAATTGTGAGTTCTAGTTCTTACCACAACAAGATGCGAACCTGGTCTGAAGAAGGCCGCAGAACTAGGACACTTGTTCATCATCATCAAGACATGTCGGCTGTCCACGCTCCAAAACTGGGAAACCAACTTCGTTCTCCGAGATGCTTGAGAGCACAACCTCGCTGCCTCATCTCTCCTGTTCGGAGCTGACGCCACCGCAGCCCAACTGGGATGCGAGGAGCTTGACACCAATCCTTTACCCCTGCTTCTCACTACACCAGGCTCTGGAATTCCTCCCCTCACGGACGTCAATGGCTGGCTCAAGCTGTAGGTGGCCATGGCTATGCTACAACGTCGTCACCACTCCAACAAGAGCACCGACCACCTCACTCACAAAATAGATAATACCTAACAATCAAAAACCAGCTAGTCCAATCTTACAAAATTAGAATATCTATCAATAATCAAGCACAAGCTCGTCTCAAAGATCACGAATTCGTAGTTGTTCTCGGTAGCAGTATCGATTCTAATTTTTCGCAGAATGCTCACATGAGGTGGGTACTTCGGAAGGGGAAGCTGCGAGAAGCTCTGAAAACATGATCCCATGCTAGTCAACAGTTGCACGCCTTTCTGGTGTTCCACCGACACCTGGACAGTGAGATCATCCAACTGTAAAACCAACATGAGTAAATTTTAAGAAGATTTGAAAGAGAAAAATTAGGCAAAGTTCATAGGATTAATCAAGAGATCATCTCAAGACATGATGCTCAACAGTTCTTCGTCTCAAGTCTCAGCATAATTCAGTACACAGAGAGAGGTGGAGTGGTACATGACAACCATGAAAGTGATCATCTTGACTCTTGAATGCTCCTGTAGATGGTGAATTTGAACTTGCGAGAAAAGCTTCTTTAAAAATGGGGTCCAATCACACGGGTGTCTTTTGATGGTCCTTCATATCAGGAGTAATTTCTGAAACTCCGCAGTGAAAGTCTGATGAGGTCCCGAATGGATTCCATTCATTTGCCAATTCAGTCATCACTTTCCACATGTGCTCACTTGGGTTGCTTTGCGATGCTTTGACTACTACTCCTAATGCTTTCTGGGGGTTGCTTGGGCAGGAGGTTTTCTTCTCATTTGTCGATATCCGCTTCTCATTTCCAGGATTTTCATCATGCAGAATATCATCAAAAACTGCAAACAGCCTGGTTGGTGAAGGTCCCTTGCCTGACTTGTTTGCAGGTGGGAAAAAGGTTGATTCTGTGTTAAAAAGGAAAGAAGATTGTGATGAGTTGCAGCGGTGACAAAGATTTCGATAACAGAGATCACCGTTCAGAATATGGGCTTTACAAAAAATAATATTGTAAACTTCACTGAAAGGCATACATGTGGTGCAAAGATATCCATACCCTGTTAAAAGAGGTATACTGCACATGGCTGCTGCTGCATCGTCTAAACAGACATGTGCAAAGTTCAAGTGCGCACAATCCTGAACCTTTTCTACAGTGTTTTCTGGAGTGCCCAGAAAAAATCTGCATTGAACAGTAGAAGTGGCTGAACTGGCCGGCTCATGTATGAGACAAGAAAGATGAGATGAAAACACACGAGGAGAGTAGAGTTGCAGATTGCACCAAGAGAAGGGATTGACAATGAACGACTTAAGTGTTATAAAGATTACCGAAGGGTTTGTAACAGGAAGTTGCATAAACAAATGAGGACTCCTGCATTATATCTGCACAAGAAACATAAAGCACCTCTGGGTCTTTTCTGCACCAAACTTGTACATCCCTCCTATTTGAAATAGGCTTCATGTCCAGAATTCCGAAGATCCCGACTGCTGCAAACAATCGATGTGCATTGCCATACCATTTTACATGTAGGTCATTGGTGTAGCATTCTAGTGACAATTTGGAACAACAACTTGAAATCAGAGAGCTTGGTACCGATGAATTTGTGTCTGTTTCGGGAGGGAATAGAACTGGGGCGTCGGAAGTACAGGATATCGCATTGTCATCCTATGGCTTCACAAGAACGACGTCGACATTGTCGTGGACCCCTTGGAACAGCATCCCCGAGTCGAAGGTTACAATCTTCCTCTTCTTGGCAGCTCGCAACGTTCCGACAAGAGCCTCGAAGATATTCGCACATCTCTCATCGTTGAACAACGTCCCAAACTTCACCTACAGATACATAAACCCCCGCGATGATCAGCCAGAGGGGAGACTCATGTGGGTGATGAACAGAACTCTTTGTTGAACAAAAGCCTCGTAAATATTCCGGAAGCATTTAGACCTTCTGACCTATCGGACAAATCCACACGAGATGATAGCTGAACTGTATCAGATTAATTGAAATCCAATCAAGACTTCAAAACCTAATCGAAGAACAAGTATTGATCGAGATTCTTCTAAGAATTTCTTCGGAGCCTCCAGAAACCAGATCTGAAACTCATTGCCCCATGTCCACATCGAATTGACCTCAAAACCAGTGTCATCAACACCAGCAAGCGCTGTACCAAAACACATAGCCCTTAAGTCTCTAAATGCTCAAAGCTCCCACATATGAAAGCAAGAAAGACAATCAATCCATCATCCGAAACACCGATGTAAAAACTCCACCACTCACACATGACAAAGATCATCAAGGAATGGTTGACAACACCCACCGCAACAGATCCGTCATCGTTCTTCGTGCCAAGACGGCCGATCTCCGTCTTCAAGCGCTCAATCTCCTCGTCCACGTTCATGGTCATCGTGACAGACTCAGCCCAGTTGTAAACTCGCCAACCCAGTTGTAAACGCAACAAACACGAGCAGTAAACCCAACGCAACTTGCAAATCAGCAGAGATCCATCTGAACTGATCTACACTGGCATGCCATGATGCCCCCTTTTTCTCTTCTGAGGTCCCCCAACGACACCCAACACTTGAAGTTCAAAGGTTCTTTCTCATCAACCGATTCTGTGAGTCAGCGGAGACATCAGTTTGCATCCCAAGTTGTGAAACCTTTGGAATGGGTAATGTGGGTCCGTGAGGTTTGCGTCTGTGAGCTCCCATCCATGCTCTATCCCATCCAGGGCATGTTGTCCTTCATCCGCCATGGCTGCCGCTTCCTGAATTCTCGGTTAGGCTGTGACGCTGTCCCACCTTCCTTCTTCCCTCGGCTTCTCCCTCTTTCAGCCGAATCCTGCTTCTTAACATTGCTGTATGTGAAGAGTTCTGACTCTGCATTGGGCTGGAACGATTCACAGGTGGAGCATCGTCAACTTCATACGGCGTTTCTGCGTCTTGCTCCACTCCTCAGGTTTGTTCTTCTTCTGTTTCTGTTCGTGTTATTATGTTGTGGTAGACGAACTTGGGGGGTTGCCTTCGTGTTTGGATCAGTTGAGCATGAGTATCCTCTTGTGTGCAGATTTCTCATGAATGGGTCACACTCTTGTGTCATGTTCTTTTTAGTTTAGTTATGCGCATCGCATGAAAATCGTGAAATTGCCGATTCACGTGACATTGCATTTCATGTTTTGTTTGCATTGGACTAGAGGGATGGGATGTCGTTGTTTTATCTCTTTTCCTCGTGCTGGATGCATGAGGAGATCAGTCGGAGACGTACGTATATGTGTGTGTTTGTTCTTACTTCTGTATGGCGATGAGGCTATGGTGGTCTTTAAGAACATTTAATGATTCTACAAAATGACTGTTTAAGGTTTGTCCGTGAGGTTTAGTAGACTTTCTCGTCTACAAAGCTTTGGCACAAGATGGCATTGAGGCTAATCATGTGATCCGTGGCAGTTTTCCTAAGCTATGGATGACTCGCTTTTGCGCAGCTACTTGTTGCGGCGAATGCTTCTGAATTGGAGGTCCTAGAAGCTTGTTTTTGAGCGTTTGCAAATGGCGGGAGATGTATGGCGGTGGTGTCAAGTTCACCAGAAATGGCTCCAAGGTCTGGAGTCACGAAACCTGAATCATGATTGCTACTGATTGCCATATCCCGGATGATTGAAGGTTCGTCTGGCAACGCTGAAATTGTTCTTTTGTTTCTAATCGCAGATGTGAACGTGAAGGTGACTCCTCGGGGTTTGCAAAATGACAGAGGCGAATCAGCATCGCATTCTAGTTTCTCACCCTCTTCAAGATCTTTTTCCTCCAACAGGCCGGATTGCCTCGAGCGGATGGCGAGAAAACCCTTGGGAAATCCAGCTGCGTCCAGCCGATGGCAAGATGATGCCCGCATCATGGATCCAGTTTCGCCAAGTCCCCGATACAGTGCTGGCAAGAGTAAGAAGGGAAGCTTTCCATTACAAGAATCAGGCGTTGCTCTACGAGATCCCCGAGATTTAGGGTTAGGCATGCAAGACTATGCCAATGCCCGCCCCGTAGAAGGCTCTACGGATGTTGGTAACGTGTGGCCGCAGTCGAGACCAAATAGGCCTGTCAGGTGGCTATTCCAAGAGACTCCCATCCAGAGTAATTTTCTTCCTGCATTTGTAGGTGGCACTTTCAAAGTTTAGTTCAACATAAAATTTGGGAATTCAATCACAATGTTTTTACAGTTTAACGACTCTGTGTGCAGACAATTATTCTGAGGATGTGGTCCAAGGCGAAAACTGGGTGACTGTGTTCAGGTGCGTTCGTCTCTGGGCACCAGTTATTGTGCTGATGAAATTGATATAGCAACAAGAATGTAATACACATTCAATGTAGCAAGGTGTCGTCTACTGGGAGTACTGTTACAGTAGATCCTAGACTTGTGCCCTCTGAGTTGATGGTAGTGACGACAACGTCGTTGTTCGAATTGGAGTCAAAAGTGTAGCGAAGTGGCTTGAAGTCATACAGTTTAAGTAGAATGCAGGCACCTCTCTTGATTTTTGGAAATCTTTTGGGTGGCGGATGTGTGCCATGAAGGTGAGCAGCATTTGGGCACCCCAATAATAGCTCAATGGAAGTTAATCAAAGTCTCATACTGGCCCCTTGGCTTGCAGCTCCAATCCTGTTCGTGACAGTACTGGAGTGGGGCCTTCCAGGTGATTACTGTCCGATTAATTCACGGTTCTATCTTCGTAAACCAATGTCTTCCTACTCTCTGATGTAGTGATTTTTAAGTGCACTCTGTTGCTCTTCAATTATTCTGAGGCTAATGAACTAACTATAACGTGTTCTTACTCCTGTTATATTTGTTTGAAAGATGTGTTTCATCATTATCTAGATTCGTTTTCCATACGTTATTTACATGTTGAATGGATCAATTGACATTGCCGACCATGAAGTGGAGTATGAGAACAGATCCAGTACCCACGAACTCAATAAGGTGCTACGGGAGTTTGAGAAATGCGGAACAATTATCGAGCGAGTCACTGGACCTGATGGAGCTAATTGGGTTCAGCTTCAATACCAGGTCAGATTTGCCTCATTCCCAAATTAGCATGATCGAATCGAATAATTCAGTTATAGGCGAAGATCACACTAGTTTCATGCTTAAGCACACGAGCTCACAACTTTTATTTAGGTTGAACTGCATGGAAGGCACTGCTAACGATCTTTTTCCATCTTCTGCGTCTTCAGAGTCCACGAGAGGCAGGTCAGGCATTGATGAAGAGCGGGCTGCGCTTAAAAGGGGGCCTACAAGTGGTTGTGCGGAGCTTGGACGAGAGACAGCGAAGGCAGTTGTTGCTTGAGACGATCTCCAAGGACAGCAACCGACCCATGGGACGCTCGTCGACTTACATGCCTGCGTCTTCTGGGCCAGTCGACCTAGATGCCCCGAAAGAAGAAGAAGGCCCACCCAAGTCTAGCGTATCGAAATTTGTTGACCTTGTGTTTGGTAAGTAAAGACCTAAGCTCATCTCACTTTTCTCAAGACTGAACAGAAGCACTTTAGTATGAAGTCATTTTGAATGGCAGAGTATCTGCTCGTTTTTGTAGGCGACTCGAACAAGATGAGCACGTAGATTATAAGTTGATCATTTGCACTACAATTTGAGTTCTGCCATGTACGAAATCATTACTACCAGTGTGGTTCTAAATATCAAATGAGTAATCACGTCCTAAATACTTTGATGCTCTTGTGATACCACCAGAATAAGCTGAATCAGTTGAACTGTTGTAGTCGATTGATCTGCAGATTGTGAACGGAACTACCAGATTTCACCAGCTGGATATATCATCCCCATAAGTTTCGAGCCGGGTTTGTACAAAGAGCTTTTCAAGTCGCAGGTGCATCGTTGCGATGCTTTTGTGACCCCCCTGTGCGACCCTGCAGCCAACCAACCATTGTACTTTGAGTACCCTCGGAAGTCAGTTGACCCATGTGCGTATGCGCAGAACAAGTTGGATGAGCTCAGGACCATGGTTGAGGAAGAGCTCGCCTCTGATCCTCGGGCTACTTTCCGCCCCACTGGCGATTCAGTCTGTGGTGGAAGCGCTTGGAGGGGCAGTGATTTTCAATGTGAGTCGCAGCAACGCTTCTGTGGATGTACCCATCGCTCTGAGCGTCCACAACGTTTCTCTGAGCCCCCTGAGAGCCCTGAGTAATCCCACTCAGTGAGCTCTCTAGACAGGTCAGTATTTGGTATGCACCTGATAGGATCTTCCTGTCAACTTCGGAGGTTTTGTATTACGAGTCATTTCTATAACAAGGCGGGGGATATTCAAGGGTGATTCACGAAACAGAATGAAGGGATGTGTAGAGTAAAAGCAAGTTTGTAATAATGTAGCCGCTGGACTGAATACCAGATTAGAGTTCCAACAGCTAATCATCTTTAAATTGTATTTACAAAAAAATTACATACAGAAACCAATCCTACGAGTATATAAACTCGCTTATCATATAGTGCAATCCTGCACAACCTACTCGATTTTTGAATGAACGTAGTCCTTGAAAATAAAATTCTTCTCTCCTTCCTTCAGAGTGTATGCGGCTACTGCCGAGAGTACAGATCCAGAGGCTAAAATTGCACGGATTGCGAGATCGGGGGGCACACCAGCCGCGGCAGCCAAGGCGATCGTGCTACCCCAGAATATCTTCTGCCAGAGCTGGAAATTTTCAAGCGCTTTCCGGCATGAGGAGCACTTTAACGTGTGTTGCTCGTACCGCTCCAGCATCTGCTGCTTCGACAGGACAGTGGAGGGAAGAGGTTGCCCTGTTTTTGCTTCCGGAAACCACTCAGGCCCGCCCTTGCCATGCTTCTTCAGCCAACTTCGGAACGCCAGCACAAATCGATCTGCTTGCGTGGGAGTGAACGTCAACTTGCCGTACTGCGCATTAACATCACCGTCATACCCAAGAAAAACCTTCTCCTGGCCTTGCAGCACTATCATGTCCCCATCGTACACTTTGTTGGAGGTCCAGTGCTCGTACCACCTGGGCATGAACTGCCACCATTTGTCTCCCGGCATCAGAAACTGGAAGAAGTTGCGTGCACTGCAGACGATGGAACGAGTCTTTCCAGGCGCCATGGGGATGTTGAACGAACATATCAAAATCTCCCACTTCTGGTCTCCAAGAATGGGAAGCTTGACAGGTAACTCAATCCTGTTTTCAAAACAATCCTAGACTTTTAATCCCTTGGCAATTATACTCATCACCGAACACCCTACTTGACCTAACCATTGATGTGAAAGAATCTACAACAGAATAGGAAATTGCGTGCACATACTTGTTGTAGAAGTAGGTGGGTGGATAGAACCCGCTGTTGATTGTAGGGCTATCGTTGTTGGCTCCAGCGAACCCCCATGGCCCACTCTTCTGCACCTTAAACGGCAACGGCTTCGCCCTGTCTCGCCTGCCAGTCACCTTGTGATGCGCGAAGTCGATGTGTGACGGATCAGACACATTCTCCATCAGCGTATCATATCCGTAATACAAATCACGCTGGATCGTCACAGTTGAGTACTTCGGATCACTGAACTCTGGAGGTAACCTGGCAAATGTTCACCCAATTTCTTAACCATCAGCACTCTGCGGCGCAAAAACCATCTTCAACCTCAAAAAGGAAAACACAACTGGCAGAGGAAAACACCCATGAACGAGAGCTATGGAAGAATTAGCTTACATGGGAGGCGATGTTTGAGAAGCCTTCTCCCAACCCTTCTCATCCGGCCACACGAACAGCAACCCCTGCGAAACCTGCGCCGGGTACGAAACCGCACAAGCACGAGGAGAGAATTTGGCTTTCGCTTCCGGCCCTGTTGTCGCAGCCTGCGGAATCGCACCGCAGCTGCCGTCGCCCTTGAACGACCATCCGTGGTAAGAGCACTGCAACATACCAGACTCGTCCAGCCTCCCCTCCTGCCATAACTCAAAAATCAGACATAGCTTCGATGACCTAGAAATCAACCACTCAATCATAAAACTCCAGATTCAAGCTCCTAGAAGAGACAACGGAGCTTACAGAGAGAGGCGCAAGGCGGTGAGGGCATTTATCCAGGAACACACGCCACTCTCCTTGCGGGTCCTTCCAGATGACAAGCTCCCGGCCGAGGAGCTGGAACGGAGTGGGCACAGACGGGTCCAGGTCTTCGATCAGGGAAACAGGGTACCAGTGATCCTTCCACACGAAAGGCTCCTCCCCCTTGCTCTTCCCCTCCTCCGGCTCCGATCGCAGCGCCTCCGCCATGCCCAAACTAGGCTCCCCGCTGCTCTTCGACGTGTCAGGATCCACCGGGGGACGCGGCGGAGCCATCGTCGCCACGAACGCTGGCACCCTCTTCACCTCCCCCGCTCGACGACGCCCATGGTGCTGCGCTTTCAGACTCACCTTCTGCTTCGCCTGAGAAAACAGTCCCGAGCTGGAGGAACCATAATTGCTAGCGACTCGCAACGAGCACGCTGCACTCTGTGACGATGCCTGATCGGTCCTTGTCGCCGACTCCGCTGTGCTAGTAACGCGAAGCGCAACGGGATTCAAACACAACGCTACCGTCGCTGCTGCCATCCTTCCTAATCCCACTCAGAAAAAAACCACACACAGACTATCTAGAAACGATCCGATCTTCCTCCTTCAACAAAATTCCCTACAATCAAAGTATCGATTGAGTCTATCTGTCTGTCTAGCTCTCCAGATTCCAGTTTACTGTCCCACCTTGTTACAAATTTATGATCTTTCGTCACGAGTACACAACCCCCACCGGCCAGGAAACTCTTCGAGCGCACGCAACTGCGCCGTCGTCATCGGTCGGTTGGAACTTGGACTCATGCAGGCGGCGAGTCTGAGTCAGTCCAGAAACTTGAACACGGTGACTCGGGATCGCCATGCGCACTGATGATCTGGAAAGCAACACAACAGGCTCCCCCATGGTCGATCGACGCCAGTGTCGTGACACGCAACCGGGCCATGAAAATGTTTTCTTAGAAAAAGTGCCACAGATCCTTCTGGGTTCCAACTTCTTTCCGATCACCGCTGAATTGGGACATCCGGTTTCGCTACCTAGTTCCTCGTCGTCGATGCGAGCTCACGATCCAGAGCTCTGATTTAGAGTTTTGATCGAGCTCTTGTGGTACGTCGATTGGTTGCGTGAGTGAGTCGTCCTGAGAAGCGGTTGCTGGCCCGGAGTTTCTGTCTCGACAGAACCGCATTTCCTAATGTTGGTATGTCAGCTGAACCGTTCCTTTGGAGGATCTAGACGGCGAGAATCGCACCGGGGGACCATGTGAATATTAAACTTTATTCGCATCTATGTAGTATGTACGTTGTATTTCCCAAGGTAGAATTATTTACATGAGTAGATTTTTGCAATTTGACGTCGAAGAGTGATCGGTGCTGGATTAGTTGCGGTTGTGGCTGCGGTGAAGTTGTAGATGGAGCAGAAAATCCAAGAGGTTTACTTACTTTTAGAACGCCGGAGTATGATGTTACTGCGATGGTGTGCGATGTTTGAGTTCCTGGTGTTTGATAAATAATTCATGTGAGAAACTTATTAGGAGCAAAAACGTAGTAGAGCAGTTCTGGAGTACTATTGTGATAGTCACATCTTCAGATTTGTAAGAGACGGGTTTATGATCCAAAAGCAGTCAAAGGTAAGTATATATGAAGCAACTTCATACATGTATGGTCCCAGTAATTTCCGCTGGAGGGGGTAGTTTTAAGATCATAATTTAGTCAAAATACGTCATCCCAGTTAGTCGGGTTGGCAATTTGGGGTTCAGGTTTTTCGTTGGCATCATCAGGTATGCACAAAATCCTGTAGTCTGCAATTTTTGGGGGCACCATCTGCAAAGGCAAGCAGCTGCGATGATGTGAGGTGCTTGTCAATGGAGATATGGAGGTCTCTGTATTAGAGGAAGGATTAGAGGATTATAGGTTAACTCAGTGTAAGTGATTTAGGAAGAGCCTGAAGTGATTACTTACAGGGGCCTCTTCCCTTTGTCGGATGAGAAGCTGAAAATTTATCTCCTTGGTAAAGAAAGGATGCTCTTTGATTTCAGCAACTCCAGCCTTATGGTTCCCAAGACGAGTCTCCGGATTGGGATCCAGCAACTTCCGTACGATGTCAACAGCGTTGGCGCTCATGTAAGGAGGGAACTTCATCTTGCCTTCAACAACCTTTTGAAACACAATCTGCAAGACAGAGAAGGAAGAGGAAAACTGAATACATATAAGTTTCCAACTTAGGCAAGGTTTAAGTATCTACTTTTGAATGGCTTCACGTAACTTTTTGTGCACCAAAATTACCGGAATTAATTTTTTTTTAAAGAAGAAAAAGAAACTGAATCCTCAAGTAAAGGTGGTGGAAAATTCACTAAATCATTGAATTTTTGATAAAACACTGACCTATTAAACTTCGGATCTAAATTCGAAGTTGTACCTGAGGTGGGTCGTTGCCATTGTTGAAGGGGCTGGTATTTGTGATCATTTCAAAGATCATGCATCCGAGAGCCCAATAGTCTACACCCTTGCCATGCCCCTGCCTTTTGATGATCTCAGGAGCCATGTAATCCGGCGTTCCACACATGGAATACGTCCTACGATTGTAAAGCCGTTTTGCAAAACCCATGTCAATCAGCTTGGGGTACCCATTCTCCGCAATCAAAGTGTTTTCAGGTTTTAGATCTCGATAAGCTATTCCTTTCCCGTGCATATACTCTAACCTGCACACAAATCCAGCACGCAATCCATAAGAGAAAAGGCAATCAGTCCGCCTCTTTTGCATTGAACAAAGTTCAGAGGGACACTTCACTGGATGTTTCATTCAGGTTTGTAATAAGTGATAAACAATGGGGTGTTTCCAGGAATCTTACGCAAGCAAGACACCCCCTGCATAAAAAGCCGCCTCCCATTCCTGTAAGCGCCCAACACGTTGCAAGAACAAAAACAACTCCCTACCAGGAGTCAACTCTTCCAACAGATAAACCTGATCAATTCATAGGTCTCAAATTAATATCACAGAAGGACAAGCCGCATTTATCATGATATAGTTTCAACGTAAAATACTTAGATCGAGATTATTTTTGATCGTTGGTGGACTAGGTTCTAACAATGGACCTTGGTATGATCTTACATGAGTTTGGTCTTTGTAAGTCCTTATCAATTTATTGATGAAAGGGTGATCGAGCTCTGCCATGTACATCTTCTCATTTCGTAGATGTTCTTCTTCATTCATGCGAACAACCTGCAACCTTTGAAAATTCGTATTCAAGTGCAGGCAAACAGACGATCATACAAGTATACACCTGTAGGAGTTGAAAACAATGGATTTTTTCTACAGAAATTGTTGGCAAAAGAAATTACAAGTTAGAGAACAAGTCTAGCATAAGCACATGATACTCATGAAATTTTACTTACCTTGGCTTTGCTGACGCATTTAAGGGCATAGTGTTCTTTTGTTTTACGACTGTAGACCAATTTCACCTTCCCGAACAAACCTGCAAATTCTCATGCAAGAGTAGTTCTTCTGAGACAAGGATTTTCTATGATTCTGAAAGATCATACAGAAACGCACCACTTCACAAATAGCATGACTAGGTTTCCACTTTGTTTGATCATGCAGAGTTAAATGCACACGAATTCAGAGGACTGGAAGGAAGGGGAGGGAGGGCTGATGGTCACCAGTTCCCAAGAGTCCAATTTCTTGAAGCTCAGCAAAGGTTATACTCTTAACAAGACCCCGCTTCTCAGCTTCACGTCTTCTGATCTCATTTAATTCTATTAATGATCCCAGTTGTGCCTCTACCACTGCCCTATCCAAATAGAATAGTTCGGCACCTGTTGTAGCATCCCAACATGATTCGTTAAAATGCGCAGAACATGCACTCTTTAGACAAACAAATTGTCCCTAGTCATACGGTGTACCCAAACAAAAAACTTAGTACCAAAGAGGTACTCAGCCGAAAATAACACCAGTGCATACCTGATGCAAATGGTGGTTCAGCAGGCCCTGCTACAATAGTGATCAACCGGGGCTCATTGCTCATAAGTGCATCTTCTCCAAAGACAGCTCCCTTGCCCAAGATCAGAGGCTCTGGACCTTTTGCGTTTTGCATCACCTCTGTTACTGTTCCTCGTTTGACAATGTACAGGCGATCTCCAGGTTCTCCAGCTTTATACACTGCCTCTCCAGGTCGTAAGATTCGCAGACCCAAAGAGGTAGACAGTTTATCAAGTTCGCTACCCGTAAGAAACTCCAGATATTTCACCTTCCTAATAATCAAGTCACATTGTATATCCTTTATCAGCCCATTAATGTTGACTAAAAAAGTGAAAGATACAAAATACAACATAATCTGACATGTTTGAGCTACATAGCACATAATATGCCTAATTTATCTAACTTAATAGTATGAACTGAACGAACATCACTCTTTCAATTCATTCATACGTTGTCTCCATTATCAACATCCATAGATATGGTTATTTAAATAAACTCTATGGATATTTAAATAAAAGAGTGGTTTGGATTTTCACAATAGAATATTCAATTGAGCACCTAAGATTCTTCAAGTTCGAAATACGAGAAAGGACGTCCTGAATGGGTCCCAACACAGATATAACATCAGCCAATGTGATGGATAAAACTATCGCTCCCGGCGTTGATTCAGCAATTGTTGTTGCATAATAGGATGCTTTGTGGTGGTCGTTTTTAACTGAGTTCTGTAAACATTCATCTCCAAATACTCCATATGTTGGAAATGTCCAAGCAGCGGGCCCTGTACCAACTCTGCAAAATGCAATAATTGTCGCAATGCTCAAGTAGATCTGAAAATTCTGCAGAACTAAATTTTAAGGACAGACCATACAGATCAAGTTTGAGGTGCTTCGCAAAGGCTCATAATCTTATGATAAATGTACTTAAAAACGATATTTGCATAAAATAAAATCACAGTCACTTTCACCTCAAAAATCTATCCACGAATTACTTACTGCATAACACTCATGGCCCGTCGATCTCGTTCCAGACTTTTCCGATCTTGAACTGGCAGCACTGGTGCTTCTGCACTGGACTTACCGTTTGGAGATGTTGAGGTAGGAGAGCTCGAACTTGCTGGAGAACCAGAGGAAGATGGACTGTTCGGCTCTGGACTACCAACCCTTGCACCAGGTGGTTTGTTGGCATTGTTGTTATTGATCATCGGGGCTCCAGAAACAGAATTCTTCGTATTGAAGGAAGCAGGCCTGTTTTTGGGATCTACTCTCAGAAGGTTTAAATCCACGGGACCTTTGTGCAAAGAAACAAGTCCCATTTGAACAACATATATTCGAGCCTCAGCACCCAATGTATCTCCGTATCTAGTGATTTCTTCCCCTGAAGAATCATATTAAGCACTTCAGTACCATATTAATCAATACATGCCAACTGTTGAGTGCAGAGGTGGAACTGTTAACAAAAAAAGTAGTTGATTCACTTCAATCTTTATTCATCGAAATGATAGAAATATAGCTTGTAGAGAAACCCAAATTATTATGTTATTTGTTTTCGTACGTCACACCAATCTTGCCAAAATTTCACGATTAGCTCCTTCCAATGTACTTCATGTTGTGCTGACCCGTTTATTGATTTCACTAATCCATTGATATGCAAACCTTAAAAAACTGACATTTGGTGAAACCCTGAGAAGGTTTTCTTGTTTGGATTGTATACCTCTTGGATAATTAGCTTCCGTCAGTTTTTGAGCCAGTTGGATAATTTGTTCACTGTTGAGCTCCAAAAATGCAGGTACCCGCTGGAGACCTATAGAGCAAAGTTGTATTTGTAGACTCTTTCGAATGGCGTTCAGGACTTCTCTGGTGAACAATGTCCGAGGCAGACATATGATCTCCGTCTGGTGAATCACATTCAGCAATTAATTGATTACAGATGGACATTTTTTCCTTCTCATAGTAAAGAAATATTCAATAATGTGTATACTCTTCAACATGACACTATGCCAAAGATACAGATTTGAGATGTGAGTTGAGCAAGTTACTTGGTCTGCTGCAGCATTGAAGTTCCACGAGCTCGTGAGGTCATCATTCAAAACTACTGCTTCGCCAAGGATCTCCAATCTGTCCAGAAGAGCCAATGTCTCACCACCGATGGCACCTCTTCCTGGCATTGCATTGCCTACTGTTGCGCCCCAAGTCATCCTGACCTGACCATCTTGTATAACGTACACCTACCATCCCAAACCTGGCAAAATTAGAATGGGACAATAGGGATCGGTAAGAATGTCCAATTGCAGAAAGTTTGATATACAGAGTTGATACCTATCATGATGTTTTTGATACAATGACTGCATTTCAGAAATTCAATTTCACTAAGAATTATAATTGACCTTATCCATTGTCGCGCCGGCCTTGATGATACTCTGACCTCTCGTAAACTTTAGGACCGTGCAACCGCTACTCAATTTAACGATATCACGAGTCGCTAACCTCTTGAATGCGGGAGTCTCCCTCAGCACCTGTAAAGCACTAAATGGTCGTTCAGAATGAAATCCTCTGTTGTGATTACATCATGAACATTTTGAAAACTGCACCAAAAACTAAGTTCCATTTTTAATTGCTGCGGTCTAACTATTAGAGTGTGGTCGATGGTCATGGAAATGCTACTTACAAAGGGAGGCAAAGTGCATCAAGATCTAGATTTCAAAAGAGTAAATAATCGCTTTATAATTTGGTGATCGATAAAGCATTCATCCTGAGAAGGCCTACTAAAAGCATGTTAAAAACCAGAGAAAAAAGTTGGCAATGTGAACCTAAATATTGAATCAAGAGCAAAAATTTGAGAGTAAAGAATGCCTGCAACATCCATGCTTGTGAAAGACGACAAGGATTTCATACAAACCTGAGCGACGGGAGACCCAGAAAGATGCCTTGCTAATATAGACTTGAATTCAGCACGATTTACGGCCCATAGTAGTGCATTTGTTGTTGCTCTAGCAGTAACATTCCGCTTAGCATCATACATAAGAGCCAATTCCCCAAGGCTATCACCAGAAGTTTTCGTACGCAAGAGTATTGCCTGGTCATTTCCCTGAATACAACCCAACTGAAAGATTAGCAAATTTTAGAACCAAACATTTGCTTGTTACTATTTTCCTTTTCTACTGGTGCGATCATTAACATTTAACATGTTAGCTTATTCAGCAGAAACGTTGAGTTGAATGGCAGAGAGAAACCAAACATTTCACTTAGTCAACCTTTTGATCCAAGATGTCGAAATCACCCACGTCCTGCAATAACAGGGAGTAACTTTAATTTACAGGTCCAGTTTGCAAATTAAACGAAATTGCCGTCTAGTGGCAGCTAAAACAATTGTAGACCATAAAAATTATATCTTAACAGCAATCAAGTACTACAAACACTTCAACAAAATAGACATAATGACTTATACATTCACATGAGGTTATTCATCTGGTAAGAACGATATCCTTACAATGATATAGAAATTGTCAGCAACATCTCCCTGTTTAATAATCTCTGTGCCTGGTGTGACTCGAACATCTTGAAAGGCATTAATAATCTCCTCTTGAAGGTCGTAGTCTAGATCTCCTAGGAGGTAATGGGTGCTGCAAAATAGTATTCTATGTTAAATTCTAAAAGAACATCATGTTTGCGCAAAATATCACGACCTTTATCATTTTTATGATGATTTATACTCGTAGCGTAGAATCAGGCACCATCACTCTATGCTGTAGTCTGAAAACGATTAGCCTTAATGTCAAGTAGCCTTGTCTCAACAGTGTATAAAGATGCCCCAAATGTTATTGTAAATTCAGTTATCTACTTAGCCGAGTAGTAAAACTTTGAAGAGTCAGTTCGTCAATACCTTAAAATACCACGAAGATGTTCTTTGGTGGCATCCGACTTTGGTACAACTTGAAGTGGTCCAAGTGCTACTTTTCGAACTGCTCGATCCCTACCATTCCCTTGTAATATGTGATCAAGAACTTCAGAAGCATCTTCTATAACAGTAAACAACACACAACCCAAAGAATTTCGGAGTTCTTCTATTGAGTGTTATACAGAATGTCCTCTTTCGGTTCCAAGTTCTTCTCTTTCAGTTAGATTGGATGTATACGACAACCGAGAACAGATGGAACGGATTTTAGCTTTTCTCAGTATGTTAGACCAAATAGAACATCCTATGACCCAAGCAAAGCACATGTGGCAGGAAGCTAAGTCCTTTCATACAGTCAGAATCACACAAAACATTTCTTTCAGAAACGCAAATAATATATAAAGAATGCAAAATTGGTCACTTATAAACAATAACTGGAAACAGTATCATAAGCATGCATATCTAAACATCATTTCACTTGGTACTTTGAACTCGTCCTTGCAAACCCTGTAGGACTTACTGACGAGAAGAATCATTAGAGTTCAAATTCTTACAGAAGGGATGAGCAGACCAATTGCATATCCAGACAGTTACCTGATTCTCTGCCTCCGCCGTGTGTTCAACGCACTTGAAACCGTCGCCTTCCATGTATTAGACCACTTTCTTGTTTTATTGCCACTGCAGCCATCCACATTACAAGTTGGCATAAAATTGTTACGTACCTGTTCTTTCTGGGCATAAAGAATATTGTACATGACTGTAGGATCTCAATACTTGTGGTAACCTGTCCGGACTGGGGGCCGCACCAGTTGGTTTACTTTGTGAAGTTCTGTTGGGTTGCGGCCCCTGTGGAGGAGGAGCTGGCTGTGGACTACTATGTTCTTCTGGTATACTGCTATCTATAACAAGTTCCAAATCTCTCGCCAAATCATCTTGCTCATCATTCAGCTGCATTACAAATGCATGCATCATTAGAATTGAATCCGATGTCAACACAGCTCCCTGAGGCTACTAAACAAACACAGCTAGAAAGTTGACCTGTCCACAATCTTATTAAGAAGCTGGTATTGTTAGAATACCCTTTGAAGCTCAGACAAGTCCATAGAGCCTCCTTCAAGAAATGCATTGATTGACTGCTTGATGATGGCCATTTGGTGAGTATTAAAGTGATCAAAAACTCCATCCACTTCACCCATCATTATTGTAAATCCTTCCTCCGTTGGATTCTTATCAAGTTTCTGTGTCATGACCACAAGGATTTTATGTTAGCTCCTCCGTAACCTTTATTGATTGTGTCATACATACCCTTTGTACATGATCAACGATTACTAGCAGGACACAGCAGTTTCAGGTAGTACATGCTGCATCATGGAGTCAAAGATGGAAAATCTGCAAGTGATTTATTGGTGTTTATTTCTTAACATAGCCCTAAGCATTCTTGTTTTCAGAAACCAAAAAGACAATTTACAGTCAAATTGGTCACCATAAAGAACATATTATAATCGTCACCCACAGCACGTACAGGTTCTCATACAAACTCAGATGTGAAGTGATTTGAACTTACGGTCATTATCAACCTCAAGGCTTTCATATTGGCGGACATCAGCAAAGAATATGCCCTCTCCACATAAGAGATTAAGTCATCCTCCGCTGTTGCAAAAAGAATATACACTTAATTGATTTAACTCCTCACTCCAATAAGTAGAGTGGTGACACTCTAGTCAAACACATGCCCAGTCTCTAATTCATTCTCATATGCAAGGTCACTGTGAGGAATGAAAATGAGCCGCCATTAACCATCATGCAATCGAGGCTTAATCACAAAGGTCACTGACCTTGAATCCACATCAAATTCAACTTTCCAGCAACTAATATGATTGTTAACGTATATCTCCATAGCCAAGCTCACAGAGACGAACCATCACTATCGATCACTAAGACCTTAAGAACCTCTAGCGTCACACCAAGCCGTACATTCAGCTCAACCAAGATATTCTGAACATAACTCAGACACATAAAACTCGCACTCGTTTCAACATTAAAACTCTGTATCCAAATTTGCAAACTATCATGTCCATGAAAGTCTTGAAAAAGTATCTTACCTTGGGCGTTGGAGGGCCCAGCAATATAGGACTTCTTCGGTGCCCCTTGACTCATGGTTGCTCCTCTTCTCTCTAGCAAAAATCCCAATGACACGATAATATTCAGAACGAATAAAATCATCCACTCAAAAAACTATCACGTAGATCATTCAAACCACTTGAAATTCCATGCCTGCAAGGCCACCATTCTGCTCAACATGACACACTATCATGCATACCAAAATGTCAAAAATAGCGCATAACGTTCCAAATCAGAGCATCCTCATCTCACATCAAAAAAAAATCCCAAACCCTCAGCTTAAATCTTCTATCAACCATTCACGCAGCAACAATTTCATGGAAAAGAGGAAGACAAAAACCCAAATGCACCATAACCCGACCAACACCCTTCAAATGCAAACCTGCACCGTCTAACGATCAGGGCAATCCTCCAAAACCCACGCAAACAGAAGAAGGGCGGAGCTCTCCTCCAATTCCACCCGAACTCCTCCAACTCCGATGCCTCAGAAACAAAACACCCTCAACAACCCAATCCAACAAGCACACGAGCAGCCACCATGACCCTCACTTCCATGCCTGCCATGGTAAAACGAGCTTCAAACATGCACTTCAACGATGATCACATGGCGATGGAAGCATCACTTCCAGACGTGGCGCCACCGAGCTGTGACTGTTCTCAAGAGACAGGGGTGATAGGAAAGAAAGGTATAAGCATGTGAAGAGTTAGTGTTTGTGTCTTTTCCATGTTCATCTCAAGACGAATGAACTTCATCTTTTGGGCTCTCATGTGCCCCTCCATGTTTAGGTTCAGACTTTTACATTTCTGCAACCAGCAGATCATCATCTTCAGTTACGAGATTTGAGATCAAGGCAAAGGTGTATGTGTGAGAATTTTTAGGGCAATCAGAAGTTTGGACGGTTTTGTGGGTTTGGGTTTTATGGAAGAGGTGGGTTGGTTGTAGGAGAGGAGATTGTGAGATTTTTTGAGGTTGTGGTGGTTCTGGATGGCGGAGGGCGAGTCCACGAGTAGGGCGCTGGAGGAGCAAACCCTTGGCGCTGCGGAGAAAAGTGTGGAGCCAGTGGGTGCAGATCGCGCTGTGAGTGAATCGCAGGGGCGGAATGGAAGTGGGTCAGGGTTAGGGGCATCGGGGGGTGGGTTGCAATGGCCAGCGCCCTCTTCGTCGCCGCAGATGGGTCGGATGCAAGCGCCGATGTCGATGCCGATGCCGGTGTCGTACCCAGAGATGGGCTCCAGTCCTGCATCTGCTCCGCAGATGAGTATGGCAGCCTTGGCGCCGGTGCCGCAAGCGCGGCCTGTGCCGGTTGTGCAGCCGCCGATCGCGTTTCAGGTTCCCAGGAAGCGGATCAACAGCGTGGCTGATATTGAGCATTTTCATAAGTCGGAAGCGGGGAAGACGTTTTTAGGGTTTGTTGTGGGGCTGAGCGATTCGATGGTTGGGAAGAAGCTGTCGGACTATTGCCGTGAGTCGCCGATTATTAAGACCCTGTGTGGGATGCTTGAGGAGATGAGCTCGTGGATCGAGCAGTTGCCCCCAAAGCAGCAGCCTGCGAGGTACGGGAACCCGGCGTTTCGGGAGTGGCAGACATGGCTGGAGGAGCGCGGGCCTGGGCTCATGCTGCGGGTTCTTCCGGAGAATTTGAAGGATGGGGTGGATGAGATTTTCCCTTACTTCGCTGACAGCTTCGGAAACGCAACGAGGATCGATTATGGAACTGGCCATGAAGCCAACTTCGCGGCGTGGCTGCTCTGTTTGGCGAGGTTAGGGTTGCTGAATGAAGATGATTATCAGGCTCTTGTCGCACGCGTGTTTGTGAAGTATTTGGACCTCATGCGCAAGCTGCAGACTACATACTGGCTTGAACCTGCAGGTCGGCATCGCATCCCTGCACTTAGTTTCAGATTTTTCTTATGCAGAATTTTTTCTATGCTGCACTTGTATCATGATGTTCCTCTTTTTAGCCACAGCTTTTCATGTTCTAGCAAATCCATATTCAACAGGCTGCCTTGAGCTCGCCTCCACCAATTTGCTGCACATATCCTGATGAGCCCATGGATCCCCACTATTCTTGTTCATGAAATTATTTTGCTTCATCTGGATCCGTATCACTCAAATTCTAGAATTGCTGGAATAGCTTTGTACCCCCGGAATTAGGAGGAGAAAAGAAGATCTGAAAAAATTAGTTGTCTGGACTGCGCACGCAGGGGTATGCTTAGGGTTATTTCATCTATTGTTCATCGAAGAATAGTGCAGCAAAATTTGAGTATGCTACAGATTCTTTTCATCATGGTACATGTGGAAGTCGTTTGCCAACTTAACACATGGTTCGATCGGTACAGGCTAGTTGTTATTACACGATAGTTGAACCAACCTGCCTGCATCCTTGATCCAGTATGCTACAAATTCAAGTAACATGCTGACAGTTTGGAGTGTCGTCCTGCAGGATCACATGGAGTCTGGGGTTTGGACGACTACCATTTCCTCCCATTCATTTTTGGGTCAGCACAGTTGAAGGACCACAAGTACATGAAGCCCAAATCCATCCACAACCAAGACATTCTCGACACTTTCTCCCACGAGTATCTATACCTCGGGTGTGTGCAGTTTGTGAAGCGGGTGAAGAAGGGGGCATTGGCTGAACACTCTCCCATGTTGGATGATATCAGTGCAGTTCTATCATGGAACAAGGTGAACAGCGGAATGCTCAAGATGTACAAGGCCGAGGTTCTTGAGAAAGTTCCTATCATGCAACATTTCCTGTTTGGATCCCTCATCAAATGGTAGAACAATTCAGGGACATCATACATTTTTTTTGGTAGGTTGTATTATACAGATAGACTGATACTACACTGTTGATTATGGCTTTTGACTCCAGTGATTATTCAGAACTAGCATCTTCGAACAAAACTCGTGTTACGTTTCATGTTGTGGAATTGTTTCGAAGCGTTACATCTTACATGATAAGCATCTCTTGAAAACATCTCTCACTATGACATGTTCATTTGGAATTGCTGCTTTAAATCAAGAATTGTTAGTCCACTTTTCAGGTGCAATGGAACAGACAATTTTGTCATCTCCTCGCTGTCTTCAGTCTGCAAGCATGTGCCTTGATCTTCCTTTGTAGGTTGTTGTGTTTGTCGGTTTCCTTTGTCGTGAAGCAGAACATCCAAGTCAAGAAGCGAAGATCTGTTTAAAGGGGAAGTTGGGGTGAGACAGGAAATTGCTCCATTCATAGGTAAAAAGTAGCTTTAGAGGAGAGCTCCAAGAGGAAGAGAAGGTACATAATTAGGGTTAGAAATGAGCAAAGGCTATTGCCCCTTTGTATAGGGGATCCCCTAGTTTAAGTGTTTTTGGGCCCAACCTCAAACATGTGCCTTTTTTTTTCTATGGCTTGGTTTTTTCTTGTTGCTTCGTGTGCCTTTGTGCGTTTGTTTGGTTAAATTAGAGTAGCCGGCTATTTAAAGCAAGAATAGCCTATCTTCAATTCAAATTCCAATTTGGAAAGTATTTTTCCTCTCTTTAAGCTCTTATATCATATGTCGCATTTTGAAACCCTAATTATGCTAATGCTCTCCACCTCTCTTGGCTTTTTCTTGTCTTCTCTATTCTCTCTCCCATCTCCAATTACATGCTCATTAAACCACTTTTGAATTACTAAATGGAATAATTCCGAAGTTTATTAGTGTATGTTATTACAGAGCCAAACCTGCATGCAAACTTCTACAAACAATGTATAGTAGTTTCTCTAAACCTTGAGTCCACCTATACAAAGCCAAAATAACCTCTCGTCAATTCTAACCCTATTTCACGGATTGTTCTCCACCACTCTTGAAGCTCTTTTTCCAATCACATTCCCACTCAAGCTACTTTTTGACTTACAAAATAGAGTAACCCAAAAGTAACTCTACTCTGCACCCTAAACTTTTCCTTTAAAAACAAATCTCTACAATGTGGGCATTTCCTTTTCTAAAAATCACATACTTTCATGATGATACATCCTTCACCATATTTAGTCTCAAAGGTAATCAAAGGCAAAGTGGGCATTGCTACCATGAACAGACATGGCCAAGTGGACATTTTACAAAGAAACTTAGCAGTAGCAATCTTGCATGTATGCATTTGGATAACCTTCAGAGTGGGTGCTTTTGTTCAGAGGTGAGCCAAAGAATTGTCCAACACGTCCTGGCTTGTTATGAAATTATCAAGAGCTTTTAGGGTTAAGGTAATTGGCTTAATTTTGATGTGATTTATGCAACTTTTATCTTTATGTCATCACACCAGAAAGGTCAAGCAGAATAATTTAGCAATCTGCCTACCCACCTTGTAGTTCTGATCAGCATGGACATTCGCTACCCTATTAGATATCAACATAGCAAAGTAATTTTAACAGGTTTACTTTTTAGCTGGCAATGGTGGAGCTCATTCAAGTCCATAGTTAATGATACAATGTTAGTGGAAGGATGTGGGTACATGAGTACATCTTCACTCCCTGCCTTACATGATGGGTATTGTGAGGTGCATTTTCAGTAACTCTGAATGTGAGACTTCCCAGAATTAATACTGAGATGGAAGCGCAAGATTTGGAGCCACTACGCTGGAGATTGAGAACTAGGCAAGAAAGTTTAGGAAAATTATTCGAAAATATATGTTTTGGTAGCCTCCTAGTTTTGCGTACATGTGGCAAACAGAGAGGATGTCAAGGGGGGAAAGCACATTGTTTAGCATCTCAATTCAATTTTGTATGAATTTTTGAAGATATATGTTGAATGGGGACTACTATGCAAAACTAGGAGGCCATCAAAACTATGTGCAAGAGAACAAAATTTATTAAAAGCATTTATTGATTTGAATTACTCCAACGTTGCCACTTGTTGATACATGCTACTTCTCGATATTGCCGTAGCAGGTGGTTCTTCATAGTTATTGATGCTTTAACCTTATATACAATACTTCATTTTTACCATTACATGTTGATGAATTTTGAGGATTTCTCTACATACATTCATTGAGGATAGCTCAAAGTTTGATTCTAATGGAATATGTATCTGTGCTTATGTCTTTAACCTTCCACTAACACTCACCTCACAAATAGACTTCATTCAAATAATTTAGCGGCGTCCTTATTTTTTGAGTATACCAAAGGTGGCGAGGCAATGAGGAAGAAATACATATTACAACTTCTATTTTATATTTAACCCCCTAAGAAGAAAGAGATCCAAAATCGGTCTTTACTGATTTTGGCTAGGTACCTATGATTACATAAAACAAATTAATTTATTTTTATTTTTATTTTTTTTGGTGGCAATAGATATTTGTAAGGCCTTCCAAACATTACAATTATCATAAAAACTGGTACAATTTGAGAAAGATATGATGCTCTTATTAAATCATGCCCAATCAAGGCAACAAAGTCAACGCAAAATCCTCATCTTCAATTCAGTTTTATCTATTTTCAAATTTCCTGATTCCAATATACATAGAGAAAATGGAAATGAGGATTCTACACTTGAGATTTGCAAATTAACAAGTGGCGATTCTGAAATGAAATGAATTTCGTTTCATTAACCCTCTGATATATGTTTTGGATTCTCAATAAGTTGTTTGTTGCCAATTAAAATGTTTTCATTCTAAAGCATTGAGGACATGAAAAAACATGGATATTGAATTACCAGTTGATGACCACCAGAGATCCTGAATTGAATTCATACACTATGGAACTTGGGGGAGAACCTGTGTGTTCTTAGTGAACACAGGAGACAGTGTGGGTTTTGGGAATTATTTATTTCTTTAAGGAGCAAATGAACGAGTTTGATTGCAGGGGAAAGAAATCAAGCCCTCATGGCCGGGGCCAGGGCGGAGCAACACAGCCTAGCAAAAGACGTGGGTTCCTGGAATTGTTCCGCTGGTGTTCCTGGATCCTTTACTGTAGAGTAAAGTACTGTACAATGGAATCGGAGGGTTTATGCATTGTTTGATCATCATTCGCAGTAATTCTACGATGGATGATGGAAAGCTGGCGTTCGTAAGGGCTGAAATAGTGTGACATGTCGTCCGGCCCTAAAGCCGATGTTCTGGCCCCTATCACCACGTTTGTAGTCCAACGGTTAGGATAATTGCCTTCCAAGCAATGGACCGGGTTCGACTCCCGGCAGACGCAGCCACGTGGGCCAATGGCAAAGTACCAGCTGGAATAGCGCAGTTGGTTAGAGGAAATGGTAGAGCAGAGCGAGATGGTAGAGCAGAGCGAGATGGTAGAGCGGCGCTCCGTGAAATCCGGAGCCGCACCGCCGCCATGAAACCCTAATCACCTTTTTGGGTGATTAAGGCTCCGATCTTTGCAGTTTCGTTGTAGTTTTCTCGTGCTTAGCCACAATTAGACTGGTGCGCATCTTTACATTAGGTCAAAGTGGTCTGCAAGTCGGTATGGAGGTGCATGAGGGAATCGAGGGTGCTGACCACTGCATGGACTGTCCCGACAGGGAGCAGTTAATGCAGGGGTCAGGTCCGCATGCGGCCATAGTCGGTGAGAAGACAACTGAATGTGAGGGAGTGCACGAAGAAGACCGAGCAGCAGCACCTCTAATCAAGGCTCCGTTGGAGACCGGGAAGGGGGCAGCACAGCCGCAATGCGTAGATGGAATCCTGACTTACCAGCTGGATGAGGCCGAGACTCTCTTCCTGCAGCGCCTACGCGAGGAGGCGGCGGCTAAGACAGTGCTCGGGCATCTTTCAATGAAGAGCCCTGGATACAAGGGGTTAGAGGAGTGGGCTAGGTCCACCCTTCACAACAGCTTCAACTCCATCGCTATGATAGGCAATGGATACTTTGAGGTTACGTTTACATCACCAGAGGGTGCTCAGCACACCCTCAGACACACTTATTTCTTTGACACTAAGGAAGTGCATTTCGCTACGTGGAGCCCCGAATTCTCGTCGGAGCGAGAAGGGCTGGTGGGCACTATTCAGCACCCTGTCTAGGCTCACTTTCTCGGACTCCCGGACGCTCTGCGCACAGTGGCCGGGCTTACTATGCTAGGAAAGCGCTTAGGAACTATTCTAACTGTAGAAACGACTGACTCTTTTAAGGGGAAGACTGCTGGCCCGAGAGTGAGGGTGCTTGTGGACGATGTCGCAACCCTTCCACAAACCTGTCGGCTTCTGGGCACCCACGAGGGGACGTTTCTTGAGCACAAGATCATATACTCCGGACGCCCTGACCAGTGTGCGCGATGCAGAGGTTACGGTCATAAGGTTAAAGACTGCACCCGCCCCCGTCGCCCCGACGGGGGACCTTCGCAACCAGAGCCGGAGCCAGACCACCGGCCCCAGCGTCACGAGACTTCACCGCGGCGTAATAGACAACCATCCCCGCCGCGACGGCGCAGAGAGGAACGTGTCCAGAGATCACCTCCACGCCAACAGGAGGGCGATCGTCACCAACAGACCTCCGCGTAGAGACAACGGAGGGCCCTCCCACAGGGACCCTCGCAGGCGGCAGGATATTCGTGCGCGGCCTCGTCCTCTTGAGGAACACCATGCGGCCGAAGAAGATGAGGCGAGGGAGAGATCTCGGGCCCCGCGCCGCGACGAGCATCGGCGTTCTCCTCCTCCGGCGAGACCGCCGCCCGCAACCCAGGATCAGATCAACCCCGGTCCTCAAGAGAACGACAACGCGTTACCCACCGCAGCGCCGCTCAACCTGCATACGGTGGTTAATGCGGATCCCCGAAGCCCAGTTGATGCGCTTCCACAAATCCATGGCGGCTCCCCTCAGTGGAGCAGCCACTGCCGAGACCCAGTGAGGATCAGGAGGCGGAGTCGGCTGCGCCGCCACCCTGGCGCAACCCTCGCCTCAAATCGGTGATTGCCGAGGCCTCCAAGGACGCAGACACACCCCAGGCGGTCGAGGCTCCCTCACACACGCCGGGTGAAGCAAGTACGCTGATGGAATCCACGTTTCCCCCGCTGCATTGCGCGCACACTGGCGAAGCGCCGTCCCCTGTCACCGGCCTGGACACACACCACACCCCGTTAGTCCCAACACAAACGGGGAGCAGCTCACACCACGGCTCACAAGATTTTCGGACTCGGAGTGAACTCGAAACGGCAGACAGATTCGAATTTGCATGGAGGGCAAAGGGAAAGTTCAAGTACAAGCTGCGCAAACATCCGACCATTGACTACGTCCCCGCGACACCGATCAAACGTGGCTACCTAACCACTCAGATCCAGCCGGCGTTCTAGTCTGCAGCAGGGATCCATACCCCCTTCGCTAATACGACCATGAGGGCAAGAGTCTACCCGCTACTTACCACTGCGGGCACCCCCGTCCAACAGGGAATACATGACTATCGCATTCTGAAGACTCTCGGAGCTAGAAACAATCGGCCCACTCAAGAGGGCGCGATGTTCAAGCAGTTGCAGGTACTTGAAGGGCAGACGACCTGGGAAGACGAGGAGGCGTCTCAACACATCGTTAACGAGACATCAGTGGCCCTCAGGACCATGATTATCAACACGCATAACAAAGTCAACCCCATGCGAATTTGGGGGAACGCAGCTTGGTTTTATTCGTGGACTCTGGAGGATAACAGCAACAGTCACTATACACTCATGGCCTTCATTCCCGTGCTGGCTCAGGATATACCGCTCCAGCGCCCCGCCAGACACATATGGCGACCCCTGAGCGAGGAAATGCAAACAACCCTTGCGGTTACCGCCAACATGGGAAGGTTGCTTTGGCTTCAAGGCCAACCAGATACAGCTATCAAAGACATCGTGGGGGCCGAGCTCTATGAGGCGGAATGCTCTCCCACGAGGCCGCTGTACAAGCGGGGAAGGCCATAGCGCAATACCCCGGACAAGGCTCCTCAGGCGGAGCCTTCACAACCACAACCCCCAGTATGACAGTACAAAACCTAACACTGGCCTCCTGGAATGTCCAGAGCTTAGGGAAGGACATCGCCGGGATAAGGCAACGATGTGAAATCCACAGTTTCTTGGACAAGGCGGATCCTCAACCATCGGTGATTCTTCTCCAAGAATATCACTTTAGTATGGAAGAGTGTCTCTCAAAGACCACTCAGCTGGATTTCAAAGGCGGCAGTAGCTTCTGGAACAATGCTACCTACAACGCAGAGGGGGGCCGCTTCATGGGCGGCACGGCTATCATTTTAGGAGCCAAAACAAGCCCACTGGTGATCGAGTCTGGAGTTATCATCGAATCCAGAGCTCAATTTGTTGTCCTACAAGTGGATAAGCAAAGAATAGGGGTACTTAACGTGTACGCCCCTAACCAAACAGTAGCCCGAGCCAGATTCTGGTCTCGACTGGCAACCTACAATCTCCCCGAAGCCCTTTGGCTCGTTGGAGGAGATTTTAATATGTCCGAACAAGCGGAGGATCGCAGCCCTAACTATACAGGGACAGCGATGGGGCCTACGGAGCAGTCGGCGTGGGACAGCTTCATTCTGGCCCTAGGGATAGTAGACACTTACTATCAGGAGGACATTCGCATAATTGGCAACAAACGACACTCCTGGCGACGAGAGAAGCCAAGACCGATTTGGTCCAGGTTGGACAGGACCTACATATCACCAACCATCAATCACATTGGAGGGAGGCAAGGAATATGGCCATTATTGGCACATATTTCCGACCACTCAGCGGTGTTCCTACATGTTAACCTAGGACGTAGAGCACATCGCGGTCCCATTCCCTTCAATTCAGCTTTACTTCAGAACCTTGGGGACAAGGATCAGATTCTGAGTGCATGGAAACAGGGAATGGGTGATATGGCCAACGAAGACAAGGAAGACAAGGTGGCCTATGCACTGGAATTAGTGAAAGAAAGAAGCGACGAGCTCACCAAGAGGAAGAGGAAGAGTGCTCGTCAAACATACCAAGCTCAATTTAAAGAGATTGAGGAAGCGGAATCCAGACTCCTCGAGGACTGGAACAATCTGGACGCGTGGGAGCAGATCAATACTGCTCAAGAATCGCTAGAGATCATTCGGAGCGAGAAGTTAGAAAGAAAGAAGTGTGCGGCCGGTGCAAAGTGGGACCAGACAGGGGACAGATGCTTTAAAGAGTTTTTTCAATTTCACAAAGACCTTAGGCCTCGCACAAACATAACGGAGTTGCTAGACAGGGGTCGTAGCCTCACAGAGATGGGCGACATTTCAGAGTATGTTCAGAAATATTACCAGGACCTGTACACGCGGGATCCGATATGTGAGATAATTATTGTTGCTCGTCGTGACTGCCTCAGCAGCGTCCCGACACTGGTGACTCCGCAGCAGAATGAGGCGCTTTCTGCACCTCTCACAGACCTGGAGATTGAACAAGCAATCAAGGATTTACCGCTGAGCAAGGCCCCGGGTCCAGATGGGGTGCCAACGGAGTTTTATAAAGAATGCCTTGAGGATATAGCCGAAGACATCAAGCAATTTATGACTTCGTCTCTGGAGCAAGGCTACTTAAACAAAACCGTCATGTAGGGAATGCAATCGCTTATTCCTAAAGGCGGTCCTCGGAGCCTGATAACTAACTTCCGACCAATTTCAGTCCTCACATTGACTTACAAAGTCCTAGCGAAGACTTCTGAGAAGTTCTTACCTCTCTGGATCCGGAAGACTCAGACTGGCTTTGTCCGTGTCAGGCAGATACTCGACAATGTCTTCTTGGCGTATGAGGCAATGTAGTGGGCCACGGAGAGCAAGCAGGACCTAGTCGTCTTGTTTCTCGACTTTGAAAAGGCGTACGATCGCATTAACTGGACATTTCTGCAAGAGACAATGCGCAAGCAAGGTTTTTTAGAACTTTGGATAAAATGGACATCTTCCCTCTACCAGGGAGCTGACACATCAGTGCTTGTGAACGGGCGACCAGGAGCGGAGTTTGAGATGGAGCGAGGGGTGCGGCAGGGATGCCCCCTCGCCTCGTACTTATATCTATTTGTGGCAGACGTTCTAAGCCACATGATCGACGATCCTAAACATGGGATTCGGGGACTAATTCTTCCAGACGGCTCAGAGCTGAAGGATGCGCTGTTTGCCGACGATACCAATCTATACCTCCTAGGCACGAAGGAGAATATGGATCGTGCATTCAAAGTCTTGGATAGGTTCTGCCAGGCTTTCGGGGAAAAAATCAATTGGGGCAAGTGCTCGGCGATTTGGGCTTCTGACAGGGTTCAAGACTGGAGTTGGGGGGAAAACCTGGGACTTTGCTGGATTCCCCAGGGGCAGTCTACCCGCTATCTGGGATTTCCTGTAGGATACATGATGAATCAAAAAGAGAAAAACGACAAGGTACTTCAACAAGTACGCTCCAAGCTAGCCGGTTGGTCCCACAGAAAACTTTCACTAGCGGCGAGGATACTCGTGACAAACCAAGTCGTCCTGGCGTCCATTTGGTACATTGCAAGCTGCGCCGATTTGGACTCTTCTATTCTACAGAAGGCCCGAACCATGGTTCGGAACTTCATATGGGGAGGGAACCCGGCTCATAATTCTCGAGCAAGGGTGGCGTGGGCAGCGGCAGCGCTACCCAAGATGGAGGGAGGAGTCAAGGTTTTCGACCCTTACTCTCAAGCTTCTGCTCTTCTGTCCAAAATGGTCGTCCGGGGGCTCACTCCGGGGCCTGAACCTTGGAAAGTCTTTATGAGACACCGTATCGACTCTCTACGACTTCGACTCAGTGGAACATGGGTCAAAGACGACGGCTGGTTGTTCACAGCGACCAAAATCTGCAACCAAGGCTCACCCTTATGGCAAGGGGTATGGACGGCCTGGCTCCGGGTCAGACCCGGAATGACCCCTATACCGCCTAAAAACCTTGCGGAACAGCTCAGACAGCCGATCTGCTTCAATCCTCACATTCGCACCCCAAATGGCAAAATGTGGGGACAGGAGAAACCAGGAGTCATGCAGCGGTGGACTCAGAAGGGCATCACCCGAGTGGCTCATTTATGGAATTCCACTCACAACAGATGGCACGACACCGCCACAATGAAGGAGCTCACAAACTCGCGAGACATTGACACTCTCATGGGGGAAATGATTGCCTCCATCCCTTGGGACATGACACAGGAAGTCCCATTTCAAAAATACGACTGGGCCATGTTTCAAGAACCGGGCCGAGACTTACCAGATGAATATCTCCACCTACAGCAAGTGGAGCGGCTACCGTTCCACGCTCAGGTGTACCGTCGAGTCGGCGATTCGGAGCAGCTACAGCTCGTCTCCAGGAGCCGCCCTGTGGCTCTGCCGGCGTGGTCGCTCACTCCGGCTCGGGTTATCCTACGGGACGAGAGAGGGCAGGTGAACTTCATTAATCCAAAGACCATCCCAGTACTATTAGGGGGTTGGACGGCTTTCACAGTAAGAAGAGGTAGGATTCGCGACCTCACCATCGACCCCTGCGAGTGGGAATGGAGCGCAATAGGTCACCTCAAGAAAGCGCATTTCTTTGAGTACACGACAAAAAGAGGATACAAAGTGATCACGACTAGGAACTCGCAGGTCCCGAAATACAAGGTATACCTTCAGCTACAGGGTTACAACGCGAGACAAATCAAACTAGTTTACCAGCAACTCTGGCACACCTGGGTTCCCCTCAAGGTCTCTACCATGTTATGGCTCACAGCCAATGAAGGGTTACCCCTCGCAAACTGGCGTCTCAAGATTGGGCATCCGGATGGGGTTTGTAACCTCTGCACAACCGACAGCCAAGAAACCCCAGAACATACCTTTATGAGATGCCCCGCCGTTGACGGGGTCTGGGAGAGAGTTCGCACAATTCGCATCCTCGGTGGTTGGAAGCCGGAGCTAGACAACTGGACGCAGGTCTTGACCGGTTTTTGGGAGCCACCTGGGGCACAGCATCATCCCGCACGCCCCCCTCCACAACTTGATGGAGAACGAGTCTTTCGTGAGGACGAAACCCCCTGGCAAATTTTAAGACAGACTTTGATCTGGTTCTTATGGTGTCAGAAGACCTCTTTTAATATTCGACAAGAGGATTTTCATATTGGAATAGCTTTGTACCAGGCTTGGCAAATGACGGTACAAGCCGGCATGGGGGCTTGGTAGCATCTCACTCGTCCCCGCAAGGGGGGTAAATCTACCCGCCAGAAAAACAAGAAAGCGGAGTTTCTGAACACTTGGGGAAGGGGAAACCTCTTCTGCAAAGTAGAAGGTTGCCCCAAGTGGCAACTTGTACTCCACCCGTTGTTCCTACCAAAGGACTTATGCAACAGATATCGGGTCTTCAGGCAACACTTACCTCCCATTCAACAGGGAACGCCACCGCCTTCCCCAGCCACAGCTCAGACGCCGCCACCGGGTCCCGCTGACGCCCCGCAGGAGGCTCCTCACGGCGCCGCGGACAAACTGGCCGTCGAAATCTTGCAAGCCATCTTGCATGAGGACCCCGACTTAGTGGACAACATTGTGCAGGAAGAACAGGACAACAACGTAATCTTGCCAGACTCTTTACAAAACGAGGAGGACCTTCAGCTCCAAGCGCAGTTCTGGTCCTCTCAACACCCTCAACCTCACGGGCCGACAGATAGGTCACAAGAAAATCAAGAAGGGGCCGTACCTGACACACGAACCAAGGACACCACGGCTTCACAGCTAACCTACTGCGATGCGACAGGTTACTTCGTCAGGCGAGTACCAGACACCCCTCAGGGGACCTCAGAGGACACGCAGGAGACCATCACCTTAGAGGACCGTAGAAGATTTCGCCACACTTTCAAGACAGGGGCGTTCTCGCCATGACACGAGTGACATGGGAATGGCCCCCGGCCTCCCTTGCGACCCCGACAGGCTTCCTTTGCTACACGACTCGAGGCAGGGGGTTTTTGTGGGTGACAGTCTTTCTGCGCTTAGGGTTTTCAAGGGCTGCTTGAAGCTCTTGGCTTCAGTTTTAGCTGGATTGATAGAGCATGATTTGTAGTCTTGCTTCGGTTTGTTCACTTTTCCTCTTCGGGGCGGAGGGTAGGACGTTTAGGAGGCTCTGGGAGTGCTGGGGTTTCCCCGCCAGTGCCGTTCTTACTTTGACCCGAGCTTCCATGAAGCCGGTGTCCTTAGGATTCCCAACCGCCCTCGTGGGTTGGCTCCCGCCTTGACCGGTCACGACCGGTCAGGCCCTCGGGGCCGTTATTTGTACTTGGTCCCGTTTTAATGTATCTGGAAAGGGATTTTCAGCTCAATTGGTTAGAGCGTGTGGCTGTTAACCACAAGGCCGGAGGTTCGACCCCTCCTTCTAGCGATGAAGTATTCCTATCAACTTTTCATCCAAAATGAGTAAAAACATATATATTTTTTACCATAAAACATTCTATCTATAAATCAAGTACTTTAGAATTGAATCTCACATTCTTTGCAACTTTCATGATTCGTTGGCATTCTCCACAACTCCACAATAAATAGAAGTTTATTTGCATTGTTAGCCTCTACTTTTTAAAGTCTTGTTTGGGGACTTAGGGCCTCTCAAACCACCTAGTAGGGCGGCTCAAGACTTAGACACGCTTTGGGATTCCGGGCAACCATGCACGGTCAACTCCTCAACTCCGTGGTATATCATCAGACACGCCCTACTCTAGAATATACGGTCCCAACATTGTAAGCACAACAAGAGAAACAAGACTTTCTACATCAAAAATTGCAATTTGTTTTTATCATGGCAAACAATTGTGTAGGTTGGAATGGGAGCCTGGAGAGAGCTCCAAAAGAATAAACATAGAAGGAATCGGCCAAACAATGGGGCAACTCTTCTTGCTAATCTGGTGTCTTGGGGATTTATTTTGCTTAGATAAAGAAGGCAAACATGAATGGCCCCCTACCTCCAATCATGAATTCTTACTGAGACAATTTGCCCGTAGATACACCTCAACCTAAATTCAGAGGGGCCTAGACTCGGTGCCAACCTCCTAAAACAACATTCAAACACACTCGGACCCTCTCAGCGAGGACTAATACCTCCCTTGTCAAGGGCTTCGACACTAAACTTGACTTCTTTGAGGGTAGTGGAACCGGCTGAAGCTGAGAGGCTTGCTATGGCAATTGTCTTTCATATTCATATATGGAGATTATGATACTGAAGGCAAAACCCGACAGGCTCCGCTTGCCTCCTCGTTCTCCAAAGAAGTTATTTTGCCCAACAATCCATTTTTCAAAATATGTAGTGTAGTCCCCTTTGATCGTGAACTTCCGTAGTATTTCAAGGGTTGGTTTCTCAAATCTCTTATTAGGTCCTCTCTAGTTGTAGTTGTTCTAATAGTGCATCCTCTCCTTGTTGACTCTCTATTTGCATGCCATCATCTTAGTGTATGCTTAGAGCTTCCAATACTTCTAGACGTCCAATAGTTCTAGATGTCCAGTGCTTTTAGACGACCAACAGTTCCAAGTGTACAATACCTCTCAACGTCTGATAGTTCTAGTGGTCCCGTGCTTCTATCCATTGACATCTGGTTGTGGACGTCCGATGACCTAACATGAATGTATCCTTTTACAAGGGTTAGAGAGGTGGCCGTCATGGAAAAGAGCATTGACAGAGGTTAAGTCGTGGATGGGTTGACACTGAAAAAATGGCCGAAGCCAATTTTACCCCTTATCTCCTGCGCTTGAGGAGTTACTATGCTACGCTTAGTGAAAATGGCAAAGTGCACCATTTGAAGTTTGAAGAAAAATATACAAAAAAATTGTAAGATGTTTGTACAAGTATTGGCGCTTATTGTGGCGTCTTATGTTATGATAGCTGTCAAGTTGTCAACTCTTAAGGAGGATGTAGTAGAAAGTGCTTTGACAAAGTTAAACAAGTGGGCAATTGTTATTTGAATGTTAGCCCTCTTTTTCAATTCCAAAAGCGGCATTTAGATAAGCATATGTTTGAATAGAATTGAGAGTTACTTCTTTATTTTCAAGACCTGTGCCATTCAACATTTAGATATCTTACACTGCAATGGAAATGGATCCGAAGGGATACGCTATATGAATGAGAAGCAGAATGAGAGTGGAGGTTGGCCTTTAACTTTTTTTGGTAAGAAATGAAAGCTCAAATGTTTGAGCGGTTCATCACGAAGTTCTCTGATTTTAAGGATGTAGTTTTTTTTAGTAAGTTTAGGCAAGACAACCGCCTCTTAAGTCAATACACATTAGATTTTACTACCAAGAAAGAATAAGCCACAAACTTGAATGATTGTGCTAAGCAAATTATTTATTTTCCAGGGTTGAAAGTAGGAGAAAGAAAAGTTTTCTTGCCTAAGAATGTTGATAAACTCTTGAAGAAAGCCAATTGTCTTAGAGGAAGCCATAAGAACGCAAATCCCAACAAAGAAGGACAAGTAGGAGGAAGTGTTGGTCGCAAGGGCCACCACAAGTGAAAGAGAGGGAGTTCTAAGCACCTCTCCAAGAAAATTAAAGGTAGGGCTTTAAAGGCAACTCCACCTTGCCAAGAAATAAGTTGCTAATGCTAAAAGACAAGGGCAATGGCAACAATACTAAAGAAGGCAAGAAACACAAGGGAAGTATCATTTGTACTAATTGTGGCAAAGCAGGTGACCACCCTCTTTGAGAGTATATCAAGGGCAATACATAGTATCCATAGGGTATATGGAGAGATAGCGAGGAGAATAATGTGCTGGCCCGGAGGGTGGAGCAGAGTTGGCCAACAATTGTCCTAAAACTAAAAAGATAAATGGCTTGCAACAAGAAACTTGAGTGATGGGGGATTTGAGGCGGAAATCGATGTGGCTCATGCTTACTCTACAAATTTAGTCTACTTGAATTGTTTTGTCAATGGTACTAAAGTGTCTATGTTGTTGCACAAAGGCGCAAGCAAAAAAATTAGAAAACAACATTAACCCCTAAAGTTCCTTGACTATGTTTCACCAAAAAACGCTCCAAAATAGCCATTTCCAATGTAAAATGCATGAATGAATAAAAAATCATTATTTTCTAACTCTATCCGTAAGATCTTCAAATAGATTATTGTACTAAACAGTTCAAAAAAATTCATCATAATCCATTGTAGAAATTAGAAGATTATAGCAATTGAAATTTTAAAACAAACTTTTTGACATGATTTTTGACTAGTTTGATACACTCTAACTTTTTTTTTCTTAGGTTTTTTGCATTATGGATTTTGGATTTTTTAATGGTTATCAAAGAAGAATAGGTTAGCTAATTGTATTAAAAAAATTGCACTCAAAAGTCAAGTGTAGCATGCTGAAAACAACATTTTTATTAAGTAAAATACACAAGAATGCTAAATCTAATTTTTTTCCTAAAAATCCCATTATTCAAAAAAGTCTAAATCCAAACGGTAAAAGTAGAGATTGATGTCCATATTTAAGTGAAAAAAAAATAAAATCTGATTTATTTTTTTTTTAAAGTTTTATGAAGGAAAGAAGAAGTGTTTTTAGTACACTCCCCAAAACGATGAGAAAACTTTGATATTTTGTAGAGTGAACATTATGAATCCAAACTAGTTTTTTTTTTTTGGAAATCTCAAAGACGACATCATGAAGTAATTATGGAAATATTCTCAAAGGTAACTAATGTATTTAGCATGGATGCTCGAATTGCCCACCGAGCAGCTTTTTCCACTTCAATTACCATAATTTTTTTTATAAATGTCCAATTGAAGAAAAAAAAAAGATTCCCTCAAAGTTCTTTATATGGCCTATATTCACAAAAATAAAATAAGAAATAAAAATCTAAAATTGTGATCATAGGTACCTGCCCAAAATTTTAAAAAGCCCATTCTAGAACAATTGTCCTTTAGGGTTTAATGCCAAATGTGGATTTAAAGTGCCCCATTTGCAATGAACATGCACCTTCCTCCCTTAGACACTTTCAATCCTCGTTTAATATTTTTTAATAATGAATTCAAACCATTCCTTCATAATTCATCTAACCTCTCTATTGTTACCTCCACCCTTAACCCCTAAAGGACAATAGTCCTGGAATGGGCGTTTTTCAAATTTGGGCAGGTTCCTAGAATTCCAATTTAATTCCTAAATCTTTGAAAAAAAATAATGTAGGTAGGCATTTTGAAGAGCTTTGTGCAGAATTTTTTTTATTTTTTTTGAACATACTGAAAAAAAGTTACAGGGTTTTGAGTGTCAAAAGCTGCATTCAGCCAAACTTCGGGCAAGCTCACAGCCACTGTGAATGCAGCAAATTCTGCCCAAAACTGCCCAAACTGCCCAAAATTGCCAAAATCTGCCCAAAGACGAAACTTTGAAATTCCACCAAAAATTGAGATTTTGATATTTTTCAAAAATAAAAATTTTTATGTATAGAAAAGGCAGTAGAGCATGTTCCCACCGTTCGGATTTTTAATCCAATTTTTTTCATATGCTGTTTTTATTGTCAAAAAACGGCCTTTGTTTGTGAATTTCAGTATACCCCTAGCGGAAAATGATTTTTTTGGCAACCTTCCACATTTTTTTTGAATATTATTTTTGATTTACAATTAGCTAACTCAGTATTCTTTGACGTGCATCAAAACCTTCAAAATCCAAAATGCAAAAAAATGGTTTTTTGGGCCTTCAAAACTCTGTTGTTCCCTTTTTGCGCAGGGAAAAAAAACTTGTTTTTCAACTATGAACGTTATGATCTTGCAATTGGTGAGGAATGAGTGTATAAGATTTGGTGGACATGTAGACATACAAGTTAGCTGCAAGATCTTACGGTTCGATGTACTAATTAAGACATCAACTTTGCAAAATCCGCCTTGCTTTGAAGAGGGGCTGTTTTGAGGCAGTTTTGATGAAAAATACCCTTAGAACTTTAGGGGTTAAGATGTGGCTCATTTTTTATTTTTTATTTATTCCTCCTCCACCCCCATCCCTTATATTGTAAAATCCTATCCTTTAGCACTTGTATTTTAATTCTCACTTCCATCACTTGTAGTAAAGTCCTATATACCATCTCCAACTTCTAATTCTTATTTACTATCGGGCTCTAAAGTTAATTCATGTCTCGTCCAACCTCCCCTTACTTAATTTCAACCTCCATCTAATTTAATTTTATTTATAGTTTCAAAATTCTGACCTCTTCCATTACTCACAATCTTTACCTCCTATTTCTTATGTTTTAATTCCTAATTTCCCCCTATATAATTCCAATATTCCATCATTTGTTTGTATTCTCCATCTACCATCCTACAACAATCATGGCAATTCAATTAAAAACTTCAATAGGAAACTCTTAAGTAAAATAGAAAACTATTAAGTAAAATAGTTTAAAGTATTCTCAATATTATATATCTCTTACCGGGATGGATCCGGTCCTTCCCGCCAAAGAATCATTAAGACATTCTTTTACCAATTGAGAGCATCCCTAATGGTATTGTAAACCTGTAAGCCTGTAATCGTGAGAACGTCGTTCTCCCAAACCTGAGTGACTTTCCGAAGCAAAACATTCCAAAATTGTTTACAGGTTTACAGGTTTGCCCCTAAAAAACCTTCCAAAACTAGGTTTCAACCTGTAAATTACAGGCTTACAGGCTTGATTCCCCTGCTGGCCTAAACCGCAATTCACGTCTTTCTACATCTTTCAGCTTTTCGCTTTCAGGTTTACAGTACTACTGGAGATGCTCTGATGCATGTGTATGGAAGTCTTCAATTTGGATTGCACTTGCAAGATTGCATGTCCTAAAAAAGAAGTGTAGTAGTCCTTTTGTTTTGCTACGGAGGAAAAAATGTTGAAAAGAAAAAGAAATTAAAGGAAAATGGTGAGACCAGAGGGACGGAAGTGAGCAATGAGCTATGCCCATCCACCTAATTAGATACAAGACTTACCTCCTCGCCAAGAATCATATAGAGCCACATTACTTCCTCAAAATGTATCCAAATTGTCATTATAAAATGCCTTTTTACATCAACACAAAATATAAATGCCAAAAAACATATCATATTAGGCCTAATTTGGATACGATTTGAGAAAACTAATCGATCTATATAGTATTGGCAATAGTAATCAAGTTAGGTGGCCCTCCCCCACGCTACCTAAGGTCACAACAGCCAAAGGCCATCCGCCACTCCGAGAGTCAACACATGGCCGTACAGCAATAGACCAACGTCAACCATGTCTCATATTAAAGCTACTTACAACTCTACCAAACTTAACTTCCATCAACCATATCCAAATTCACACAATGATATATGTTAGAACACATGCAAAAAAATGTAGAGGCGATCAGTACGGGACCACTAGAACTATCAGACGTTGAGAGGTATTGTACACTTGGAACTGTTGGTCGTCTAAAAGCACTGGACATCTAGAACTATTGGACGTCTAGAAGTATTGGAAGCTCTAAGCATACACTAAGATGATGGCATGCAAATAGAGAGTCAACAAGGAGAGGATGCACTATTAGAACAACTACAACTAGAGAGGACCTAATAAGAGATTTGAGAAACCAACCCTTGAAATACTACGGAAGTTCACGATCAAAGGGGACTACACTACATATTTTGAAAAATGGATTGTTGGGCAAAATAACTTCTTTGGAGAACGAGGAGGCAAGCGGAGCCTGTCGGGTTTTGCCTTCAGTATCATAATCTCCATATATGAATATGAAAGACAATTGCCATAGCAAGCCTCTCAGCTTCAGCCGGTTCCACTACCCTCAAAGAAGTCAAGTTTAGTGTCGAAGCCCTTGACAAGGGAGGTATTAGTCCTCGCTGAGAGGGTCCGAGTGTGTTTGAATGTTGTTTTAGGAGGTTGGCACCGAGTCTAGGCCCCTCTGAATTTAGGTTGAGGTGTATCTACGGGCAAATTGTCTCAGTAAGAATTCATGATTGGAGGTAGGGGGCCATTCATGTTTGCCTTCTTTATCTAAGCAAAATAAATCCCCAAGACACCAGATTAGCAAGAAGAGTTGCCCCATTGTTTGGCCGATTCCTTCTATGTTTATTCTTTTGGAGCTCTCTCCAGGCTCCCATTCCAACCTACACAATTGTTTGCCATGATAAAAACAAATTGCAATTTTTGATGTAGAAAGTCTTGTTTCTCTTGTTGTGCTTACAATGTTGGGACCGTATATTCTAGAGTAGGGCGTGTCTGATGATATACCACGGAGTTGAGGAGTTGACCGTGCATGGTTGCCCGGAATCCCAAAGCGTGTCTAAGTCTTGAGCCGCCCTACTAGGTGGTTTGAGAGGCCCTAAGTCCCCAAACAAGACTTTAAAAAGTAGAGGCTAACAATGCAAATAAACTTCTATTTATTGTGGAGTTGTGGAGAATGCCAACGAATCATGAAAGTTGCAAAGAATGTGAGATTCAATTCTAAAGTACTTGATTTATAGATAGAATGTTTTATGGTAAAAAATATATATGTTTTTGCTCATTTTGGATGAAAAGTTGATAGGAATACTTCATCGCTAGAAGGAGGGGTCGAACCTCCGGCCTTGTGGTTAACAGCCACACGCTCTAACCAACTGCGCTATTCCAGCTGGTACTTTGCCATTGGCCCACGTGGCTGCGTCTGCCGGGAGTCGAACCCGGTCCATTGCTTGGAAGGCAATTATCCTAACCGTTGGACTACAAACGTGGTGATAGGGGCCAGAACATCGGCTTTAGGGCCGGACGACATGTCACACTATTTCAGCCCTTACGAACGCCAGCTTTCCATCATCCATCGTAGAATTACTGCGAATGATGATCAAACAATGCATAAACCCTCCGATTCCATTGTACAGTACTTTACTCTACAGTAAAGGATCCAGGAACACCAGCGGAACAATTCCAGGAACCCACGTCTTTTGCTAGGCTGTGTTGCTCCGCCCTGGCCCCGGCCATGAGGGCTTGATTTCTTTCCCCTGCAATCAAACTCGTTCATTTGCTCCTTAAAGAAATAAATAATTCCCAAAACCCACACTGTCTCCTGTGTTCACTAAGAACACACAGGTTCTCCCCCAAGTTCCATAGTGTATGAATTCAATTCAGGATCTCTGGTGGTCATCAACTGGTAATTCAATATCCATGTTTTTTCATGTCCTCAATGCTTTAGAATGAAAACATTTTAATTGGCAACAAACAACTTATTGAGAATCCAAAACATATATCAGAGGGTTAATGAAACGAAATTCATTTCATTTCAGAATCGCCACTTGTTAATTTGCAAATCTCAAGTGTAGAATCCTCATTTCCATTTTCTCTATGTATATTGGAATCAGGAAATGCGACCACAAAGCTGTATATATTTAAATTTATATCAAAAGTTATAATCTGTAATTGCTACATACTACCTAAGGTTACTAGCAGCTAATGCAGAAAATAATTATTTTCAAATCTGCCTAAAGTTTTTGGAAATCTTCCTAAAGTTTTTGGAAATCTTCCTAAAATTTTTGGAAATTCTTGATTGTGCTTGCCCAACTTTGAAGTATTATCATCCAACCTTGAGATATTGTTTGGGCTTCTTTGAGACAGTATTGCTCCACAATACTTTGAAAAATTTTAAAATGTTGAACTTTGAGATAATATTTTTGAAACTACCTTTTTTTCTTTTTTCACTTTAATTATTTATTAGGCAAACTATGCCCTAGCTGCTAGTAACCTACGGTACCCTAGATTGCTATGTATGCTCTATAGTGTCAATTATATACCTTTGTCCTTAATTAATTAATGATTCTTGTGAAGGTTGCCACATGGACCCTTCTATGGTGTGCCACGTGGCACTTATGAAACTAAGGCAAAATGAATTAGTGAATTAGTATAATTTGGTGAATTAGTGTAGGTTGTTGATTTACTTGCCAACCCAACACCCTTTAAAATTTCTCAGTCCACAACTCCCACTCTATATGCTTTCTCACCTCCTTTGCATTCTCAATTGGTATGGGACAAATCCCTATTCCATGCCATCACCGTATCCATACCCTATTCACCTCATTAATATATAACTCTCACCTCATCACTGCAATTTTTGGGGACATAGCTCAAAGCTACATGCGTTAGAGGGCTTTAAATGGTAGGGACAAAACTTGTTCCTATTTTTATGTTGAATGGGGCCCTACTTGATCTCGAATGGAGGGACTCCATTGAGTAATTTGGGCCCCATACCCTCACGTTAGAAAAGAAAAGCTTAGAACAAATCTTTAAAATTGCAAAACGGGTAGGGCCAAAAAAATGCACGAACCATAGGCTGTGGTTTGGTGCAAAACTCAATGTCCCAAAATAAAGAGACCCAATTTTTGTGTCACAAAACTTAGCACAAAAACATTGACATTTTGTTAGGTGAATGTAGGAACCACCTTGTTAGCATGAATCCTCCCAACATACGCCGTAGCGGCAACATTTTGTTTGCTGCTGCCAACAGACAACTATCCTGTCAAGTATGTCCTTCGCCTTCTTGTACTGCAAAAGACTACTTTCTTTTTCTTTTTCGATCTGATAGAATCTGTGTTCATTGACAAAGGAAATACAGTACACTGCAAGAGAATGAAGCAATTGATGCTTGTAGCCAAGATTTGGTGGCGTGTATGGTTGAGGCACCATACCCGAGCGGTGACCCATAAGTGATCAATAGACTTCTCTAATTTTGAGAAGCTTTAAATTCATCTTAAAGAAGTTTTAAATTCAAAATTTTGGGAGATCTACAGGAAGGTATCAAGCATAGTTCGTACAAAGGGAATTCTACAAGATTATTTTGGAAATAGCACCATCATCTAGTTGTGGTGTCATGGTGTTCAATTTTCACTAGTAGAAAAGAGCGACAACTACACTCAGATGTACATCAAAAACATGCATAATCTGGACTTTTCGAAATGGTGTAGTTGAGATTCATTTAGCCTATATCTCCACTATGAGTGATTTCAACTTTTCACTTCAAATAATTGTAATCATATCAATACTAGGAATAAAATTATGAAATTTTTTACATCCAACATGAACCTTATGTTTGTACACATGGAAAATCCTCTTTAAGTTATACACAACAAACACATATGTTAAATTCTTAAGTCATTGGTTTTAGATGGCTCCACTTTATGTACTTTCATTTGAGTTAAATGTTAGAATTCATCCCCTATTATCACTGGTAACAAGTTTGATGGAATTAATTTCTATTATTAGCCCACTATAGAAGCTAGTGAGTGAGAAGCGAAATAAAGAGATAAGAAAAAACAGCCTTTTCTATATTTTTGTTAGGTGAAAAGCAACAAATTTCTAGGTGAAATCGTTGGGTTTGCTACCAATGTGTCCAAGTTAAGTTCCAAGTGCTTTATTTGTTGTAGGATTTGAACTTGGGGAATTTAAGGAAATTTGACCATTGCATAGCTTGTAAGGCTCATTGCAACACGGTATGTACAGTACTAAGATAGGAAATCCAAAGACGGTTAATGCCTTCAAGGCGTGTATCAGAATTGTAGTAAAACATAGAGGTGGTGGATTCGAAACAGAGAATTTCCACACGACCAGCCAAGTTTTGGTGGACCAACCAGGTTTTGCGACATAACAATAAGTTGTGGTTTTTTTTATAGTATTACGTCCAGTTTTTTGTGATATTAGTTAATGATTTAAGGTGTTTTCATGTGTAAAAGAGGATACTACAACATTCAGTTTAGAAAGAGTCTTATATATAAGAAGGGGGTTAATAAAATTTTCACTGTGAAAAATTGTAGATAGTTATTTACAATACAACTTACATTCTTCATCATTTCTCCTTCATCTCAAAATATTTCACATAATTTCTAACTCCATTCCTTCTAATTGAATCACCTTGTTTTCACCATTTTAGGTTTTCCTACCTTACACAGGATAGTACAAGGTCCCCCAAGATGTCACATCTACATAGCTTTCTTTGAGTGTACTGATGTCACAGCTCAGTGACTTTGTTTTAGCACAAAATGTATTTCAAAGTTGAGGCAGCTGAACGTACTTCAATGGAACCTCCAAAGTTAAAGACATCCTTCAAAGGTTTAAAGCCTACAAGGCAAAGGAAAGCTTCATGGATGTAGACTAAAGAGATGACTTCTACGGACTCCGAGTCAGTCAAAACCACAACATGTACAACAGGATTCTGATAAGCTACAAGAATACATCCATGAAACTGAAATAATAACTTTGGCAAGTGAAATTTACCATGATTTTGGGTAATTGTTAATCGGAATGGTTTTACATATGAAAGACGATGTGGTGGAGTGGATATATACATGCTTTGGTGATAGTGTGTGATCTCCACCAACAAGGCTACTAGATTAAGTGGCTCAGAAACCGCTTAAATTTCAGATTGGCAGGTTCAGTGGGAGTTATGAAGGGAATCAAATTTTGAAAGATGTGTAAAGTATTTAGAAAATTAGACCAATTGGAATAATTAATTTAGGGCTAGTATTGAATCAGTTATTAATTTTGGAAAGAGAACTTGTAAGTGTACCCAAACCCGCTTAGCCTAAAATGTATACCATGATTACATAGACATTTGAAGTTAGAATCTATAATGTACCTACTGGTTAAGTAGATCTATTGAACGTTTTGTGGTGTTGTGTGGGTTTTGAACCACCTACTATATATTTGAAAAAGAATTGACTAACCTACTAGATTGATATATACATAGTTGTAGCATTTGCAATGATTTGTGAATGAATTTTAACCATGAAATTGTTGGTTAGGTATTGGATAATGAACAATTGTTTATGTGAAACAAAACTTTATACTATAACTTCCATGTTGCTACAGCGTGTACCTTTGTATTATTCAACTTATGTGATGCTCAAGTTACTATGAGAGTGACTACTATGTGGATGATTCATAATATAATTGTTGAATTTGAAATCAATTTTGTGTGGCCTATCACTTACTTTGGATTGTTTAAAGGTAGGTGAATATGCTCTAATATAATGTTTTATGTTCTTCTTTTATGAATGTTTAATGAATGACCCGATTGGTATGATTTATCGGTTGTACCATTTCTTACACCATGTTCTACTATAGAATGTTCAAATGCATTTTGACCAAAAATCAAAAGTTTATCGAGCAATAGATAATATCACCCTTTACACACTCAATTATTATAATTGGACATTATTTAAAATTATTGAACAAACTATGTATTATGTTTTTTGTATGGAAAGCATGTGGTTATTATTTATTCATTAATGACAAATTTGATCACCTTTATAGCCACCTACTTTTTGCTTTAGACAAATTATATTTATCAAGAGAACATAAGAAACTAATAGACAACAAATTGTCACATATATGTGTGAAATATAGACCCATAAAAAAATCATATTATGTTATTTTAGAGTTCTTCCATAAAATGATAAATAATAATCATTTTAAAAATCAGACTCGTTTTTGTGTGTCTACATGTCCATCAAATTGAATGTAAATCCAATAGCATGATTTGAAAATTATGCATAGAAGTTGTCATTAAAGTTGCTTAAATTTATTTTTTTTACAAACTTTATAATAGTTTCATAGAGATGGTATGGTATGTGAGTGTTATTTTAGAAAGTTTAAAGTTTATTGACAATTTTGATTTTATATTTATATCCAATGTGGTGCAATTGATTGTGAGGAATAATATGTCTAAATACAAACATAATCAAATTCTCATTTTCTAGAAGAACTTCAAATTGATATGATATGAATATTCTATATAGTCATTTCTCACACATGTATATCATAGTATGTTTTTATCAAGATCTTGTATTCTAAAATTAATGGAATCTATCCAAAGCAATCAAGTGGGTTAGTAGAAAAGTGGTCATTTTTAGTATTTTAAGGCCTATAGTCTAAACCACAAGTTTTTATTTTGACAATATTCAACTAGCCACTAGTGAATTAGATCGTGAATTGCAGTGGTTTGACATCAATTCATAAATAGATTTTCAAAAGTCAAAAACGAATTTATCTATGCACTTTTTGCTTAAAAGGCTTCAACTTAACAAGGAGGCTTGCTAAGTGTTTTCTATGCATAATATTGTTTTCTTTTTCCAAAATGACTTAGTAATATAAGTTTCAAAGCATTATAACATCTACAATGATTTTGATGGTCTAAGAATAGTGTATTTTTAAACTTATAGTTATAATCATGAATTTCATCTTAGAACATCTAAAATTGGACAATAATTCAAATCCATTGCATACCATAGTTCAAAGTTATAGAAAAAAAATAAAACCACTTTGTTAACCCCTAACTATCCTTAAAACCCAAAATGGGTTTTTGCGAATTCGGGCAGCCTAGACGGGGAGGTTAAAAGTAATATTTTTTTTCAAGATTTTTACTGGATGCTCCCTTTATGGTAAGGTCTATGTAGTAAAAAATTTGAAGCCAAATTCCAATTTTAGAACCTTCATCTAGAAATTTTAGGTTTCAAGTCGAAAACGGGCAGTCTAAAATTAGGTCTTTTAAAAAAAACAAAAATTGAAATATTTTCATAACCAAATCAATACTCAAGTTCCATAGTGACCCAGGTCAAAAAGTTTACCAATTTTACAAGGGCAGCCTCCAAAACTTTCAAAGACAAGCTTCACAGTTTTTAGTAATTTTTGAATTTTTCCTTTAAAAATTTGTCAAAATTCGAGATTTTTGAATTTTTTAAAAATTGTTTTTCCCAAAAATCAAAAATTTATAAAGGTACCTACTCACCGTTCACTTTTTCTTAAGCTCACAAATTGTTTTTGTAATGCATGTTTTACTATTTTGTCAATTTTATACCTTCTTATGGAAAATAATTTTTATGAAGGTCTAAAAAGCGTTTTTTTGGCCTAAAATTTGCCATGTGCATACCTAACCTAGTTAGCTACATGGAAAAAAATATGACCAAATTTTTTGAAGTAATAATCATTAAGTCTCCCTTTTGCCCATTTGCACCATGCCTCTCGGCCAAGGCCCAAAAACATATCTGCTGAAACTTTGAACACTAGGATCTCACTAATGAAAAACATCCAACGGTTGAAATTTGGATCAGTTCTTCCAAGCAGGGTTTGGTACAAGATCTTACGGTTGAAATTCCAAAAAAAGTTTAAATATTTGTTTCATATCCTCGGGAGGGCATAGTGGTAAAAAATCGCAGTTTTGAGGATTCAAGCTCTCAAAAACACAAGGAAATTTAGGGGTTAAAATACTTTTCAAAAGCTTAAAAAACCCTCCCAATAGTGCTACAGCCTTCAAGTAAGGTTCAAAGTGGCTGTAATTTTTGAATTCTAAACCACTCTGATCCCCATTGTTTATAAAAAAAATAAAACTAATGAGTTTTTTAATTTTAATTTTTTAAAACATCATCTACACAGACAGATTTTTATCATCACAATATACTTAGAGGTCAAAAATCTGGAAACATCCAATTTTTCCAAAGTTTTAGATTTGGTGTGTTTGGTTAAATACCATGTAAGAGGTAGTTCACCAACTTCATGCTCTTGAACTTTGAAGCCCCAGGATATGGAGGAACTGGTGAGAGTGACTCAGTGGAGTCAGTCCATTTACTATTGCCACCGAATGTGCCGCCATGTTTCAAAACAACTAAAATAAAATAAAAATAAACAAAAGAACTGAACACAGTAGTAAATGACATGCTTCAACCTTGCACATCCCCATACTAACTTACAAAACGAATCCTAGGCAACTCCATATCACAGCAGTCCTGTTTGAGAGTCACAGCAACATCTTCCAATTTTTCAATTCTCCAGGATTTCTTCATTATTTTAACCCATTTCAATTTCTGTCCCACTTCAAATTCACCTTCACAAAGATGCTGAGATCACTTGTGATATCACTTGGATCACCTTGAAAGATGCTGATATGATCCATGTGACACAATGGGCTGACGTGGACATTCCCTTCCAGAGAAAGACGCCCCCAAAAAGAGAGAACCAGGCTTGCATCGTCAGCCCACAGAAACAGTGAGTAACTTACACTGTTCACAAAGCACCACACGGCCACCATCCATGACCCCATTCACCTCCACAATACCTTTAAGACTCCAAATCAAAAAAATAAAAATAAAATAAAACTCCACCTCCAGCTATGCAATATGTACAGCCCCTCTCTCTCTGCTGTCAAAGAAAAATTACTCCCCAAGCTCGGCGTCCTCAATGTTTATTATCATCTCTAATGGTATGTGTACTATACTGTAATATACTACGCTAATATTATATCTGCCCATGCATATGAGTCTATTTCTGCAAGTTTCGGCACAACATGACAAGATTGTTCCTCACTTTCCAATTACATCGTAGTTCACGCGGTGCTTCAATGCACGTACACTTCATTAAATATTTCTGGTTAATTTCAAAATTATGATTAGCTCATTAAATTCTCTTACTTTTTCTTACTTTTTTCCTTTTGTACTTCTTCTTTCACCACAGGTTGCTGGAGTGTTTGGGAGAAGTCCACCACAATTCATTCCACACCTAACTCGCACCACAAGTCGTCTGGAATCTCTTGAGTTTACTGTAACTGAAAACTGGAGGAAAGTTGTTACTGTACAACCGGGTAGCTGAAAGAGCGAATGCCGAAGTTGCAAGTGGCAGGAGACACCTGGAAGTGGAATAAAGATCATCCGAACTGCTCCGAGAATTGAACATGATCACAATCTGAAAATCTTTTGACTGTGCGTGTCTCTCTCGAAGGAACCATCACTAGCTTCGGAGAGCCAACTTGAAGGATAAGGAAGCGAGGACCTCCTCGGATCGAAATTCACTGACTCCTGGCACTCGTCAGCTTTCGCCAAGTAAGTTAGACCCAAGGGTTCGTCAAAAGAATGGTATTTCTTTAATATTGTTCACCGAACTCCGACCCTTGAAGACTTACTTGCATGGAGGTATTCATGATATTCGATGACCAACTCCGGAAGCGACCTTGCAGTCAGTCTTACCTGGCAATCCATGAATATAATATCAAACGGTAGCTTAGAATAAGAATTCCCTCCTTCCTCGGCTGCAGCTCCCCAGGTGGGTTGGGTCCCACTGCGAACTTCGAAGCGGGATTCAAACTTCAACGAAGTTGTTAGGCTCCCTCACAAAGTTACTGTTTGTGCACACTGATCTAAGTCATAAGATCATATCTCCTTGCTGCTGGTTTCATAGACTCTCATCGCAAGCTGAGCTCTCCATGGTGTAACTTGAGTTTTCTCATGTTGGCTGCATGTATTCTTGAGATGAGGGAGGAGCTGTGAGAGGAGGTGATCAACGTGCTTTTGATCAGAGTGGAGGAAGTGCTGTGCACGACAGGGGCGACGTGAACAGGAAACCGGCGACGAAGAAACCGGAGGCTCGGCGTTTCCATGTTCTCCGCTGGCTAGACTTTGGGTGAGGTTGCGCGCCAGCTGATGAATCTGAGGTTATATTTGGCGGCCATCCGCCTTTTGCTCCTACCAATTTTGATCCACTTACCGCGCAATTGGGCCTGCTCGACGCTCTGCTTCTTCTTCTTGCGTTTTTGATCTAGACTTTTCAGTTCTTCTGCTTTCCCTAGCTAGTACTGGGGTTCAGGGTTCTCGCTAGGAAGTCATTAGAGTTTTGAAGCTGTGGTTGCGTTATCTCTTCGGAAAGAACGTTTGATGTTGTAGAGACGGGTTGGGTCTAAAACTTTTAGACTTGTTTGCCACGCTTTGTGTTGGACTGTAAGAGTGAGATTTGGTTTTTCGTGTCCACTCTTCAATCGATTGAATCAACTGTCTAGACGTGAAGTCTGCTCCGAATATTGAGTTGCTCAGTTTGTGGTCTCAGCTTTGAATTGCAGCTTCGAAGACTGCTAGAATTTTAATGGCTAGATGAGTCTGTGATTATATTCACAATAGATGTTGTTGCTTTAGTTGAGTTTGAGAAACAGAGGAAACGAAAACGTTGGATTGGCACAGGGTAGCTCGAGCTTTGTAGTGTTTGATTCGGTTTTTGTTAAAACCTCTAGCGAAGGCTTAGCTCACAGTTAGCTAGCGTCATGTCGACGCTTAAGGAAGCGCCCGCACCGCGACTCTCCCCGTATTTGCAGTGTCTCTATGGGCTTTTCAATATGCTGCTTCTCGGAGTTATGGTGTTCAGTTTCTTGAGTTTTCAGGGGAACTTTGTGAAGTCTGCAGGAGTACCCACTAGGTCGAACGGAACTATTTCTCCCCCCTCGCGGCCAGAAGACGCCGTGGTCACTGCGCAAGTACCCACTTTTATGGAGAGTTCTAGATATTCTCCCGACAGGTTTTCATCATGCTCAATGGACACTTGCTTCGATTTCTCCCGGTGTGAGAACATGGAGGAGCTTCTAGTGTACCACTACGAAACGAAGGACTCTCCGGCATGGCAGTTCAAGGATGCGTTGGCGAGGAGTCCCTACTACACCACCGATCCCGCGAAGGCTTGCTTGTTCTTCGTGGCCGTCGATAGCACAGTGGGCAGCCCCACTCTGAACTCTCTCCCCTACTGGAACAACGGATTGAACCATGTGGTTATCTCCACAGCTGTGGTGGACTCTGGGAACCCTAACCCAGAGTCGACAGGAATGGCCTCCACCATGACCACCATCACGCACCAGAGCGCGTACCGCGCAGGATTCGACCTCAGCCTCCCTCTCCCACAGAAAAAATTCTTCCCCGAGGTCCAGAAGCTGAAAGCCCTCGAGAGGAAGTACTTCCTGACGTTCAAAGGCGACCGAGTGTCCCACGAATTCGCACCCGGTGGCGGCATCCGTAACAACCCGATTCTGAGCGCGATGCACAACGGAGAAGATATTGTCATCGCCACCACTTGCCATCAGGTATGCTATTCCACCCACATATCTCTCTAGAACTGCTCAACCATGGTCGATGTTGATGAGCTCATTTCTAATCTTCCACATGATGCTAACGCTCTTCTGACATCGAATTCCAGGTTTCAACCTCCGAAATGTATCTTCGCGGCTCCCAACTGACCGCCAACTGCGCGAAAGACCAACAAATCTACAACCAATACAAGTTCGACGACTTGATGGACTCGACCTTCGGCCTGGTCCCCGCCGGGAGAGGACAAAACGCCCACCGCCTCCTGGAAGTCCTCTCCGCGGGATCCATCCCGGTCATCATCTCCGACAACTACGTCCTCCCATTCGACACGCTCGTCGAATGGCGCCGCTGCGCGTTCGTGTTCCCGTCCTCGCAGATGCACCGAATTGTGCCCACCCTCCGCAGCCTTGAGACGGACGAGATCGAGTCCAGGCGCGAGCATTGCCTCTTCGTGTACCGCGAGTTTCTGGAGAACGACGACAAGATTGTCGCCACCACTGCCATGGCGCTCAAGTCTAGATTCTTCGGTGTGCTTCCCAAGCTCATCCCCAAGGTGCCGCTCCCTTCTCTCTCGCAATCCACATCCCCGGAGCAGGACCCAACTCTTTACGATCTCTGATCATATCTGCAACTCCAACTCCCAACTTCAACTTCTAACTTCAACTTCAGACTTGTGGCAATCACGTCTGTGTACATTACATATTACTTTTGCAATTCATGAGGTAAGAGGACGATTCTTTTTTGCAGCAAACACATGCAAAGCGGATGATCAAGGTTAGCTTGATCAGTGATTATTAGTTTTAGCATGAAAGCCGTCTCTGTGGAGACGCTCACATTTAAGGTTGGTGAAGGTTATGTGGAAAATGTGTATTATGATAGTGTAGTGTTAGACGCATTCAATTATGTTTTGGTATTGGAGAACAGCTTCGAGCGGTCTGTATGCAGGACCACCACCTGTTCCATTTGATGATCAAAAACCGAAACTCTCTAAATTTTCTAGCAGAGACAAATTTCAGTTTTTCTTGAAGCTTTTGTGTATGTTGTGAGTTTTGTCGTCTGTCATTGATTCGGCTGGTCTGGCTGAGTATTGTGTTCATCTGTTTGGGTTTTATTGTTGACTGTTGTAGTTTCCATCTTGGTAGAACTTGTGCATTGTTTTATTTGTATCTTGTGACTTTTTGATTAGAGGGAATGCTCGTGTTGTGCTGTGGGACAAGTGAACCTGTCAAATAGATAGGTTATTATTCGAATGGAAGTAAAATCAAACTTTGATGACTGATTTGAAAGGAGACAGCATTTGTGTTTGACAATTTTTGGACTTAAAAAGAAGTTTGACAAAACCTTGATTGAATTGAGGTCAAGGTTTTGACCACCTTCCACAATCGATTCCTGTGAAGGTGGCTTAATATCAGAAGATGACCAGAATGTACACAATAGCTTCTCAACTCTGTCATAGATGTGGTTGTCCCAACTGCAAATCCTCCATCTTTTGCAAAACTCTGACTTCATCAATGAAATTTGTGTAAAGGTTGATATTGTCACTGATGTCAAGTATCCTCTCTTGCGCACCCACCTTCAAGACCTTATTCTCTAGGCATTCAAGACACAACCTTACAATGTGAGGGTCTTGACAGGGCAACAAGTCGCATAGTGGCTTGACGCACCCTTGGCTGACTAGGTACTTGATTTGCTGGTGAGTACCATTACGAGTGGCATTTGAGGTTGCCCAGGCTGCCTCTCTGTTTTCATCAATAAGTGCCTGGATTTGATCTTTGTTCCCGGCAGTGATATTGGAGATAACAAAACAGACTGCCTTCTTGATACTATTCTTGTGATCGAAGACGGTCAGGAGAGCCAGCAGGCGCAGGAGAAGGACATTGCTGATGACGAACTCTGTTTGAAGATCATCACCAGAGACAATGTTGCCCAAGGCTTCCAGTGCAGCTACAAGTATAGAGTTGATGGACTCCTCTTCAATAGCTCCACAAGTTTATAGCACACACCCGCCGAAATTACAGCCTGAGTCTAATGGTGAGATCCATCACAAAGGTGGGCTAGGATGACCACGGCACAAGTTGCAAAGAGCCCATGCACCAAGTCTTGACATTGACGATCTTCTGTCGATAAACTGGGCAAGCAGAGGCATCAAAACACTACAGTTGAGGACAAGGTCTCTATATGTTGAAGAATCACCGGCGATGTTTGCAAAACACCACACTGCTTGCTCGCGCAAAGTGCAGTTTGTCCCTGATAGTGGGACAGGTGCGGTTTTTTGTATTAATTAATTAAAGGGTTCCTTGAGGAGGTGCCACGTGGACCCCCTTAAGGACCCCTTAAACTAATTAATACAGAAAACCACACTATTTCATATTTCAAAATCTTTCCACCCACAACTCATATACTTTGTCACATCCTCAGCATTTGCAAACAATATGGGGCAAATCCCCAAATTACCATACCATCACCATACCATCACATACCATCGCCATGCCACATCACACCCCCTCCACATCACACCCCTCATCAGGCCAACATTAATTAATTAATGTCACATTCGGTGGTTCGCAATTTTGGGTGCATAGTTAAAGATGGGTGAACTGAGGTGTCTTACAAGGAGTGATGATCAACAACTATACTATGATTTTATTTTATTATTCTTTTTAAGCCAAGATTTAAGTTTATGATTTCACTCTACTTAGACTTTAGTTCATTACTACCCTAATTGTAGTCCCTTTGCCTCACTATGTTTATTTTAGTATGTCATTTTTTATAGTTACAATATATATTGTGAAGCAAAATAAGACTTTTCTCAAAAATCATGATTTGCTGTAAGTTAAATATGAAGTAAGGAAGTTATTGTACATATATATGATACCATACCTATTACCACATACATCTGCTTTTTACATTAGTTCTTAATTGCAAAAGTAAAAGCTCTTGATTATACTTTACGAATATATATTGATTTAGTATCTAATTTAAAAGAAGATCTTTGGCATCATGGCTTCTTCAAGTCCAACAAGGGATGCTTCTTCCAAAAATGATGGTGACAACAATCCAAGTAAAATAATGATGGTGACTCCAATTCTGAAAATCCAAACAAAAACCAAGATGTGTTTATCAACCATAATGATGTCATAAATGTGATAGACCTGGATAATGAAGAACAACACAATGATGTGATCAATGACTCAGATGAAGAATTGCTAGATGTTGAAAACCAATTTGGAAAGTGTAGACAACTCCCTTCATACTTTTTTGGGCCATGATGGTCCTGTGCAAGCTGTGGCTTCTGATTATTCAAACGCTGGATTGATTGCTTCTGGAAGTGAAGACGATCTTGTTTACCTTTGGCAAGTTGGCAGTGAGGATTTGCATCTAAAACTTCAAGGTCATACCGACACCGTTGCATCGCTAGAATTTAGCCATGATGGTTGTTTGTTGGCTTCCGGAGGCTACGATGGCATCGTCAATATTTGGGAGAGCTCGACTGGAACACTCAAACACAAGCTTGAAGGGCTTTCTGGAACCGTGGAGTGGTTGCAATGGCATCCGAAAGGCCACCTTGTGCTTGCAGGATCTGATGATTTCACAGCATGGCTATGGAATGCAGACAAAGGGACGTCGATGCAAGTGTTTCATGGCCACTCTGGACCTGTAACTTGCGGAGGTTTCACCCCTGATGGAAAATTGGTTTGCACAGGATCTGAGGATGAAAGCTTACGAGTGTGGAATCCCAGAAGCGGAGAGACAATGCATGTGGTGCAAGGACGTTCTCCTTCATGGAGAACGCTATTTCGCATGTAGGAATGGTGGGTCCCGTCGTGTCGTGCGCTGTGGCCCGCCACGGTGGCCACCTGCGTTTTCCTCGATCGGGCGGTTCCGGTAATTCGCGAATCCGGTAAAATCCACCTCACGTGTGACACTATGAGCTCGGAGACACTCCGCCCGTCGAGGCGCCTGTGACACAAAACACTGGCTGACCCTGAGACACTGGAACCGCCGATCTGACCGTGAGCCCAAAAAATATGACGTCACAATGACGTCATAAACCCGCCTCGCCCAACTAGTCACGACTAGGGTTTCCAGTGTCTCGACATGGCGTTGTCGACGACGGAGGACAACGCGAAATCATGGCGCATTGAGGTTCAGGCAGGAGGTGTGTGATTTGTAGGGTTTAGGGATCATTCAATTAGGGTGGAGGATATGGGGTTGTTTTGAAGAGTAGCGTAGAATGTTTGTCGCAGGAAGTCACATCTCGCCAACTTGGAGAGGAATTCATCATTGCGCCATCAATATGGTAATTGCTGCAGATTTGACACCTTCGAAAACCTGCTGGGGAAGAGCCTTGAAGGAGTCCGGGGCTTGTTCCAGCTGCTACCGGCGGTATGGAGGTATGTATCTCAGAGGTTTCTAAGTGTATTTCGTGCTTTTTTTTTTCGGTTTAGGGTTTACTTCTTCGCGGCATGGAAACCTTCACAACCCATCTGAGTGACATCTCCATTGTAAGCAGGAGCTCCGCGGAAGCGCCGGTCGAAGCGGAGTCTATTTTCTGGAGCATACCACGGTATGTTACCGCGGACTCCGTTTCCTTTCTTCGAGTGTTGCATTAATTCGTTAGTAGGGTTTCACGTGTGTTTAGCGTATCTCACAGAACCCGTGTTTCTGGTGACATCTTTCAATATAGAGCTTCTGTTCTTCTCATACGTTTACTGAGAACATTTACAGGCGGTTTAGGGTTTGATTCGGGAGGGTTTTCTGGGCACTACTAATCCCTTAGTGCGCAGGGACGACGTGGAAAACAACGACGACAACTGGTTTTACAAGCCCGTCTACTGCCAACATAATTGTGGTGTTCCTATTGGAGTAGTGAACAATTTCCGCTTCATTTGCTTTTTTCCTTCCGGTTGTCCAAGGTGCAAGTCGGATACGCAGGTTTACAAGTCCAGCGATATGGCAGAGGAGCCAGTGACACTGAAGAGCGTGATGTATGGGATAACGTACGAAGTCACTTACCCAAGTCAGAGGCGTGTACAGGATCTTCAGGAGGAGTTCGCCACCTTGTGCAAGGGGAAGAAGAAGCCTGGACAGAATAGGAAATATTTCGTTTGCATCCATTGCGGGAAAGACTGCTTCAGCAACAAGATGATGCTGAACAGGCACCGATATGTGGAGGGGTGTAAAAGCGCGAAACATCCGGATGGAACCCTAGCGTTACTTCTGCCCTATCCGGATTTTAAACAGGGGGAGGGGAAGAAAGTGGAGGTTCTAGGGAAAAAGGCGGGTGCTTCAAAAGAGAAGAATGCTGCACCGAGTACGAAGACAGGAAAGGGAGGAGCTACGGGAGTAGAGACTCCAACGAAGACGAGGATGCCTAAGGATGATGGGGGCGGTCTGCAACAGGCGGAAGAGAAGCCCATACAGGGGTTGAAGATTCCACCATCACCGGATATTCTCTGTGAGAAGGTCTCCCGCGTCTTGAAAGACGGCGATAACGGGGTGGAGGCGAATAGGAAACGTAAGCCATCAGTTTCTGGAGCAGCACCTCCTTTCCGTAGCTGTCGGAAGTTTGCGTCCACAGAGGAGTTCAGCAATCGTAGTGTCACGGAGGTCGGGGATGTCCATAACGAGTGTCACGACGTTGCAGACGCGGAAGAGGACGACACGGATGGACAGGAGGGCGGGGACGTCTTGGGAATGAAGAGGAGGCGTGTAGTTTCGTTCTAGGTAAACGCGGTAAAGCGATTCATTCCAATCGGTGACTCACAGAGATCAAAGGGGAAGGTGGGGGGGGCGGTGTCACAGAAGACAGGAGTGGGAGGGGCGAAAGCTGTTACCCCGATGACCTGTGACACTAATGCCCAGCATGAGTCCCCGCCCAGTGATGATGAGGCCGACACTGTTTTCGCAGCTCGGGAGTTGCCGGGGCGAAAGGGAGGGACTACATCACAGGAGCAAATTTTTCACGTGGCATACCGGGAGAACGAGGAACGGAAATCGGTAGTAACGAAGTCTGTTACTAGTAAATCCGAGACCGAGGTAAGTGACAAACAAACGGCTATTGACCTTTTACGTGATAGATTCAATACAGTTGTAAAGAATGCGGTTCGAGGTCAATATGCAGGGTACTTTTCTAGGACATGTTCACATTCAGCTTGTAGTAGTCACTGCACGTTATCTACTGTACCTGATTCGCAATGCGAGAATACGATAGCACTCAGCGATAGGAATCAGTTGCAGAAATATTCTCTTCGAGAAGATCAGAGACTCTGTGACACTGAGGCGATACTCGGAGATGAGCCTCTCCTGCCGGAAATTCCGTCCCTTCATCTTCAATCCAAATTTTCCGCACCCACTATAGAGAGAGTACGGGCGGAAATGGTGTGGGCCGGCGATCTACAGAATTCTAGCGTACTCCAGCAATACTGGGCCGACGGGAAGGGATGCGATGGGCCTTTCACGTTTCTACCGGAAGCTCTGGTTAGATTCAATACACGATCTAAATTAATGACGGAGTTGGAGGAATCAACAGTCGCAGAATGGTGTAAGGAAGCTGCATCCGCTGAAGGACAACCACCGCCGCCGAAGTGTCCACCAGAACCTACGATGCCCGGCCTGTACCACCTGCGCTACATTGGAGGGGACGTGACACTACCATGGACCTGGGACTGTAAGAGTGGGGATGATTTCGGAGACAAGTGGAAAGAAGCAGTCAAGGAGACGGAGTTCAAGATCAGGCTAATGCACTGTACCTACTGGTGGATTAGTCGGAAGGCGAGTGTCACAGCTTTTCGTATACTGTGATTTTATTTCTATTAATTCGAATTGCTATGAGTATGCGAAAACTTACTAATTTTTCCATTACATACTCATTCTGCAGTGTGACAAAAATGCGCCAATACATGCGGATGTGGTGGATAAAGTCTCCAGAGCGTTTGATGCACTCGTACATAGTGTCGAGAAAGGCTACCCATACGAAGATCTCGAACCGATGAAACAGTACGTGCAGTGGACATTGGATTACAAAAATTACGAAGAGGCCCTCGCCAAATACGAAGATGACTTGCGTACTGTACATGCTGCTAGGGAAGCCAGGGCCGTCGCCGATTTCAGGTCAAAAAATGGACGGCTCTTTGAAGAGGTGAGATGGGATTGGTCACCGATTTGGAGGCTTCTGTCCAAGGAAGACAACATTCTGTGTAAACTGCCTGAACTCCCCTGGAGGCACGACGGTGAGATGCTCCAACCGGAATAAAATTCGTTACGATATCTCCATTTCTCCTGACTTCGTATTCTACTTCTTGTTAAATCACTAACGATTTTCTTGAATTGTTTCTTGCGTAGCTCTGGAGTCGAAGAAGGTCAGGGAAGTGCTCTGTGCTAGTAGACTTGAATGCGCACCTCCGACACCGTTGGTTTACATATTCCGAATACTGTTTAAGAGCCAATTCGGGCAGTTCAGAATACTTTGCTGCCCTATGCACGGCTTAACGGAGGAGGTAATTAGAGAAGAGTGCAGAAGACGTATCAATATTGACAGGGCGCTCAGTACATTCCTAGCCGAGGGTACCTATCTTCACGCTGGGATTCAGTTCCAAATAGGAGACACGCTGCGTCTGAGGGTCCAACAAGAAGTGGACAGAGTCACAGGAGGTGCCGGATGTGATGTAATCGAGGGCGTGATGGCGTGGGTAAGGAGGGTACAGTTACGGGCATTACAGGACTTTGCGGTGTGCCACGCTATGGCATTTACCACTGCATGGTGTACGGTTCGACACGAGATGTGGTCAGAAGTATCACCAACTTGGAGGTGGGTGCTGCGAACGAGAGAAGAGCATGACATCGGCTGGGTCCCTTCTGTAGACACACCTACTTGGAACCCCCGACTCGGGGCTATACGACTGGCAATTCAGGAGCGGGTAAGCGAGGTGGGGGACGCTCTCACGCGTGAAGACGTCGAATACTGGACGCTGTGTTCTCGGGAGTTTGATGGCGCGGATACGTTGCCAATGGCGAAGGTATGTTCAGTTGCAGAAGAATTGGGGCCAAAGAAAGAGTATACCAACGCAACGCTGAAGGTCGTAGAAGAATCCGAGGGGACGCTGGCCAATCAATCACAGAACGAGTCAGTTCATGGAGATTTACGGGACGATGGCGTTATTGGTGCCTGTGACACCAACAGTGTCACTACGAACATGGTGGTCGGTGACACTGTGGTACAGACCAATATCGACTTTGATTCGGATTCGATGGCCAAACCTGGTAGTGACTCTGACACCGTCATCGAGACAGACCATGTGGATGTCGAGGAGAAGGGAACACTGGGTACTGTAGCGAGTGACACTATTCTCGTGACCACATTGAAGAGTGTGGCGGATGATTCGGTCGGACAGATAGGGAATACCGGAGAGGTTAAAGACGAGCTTACGCGATTCAGTTCGGTGAAGGGGGTCGGTTGCGTAGAGACCACGGGTATGGATCAAAGACCGACTTCTGCCTCTCCTACGACATCTACTGGACCAGGTACGAGGAGCCCGACAGAGTGTACTACCGTGGGTACTGTGTTTCCGGAAATCAGGAACATATTGGAGGAATCAGACGCTTCGCAGGGACCTCCCCCACTATTGACACTGAGCCAGTTCCAAAATACAGCCCATGCCGGTGACGACATGGTTGAAGAAGACTCCCTGCGATTCTCTCAGGACCCTAGCTTTGTACAGTGGATGAAGGCTCCACAGGACTTACCTCTTCAAACTCCGTACAAAGGTGTGTCCATAGTAACAGGGCATTCGGGTGTAGAAGGTGAGGTCACGAAACAGAACGGAGTGGATGTTGAAGGACCAGTGAAGGATTCTGCAGTTCGAAATCTACATGAGGCATTTGAGGAGGAACAGCAGATTGAATCAACAGCGGAGCAGCTCGTGGACCTCTCCCAACAGACCGACCCACAGAGTAAGGAGCAGATAACCCCGGTTACTGGAAGGCAGAAAGAATTCGCCCGTGCCATGGCTTTAGCCCCATGGGCAGGCGGTGCTATTGTAAGAGTGGACGATATTAGTATACTGTCACTACCCGAGGCATATAACTTCTTACACATAGATGAATTCTTGCAGAATTTGCCGGGACGAGGAGGTCGTAGGGACGGTGCTACGGAGGTCGTTTTCTACAACGAAAAGCAGAAAGAGGTCGAGGTCCGATTCGAGGCGATTAGGGCACTTAAACGTGTGAGAGATAGATTGGGGAATGATATTGTCGACTTCGCGATGTCCCGGCTGTACTTCCAGTATCCTGCTCCTGATCGTCATGAAATACTATTCTTGACATCACGGGTTAGTTCTGCTGCACGACCCGTGTTGTCTAAGGAAGACAGCGTACTAAAGTGGGCATCTGTATTTTTGCAGCCACCCGCCCCTGTTCAAGTGCATCAGATTAAGGAGATACTTCTCCCTTTTGTAGAGCGGGATCACTGGTCTCTATTAGTGTTCAGATTTGATAAGGTGTTCCATTTAGATTCTAGGAAGGGTAATCACCTGAATGCGAGGTTTAAGGATACGGATTTTGTGAAGGGAATCTATCATGCGTGGCAGTATGCCAGAGGGGTGGAGTTCTACGAAGTGCCGGTTGTGACACTGGATGTTACTCGGCAGAAAGGGACATATGAATGTGGGCATCACACTGTACACAACGCCATGTTGTATTTGAAGGTAAATCCATCCTCCTATGGATATTTTCTACTGATTGACATGTCTTTATTTGCCTTTAGTGCAGATTCGGTGCACATGTTCACCTCGTAAAGTCCTATACACAGTCCGTGACTATAGTACGTGACTCTTATACGTGACACTGTAATGCAGTTCAGGGCATGGCGGTTTGGCGAGCGGGATGAGTTGCTGAAGGTAGCGCTGTTGGAGCCATACAAGCCGAAAGTTCTAAACCAGGAGCTTCTGTGCCTACTCGCCCGCGACCTCAATCCCCACAGACGTGACACTCGGTATAAAGCGCCGTTCTCTGTCCCCGAAAACACGAAATCGGTATCCCCAGAGGACGGGGCCGACGATGTGCAGTTACTCTCTGAGAAGTAGAGTACCCTAGGGTTTGACGGCAATGTCCCTTAAATTGTAAGACGATATGTTACTGTACTGTATGTTTCACAGACTTTATTTCAATACATGACGATCCCAATTCCCTACCCGTGACATAGAAATGTACATCTGTGACACTGGCTTCCTCTGAACTGTAATGTTCGTAATTATGCGTGAGTGCATTGTGACACTGCATACCAAGTCATTCCGTGTTGGTATAGAAAACTACCTTGCGATGATGTGTTCGTTTTAGACAGTCACTATTGAACGCAACGGAATACATGCACATCATGTTTAATTATGTGACTGCGACAGAAATGTGAGACCGACTTAGAATAGCGAGTTGCACAGTGTCACGGGTTAGTTCAGCGATGCCTAATACTATCGAAGACATAGAAAAACTGAGTAACAATATAAGTGATGCACATGTTAGGAGTAACCAATAAATAACAATGTCGCTAGTTTTTCTACCTGTGATGTCATATATATTGCATGGGTTAAAAGTATGAATGTCGTAAAATATTCAAATATAACATAGTGTTTAAGTATTAGTTTTGGAATGTGATCCGAATAATTATATAATAGTGGAATATAAACAGAACGTACGGAATACACTCACCTACATGGAGTAAATAGTACGTGTAAAATATTATGCCACTATATTTAATTCTTTGTTTCAACAACTCATTATCCTATCTCAAAACTAATAAACCTATTGTAGCGATCAAACATACATATTATTAAATATCACACTCCATGTAATAGGGTTTATTATAATTCAAAATGAAGTTCTAATTAATTCCCTAATTATTATTCCATAGCATATGTATTAAGAATATACATGTAAACCCCTATAACACAAATTTAACATAGTTGATTTTCCCCAAACCAGACATACCTACGATATTCATTTCTTTAAACAATAGAGAACATAAACTTTTGGGTCGGAACTCAACATAGTGACTTTAATAATCACAATCATATCGTGACACTCGACCGCGATAAGAAAACCCAGTATGTATATCTTATTATACTTTGTTTTGCGTCTGACAGAGGATATTAATATTTAAACGAAGCCTCAAATTTATATAATGAGTATTTTTAAAATTTAAAGAAAAAAAAAAACAATTACATGTAGACATCTTAATAAATAAGGTTACGATAGGAAATTTATTTTTAATTTATTCCGAGGTATACTGCCTTACACTGAGAAGTACCGTGGAAAGTGATTATTTCTAATATTTCCAATTACGAAGATGTTTGCATTAAGCATTGTAAGACTAACGTCTTCTCTAAAAATGTTTTCCAGCTTTGTGGAGGCGCTATTAAGGACTGGATTCTTGATATAAGATCAATGTATTTGCAAAGGATGTTACCCACTTCCGGAAGTTATGAATTTCGTGTATTGGAATATGTGGGATGATTCATACTTGAAAGGAGTGCTCAGTATTTGGATCATATATGGTGATAATAGTCCACTGTTCTGGTGACACTGAATGCGTGAGAGTCGTAGTCGTATATCATTCTGTACTCATACAGTGAAATTCTGAAATTTGTCCAACCTTCACTTATCTTATACTAAGATCGAAGAAATCCACGATGTACAACACACAGTAATAATCATCACTGAATCCAGTGTCACCAATTGATTCAAAACCTGTGTCACAATAATAATTTATCGTAATACATATTTGTAACGGAGCATTTGAAAATACTCCATACCCACACATACTGAACTGAGTGCCAATACCCTACTTAGCACTATAATCGCTGATATTATCCTCCGCCTCCTCTCCGAGTCCGCTGTAATATTGCTTCAAAACCCACGACGAATCGTCGAGAGACTTTTCAGCTAACTGTTGAAATAACCCTGCATCGACTTCGCCTCCTTCGTTGCAAACCCCCTCGTCACGGGTATCGTACACGTCGTCCTCTATGCGGATCTGTTGACGGCAGCGGAAGCAACATTGCGAAGACGGAGGTGGATCAGATGGAACATCGACAGCAGTAGCAACAGCGGTGTTACACAGAGAGCGACATGCTTGCCGGCTCCTGGATACATTGCGGAAACACCCACTGAAAACAAACACGAACAGAAAAATACACCCCAGGATTGCTACCTCAACAGAACCCAACTCCACCCTCACCTCGAAACTCAACATATTCGCAGAGCAAGCAAAAACACTAACGAAGACTCAAACAGTCGAAGACGGACCTTTACTGAAGGAGAGGAACCCCTAATATAAACTATATATCTGCCTGACTAACTCGAATATTCCATGTAGAGTGACCACCAAGTTTCAATGTATGTCGTATTACTTGCTCAGCCTTGGTCAAAGTCTACGGGCGACAGGGGGACCTGAACGCTCTAGGAAGTCTTTTCTCCGACCCAATTTGAACCCCAATCCGTCATTTACAGTGAAAAAAACGGGTTCTCCAACTAACGGATGCACGATTCCTTCTCGCCTCTCTGCTTTCATTCTCCTCAAGCGCCCGAGTGTCAAGTTGAACTCAGCAACAAGGTGCTCCATCAGAAAGGAATCCCCATTAACCTCCTCCGACAACAGCGTCACTTGCTGATACAAAGTGTTAGGCAGATCCTCTGTTCGACACCTTTGAGGGGTTTGATTTGGTGTAACCGGTACGGAGGCAGAATCCCCGGATGGTGTGAAATGGCACTGCGACTCTACATGAGTTTGTCGACGAGGGGTCAGTAGCTGTTGTAGGCCTCCGTTCACCGTCCCAGCCATTCTTCCGCAATATCGTGCAATAGTTCCTTCAGCCAGGTCTGGGTTCATCATGGTAAGGACCTTCACATGATGTTTGCACATGTTACCCCGTTGTGCCCAAACGCAGTTACACACTCCCCACTCCGAGTCAGGGTTATGTACTGTGTAACGCAGATGCCGATGCTCGGTCGAGGTTACCAAAGCGAATCCACCCTCTACCTCCGGCAGTGTCACGTCAGTATCCGGTATTTGTCTGGCTTTAAGAATAGATTCAACTGTGATGTCTTGGAGTTTCTTATTGTCCACGAACCCGTTCTCCTTGCGAAGGTCCTTGAACCAATAGTGGTCCAGCACATCCTCGGTTAGTGCAGTGATGCACCAATCCACTCTTCGTCCGGTCATCCTACTCCTCTCCGACCGTAATATGGACTTTGCAAAGCCGTGATAACCCTCAATTGCAGCATTTGTGTCCTGACCGCAGTACTTAAGGTTCCTGAATCCCACTACCCACATGTGGGCCTTCTCGACCCAATACTCCTTCATGTATTCCCAGAACTCCAATTCCTGAGGATATTTTTTCTGTAATTCTTCGAGGCGTGACTTTGCCCATTCTTGTCCCTCCAGTCCAGGTCGAGAACTTCTGTCATACATCATTCCACCGAGCTCTTTCATAATAGCTGCTCTTCTTGCATGATCAGCTATTTTATAACATGAATTTTTCTGCCACGCCCTTCTCACATGCCAAAGACATAGGAAAATCGAAGTTTCTGGCCATACCTCGCTGCAGGCAGTGTCACGATACGGAATTAAGGATACATAACCGGAAGGCACACATGAGACCAGAATGAACATGTGCGAAAGGAGTTCTTGTTTCGATATAACACTTTGTGACACTGACGCGGTACCCGTGACATTCAAATGGCAGGACGTCAGATTTTTTATCACGGAGCAGTAAATAGTTGTAATGCAGTTGTGTTATAGAAATGAGCGACATTGTGCGTCAGAGATGTAGGAAAGGGTTCACTCACTTTATCGCATTGATTTCCCCTTGTGCGCAGTCCACAATGAACGCAGCCGGTTTCCAATCTGGCTTATCTCCCACCATTCGTTCATTCAGTGCTCTCATCCAGGGAGTGAGGTCCGCTTCAGCACACTTCGACGTAAGGATGAATGCCACTGGGATTCCATTGTGCCATTCGTCGAAGACCATGAGTGTGTACAGTGGGAACTATGTCAAACAAACAATCCCGTTCAGCCGGAGATCAGTAAAAGCAGTACCGTAAAACAGTTCACCCAGATTACAATCATCCGTCTGAGCTTCATTGTCCGCAAATTCAGCACAACTATCACGATTCACATAGTGGGAAACAGAATGCTGACCTTTCTCTCGTTCGTTCCGAACGTGGCGTCTACTGAAATTCCGCTTCGATGGCCATGCTGCAACATCATCTGTCGCTGCCACTCCGTTTGTATTCCAATTGTGAAAGGCATGTTCGAGCCAGTGAGTTCTCCGGGAACTGCAACGGGCTTCTCTTTATTTGATTCGGTGTAGTAGAACACATTCTTGGGATTTCTTTCTACCCACATACGGACACTCTGAGCATCGTTTTTGTGCAACATGTAAGTCTCTTGGGCCAACTTACCTGAGATATTGCGAATGTCCTTTGTCGTGAGAAACAAGTCCCGCGTGATGTCCTTCCCTTCCGCCTTATACTGCTTAAGCAGGTCAATATGCTTCCTCATGATCTGGTTTGGAGAGTCTCTACGCCGCAAACAGTCTTCGACAAACGACCTAATCTCGGGAGACAGATGGGCTGAAAACGCGCTCCGATCTCCGATCTTCATACCTCCATGTACTATTAAACCGTCCTGGTTTATATGCTTCTCCTGAATAATACAAACCTCCGAAACGTGCGGTAAATAGAGGAGCCGCTTCACTGTGAATTGTGCTTGGCAGCCCCTCTTGATTGAGTTCCCCCATTTCTTCTTCGAGTCCCGCTTGATCTTTGGTCGTGGAACCGAGCTGTTCATCTTTTTTTTTTGATCTGGAAATTCCGCATCCGGAACATCTTCAGCAGGGTCCACGACTTCCCCCGGTCCTCCATTGCCGTCTCCCCCCGATTCCGGTGTGACGGACGCAGCAATCTCTTCCCTGAGTGCGTCTGCAGTGTCACAGAGTACTGATAGCAGTGGTGGTAGACCGTGGCAGACGCCTGTACAATCGACTACGGAGGGACTGTCTGGAATTGGTAGAGCAGACTGTGCAATAGGTGGCAGAGGTAATTGTTCCACACTACAGCACCCATCTGACAACCCGTTCTGGGAACTATGGTCGTGACACTGACGCCTGTCTGTCTGTGTCACAGGAGTCTGCTTTTTTTTCCGGGGAGCATATTTCCGAGTTGGAGTTTTAGACACCTTTCCAGTAAGGGGAAGTAATGCTTCGCAATGTTCCGCAATTCCAGGTAGAGCAGAAGGAAACTGGGGCTCCCCGGATTCAGAATGCACTGAAGCAGCGTCAGTGCTAGCAATAGGAGGTGCAGAAGGCAAGGAGTCCCCTAGAGCTCCCTGCAGAAGGTCTAGAAATCCCTTTTTTTTCCTCGGTGCTCTCTTCTTCGGCGGTGCGACATCCGTTACACAGCCAGAGTCCGACGTAGCAGGACATTCGGAACTAGCAACTGCCTTCCCTTTTGCGCGTGACACTCTTTTCCTCGGTTTTACCGGATGTGTCCCCTCGTCGGTGACACTGGTCCCATTAGAGATTGGTGCACTCTTCTTCCTACTAGGCTTCTTCTTCGCAGGTACAGAGGAGGTATTGCTGTGGTCGTCGTCCACTGGCAACGCATTCAGGTCCGGAATGTCACGTACATTACCAGTTCCAGGAGAGCCCTCACATGCCACTGCAGACAGAGTTTGTCCCTTCGCCTTCCTAGGACGTCGCCTCTTCGGAGAAGGAACCGGGTCCTCTACCATGCAGTCCATTGCGTCCGTGACAGGTGTCTTCGACTTGAATTTGCGTCTCGGCTTTCTTCCCGGTGAACTCTTAGTCCTTTTCGCTCTAGCTTTCCGGGTCGGGGCGAGTGTGCTGCCCTCAGGAACACAGTCGGGAACCCTAATTTTTTTTTTTGGCTTGGGGAGGAGGTCCTCAGATATTGGCTTCACAATATGTGAAAAATCCTTTGGTCCGTATTCGCATCTGAACCTGTGAATGCAACAATAGTAATTGAACATCCGCACAGAAACTGCTAATATACGAAGTTGAGAAATTGAACCGTGACAGTGAGGGAGGTACCTGGTGAATTCCATTGAAGTTTTATGTCCATCTCGACTTATATTGGGCTTACGGTTCTCCTTGTTAGCACGGAATTTGCACTGTGCACCTTCTCGACCACACTGCATACCTTCAATGAAGTCCCGAATTCTATCAGTTGGAACATAGCATTGTTGAACTACGTGAGATTTCTTGTGCTCACCTCGTGGGGGACGGTATTCAAGCTCCCAGCTGAGATCGCGCGGTCCGAAAATGCCTACAGGAGGGTATTGAACGCGGTCCTCGATTGCCTGTAATAAGAGTTTCTGGTTGTCAATGCCACAGGGATCTACATCTGACCTAACACCATCGACATCCATTGCACCTGGTAACACTGTGTCAATGCCCTCCTGGCCGCCCATCGACAGCACGATGTTATAGTCCACAGACGTAGACAGTCACCCGGATCCTAAAAGCCGAAATCGAGTACTGGGCTTTCTGTGGTATCACAGAAACCCTACAGAGGAACCGTAGTGACATTGATCATCGGAAGAGACGGCCTACATCTCGTGAATACCAAACGACCCCACAAACATCACAATGACAATGCATTCCCAGTATCAGAGAAGAAGAATAATCGACAAAGAGAAACGATCGAAGCCATCAATCGAAACCGACGAGTCGCGAAGCGAACACGAAAACACTGGAAACCTAGACACTGGAAACCCTAGTCGTGACTAGTTGGGCGAGGCGGGTTTATGACGTCATTGTGACGTCATATTTTTTGGGCTCACGGTCAGATCGGCGGTTCCAGTGTCTCAGGGTCAGCCAGTGTTTTGTGTCACAGGCGCCTCGACGGGCGGAGTGTCTCCGAGCTCATAGTGTCACACGTGAGGTGGATTTTACCGGATTCGCGAATTACCGGAACCGCCCGATCGAGGAAAACGCAGGTGGCCACCGTGGCGGGCCACAGCGCACGACACGACGGGACCCACCATTCCTACATGCGAAATAGCGTTCTCCCACTTTCATTGTGGTATCATAACTTGTGTAGGCTTCAGCGACGATTCCTCGATAGCCATGGTTGGAGCCCAAGATGCGAAAGCGAGCCTTGTGAAGATTCAAACAGGAGAGGTGGTTGGGTCGTTCTCGGAGCATTTGGATGTTATCACATGTGGAAGCATCTTGTCTTCTATGCCATTTGCAGCAACCGGTGATCTGGATGGGAGACTCATGATTTGGGACATGCACACCTTTGCAGTTCGCAATATCTGCGAGCATGAAGGGGGAGTGCTTCAATGCTTGTGGTCCCAAGAATCGCAACTCGTGTACTCAGGTTGCGCTGATGGGAAGGTGCGCGTTTGGGACCATCGCACGGGAGCTTGTGAGCGGGTATTCTATGGTCATACAGATAGGATCCAAAGTCTTGCGGTGGCCCAAAAGGGAAGAATTGTTATCTCCGGATCTGATGATTGCTCTTGTCGTGTATTTGAAGTTTAAATGATTCAACAATTTCCATGATCAACAACCATACGAGCATATTCAGTTGGTCCTGATGCAATAATCGTTAGTGCCCACGAAGCTTCGTACTGTAGCATTGGAAGGCTGCCCCTGTGAAGGAATTCAACTAACCGTATTACAATATCCTCTGATGTTTGCTTTCTCGATTGGAAGGCTACCCCCTGTAGAAAGATGTCGCCTGATTTCTAGGGCTGCTTCCAGCTCAATTGAATGATCATTAGAATATAAACCACTGACCATTACAGCGAACCAATTTGCCGATTGTGGTAGTGTGCCTCTTTGTGGCAGTAACCCTTCTGCACCTTTTTATCAAGAAACTCTTTCCAGCCTCCTCCCACTTGTATCTCAAGTCTATCTTCCTCTTTCTTGCGTTGAGCTTCATCAGCCATTAATCGCTTGTGACCATTTCTACAAACTTCAATGCAGGTCACGGGACGAAACCAGATAGACATCTTAATATAATACAAACCCCTTTCAAAAGGAATATAACAAACAAGGGATAAATACACAAAAACCTCAAAAAACAAAAAATAAATGAAAGCAAGAGCAAAGCAGAAAAAGGAAATAGCATATTTTCCTCATGTTGATTCATGTAATACCTTAGCTCCAGAAGCCCCAAAACCTAAAGTGGAATAAACTATAATAAACTAAAGTAAAAGAGAGTAAAGGTAACTAAACTAGAGTGTGATTACGTCCCTAAAGGAAGAGAAGCTTGTCGACAGCTACGTCCTTAAGAAGTAAATTGCAAATACTCCAAACAGGGTCAATCTTGTCACACTGTAATGAGAAAACGCTCCAGCCCCTGCTATCCTAAACACTAATAAGTCGGTGTTCAAAAACTAGGGAGAACTCGATACGTACTTCGACATGACTCCGGTAAGTATCGCTCTTTCTTTGGCCTTCAGCCTGCAGGAGCACACAACCCAGGATCACAAAAGCGAATTCCAAATGTAACAGAGAATGTGCAACTAATCTGCAGAGACGATGCATGTGTCTAGATGATGTACACAAAATCGCAGCAAAGAGAACGAAGCTCTTTGATGTAACTCTAGTGTAAGAAAATGTGATAGAATGGAGGAACTAAACTTATGACCTAACCAGTTGCTATTACAATATCACTGCTCATCTTCCGCATAGAAAGCATACCATCTCTACATTATTTCAATCAGGTCTAATTGACAGGGTTTAGGATTAGTGAAGAACGGTTTTGCTGAACGAAATTGAACTCGTTCGGATAATCTCTAGAACTGACTCAATCCAATTATGGTTCAAAAAAAACGAAATAAAAAAATTGATGGACGTTGTCATGAGCCAAACCTGCCAGCTGAACCAAGGCTGCTCCCAATCTTCTTAGGTTTCTGCGTCTTCTTTCCTGCTTGGGACTTCTTCTTTGCACCTGCTTTCTTCTTCTCGCCTTCTCCTTTGGAAGTGGATATCCCAACTGCTGATTTTGCCTTGCTCAGCACCCGCTTCTCCAGCAGTGCCACTCTCTCTTCTTCATTTTGAGCTGATAGCTGGAGCTTCCTCTCCATTTCTCTGACTTTCGCCTCTAACGCCTTGATTTTCTCTACAGAGTACTCTTCCTCGTCTACATCTTCCTCCTGTGACGACTCCCTTGTTTTCCTACCCGACACTTTTGAATCACTGGTTTCTTCTACGTTCGTATTCCTAGTTCTTACCGACTCTACAGGCTCAGGCAATTCATCTTGATCCATAGCTGATCGAACCTGTGATAGCTCGTCCTCATCGTCAAGATCCTCTTCCTGTGTAAGCTCCAGATCCAGTGCAACGTCGTCTTCGTCTTCAAACTGATCCCAGATTTCCTCTTCCATTGCACGCAGCTCAGTTTCACTTGCTTCGTCTTCCTCCTCTTCTTCTTCTTCATCCTCAAATGACTTCTCTGTAGCCGAGGATATAACAGTTTCAATCTCTAGCTTTTTGTCCATTTTCTTGGCAGGAGTCGACGGAAGTCTAGACTCCTGCGCATAGTCCGTGTCGTCTCTCACTTGCAATTTCGGAACAGAGATAACACGACGGTCAGGCTTCGGGTGCCAGGGGCTGTCCGACTTGGCAACCTCACAAGTAACCTTCTTCTCCACCTTCCCGAACTTCACCTTCACCCCATTGTACATCGACACAAAGCTGCCAAGCAAAGCCAAATTGCCATAGCTTAGTTCAAATCTTATCCAAATATCCACATCACAACACATGTAATTAGGTCGAAACGTCTCACAGAAGTGATCATAGCCCAGCAGTCGTAAACCTAATCAGGAATTTTGCATGATATCCAACACGGCACTTACTCGTATGCGTCGTCCTCAGTGGCGAATGTAAAGAAGGCAAAACCCCGGCACATAGGGTCGCGTGTTTTCTCATTCTCAGGCTCCACAATGGGTCGGATGTGAAGCAGACCCGGAGCATTACGGAACACAGCTCGCAAGTCCCTGTCCACCTTCCTCTTCCGTGGCAAGTTACCCACCCAAACTTCGACACCAGCCGGTGCTTCTGTAAAACCCGAATGCAAGGAAACTAAGTACTAACACCCCTGATTGTGAAACCGCTTCAATATCCACACCTAGGAAAGAGACGATGCAGAAGATAATGCACATTAAGAATTACACATTAGGATGTGCATTATACCAGTCACTTTTGGTTTCTTCGGAGTTATTTTGCCCTTGCTTCCCTTATTCCTCTTCGCTGCCTCTTGTGCCTTCCTATCAGCCTCAATCTCTGCCAACAGCTTCTCCTCCAACGCAAGGTCATACTCCTGCAACCATGAACTCAAACCTATCAGATAAAACCTCCAGAATTAGCCCCAGATAAGACCCAATCGCCCCACCTAAACAACTCAATCTCCTCACTGTTTGCAAAATCCTGAACTCAGGTTCCTACTTACGTTGCAATCCAAAACCTAGCTACTTGAAGATTGAATTTCCAGCTAACCAAGCGGAGAACATCTGCAATTGCACAAGTGAAGTACCTTGCCCACGCCAAACCCCGACGGTCTGTTGCGCATCCACTCCTCCATGTCCACATGATCTGGGACTCTATCCTCCTCTGCCATACCATCATCGTCGTCGAGAAACTCGAAGTCCATCGTCTCGCGCTTGGCCTTCCCAGCCACGACAACAAACTGCGACCTCTCGCTCGAAACCCATAACGAACTGGAGGAGGTGGAGAGCGAGCAGGGACGAGAGCACGCAGCAGACCCGGTAATCACCGAAGCCTGGAGAAGGTCCGGCGGTGGGTGCGGGACCAGGAAGGATAACGACGAGAGCGCCATTGTGCAGAATGCGAGCACACAATTGCAGTCTCTTCTATCAAAACAAAGTGTCTGCAAAGGAGAAGTGCAGATTGTGAGCAACAGCCAAATTGGGTCCAACACAGAGCAGAAGAATGTGTTCACCGCAGACCCAAGTAGCAAATTCTCCACAGAATAAACTCAGTGACACTGCAGCGTGACCCAAACCTTTGCAACGGCAATGGTTTCAGGTTGATGTGTATCTTATCCAAGCTGCTCCTCCGCAAGTCGCATCCTTGAGGAAACTTTTCGACAACTTGGTCGAACTTTTTCTACGCTTTCAGGCTACTTTTTGGGGTAATTTTGGGAGTTTTGAGTGACGTTGGTCGATTGGAATCTAGAGGAATTCTATTTGCTTTCCAATCTTCGAACGACTTGCAAACTGGGAGTTCATGTTGAGGGAAGTTCGTTAAGTGTGAAGAGATTGCCGGGTCATGATGCGAGTTTTTGAGAGGATTGTGGTCTGTGATCTGCACCTCGTTTTTTTTCTGGGGCTTCGTGGTTTCAGGCTGGTTTTGGTTGTTGACATGTGAGTCAGATTTCAGTTTCATTTCATTGACGTGGACGGTTAAGTTGTTGTAAATGATGGTTCTTTTATTCTGTGTTGATTAGTTGGCAGGGACAGTGCAAACTGGAATGGAGAAATGGAGGTCGGGGTTTAGGGTTTAAGGAGGTTTATCCGCAGCTGTGGTTCAATTCTCTGCAAATTTTGTGAGTACGCATGGTTACAGCTCTTGGTTTCTGAATCAATTGCGACGTGGAGGTCATGCGTGAGGGTACCCCACATTGTAGAAACGTATTTTTTATACATCTTTATCTAAAGAATGAGCATCCGTTTGTGCGAAGTTCTTCCGATCACTTGGAAATTGTGAATGGACACCAGCTATGTGTAATGCTCCGTAGCAAACTCCCTGTGGTTTTTACGGCATGTAGTCTGGCCCCATGTGGTGGGAATTCCGTGTTAGTTTGGTACAGATTGTAGCACACGCTTCTTCCAAAAAATACTGGAGCTTGCTCCTGGAGACACTGCAAGTGATGTGCCCCGGGTTTGTCCTGCAGTCTTCGAGGGGAGATTACCATTCAAGAGACCTTGGATTTTTGAAGCACGATGCCAGGGTGTTGGTCTGTATTTTTCACCAGATTATCTTGAAATTGTGCAGTTGGGACTTCCTGTTGCAGATATCAATTACCTGGGACTCTGTTAGGGATTGTGAATGAACTCTTCATGAACGTTTCAGAGTCCTCACACGTGAGAAGCTCTTTCACGCCTAGTAATCTCTTGAGACATTTGAGCAACTATGGAGCTTCCACAGCCAAGCCCCAAGTCTTGGAAGACGGAGTATTAAAATTTGTCGGATTTGTGATCTGCTGCACTTGCTGGCTACCTGTTTCTGAGAGTTCATGGGGTCTTGCCAGGATTTGGTCCTAATATAAATTGATCGACTCCAACCCCTCCAATGCTATGAACCTGTAATCTCCCTAATTGTCGTTCTCTTCCAAATCATTACGACTTTTTTGAATCCTTCACAGCCTTTCTTATCTAGAGTATAGCATATGGTAGGCTTGCCGTAGCTTCCCGTTCGGATGTTATAGTGTGGTTGATGGTGGCTGATGTTTGGCAGGAGTGGCACCATCCAACTTGCAGTTTCCGGAGGAAAATGATTTGCTGAGGGAAGTAGAAATTGGAGGAGAAGAAAACCCGTAAGCAAGGGTGCATTGGTGCCTGATATTGTTATTGTTTCATGATGGTAGATTACTAACTATGTAGTGAATTTCTTTTTCTTGCCTAAGTCTGGACTGCAAATATCGATTCTAGAATGATAATGCTGAGTTTGAAGAATTAGCTCATTCGAGGATTACATTTTGCGATGATAATAAGCTTTTTGGCAGTTGGAATGATGTCGAAGGAGCTTACATTTTATCAATAATGGATCAGAAGTGCCTTCGTAAATACATTTAAGGAAAGGACGTAATTGAGGAATATCAAGTCGAGATAGCAGAGAATTTTTGAAAAACTTGTACAAGTTGTAAGGACGAGTTTGCCAAGGGTCAGGTACACATCCATGCTTGTTCTTTAATAGAAAATCTGGACTGGCATAATGGCACGAAACATTTGGCAGGTTTGAGGAGAAGTGGCACATTGGGAGATTCTTATACCAAAACGTTTTGGTATGAATTGGTACTGGAAGTGGCACATAGGGAGATTTGAACTGGTGGTGACCTGGTTGGATTCTGTGGTATTGTACCAAAACAAAGGAAAGAGGTCCACTACTGCGTGTGCCAGATTCCCCTCCCTTACCTCGCAAGTCATTCTGGAGGGATGCTACTTTGTCACTGATGGGAGGCTCTCAACGCCACAGGTCAGTCTGTTTCCATATCCAGGTCACTAGGTTCTTTATCGTCTAAGGACGTGCATTTTTTCCTCTACAATACTCGGTTCCTTTGGAAGTTGGAATTTGATGATGAGATATTCCTAGCTTTACAGCCCGTCCTCGTGAATCTGCCTAGCCTAAATGTAGTGTTCGGAGTTATGGTTTCTCTAGTTTGGTTATAATGCAGATAATTCATGTTGTTATATGATCTTCAGATCACGGCAGTCGTCTCTACACCGTATCACAGTCTATCATGTCAGTGTTTAAATTATTTTCTTTTATTCATTGCGCCAAACATTCTGTGGAGAATACTTTTACAGTTTCTACATCGGCTTTTGATGCGCTGTCATCATAATTTCATTAAGTAACCCGGTGCTTCAATCAAGCGAGACTGCATGCAAGGCTTAGAATTAGAAGTGTCATGAACCCATGTGGCTTAACAGCCTCCTCTTTGAAGATTGTGGCGACTTGAGCTTCTGTTATGAGCAGTTTGCAGTCGTTTCATACTTGGACTTGTATTGAGCTCGGCTATGATTCACAGAGGCAATCTCTGTTAAAGATTATCACGATAAATATGGTTCTCCTGAATCTGAAGTTTTTGGAAATTTTATTTAGTATGACATGAACAAAGTACAGAACAATCAAGCTGCGATTTGTCTGAACCCATAGTTGAGAAAATGCTCTAGTACAGCATGTTTCAAAGCACGAATTACTTGATAGTTTTTTGTGCACTAACGATGCCGTTTACACGATTGTTGTGGCCAGGTTATACAACACCGTGGTGGGAAGACGCTGAGACGGTTGTCACTACCAGAACAATGACTGCTGATAAGTTTTTTTGTGAAGGAGTCCAACCATGCAGAGAATTTTACAAGAGCAAGTAAGTCCTTCATATCGTGCCTATTGAGTTCTTCCAAATTTCAACAAGCTATGGGAAGATGCTGATTTTATTAACTGTTTGCATCAATTGCCTACGTTCACCTATGAGCGTGGACATTTTGAAGTGAGGAGAGAAACTGTTCCGGGGTTGAGCATAATACAGTTGTCGGTGGAAATTCACATAGAAGAGCCGATATTAACTTACACTGTAATATGTCTCCTGTGACGTTCTAGTAAGGAGGAGCAGTACTACATTTTTAATTATGTACCTGCAACCTCGACATAACGGACATCTCCTCAAGGTAAATTCGGGACCTGATGATATCTACGGTTGATACCCGTTGATACCCGTTGATACCCGGGGATGTAGCTCAAATGGTTGAGCGCTCGATTCGCATTCGAGAGGCAGGGGGATCGATGCCCCCCATCTCCAGGAATCTTGGATTTTCCTTGGATTTTTTGCAAGTATAAAGTTTTTCAAGTTCCTCCTACTGGTGATTAAAGATCAGTTGAAATCAAAGTATAAGCTAACCTAAATCAATATGTAGGATGTTCTACCATAATAAGGTGATTCGACCAAAAGAAATTGAGTTAGAAATTATGTTAAATTTTTTGAAACGAAGGAGAAGAAATGATGAAGAATGCAGCTTGTTTTGTATTTTTATTCCCTGTAAATAATTCTCTATAATCCCTCAAAGTGGGAAGTTCATCAAACTTGGCCCTTCTTGTATACTAGACTCTTCCTCAACCAAATGTGATGGTGTTCTAAAGCAGTTAACTAACATCATGGAAGAGTGGACAATTATCATTATGTGGCAAAACCTCATTAGTTCACCAAAACTTGGTTGCTCATATAGAAATTCTCCGTTTTGAGTCCACCATGTCCCTGTTTCACTGCAACTCTACTGCACGCCTTGTGGGAGTTAACAGTTTATGGTATTCATACCTTACACTCACCAGTTCCATCGCCCCATTGAGATTGATACACTTCACATCTACAGAACTTCAACCAGGTAATTATGGTATTCCACTTACAGAGACAACCGAGTTCCCAAAGCTCCCATGGTTCCTCAATATGTTGCTCTGTATTTATTTTTCATTTTCACAAAGTTTCTTTACGACCTGCCAATTTGGTCCAAGTTCCGGAATCTGATGAGAATCTTTTGAGCTCTCATTCTCCATGTAATCACAAGTCACCTAGCAATATGTCTCAGCCGTCCGATGCGCTTCCAGATCCGACGGTTAGGATAAGTGAGGGGGATGTAGCTCAAATGGTAGTGTTAGAAAGGTTTTAGAAAGGTTCTAAAAGGATGCGACCTCGGGAGCACCGACATGCAACTCCCGGGTGTCTTAGACTGAAGTAGACTAGAACACTAAGTTAGTCACAGTTAATCCCTCAGTGTTATCACCCAAAGGGCCTTGAAGTTATCACCCATGAGGCAATAAATAAGCGGAGCCTGAAGGCTACCACACACTTTCCATTTTCATTTTTCCCCTTTGCTCTGAGCTTTGTAACATGTTATCAGCACGAGTTGCTCTTGATTTGTTTACTATTGCTCATTGTTTCTTACTTTTGCTCACTGTTTCTCACTATTGCTCTTACTGTTTTGCTTTCATTTGGTCACTGTTGATTTGCTCTTGGTCACTGTTCATTTGCTCTTGCTCACTGTTCATTTGCTCTTGCTCACTGATTTCCAGCACTATTCTCAGTGATTTCCAGCACTGTTCTTACTGTTTTCTCACTATACTGTTGATTTTCTCACTAATTTGCAGATTTGGTTAATTATTGGCTGACTAGTTTTCCAGTTTGCTATGTGGTTTATTTCATCTCTGGTTTATTTCATTTCTGGTTTACCTGCTTTGGTTTTTCCAAAAAGTACTGGTTTGTTTGCTCTCGGTTCATCTGCTCTGGTTTTATATAAGTTCTAGAGCCGCCAGGAGGAGCTTCATGTGGTTCATTTGTTTACTGCTTTTTGTTTATTTGTATCTTTTTGTTTATTTGTTTTACTTACTAGGTATCAGTCAGATTTGGTTTAGTCAGATTTGGTTTAGTCAGATTTGGTTTATTGTTTGCTAATTGATTCTGCTCTGGTTGCTTCAAGTTCTCAGTTTGATGTTTGCAGTTTTTATTTTGCTGACTGGGTTTTGGTTCTCAGTTTGGAGTTTTTCTTTATTTGTTTTCTGCTCTGGTCTAAGTTTGCAGTTTTTATTTTTATTTTTCCATTTATTTCTTCTCTAGAGTTTTTCACCTTGGTTTTTCCATCAACCTTGGTTTTTCCATCAGTATCAAGTTGTAGGACTGCAAGCACGAGGACCACCAGCAGACCGCAAGACAGACGACTTCAGCCATAGCCGGGAGTGACCTATTTCCCCTCACTCAGATTTTATTTCTACTCTTGGTTTTTGAGTTTTTTTTACTAGGTGTTGATTTCTATATCTTCCCTAGGTAACATCGGAACTCACTAACCGTGCAACGAAGGTTTCTGTCACAGAGAAGTTGGAGCAGTTTGTGTGGCCGTGCCCCTCCTAGGAATTGACAAGCTTCCGAGTGGGCCAGCTCTTGAGGAGCTCTTTCCTTCGTCATGGCTAAGTCCAAAGCCAAGATCAAGACTCTCATGTTCGATCCTTTGGCGGCTGATGGCACTAATTTTTTGGAATGGTCTAATGAAATGACTACCTTCCTATGTGCAGAGGAATTGGACGGAGCTTTGAACGCCCAGACAGCGGCTACGCTTCAAAGTTCTTGGAAGCATCAAGCTTTGATGATACTTCGCCGTCACATAGACGCCTCATTGCGATCACAGTACATTCAAGTCAACGACCCGACAGAGTTATGGAAGCAGTTCCAAACTCGTTTTCGACATGAGAAGACTCTCTTTTTGCCACAGGCACGCACTGATTCGTATAGGTTGCGTGTGATTGATTTTCCAAACTTGAAGGCTTATGATGCAGAGATGCACCGCATTGTTGCACAACTCCGTCTATGTGGGGACGTGATCACCGAGGAGCAGCTTATTGAGAAGACACTCTCAACCTTTCCTCCTGCTAGTTTTGTTCTTGCTGAGCAATATGACAATATGAATTATAAGTGTCATTCTGACCTCATGAGTAAGTTGTATCAAGTTGAGAAGAAGGCGTTAGTTCGATTGAAGAATGCGGAGGAACGACCAGTCCGGGAGATTCATTCCACTCAGAAGCCATCAACTATTGAACCGTCAATTGTTCCTACCAAGAAGGAGCCAGAACATGAGACTCACAGCACTGAAGCAGCCAAACGCCAACCCCGAAGTACAAGTGGTCGTGGCAGAGGGCGTGATGGTCGATATTCCTCAAGAAGAGAAGACCACCGATATCAGTCCAATCAACGTTATCATAATGAGGGTCAGGACTATTCCAGGTATCACAACAACCATGAATATCATCAACGCTATCAGAGTCAGTCTAGTCAGTCTCCTAGAACTAGTCCCGCTAAAGATACGTGTCACCGATGTGGAAGACAGGGTCATTTTGCTAGAGGATGTCGTACCCCCGAGTACTTTGTTGAAATGTACAGGAAGTTACAGAAAATGAAAGAGGAGAAGAGAGAAGTGCACACTCTCGATGCATCCTCTTTCAAAGGCATCGAAAATTATATGGTCTGTCTGTCTAGTATAAGTTCACGGTCTAACATAGCACTTCTAGATAGCGCATCTACTCATTCTATTTTTCGAGATCCTCAGTTCTTTGAGGCCAATTGCTTGGAGGGTCCCTGGCAAGAGTGCACTATTACTACCATTGCCGGAAGACGGAAACTTAAGTTCCGTGAGGGCCGGGCAACAATAGTATTGCCTGGGGGATTCCCCCTCGAGTGTGAAAGAGCTATGTATGCTCCAGCCGCACCCCGTAGTCTGATCAGCTATCGGGACTTGCGTGCAAATGAGATCCACGCCTTCACCCAAGGGGAAGGTGATGATGAAAGGGCGCTAGAACTCCGTAAAGGGGCGCAATTGCTTGCCATGGTACAAGAAGGTACCACTGGACTTTATGAAGTATTGATTGCAGCAGCTACAATGCGCCCAACTCCCCAGCCCACGGAATTCAGTGGCCTCAAGCTCTGAAAAGAGTTTTATGGACTTAAGCAAGCAGAAAAAGCGTGGTATCATCATCTTCAACGCTTTCTCTCAACTCATGGGTTCACTTGTCACACAACTCTTCTTTTCATCTTTGTACTTCGTAAGGATATTGGTTATGTTATCTTGCTAGTATATGTTGGTCGGACTAGCTTCGGTTTAGGCTTGCAGGTTCATCACCTCTCTGACGGAAGTATTCTTCTTCATCAAGAGACTTATGTGAAGAAATCGAAGCACTTCAACATCGCAAATTCCAACCCCATCTCAGCACCGATGATTGGCCGAAGCAAGGCTAGAGAGGATCTTTATCGACCTTGCGAGGAGGAGGAGGAAAAACTTGAATAGCAATGTTACCTCGCCGCGGTCGAAGTTTTGATTCATCTTGACCAATTTTAAAGGACATACTCTTTTCTCACCCGAGAGTTTTCCCCACTGGGGTTTTTCCTCAAAGGTGAGTTTTTAATGAGGTGCTCCTAGGTCGAGGAGGAGTGTTAGAAAGGTTTTAGAAAGGTTCTAAAAGGATGCGACCTCGGGAGCACCGACATGCAACTCCCGGGTGTCTTAGACTGAAGTAGACTAGAACACTAAGTTAGTCACAGTTAATCCCTCAGTGTTATCACCCAAAGGGCCTTGAAGTTATCACCCATGAGGCAATAAATAAGCGGAGCCTGAAGGCTACCACACACTTTCCATTTTCATTTTTCCCCTTTGCTCTGAGCTTTGTAACAGGTAGAGCGCTCGATTCGCATTCGAGAGGCAGGGGGATCAATGCCCTCCATCTCCAATCCATCATAATTTATATTAATATTATGTATTTAGTAAAAGCGGATCAAATTTTTATGTAATATTTCACTTTTTTACCTACACATGAAGGTTTGAATTTCAATTAAATTAATTGGCTTCAAGACTTTGATTCCATCAATGATAATGACCATTGTTTATAATATAGGAAGATCAAGGTAGTCCATTTACTTCTTAGACCCTTTTTGACGATGTAAATAGTCACTATGATGTTTCCAACAATCAAGTAAATTTAAATAAAAGAAACAAATATTTCAATGTAACTCCTAAAGTTCTTTGATTATTTTGGGGAAAAAACTTTCAAAATACATCTTTAATATTAATAAGTTGTTGATTTCTAAAATTGGTGACTTTATGATATTTGTAACCATATGACTCTATACCTACCTTTCATTCAAAGGTATATATTAGTTTTGAAAGCAATCCTCTATATTGATTGAGATATTATAAGTTCAAAATCACTATTAGAATGATTCCCTTCTAGAATACCAAACCCAAACAAGGTCTTAGAGAACTTTAGGGAATAAAATAACAATAGGATATTCAAACTATTGTGTTAACACAGTTGATGTATAAATGGTAGCTACAAAAATGAGTATAACTACATAAAACACATTTACTAGCCAACAAATTCAAGTTATTGGAGACAATGGATGCAAGAATGATGGTTGGGATTTAAATTTGGTTCAAATGACGCAAAAGAGTGATGGTAATGAAAAGATAAATCAATGCTTCAAGTTTTCAAATTGTGCATTAATTCTTAAAGCTCCTCAAAAGCCAAAACAATTCACAACACTATTCTGGATGACTTTTTAGAGATGATTTTTTTATATATATATATTTTAAATATATTTTATTATTTGTTCAATTAGAATGAAGAATGGACAATCTAATAAAATCATCTTTCTTAATAAAATGATCCTATGATTTTGCATTGATTGAATACACAAAAATGTGTTTTTACATTAATCAAAGATAGAGAGGATTTTCTTTTTAAACCAATAGAATGTATGCATAAATTAAAATTCCAATAAAATCAAGCATTTGAAGCATAGGTTTTGATTTTTAGAAGTTGAAAAATAAAACCAACTCATACGTTGTTTCATTTTGTGGTTTTTTTCCAATTATTTTGAAACATGTATATTTGTTGCATCAATAAAGAACAATTCATCCAACTAATACAAAGGCAGCTTAAGAAAGCAAAAAAAAATCTATGAATCAACAATCTAAGGTACAAAACATGTGATTAAAATGTTTGTAGGAAAATTTAGCTTTTTCAAAAGATCTTGGAAATCTCTAAAGGCTTCAAGGAATATATTTATTATTTTGGAGAATATAATAAAAATAATTCAATAATATATTGTTCTTTTTGTAAAATTTATATTTTATCGAGTATTAAGTTTGTTGGTTCCACATAGAATTTAGTTGTGAACTGGTTAAAAAAACATAAATCCTCTTGCCATTATTTGAGATGATGCTTCCATTTTATATAATATAAGTAATATAGAAATAAAAGATGAAGATTAACCCCTAAAGGTTCTGGAAATCCAAAATGGCTCTCTGCTGTTTCGGGCAGCCTAGATGAAGGGGTTAAAAGTAATATTTTTGCCTAAGAATTTTACTGGATGCTCGTTATATAACAAAGTGTATGTGGTAAAAATTTCGACGCCAAATTTCACTTTTAGAACCTTCATCTAGGAATTTTAGGTTTCAAGTCCAAAACGGGCAGTTTAAAATTAGGTTTTTTTAGAATTTTTTTTTTGGAAATGTGTTCATAACCAATTCACTACTCAAAATCCAAAGTGGCCTATGTCAAAAAGCTTACCAATTTTAGAAGGGCAGCCTCCAAAAATCACAGAAACGACCTTCTCAGTTTTTGGTAATTTTACAATTTTTTCTTTCAAAATTTGAGATTTAGGAATTTTTCAAATTTGTTTTTTCCAATAATTCAAAAAATCATGGACATAACTTTTAACCGTTCACTTTTTTAAAAAACCAAAAGCATTTCACGTCATTTAGGTTTTACCATATTGTGGTTTTTGCACCTTCTTGTGGAAATTAATTTGCATGAAGGCCAAAAAACTGTAATGAGACTCTAAAATTTTGCATGGAGGTGCTCAACTTAGTTACCTACATGGAAAAAAATATGAGCAAAATGTTTGAGGTAACAATAATCAAGTCTCCCTTGGCACCATTTAGAGTATGCCTTTCCCGCAAAGCCAAAAAAAAAAAAACAGTAAACTTTGAACGTTATAATCTCACAAATGGTAAAGATCCAACCGTTGAAATTTAACATGGTATTAGTGCAGGTAGTTAGGTTTAAAATCTTACGGTTGGATGTATCAAAAAATTAAAAAATTAAGAATCATACTTCTACTTCTACAAGGTCGTCAAAAATCACAGTTCTTGGTTTTGGAGGTCCAAAAACGGCTTGAACCTTTAGGGGTTAACCTCTAAACAACCATTGTCATAGAATGGACTTTTTGGAATTTTAGGCAGGTTCCCAGTTGACAATTTTGGATATGAGTTTAGATTTTTTGGTAGACGTAGGAAATTGTAAGAGCTTTGCAGGAGTATAATTTCTTTTGGCACTAGTCATTGGAAAAAATATTTATTGTGCCCGGAGCTATTTTTCTGCCCTTAAGTACCTCCAAGTTTTGACACATCCTTTTCACTTTTGGGATTTTCTATGCAAATAACTAACATGATTGGCTTTGAGAACATTAAAAAAAAAAAAAAAAAAAAAAATTAAAAAAATTAAAAAAAATTAAAAATAAACTTATAATGTGAAAGATTTTCATTTTGTAAGGAGCCAAATTTTTCACATCTTTTTTGGTCAAGCTGAAAAATAACAATTTTTTATCACATAAAAGATAGAGATTTTTTTTTTCCAACATCAAGAATAGACATAAACCTTTGTATTGACAGCATGGATTTGTATTTTAACAAAAAAAAGGTTTATCAAAAAAATAAAATGAGTATTAGCAATAACATGAACCTATGTTCAATAGACAATTCTTTTCACAATGCTACATTTTTATTTTATTTTTTAAATCTAAATTTTGGTACACAATTAATTAACACCATGTACACATATTAGTTCAAAACCTCCAACTTGTCCAGTGCAAAACATTTACTCAAAGAGAAGTTAAAGTCTGTTGATCCTATTTAGAAGGATTAAAAAAACAATGTTTTTTATTTCAAACAATTTTCTAATCCACATAATTTTTTGCATGATCTTCTAAAAGTCTTAAATCGGATCCTATGGTTAGAAATGCAAAAAAGATTTGATTTTGGTTTGTTCACTTTTGCTTCAAAAATGGTAGTGTTGTGAGTGTTTTTGATAAAAAATGGTCACGACCGATTAGAGGTTAAAAAGTTGTTGATTTTAAATCACTACTGTCGTATTCATGAATTTAAATTTTGAGATAGGAGAAATTCAGTTAGGAAGAGTTAGGAGACCATTTGGATTTTAATTCTCTTTGTTTATAATATTTTTCTAGTAGCCCTTCAAACATTCCCACTAGTGCCATATACATATCCAAGTACTATTTCGTACACAAGCTCTCCAAAATTTCACTCTTACTGGTTTTATTACTTCTCTTATTACATACAATAACTAGTAAACTCTCAAAGTCAAAAAATTGAAATCCAAGTTAGTTATACAGAATGATGCACTTTTTATTTTATATTATATTTTGGAATTTTTAACCCAAAAAATTCCAATAACTCCTTCCTTGCTTCCTTGTAAAGTGATGTATAATATTTTGATTTTAATTCTTTAAATGCTTATTCAAAGAATCGATAGTATTTAAATATTTCCCAATTACTTCTTTAAACACCATGAGTAGTGTTCATTTATTTTTTGAGTTTCATAATCTTAAATCCTCAAAAGTTTATATTCTTCTCTTCTTCATAAAACCATTTTTTTTTCTTTTTTTCTAGACATGGGCTTCTAATACATATTGAAAGGAAACACACATAGCATTTTCTACTATCAATTGGAAGCAACATTGGAAGTACTACTTTATTCCAAGATTTCAAATAGAAATTTTAAAACAAAAACCAAAAAAATGCCAAAGAGAGCTCCGTATCAACTAAATTGTTTATCTTGTTTATTGGGAGCTTGTGCTAGTATGCATTGATTGTAGAAAGCAGTACCATAACACCATAGCAGGTTCGTTCATTCATAAATCATCTCCCAGAAACAAAACGTAAAAATTATGAAAACAAAAAACTGATTTTTTTTTTTTTTTTGGTGATCTTTTATTATATCTCAATCATTTGGAGTTATTTTAAACAATTTTTGCTAATAAAAGTAAATCAAGAAAATCAATTTTTGAGGGGCGAACGTAATTTTTCCAAAAATAAATAAATGTATGTGTGGCATGGAACGAACCTGCCATGGTGTTACAATACACTTTCATTTGCAAAAACCTATATGCATACCTACATACACACATGTATTGTCCAACATCATATTCTATCAGTGTTGCTGTCAAACTGTAGAGTCAAGGGTCTAGGAACCCAAGCCCCAAGGTCAGCAATGACCATAGTCGAAATTCTGGAATCCAAACTTCCAAAAGGCGAACAGTTATCACCAAGCAAGAGAGTAATCCACTTTGGGAAGAGAGATCAAGGTTTGCATGACTCCAAACAGTAAATGGAACCTCAAGAGTTGACTACTCACATAACTACTGACATGACTCTACCTTGTGAGAAAACATTGCCATCCATTTCCAGTCACACCGCATTCCGCAAACACACTTCAACACTCTCATCAACATCAAATCAGCTGTGTGGCATCATAATTACGAAGCTGAATTGGCATAATTACGATGCTCAATTGGCATAATTTCGCAAGCTCCAGACCTCAATTCCACCCTGATCTTAAATCCAGTTTCCTTGGGATTTGACACATGAAGATTCATACACAGGGGAGGTTTATTCCTTGCACTCTAAAATGTGCGCGAGTTTGAATAGTAGGCATTCTTATGACTCAAGTTCATGGAAACGGTTGCATATCCATGACCTGGGATCAGAATCAGAAACTCCAGCCATGAGCAGCCTGGAGACTTCAAAGGCGCATCATAGGATGCTTGAACATTCCCGTTCACAAGAAGACTGCAGGTGAGGGGGTGGGGAGTAGCGCCCTCCTGATTGGGGAACAAAGATCTGCGGAAAACAGAATATCTGTAGGCTATGAACCCAGTCAGTGTTTGGAATCCTAAGATGCAGGTACATAACCGGCGTTCAGGGCACATGTGCAGGCTCCCAGACCATCCCCTTTTTTCATGTTTCCTCTCTTCATTCATGATTGCAATTCATTTTAAAAACCAAAAACCAAAAAAACACCCAATGAAAAAAAAGAGGGTCAATACCAGACTTGAAATATTCTCTCTGTCTGTGATTTTATTATTAATTTCATTTGTCGTGTTTTTAGAGAAAAAGAAGGTGTGGAAAAGGTGTGACTTGGGTCTTGAGGCTCCGGAGTCCAGTCTTGCAAGCTCCAGTACTCAATGAAGCCTGACAAGGCTCCTCCCACACAATAAAAGCTCAAAGGCTGAGGAGTAAGTTAGAGGACCTTCCTTCTCTACCATTTGACTTGACTTTCCTAAGTCCGTCATTAAGTCACTCTCAGTCCTGGTTCATTACTTGCCCACCAGTATTTGTCCCATTAGTGTACCGAGCACCGTGTCAGCCAAGAAAAGCCCACTCTCGCCGAAGCTCGCTATTTAATGCCTGCATAATTCTGCGGTTCGGATTGGGAGGATGTGGAATCTTCGGCACGGAATTATTCGGTCCTCGGTCCATGAAAACATTCTGTCTGAGTCTGGACCGTCTCGAGTCTTGAGAGCTGAAGCAGCGGGGATTTATGAGAGACTTCGCTTCTGAGAGTTTCCTCAGGACCCAGGTTGCATGGATATATACTGTGCAGACTTAACGGGTTGTGTTTGGATTTTATCTCCTGGTCCTATGACTCCTATCTACAAAGGTGTGACTGCATAATTTTATTGTTTTCAGTACTGTAATAGGAGCCACGTAGGATATGGACCCAGCTTCGACAATGACCTTGTGAGGACCAAGCACAGTAGTGAATATTGTGTGTTCGATATACTGGAGGTGCAAGATTATTTGCAGCATCTACCAGTGTTTGAACAATGAAATGATTCACCTGATACCTCATTACATGAAGTCTACTCTCTTAATATCTCTGCATGTGAAACTTGACATAACACCCATAAGTCTTATCCACACAAAGCAATAAAAATCCAATGCCAAGCGTTCGTATTTAACACAAAGAGGTTCACTGACAAGGGTCTTGTACAAAAGATTCACTAGATGTGTGTACCAATTCAAGTTATTGATTCCACAAAACGGTGTGCCTAGCAGAATGAGCTACCGCCAAGCCTACAGGAAAGAACGTTGGCCAGTGAACAGCCTGGGCACAAACACTATGCCTACCCAAAAAGAAACCTGCCCTGGCATACATATATGCATTATAATAGTCGGACCAGGGAAGTGTGTAATATTCTTCACGTAAAGAGATAGATGACATCAGCAGTAACGACTAACTGCTCTCTCTCTCTGGAACAGCACCGGACTTCCAAATTCCAAACTGCTCTTCAACTGTACTACGCTTGCAAGACATTCACTACCAAGCACCAACATGCAGGAACGATCGGCGTTACTAACATAAAGAAATAATCAATCTCCACAGACGATGAAAACCATGATGCTGCACGACACGGAAAATGCACAAGGACAAAACATACAAGCAGAAAAGAGTACTGCGGGTACGGAAGATGCAGAGCAAAGTCACAAGTGATGGAAGAGTTTCCCGACAAAATGTAATAAGCAAAATTTGGGCAATTACAGCATCCGTAATTATGTGACGAAAGAATGCGTGCACCCAGTTTTGATGAATCATCTGTATAATGCACAGCTAGCTCCTGCATCTGTAGTTTGCAACCAAACTACTGGTTGTTGGTGGAACAAAAAATAAGAATAGTTTACCTGACATTGACCTTTACCATGGAAATAAACCAAAACCTTTACCAGTGTCTTAAAGGGCGGTGGATAGGCAACTGATCTCACTGCTTGATGGTTTAACCCTACGCCATTATCCTTCGTGAACCTCCCCGGTCAGATGATAGAGCACCTCAAAATGTACACACGTGCACAGATTCAGTTCGCGGAAAAAAGACTAAAGCTAGGAGCCCGCCTAGTCAATAGCATCTGTGTGCTAAGTGCGTCCTATTAGTTAACCCTGCCAATGTTACAAAGTTGCGTTCAGAAAAATCTCGTCTGTTAGTTGATCCTCCCCACTCCCGTTCCCATTCATGAACAGCTCGGCATCCTTCTCCTCTTCATTCGAGTAATCCCTCCTCTCTAGCTTCGCATGGGACGCGATGAATATCATTTTCTCCGCCTTGTCCACTGCTAACCGCGAGTTTCCATTCCGGTACGCCCACCTCCATAACGACCAGTTGCACTTGAGCCCACAACTGGTCGCATGAAGAAAAATTAACCGGACTGCCACTTTACCTAGCGACTTGTACTCGTTAAGACAAGTCTCCCACACCAAACGCCGGCTCTGCGGGTTAACAGCCCTCATCCGGCCAGTTAACGGATCCCGCTCCTTGACCTGAACGGCTTGCGCGTACAGAGGGTCAAGCCCTTCGGCACGCCACTTCATGAGCTCCATCAATGCGATGTGCGCTTCCTCCCTCGGAACAAGTCTGGTTATCAAACGGTCCACGTCCTTCTCCTGCTCACTGGTTAAGCACCGGAAGGGAGGTAAGTACTTACCACTCGAGTCGCGTAAGAGGTAAAGAGGGTCGAGGATAAACGCCGCGGCCCATGCCGGGTGGTAATTTTTGTTAAACCGCTTCTCGATGATGCCATAAACCGGCGCCTCGTCCTTGTCATATTGTGCACACCAGTCCTTCACTTTGGTCCGGAGCTCGTCCCAGAGAGGCAAGCACTGACTAACTAACGGTCGATCGACTTCGATATCATTAACCATCACTTTCACTATCTTAACCAAGTCCTGCACCGCGTCGAGGTCGGACCAGAAGCGCATGCTGCCCACAAGATCCGTCACGTCGCGCCGGAGCTGGTCATCTTGGAATTGCAGACTGAATTGCTCGTCGATAACCGTGTGTTGAAGCGCTCGTGCGGAAGCCGCAATGTCATCGAGCATCACAAGGACGTATGCGTAGTGAGGATCCGCGAACTGAGGGTCAGGTGGAGTTCGTAATAGTTTCACGCTTTCGTATTCCTGAAAACAACGACAAGGATGAAGTTTCGCAAGTCAGAACAATCCTTTCGCAAGAAGCTCCATTCTAAAATCGAAAAAACAATCGGCCTATGCTTGCTCCCTGAAAACAACCAGAGATATGAAGCTTTTGGACAGCAAACGAGTTGTTTCTACAATAAAAGCTTCAAACTAATGATCAGGAAACGAATAGTGACTTATGCCTCTTTAGCAGTACATCGTCTCTATCGTTGGAAGGATTCTACACAACGTACAAATCTCTCTGTGTTTATTTTCCTCGGGCATTGATGTGACTTTTCTACATTCGTGAGAACGAGTAATACTGAGTGCTTGTGGATCATATGTTCACAGAAATGATGACAAGAAAAATGAAGCTTGGACTAACCTGGCGTTGATACTTTTGGAGGTACATGCGAGCTTGCGGTTGGCTGTTGAAGAAGGCAGAAACCTTCATACATTCACTTCCTACAGACCTAAAGAGCAACAAATGTTTGTTGAAGTCTTTCAACAGATTGCTGAAACCCTGCGCCTGACAAGACAAGTTCACCATTCTTGGAAATCGATACTCCAACCCCTGCAGCGCTTTCAGCGCGTACTTATCGGCGTCGGCAACGATGCCCACGCACCGTTCCGGCGCCGGTCCACAGATGGCCAGCACAGCCTCGGCCAGCGTATCTTCGACGAGTTTCACAGACACAGGGCCGGGGTTCACATTGACGACACTACGGAACAGAGTGCTCCCGTTGGGAAGATTCATAGTAAGGTTGATCAGACTCTCCCCCATGCCAATTGTCTTCTTCTTCCACCCATCGGAAGAGAGCTGGAAAAACAAAGCCTCCCGGAGCTTCAGCTCGGAGTCTTGCTTCACCTCTTCGAATTTCGCGTCCAATTTCGCGCCTGCCAGGTACCGGCGACTCACAGGCGGCAACCCTAGCTGGCTCATGAATGCCTTGAACTTGGGATGCTCCACGCAAGAAAACGAAACCGTGCCGCAAGACTCGTACAGCCACTCCGCCAAGAGGTTGAGCGCCGCCTCCGCCTGCTGCTTGTTCGGCCCTCCGAACCCCTGCGCGCCCCCCACCTTCATCCCCGGGCACTTGAGCTTCTTCACGCTGTCCTCGAGCTGCGCCAGCGCCCCCAGATCCTCCCGCCCGCCCGAGAGCATGAACGGCGTGTCAGGCGTGGCCCGCACCACCAAATCAGTGCACGCCGCATCCCCATCCCCGCCCGACAGCGACGACGCCGCGGGCGCGTTGCGCTTCCGCGGCGTGATGGCGCCCGGCGTCCCGCCGGGCTTCGGCCCGGGCTGCGACGCCAGCGGGCTCGGCACCATGCCATTGAAATTGGGGCACGTCCCCCGCTTCAAATGCTCCGACGCCGTCCTCGACGGGTTGCTCGCCGAGAACATGGCATTGCACAGCGAGCATCGCAGCTTCACCGCCTTGGGCAGCCCCGTGTCCGGGTGCGGCACCAGCAGCGGCAGCAGATGGCTCCAGTACCACGCCCCCTTCCCCTTGATGGCCTTGCTGCGCACCGTCACCAGCCCCTCGTAGCGCTTCTGCAGCGCCTTGACCGACAAATCCTGGTCCTCGTGACTTGCCATAAACTCCCCTCCCCCTCCCTCCCCACAACTCCCCTTCAATTCCCCTCACCACTCCCCCCCGATGCTACTCCCCCTCACCCTCATCGCCATCGCCCCTCCCTCCCTCAACCCTACCATTGCCCCCCATACGGTGGCGCTTGCACCAATCTCCCCTGACGCCGTGCCCTACCCCTGCGGTTACTCATCGCCACCCCCTCTCACATCCCCTCCGAATTCCCCCCCACATTCCCCCCATTCCTCCCCTCCCCTCCATCCCCCATCCCCCCCGAGCTCCCCATCCCTAATCCCCCATCCCTCACCTCCTCAACACCACACTCCCCTCCATCCAAGCTTATACTTTCACCTCAAACTCCAACCTATCTGACTGCCTGACGAACTCTGACTCACAACCAGCAGCAAGCAAGCATCAAGTAAACTCTATGCTCGAACGCAAGAGGAGTGGAGAGAGTGTGGTTTTGGCTGTCCAGACAGGCCCACAGACAGGCCCACAGACACAGACACAGACACAGACACAAATACATACACAACTGGAGGGAAGAAGAATACTACTACTACCAACAAGAGATGGATGTGTTGTTGTTGTTGTTGTTCTTGTGTGTGTATGTGGACGACCAAAGACCGGCGCTTTTGCGCAATGCAAGGGGACACACAACACAACACAACACACAACTCGCAACCAGAATGAAGCCTTTGGTCTTGTGACTTCACTTCACTTACTTACCCATCGTCCATCATCGTCATGTGCTTCGAGAGACGAGCCCGGGCTCGGTATATTTAACAACTGATTTACTGTTAACTTCACCGCATTGATACGGTACCTTTTTTTGTGCATTACGAGGAGGGTTTTTCTTTTCCAATTTTTAAGAAATTTAATGATCATGTGTAATTGCAAATGATCATGTGTGATGAAGGTAACAGAATTTTTCGGCTCTGGCAGCTGGTTTTTGTGGTTTTTTTAAAATTGGGGGAGAGTTGCAGGGATTGAGGCCACCGAACTTAAATCATTTTTTTTGGAGTGATTCGAAGGTCTTGACGTGATGTGGTGAAGTTATAGTCTTGTGAGTATTTATGATAATTAACAGATGTGGTTAACTTGACCTTTTTTAGCGACTATTCGTGTGATGCTGGACGTCTCTTCGAGGAGGTGCTGTGTGATTAATACAGCTTATGAATTAACATTTTCTTTTAATTAAATGCTAGTTTCCTTGAGCCCCTTTTAATTAAGAATGAAATCTTTGAACTATGATTGTTAAAAAAAACACAGTACAGTAACTGAGTTTCTAACTGAATTGGTTCGGCTCTCCATCTGGGTGATGATATTTTAATTTTGAAATGATATTCTGAATCACCAGAAAATGGGCCTGAAAGACAGTAGACAGTCAGTCTTCTGGGCAGCCCAAAATACACTTAATCAAAATGACTGCTAACACACAAAGGACTTCCCTGTAGCCTGTGACTTGTCACAGTGCAGTCTTGAGTTTGACGTAACACCTTTTGGAATGACATTATAAATTCTTTTTTATTTTTTTATTTTTTTATTTTATTTCTTATTTTGAAGATTGGAAATTGGACCCACATGGCAGGGGCCCTGACTCCTGTTCAAGGGTGGGTCAAGGAGGAAGGGAATTCCGTTAACCGCTCTGGCAACTGGCTGGTGAAGAGGGGATATGAATTATGTATGTGTCAGGTACAGGGGGTCGTATATTTGACTGGGATGAGTAGATGACATGTGTTGGTTGAGTGGAATGTTGGCTACTAAGTTTAAGTTTTTTCTTTTTCTGGGGGCAGGGGCAGGAGCAGGAGCAGGGGCAGGAGCAGGAGCAGGGGCAGGGAAGGGGGTGGTATGTCTGAACTTTGAAGGTAAATGCGTGATGCTCATGGGTCAGTGGGCTGCAATTGGGGCAACGTTTTGCTGCTTCTCTTCTCTTGGGGGGTGGGGTGGGGTCTGAACGGCGATGAACAGTGGTGCTGTGGTGGGAGGACTTGGAGGAGTCATCACTAAACTTGGAGTTTCTCATATTGGTGTTAGTTTGAAATCAAATGGGAACTTGTCCTTTTGTAGTGCATTTGATGGTGGGATGATATGCAAATATTGTGGTTTAGAATGATGAACTTTGGTTGTTGAGATATCTTCGTGTGAAATGACGTCAAAATCATACCAAAATGACATAAATTAGAATGATATTAGAATAGTTTAACCCCTAATCGGCCGTGACCATTTCTCACCAAAAACAATCCAAAAACTATCATTTCAGAAGTAATAGTAAACAAACCAATTTTTTTTTTATTTTTTTTTTGGCATCTCTTACTATAGGATTTGACTTAAGACTTCTAAAAGATCATGCACAAAAAATTCCAATAAATTTAACCGCGTGGATTAGAGGATTATAGAGTTTGAAAGTAAGAAACATTGTTCTTTTTTATTTTTTCAAAACATGATCAGCTGATTTTGACTTCTCTTTGAATACAATTTTTGCACTACATATGTTGGAGGTTTTGTACTAAAATGATGTACATGATGTTAGTTACTTGTGTACCAAATTTTAGATTTAACAAAAAGACGTAGCATGGTAAAAACATTGTATGAGGAACATAGGTTTGTGTTATTGTTAATCTTTTTTTGATAAACCATTTTTGTTGGATTAAATATCCATTCAATCAAAACAAAGGTATATGTCTATTCTCGAAATAAAAAAATAAAAAATAAAAATAAAAATGTAAAAATAAATAAAGAGAAAAAGAACAAAATCTCTATCTTTAAGTTATGTGATAAATTTTTTTTTCATGCTTGACTAAAAATAAATGATAAAACTTTGGTTCCTTATAGAATAAAAATCTTCCACAGTATAAGAATTTTTCATGAAAATATCAAAATCAATCAAATCCTAAAGGTATTTGAATGGTGTATCAAAATTTTGGAGCTGCCCAAGAAGTAGGAAAAACCGCTTTGGGTACCATAAATATTTTTTTCAATGTCTAGTGCAAAAAAATGATACTCCTACGAAGCCTTTGCAATTCCTTGCATCTACAAAAAAATTCAGAAGGTTACATCCAAATTTGACATCTTGGGAATTTGCCCGAAATTTCAGAAAGCCCATTCTAGGACTTTGGTCGTTTAGGGTTAAGTTGGAATGACATTAAATTTATGTGGGAAATTTGTTGCAAATAGCATAAAATTTTCATCTTCACTTGTATAGTTGTCATTTAATTGTATGGCGTGGCTTGATTTGACATCATTTCAAGTCAAGCAAAATTGACTTAATATTGACATATTTAAAATCTTTTATCATTTAGATGTTATTTTGATGTCATTTTCATTCTTTTTATTTGGTTTTGTTTTCATTGTCATTTTTTTTTCTTTTCAGTTTTGAGGTCAAGATATTATCCAAATTCACAAATAATGACTATCTATAAATATCTTTAGATATTTACTATTGTACTTGCCATCTAAATCACGTAATACTAGCATTTGTTGTCCAAAAATCCTAAAACACACTAAACCATCATTTTGTACAGAGCAAAAACTCACGTCAACATTGGTGGAGAAAAAAAAAAAAAAACGTACATATATTATCAAAGCCTAGTAAAATAATACAGAGATAAATGTAAAACATTCATATTAATATGCATATGCAACACTATACTAATTTCCAAAAAAAAAAGGGACACTCTATTCCATACAAATGCCTTATATGATTTATGGAAAAACATTTTACAATAATACAATCAAAAAAAAACTTTAAAGTCTTTTTTGAAGAAAAATCCAACATCAATAAATGTATGGATAGTGTAAATATTGATATAAGATTACCAAATGAATTTTAGAACAATTCTACAATTACAAATCTACAAAAGATGTGCATCATGAGAAAAAATTCCATGCCAATATAAACAACACCACAAGTAAACAACACCACATTTATGCTTTCACCAATTAACATCACAATAAGTTGTTAGAAAAATTTGAAATTATGTGTTTCTTTCAATATATGTATAAGCTACATTGTCAAGAACGCTAATATTTGTAACAATATCAACAAAAAATTACAAGCCCTCCATAGCTATTACCTTGTATTTACAAAAAATGATTTAAAAAATCTTAGTCTAACGTTAGATTTAGAACATACATATTATGCATCAAAGGTTTCTCACATCAAACAATTTCACTAAGTATTGAATCCATAGTAATTATATGAGGTAAACACTTGATTTAATCAACAATGAACTCATGACTAGGCAAATATTACATGCAAAAACTAACTATTTATACTAATCAACATGGATATTACAACTAGACACATTTGAATGTTCATGACATTATTGTATTATTTACCAAATTATGTTTTGTTTGTGATTGCTAGCTATTTGTCAACTATTAATTAAATAGGATTTTTCATTTCAAAAGGAAGAACAAAATTTCACTTTTAACTTATGTCTTGTTGACATAGACCCAATGTTGAAACAAGTAGATACTTCATTTAAGTCAAAGTTTTTTTTTTCATTTAATTTATTTATATATTTTTTAATGTATTATTTCGATGGCAACTTGACATTAAAATTATGTTGAGATGACATTTGGCAATTTGAGTTTGTACCTCTACAACAACATGGTAAAGGATAATTTTTTAATGTAAAGTATTTGTTATAATTAAGGTAAACTATCCTATCAACTCCACTTATTGATTAATGCCAGCTATATAAATGCTTACAACAGCCAAAAATACATTTATTAACCACCAAATTCAAGTCATTATGACAATGAATGCAAAAGTGGTGGTTATGGTTAAAACTTGTGCAGTTAATGTGCAAGAGTTGTGGTGACAAAGAAGAAAATTAATGCTTTTCATTTTTGGAGAAAAAAACATGTGGTGATAATAAGTATGATACAAAGTGGTATTTGGATGGAATTAAATTGATTTTTCTCTCTATAAATCTTGATACTGGATTTTGATTAAATGGACAATGGAACAATCTAGTCGTGTTCATGGAGGTTATGCTTGAGCATCCTTTTGAAGATTAATTACAAATTCATTTTTAATTAAAAAATAATGGCTTTAGTTGCACTGATCTTTAAACCTCACATCTTTCAACAAAAAAATTAAAATGATAGTTTATTTAATTCTTTCAAACTGTTGCATTTGTCATTGTGGTGGTCAGAGGTTAGTTCAACTTAAGATGCGCTCTAGCCACGTAACACCTGTTTATTTGTTTATTTTTTTTGGAACAAAGGATGCTATAGATTCATAAATGGTGAAAAGGTAACAACTTGCCAACCAAGCGAAGCAGAGCTCCGTTGGCGAGGATTTTTTTGGAGTTTTGTGTACCTGATAAAAACTACATAGTTTACCGGGAACCTGGGAGAAGAAGGGGAGAAGAAGAACCAATACCACATACACTTAGAAAGAGAAGAGAGGAACCAGAGGAGTGCTCGAGGTTAGGGGAAAGGATCGGAAACAAGGAGCGCGAACCACCAATGACAGGCTCCGTCTTTTCGGTGAAGAAAACGTCATAGTGATGCTAGGTGGTGATGAAGGTATGCATTTGCCGGGGAAGGATAGCCGTTTGATGTTTCTGGGACCAAAGAATAAGAGACCAAGCAACTTGGACCAGGTGGATGATGGCTTTCCAGATGCCTTGGTGCAAGACCTCACGGGGTAGGGGTTGTTGGAAAACACTGATGCGTTTATGCGCAGCAAAATACACCACATGATAGAGCTTGAATGAGGCCATTGGTTCCAGAGACTGGTTGGAGAAACATAGGTAAGGGGGCCCTGCGAATGCACTATTTTTAAAAAAGACTCGTGAAAAATGGAGTGAGTAGAAGGGATACTTGCAGCTTGAAAGAGGAGGGTACAAGCACGATATGGGTATCTAAACAGAATGTCTCCGCCTATTTCAAGCCCCCCCTCCCGTTTAGATTGCTACACACGAGTTAGCAATGAGCAAGTCCCTCAACAAAGCTTACACCGACAAGAAAGAACATGTGGTATGATCCCCTCGACCAACAACAAAACCCAGATAGGAAGGAACTTAAGAAACACTCACCAACAGGAAACACCAAATCCAGAATCATGACAAAATTCAATCAAAAGAAATAAAATCTTGCCCTTTCATAAGCCATCCTACGAAAAAGAAGAGAAAAAACAAAAGAACATTAAGATAACCAAGTGTGAAGGCTCGGTACCTGATAGAGAGGTAACGTCTGGGAGGGTGGCCACTGGGGGTGTGCTCATGGTTGGCTCGTCGACATCATTGCTAATGGGCTTTGGTACTACCTCCCAAATTCCAATTCCTGCAAGACTCTCCTTCTTGAAGGTTTTGCGGCAATGCTGCAGCGCACACTCTGATGTCGACCTCAGGTGCTCCCACAGATAGAAGGGGTGGTAAGTATGGCCACATGGAAGAGATGCGTAATCAAAGAATCCATACCAGAGTGAGCAAATTGGAGAGGCGTTCAACGTGTGTGTCAATACCACAGGGGACGAGGGGCTTTGAGCAACAGGTCGGGGGTAAAGAACAACCCCACCTCCTTCACGCATTCTTAAAACCTGCTGCAATGCAGATTTCATCGACAAATAAAGACTGGAGACCCTAAAAGACAACTCGCTCTGCTTTCTTTTGCAGATAGAGAGCTCATCCTCTGAGGATTCTATGGTAGACATTAGGACCCGCACAACATCAGCACAATGTTTCAGAGTACGCCCTTCGATCCCTTTCTTCACTAAGATATCGTCTAGTGTGGACTGATCCTTGGCACTATCGGTAGAAGTCTTTGACTCCAGTGTAGTCCGAAGCATCGCTTCTGCAAAGTTAAACGCTTCAATCTGCTCTCTACTCTCCTTTAACATCAGTTCACGATCAGCAAGCTGCAATTTGGAGCGACTCAGTCTTGCCTCTATCGTGACCACCTCGTCAGAACACGCGGACAAGCCAACCCGACACTTCTCCAAGAAGACCCCACTATCTTGGATAACCTCAACCACACTTTGGACATCCTTCTCGACCCAACAGTGGGAGATCAGCGAGGCACTCTTCCCAGCAGACTTCCCCGTACCCTTTCCAAAACCCTTCCCAAATACTAATTGAGCCTCACTCTTGACAGCAAGATTCAGCGACAATGGAAATGACAGAGGTTCGCTCTTGAACTCTCTCGCAGCTGTGCACCGCTTCTTTCTAAGGATAGAAGGCGCACAAAGACCGTCACTTTCCCTCTCTTTCTTCTCTTTTCTCTCCGACGCCTTTCTCTTCAACCCTTCCCTCACCTTGCTCCGTTCTTGGCTAAATTGAAGCCAGTCCACACTCTCTCCTCGATTCATCCAGATTAGACCCCTCGCGAACTGTAAAGAAATCTCTTTGTTCGGAATGTCTGTTGTATGGTAAACTTGACGATAGAGCAAAAGAATGCTACGTTGCTCTTCTGGTGTGGTCACTACATTGTATTTCCAGCCTGACTTCGTAGCGCGGGCGGGGGGAAGCACAATAAAGTGTACCACAAAAGTGCTTAGCTCATTGCCAATTTCAGCCATTGTTGTAAACACTAAGAAAAGTGACATATAATTTGATGATATGTTGGAAGGGGCTTCGGGTATAGAAAATAGACTCGGTCATCTTGAGTCTACAAAATTTTGGAACCGATGTATGCCTTTTACAAAGCCTTACGAGTCACGGCAAGTGATCCAAAGTGAATGCTATCATTTGAAGAAGTGGACAAAAAAGAGTGCACAAATGTTAGAAATCACTTTTGACTGCGCTGTACCCTCCGATTGTGAATTGCGGTTTCAAAAATGGGCCTAAAGAATTCCTTTGGAAGTTTGTACAACCGAAAAGTTTCGTTGGGACGTTTTTGGGGAGCTGTTTTTGACGAAACTTTTTGTGAGGTTTTTCTCACCGAACATTGTTTTTTAAATTGGAAAAGACATCCTCTAAAGACAATAGAGGGCCCCAAATGAAGAAATTAAGACTTTGGAAAAGTTCATTTTCATGATTTAGAACTAGCGGTCAAATTAAGTTTCAATTGAAGATGTTTTTTTTTATGGAGATGCCTGTAAGATACCTTGTGACACCTTAAAAAGTGACTAAAATGCTCAAAAACTACACCAAAATGCTCAAAATCAGCTTTGAGCAATAAAAAACAGCACACTTCAAATTCACTTCCTAGTGATCACATGTTGCACTTTGTGGTACACTTTATTGTGCTCTCCCCCGGGCACCAAAGTACTCACAAACCACAGACTCTGGAACCATGTCCTCTTGAATGTCACCAACGAGAATCCCTCATGTAGGGAGACCCTCACAAGAAAACTCTAAACCCGTTGGCTCCATTGGTTGGAAGGAAGGTTTCTTCGAAAACCTCGGCTTCTTCGAAAACAAAAACCAACACGAAACAAAACAGAGGAAATCTTCTCACACCATAAAACAGAACCGCTACACTCCTCACACACAACAAGCACAACGACAGCTTCCCTTCTAGCACAGCGAGCGAGGAGCTGTGAATCGGTGATCGCAGTACGAGAACAGAAACTCAGGCAGTGCAGACCAATGCAAGCGAGAAGAAATGCACTGTACTCTCTATGCAATGAAAGGTGGGAAAGACAAACAAACGGTCGAAAGAAGAAAACTCCCCCACTTCCAAATCTTGCCGCCGATTATGTGGATCCGGGTATGGAAGTACATGATGTGGCGGCTTTAGGAAGGGTTGGGAAGACGTGACCTAGCAGCGCTGGTCCGGAGGTCCTGAACAGTCCGGGGGGGGGGGGGGGGGGGGTACCCATATCGTGTTTGTACCCAGGACGGAGCTTCTAAAGGAACAGACGGAAGCGGCGGGGGCGCACTTGAAGAAGCAGTAAGGGATGGATTTAGAAACCCTATTGTTACAACAACAACACAGGGCGGAGATGGCCGGTTGTCCATGGTGATGCCACTTGTTGACGGCAACCGCTTTATGATAAATGCTCCCTAGAAACTCAGCCTCTTCGCAGGGTCGATCCTCTTGCCAAATTTTGCCCCAGTTTGGATGAAAGGGGGCAAGGTGGAGCCTTTGCCATTTGGTTTGAATGGAGAGCGCGGGGGTGGACTGAGCACGCCGCAAAGACCGGCTTATCCGGGCTGCATAGGTATGCAATGGGTCCTGGTTGTGCCACTACTATATTCCAGGGTCAAAAGTAAAAGAGGAGATCAGGGCGAGGAATTTAAATACCGGTAATTTTTGGGGGGTTTGGACTTAGCTTGGCAATTGTCGACGCGGATGCTTGCTTCTTTGAGAACTATGCCCTCTAAGTTTAAGCTGGAACCTTTACTTATGTCAAAAAAGTAAAAATTTGAGAAGCCTCATGTTTGTAATGAAATTTATTCATATGTTACAAGAAATGCTTCCCTAATTATTGTCAAAAATTAATGAAGGTTTGAAAATTTCCAAATTAAATACAAGTACAGAATCTAAAATAAATAATCGCATGGCATCTAAGCTCTAAACCTAATGAGGTACTGCGGGTTCATTACATTTGGACAAAAATGACTCAAATGTTTATTCATTGCAAAGAAGCTATGCAAAATACAACCATACTATCTCATGTAATTTCTACTTGTGTTTGGAGTACATTAGAAAAATTCATATACATTGGCTGGATAAATGATGTGAGTTCAAAATTATTGTGGTTATCTTTGTGACCGTGAATAGTGCGACTTTGAAAACTATTAAATTTGTATAAAAAATTGGGATTCATTTTTATTTATGGTCAAATGGATTTTTTAAATGTTTTTTGTTACATGCTCGATATTATTTCTTTAAACTACCAAGATTTCAAGGTCATAATTTTTTTGATTTTCACTAGAATTGTTGTTATCTACCATACTTCTTGACCACAATATTTTTTAAAGAACAGAAATTACTAAAACCTGCTGTAAATACCATGACCTGTGGTATATATGGTAATTCTCTGTTTCTACCTCAACAATAGGGAGCAGTAAAAATATAGGGAAAGTTTGGCAATATATTTTCAAGTAGTGGCATCGAAATTTTAGAATTTCACTTCTTTGCAAAGAAATAAAAATAAATAAATAGGTATCATTCAACAAGGTCTCTTAAAAGCATGGTGTTTGTGTCATTGTAAAAATTTCACCAGGCCAATTTTTTAAAATCCCAGCTAGGGACTCTGTAAAAAATAAAAAAATAAGAAAATTATAGCAAGGGAGATGCTGGTAACTTATTAAACTTCGGTTGAAAATATTTATTTTATAGCATGAACTCACCACAATACATGAATCATTTGAGTTCGTTTCAAAGGCCAAGGTCACCCATCTATGGTTAGAGTTCGGTGTACAACCATATACATACATACATTATTTTTCTACGTAAACTATTCTGTGTATTCACAAACTAGGCTGGCACAGCCGCCGCTAAAGTGCCCAACATTTTTATAATTAAAAACCTCAAGGATATAAATAAGCAGCCGCTGCCTGTGCAGGGCAGGGCTATTGCTGTCTTGTGCCCATGCCACTAGGACGTTTTTGCTGGACAAACTTCAACGTCGTGAACGGCTCAGGAGCCTGTTTCATCGATCAGGTCACACTGCAATGTCCCAGTTGTGCCTCCAAGACTAAAACGAGAATGTCTTTGACTCACTGTACCGCAACAACGCATGTGCAGATCTCATAAACCATAATCGATTCGTCTGTTGACTAGGATAATGACCTTCAAGAATATAAGTTTTCGGCACAAAGTTTAGGATTAATATTTGGGCCCATTATGAGCTACTCTTCTCGGAGGAAGTGATCCAGTGTATTCAGAAAAGACATCTGTTTCGTCTTCGTCAAGGTTTCAAAGTTGAAAGGTTTGTACTTGCAGGGATTGTTCGCATCCACAAGGTCTGGCGATGGGACAATGTCGATGGTCGTCAAGGGCACCCAGAAGTATACCAGGGAGATACGGGACCTGGTGGTGTTGACGACAGCCCTGTGTGGCACGCTCTTGTATTTCGCATTTGTAAGAACCTGTAAAAAGAATTACGCAAGTTCCACTTAGCATAAATACAACGTTCATGTGCAGTACCATGCACTACAACTACAAGTAGTACTACCCTAACCCAACTTGCAAGTCGACGACTTCAACAATCAGTTCAGTGTACAAGTTGGGCACAACTAGTAGTACTTGGAAATGATCTGAATCAGAATCATATATATTACGATTCTGCCCGGATTGACATAGACATCCATGTTCCAAAATGCAAACCATGCATTGGTGCTATTGTTGTAAACGTTACAGTACTCTGATATCTTCCTCATGTACTGGGGTATCTGGACCTTGACAGAGTCTGCTTCCTACACGCCAGGCTAGCTGCTTTGAGATGGGGAGTTTCGCCTACCTGAAGAGTGTCACCAATGTTCACTGCCAGCGCTCCCGGCCGAGGCCTGACAGCGATCCACTTCCCATCTTTCTGAATCTGCAGTCCGCCGATCTCACCCTGGTGCAGGACAGTCAAGAGGTTGAAATCCGTATGCGCGGTCAAACCAATGGTCTTCAGCGGCTCAGGACAAGCAGGGTAGAAGTTCCATCGTAGAAGGCCCCCAGTATCCGTCGTGTACTTCTCGAAATGGGCGGGATCCGCTTCCAATCCTGCCACTATGATTCGCATCACGCGGCTGGATAGATGCTTCACCTTCTCACAGTATTCTTTGTATGAGTCACTGCAGTTCAATCGATCGCAACATATTAATGCAAAAATAAAAAAATAAAAAAATAATCTCGTCATGAAACTAACTGATGTGAGGATATCTCATGAGGAAACTCTTCGTATTTTATGAGAAATGCATTATGAATTAAATGAGAAATCGCTTACACGAAGTCGTTGTTGCCCTCAGGCCACAGTTGCTGGGCGTGATCAGCGGCGGATTTTTCATCTGAGAAATAGAAACCTTCAGACCAGGGGCGGATATCGCCCTCTTTCGCAGTGACGTGTCCATACCCGGAGTATTTCCCCGGCTGCTTTTGCACCTTCATCTTGTCTGAGTACGGGAGGCTGAACAATCGGTTGGCCTGGCTTTGAACTCGGGACAGAATCTCCTCCTCGACGCCGTGGTTGATGATCTGGAAGAATCCCCAGTTCAAGCACGCGTCTCGCACCTGCGCAACGACAGTCTCCATGGCGCTTTCGTCGCCTTCGAGATCGTAGGCGGCCAAATCTATGATTGGAATCTCCAGGTTGGTGAAATCGTCGTGCTGCACGGTGGGCCGCTGGTGCTCGGGTAACAGAAACTTCTCCGACACTGCGCTGGGCCTTCGAAGCGGAGCATTCGCGTGCATCTTCATCATGGGCACGGACCAGGGCGTTGCAGGCTCAGGCCCAGCGTCCTGATACTGCAACGGTGAGGGGAAGCTTTCACATCCGACATTGAAATGAGACGGAGAGATATCAGGCATCTTGATTGATTCTTGCTGATCTGCTGCAATGATCTCCAGTGCAGATTAGACCCAAGTCGTACAGCTCCTGAACGTCTAGAACCGAAGCCAGTCGTTTGCAGATGGACTTCAACCCCTGAAGCTCGTATCCGATCGACAAGGAGAGCTGAGCCGAAATAGTTTGCAAGTACTCATTTGACAAGTGCCCATGATCGGATCCATATTTATAATTGCATCTGGACCTGGACAAGAGCGTTGTCAAGCCCACCTTGTGACCGAAACTCAGCCACCGTAGCCGAAGTGGTTGACAGCCAATCTAGGCAGCCGCGAAGGAAATCTCATACATGACTCTCTAGTTCATAGTTCAACCCACAAGCTTCGAATTAGGGTTGAACTTCCAGTGCACGTTGGAGTATAGAGTCATGCATGAAAGACCCACGTCACGGAAGAAAACGACGTTGAGCTACTTCCGACTAATCCATGCAGACTTTGCCAAGTAGATCATTGGTGAGTTATTATAAAAATATAAACTACAAAAAAACCCCCCCAAGATTGTTCAATTTATTCCAGGCTAGAATCTTACTACACTCAACTCAGTTCCATGTCGATCAACTCCTGACCTGCTATTGCGGAGATTTGCGGCCCAAAGGTTTGGCTGTAAACTCATGAGCTGCTGCGAACTTGGTGATCAAGAATTCTAACTACAGTTGAGCATCATGTTCTACGGATGGCCGCCGGAGGTTGCAGTCTTGATGAGGTCTCGATGAGGCCCGAATGAGAGTCGTTCAGAAATGGTGGACCATGTCGAAGCTACGTGCTTAGCCTCGGCCATGTGTACATGGAGATTTTCTCTTCCACGTGGGTTTTAAATATATCCCTGAACTGATCCTGTCCATTGAACGTCGATGTTTCGAATCCCAGCGACGGGTTCACAACTGAGATTGAGCCACAGGGGACGATACGTACTATCTCTAAATTCCAGTCTAACAGAGAGTACCAGGTCATGGTCCAGCCTTTCCTCCAGCATGCACTCACGAGGATACTGAAATTTTTGCGGTGTCGAAAGGGCCATCGTCTGGTCAACTTTCAAAGTTCCATACAAGAAGGAAGCAAGAGCTGAAGCTGTGACGCACATACCGCAGCAAGTAGGCAACCCACCTGGAGGCGGCCTTGAAAGTACGTATTTGGGCTCCGAAACGATGTGGGCCCAGCTCCTGGAGCTTGGATTCAGGTGGGCTTCCGGCGCTTCTGGCGCTGAATTACCATATGCTATGGTATGTTACATTAAGTTACCCTTTCTGCCACAACTTTAAACTCTTGTCGCCATCTCCGAGAATATACGACCTGCATGAGAAATTGACTGACGGATGGATATATGTTAGAATCTCCTGGCGACTGGTGCGCACCCTTGGCATTTTTGACGGGGGATGAGCAGCGATAATCCGACGACCTAACTGCTCAATGTGGCACCTCAATGTGGTCTTAGTCAGGGTATTAGAATCTATATCGTGGATTAATTAAGTGAAGCTAGAGGTATATGTTCCACCTTTCTTTTCGGTCTTAACGTAGGCGTACAAGAGTGATGATTTCCTTGATCACTTTGATTTGGGTTTCATTTGAAATTTGCTTTTTGAAAGCAGAACTTTAATTTGCTCATGCCAAGCTTGTGCTTATTACCGCCGAGAGCTACCATCTACCGGAGTACTTTTTGACACCTAGGGTTGACCCATATAGTCGGGGAGCAAATTATGCCACTCCGATTGCGAAGGACAGCTGCTAGCGACAACAACTTCTATAAAAGCTCTCCAATATTTATCACTACTCATAAAACCTCACATCCAGTCAAATGAGACATTGTTGAGCTCATGCAGAGACAATCTTTAAATACGATCGGAAAAGCTTCGTGCTGAGTTGTAATTCATGATCTAGGTTTTGGAGTGTCTCTCAATACCCTGAAAACGAAGTCAGTGTCACTTAATACATATATACGTACACAGCCGCTCGGTACTGTATAACTTGATGGGAGGTGTCCTTTCGAGGGGCGGATTCGTCTTTAAGTGGAATGTAGACAAGGAGCAGAAAGGCGGGAGATGTATATCTGGCTTCCTGGCACACAACTTTCGCAAGAAAAGACTCATCGTGATATGCAATACGCAACTTCTAAGGATGACGTGCAGCAGTACAGAATAAGTTTAGAACAATGCAGTGCGGCGCCCTTCACACCACTGCTTTGGATCTCCGGGTACCCATGGAAACCTCGGAAGAGTACATTCTCATGTCTTGGAGCTACTGACACGAAAACCAATAAATTCCAAATTTCGCTTTATGCAACTGCTCCTTGGGAACTCGAGATGAAGAGCCAACTTTGTACAGCCTACAAGTATCAGTGATAAAACCGTGCACAAAAAACAGTTTCTTAACCAGGCAGACTCTCTGAACAGATTAACGCAACAACGAGCGGCTAAGAAGTCGGATTTTGAGCAATTAGAGGGTGGATTTACTGTAAACTTGGCCGTTCACCCGCGAACAAACTTCTCGAAGTTCCTTCTCCATTATCTATGAAGGCTCTCGTAATAGCTGCAGAAAAATAGCTCATAACACACAAGACAGGCGGTACGTCCCTCATACATACCGCAACATTACAGTAGCTCCACGAAAGTTAAACTGGGATTTCTAATCAGTTGCTCTTCTGGGCCAGTTCTCTCCTGTGCCATATGTGAAGACAACCATGAGAACGGCAATATATGCACACAAAGAACAGGAGGCACAAACACTGGAGCATTTAGATGTAAGTAGGAAGAAGTACCAACGACTATTAAGAACGTCTGCTTTACATTATGCTGCTCAGTATTTAGTACAACCAAGGAAGGTATTTCTGCTTAGTTTTTTTCCCTGTAGGAGGTGTAGGTAGTTCCAAAAGCCTCTGCCAAATTCTTCTCTTCCAGCTTTGTACGTTGATCGTAGTAGGCGATACAGGCAGTCGAAAGGAATAAAAGGCTGAAGTACGACCTTAGTGCGAGACAATAGCCCGCTCACAGGAGTATGTAGCTTGCATACATGGGATGACGCACCCAGATTCTGTACGGCCCAAACATTACGACAGACCCTGGGTTCACTAATCGATCGGAGTATTTTCCTAGAAAGTAAACTGCATTCCATTGAACTAATACTGCAAGGCCAATTAGCGCTGCAGCCAACTTCGATTGCCACGCCCAATTCCATGATTCTGCCAGGAATGGAGACTCAAAAGCTGCAGCCCAGTGACCCCCAACAATGGCTGTAATGAATGCAACTTGAATCACCTGAGAAGGGCTACTTTTCCACCGTTTGTCTTCAGGTGCAGTGCTGAGTGTCCCATACATACGATCCCGAACAATAGCGCTTATAGAGAAGAAGAAGTAGTACAGGGTGTAGAGAAGGACCCTGAAACACCCTGATAATGGTGGTGGTTGTGTTGGATAGTCTGAACTCGCACATCCCAATCCTGAACTTTTCCTCGACTGCATATTTGAGTAAGACAAAGAACAAAGACAGTAACCATTTTTTCCACAAGCAGTAAGCAATCACAGATTAAAGAAAAGATCTTACACATTCACACTTCACTGCAAGGCTTCCATTCTGTCGCTGCCGCATTGGACGCGCCACGAAAGGGGAAGAATTTCCGAAGTAAACAACGTACTAGAGGAATACTCACAAACCAAGCCATGTCGTACACTGCAAATCCCACGTCATACACAATCATAACCACGTATCAAATCACTTCAACCCCCAACTAAACAACCCCCTAACACTACCCGATTCCCTACACCTTCAAAAAGTACCAAAAAACACTGCAAGCCTTAACAGGCCCATCCTTTTATTTCACAAAACCATAAACCCCTAATCCCTACATCAAGTACCCAAATGACAAATCTTCCACAAAACCAATTCCTCCCTCCCCTAGAATTTAACAACACAATTTTTTACTGCATACCCAACTCTTCACTCTTCCCTTTCACACTTAATTCTCACTACTTCAATCAACTTCTAAGCTCCAACACGACATACCAATGTGCTATTTCCAACATAACCTAGAGCAATTCCCAACATCCAACATAACCACCACCATTATCACCATCATCATCATCATCACCATCTATATGAGAGTGTCATATTCAAATTGCAAGAAGTTCCTGGACAGAAGAATACCTGGATGAGACGACCACCCACGACTGAGACGCCGGGTGCAGCAATTGGTGTGGCGTCGCAGAGCCCACGGAGAGCGCCATTGGAGTGCACTCAGTCACTCACTCATCAGTCAGTCACTCCAGAGAGAAGCGCATCAAAGCATGTTGGGCATGAGAGCCGAGCAGCTCCATAGAAGCGGTGTTGCTCCATCCCAGTGATGGCACCGCAATGATGCTGCGGAGTTTACGTAGCTTGCAGAGAATTGTAGCGATGGCGAAGTGCAGGGTGATGAACCCCTGCAGTGGAGGTGCCACTCCCTCTTGTGTAGGATGGAGTGTTGTTGGGTGAGGGTTTAGGATTTAGGGTAATGTGCACTCTGAAGATGGATGAAACTTAGTATTTATTCCACATCTCTGGATCATCCATGACATGAATTAGAGGTTGTATCTCCATTTATAGTGAATGCGGGAAGTAAGGTGAACCATTCCATGACCACTGGTGACCCATTAGGGTCATTTACGGAAAATGTCTATAATTGCAAAGAACATATTCATTAGTTATTAAATTTAAGTCATTAATAATAGAGTAGTAGTTGTGAGCTAAAATTTTGGTACGAGTAGAATCAGGCAATGGTGTTAGTGAAACACCCATTTAGCATAATGTAGTGTTGTTAGGTGAAGGTTTAGGGCGATTTTGGATAATTAATGCAAATTGAAGATGGATGAGACTATATTCATTCCATGTTCTTGATATCATTAATACCATGTAGTACCTCTTCCTAGTGCGGTTTTTAAAGGGTGCCTAAATAGAAGTCATAGGTGAACAATGATGGACAAGGAGTCTATAAGCAGATTCCTCCCATCCTTATTTGACAAATTTTACCATTCTTGAATTATAATTATTGTAAATTTCTTAAAAATTTTGAAATTTTTAGATAGAATTGACTTTTTACTATAATTTGTTAAAGAATCTATAGAATGTGATGTAAGAACCTTTATTTGATGATTCGGCATGAATTTGGAAAGCACAAATTACCCAAAAAAGCGTGTTTTGCGGCCTATGGAGTCAGATGAGAAGCCCACTAGCACCCAATTCAGTCCACTTGCAACATCAAAGTCCATTCAATGCTCATTTAACTATTGGGGGAGAGCACAATAAAGTGGACCACAAAGTGCAATATGTGATCACTAAGAAGTGAATTTGAAGTGTGCTGTTTTTTAAAGCTCAAAGCTGATTTTGAGCATTTTGGTGAAGTTTTTGAGCATTTTAGTCACTTCCTAGGGTGTCGTAAGGTATCTTACACGCATCTTCATAAAAAGAACATCCTTAATTGAAACTAAATTTGACCACTAGTTCTAAATCATGAAAATGAACTTTTCCAAAGTCTTGATTTCTTCATTTGGGGCCCTCTATTGTCTTTAGAGGATGTTTTTTCCAATTTAAAAAACAATGTTCGGTGAAAAAAAACTCACAAAAAGTACCGCCGAAGTGACCCTCCCAAAAAACATCCCAGATATACTTCTCGTCCGTCCAAACTTCCGAACGAAGTGGGTGGTGCCCATTTCCACGACCACAATTCACGAACGGAGGGCACCATCTACTCAAAAGTGTTTTCTGACAAAGTTTGCACTCTTTTCTAGCCACTTTTTCAAATGACTGCATTCACTTTGTTGCACTTTGAGGTACTCGTAGGGCATCGTAAACACCTTACCTTCTTATGCAAATTTCCAGGACTCAAGATGACCAAGTCTATTTTCTATATCCCATCCCGCTTTCAACATATCAAAAACTTATATGGCACTTTTCTTACTGTTTACAACAATGGCTGAAATTAGCAATGAGCTAAGCACTTTTGTGGTCCACTTTATTGTGCTTCCCCCCTATTCCACAAGCCCAGTACTTGCCAATCAAGACTAAATCTAAGAAATGGTGCACAAATCACATCAAAGGGCATATTCATTAAAATGGCCACTCCCGATTATATTGGCCGCCACACTATTCAAATAAGGAGAGAAAATGAACTGAATTCACACTATTTGCACGGCCAATATAATCAGGATTGGCCATTTTAATGAATATGACCTTATCACTAATATACACAACTTGAAGAACATTGTCCAACATCCTTTGCAACCCAAAAAACTGTCCTGAATTGAAAAAATTTCAATCCTGCAAGTGGCAAAATTGTATGAATTCGCTAAAACAATGATTCAAGTAGTTCCTAGCAACACGACGGTCGCTACTTGTCAAGGTAACATACATTCACAGCGGAGTGCAGTAGATGCCCAGATCAGCTGATTTTGCTACATCTTGCACCTTGCCAAGCACAAGTTGCAAGGGTATAAGTGGTACAGTATGTACACTAGCCGGGATCCTTAATGAATTACCGGTCAGATTCGGTTTGGACATGCACATGTTCGACGTTCCTGTAATCACATATGTTCTTCTTCCGGAGAAACATCCGCATCCTTATAACTCGCGAGCAATGTCAAGAGAATCATGTCTACATGGAACAGCGGCCAGCGTTCTACTCTAGATCCAAACGCAGACTGTGTTTTATAGAAGAAACTCAATTTGGGGCTGGTACCGAAGATTATACGTTCATGAGTAAGATACTAGAAACCCCGGAACACGACCCTGTGTCTTCCCGTCGCGCCCCGGCCTTATCTTCCTCACCTGCAGCAAGGAAAGGCAGGATGTTAGTGAAGACGTACTCAGATTGTGTATTTCAAACTGACATTCCGTTCTCCAGCCACCCATTGATGCTTTGAAAGCAGTAACGCGTCAAACTAAAATAGCTCACAAATCTCACATGATGGTGCATGTCACTCTCATAAAAAAACCACTAATTATTAACTGAGACGTCGCTAGAGATGGATAACGACTCTCCTTCGTTACCCACGATTACTGATCATTTTATTGACGTCAATGTAGACTTTCCAAAGCTGTCTGATTGATACATCACCGAGCATCAGACTACTATGAGCTCTACATTATCATGAGGGTTAGTGACCAACGCACCGAGAGCCACCCATCAACTTCGTTTACAACCTCAAGTTCCTCTCCTGCTGTCAGATTGAGCTGCAAACACATAGACCAGACGTTCCAGTATCCATGAATGCACAGTTGGAGCATAATGTGTGTTAGATCAACACATACACGGGAGTCCCCTAATCTACTTGTTTAGTGACCTACAGCATCAATCCTGAGCACGTCTCCGTGCTAACTTACAGATGTACTTATGAAGTTTGAATACATCAAAAGACAAGTCGCGGCCACTACTCTCAAGATTCCATGCTTTATAAAATTTCTTAGCTGAATTTGCAATTTGACCACAATTTGGGTCACAAGAAACAGCAAAGTTAGGTACCATTGTACCTCCTCGTCCCCATCGGCAGTAAAATCATACAGTGCTTTTCCAAGTCGCTGAGGCTCTTGACGATCATCAGTGGCCGGGTCAACACTTATTTGAGCAGAGTCTAGAGAAGTCTGAGCAGAGTCTAGAAAAGTCTGAGCAGAGTCTAGAGAAGTCCTTGCAGAGTTCATTTGATCGTTTCTTGCTGGAGTAGCAAACTTCCGTCCAGATGCCTGATCATTCATGTCAAAAGCTCACCGTTAGCGGAATGTCAAGGGTCACTTGACTTACGAGTAAACTAGGACAAGCATAGTCCATGGTCGAACTGGAAACCATGTCAACGCACCGTGAGGCGCAAAGATACTTAGTCATGCAAGAAAGTTGGGAATGTGCAAAATTTCTTTAATGGACATCAGCGCAAGGACAAGCCCCTCTGCTACGGTCAGAACTCCAATATCGTCCACAACACTCTCAATTTAGGCCAACATCAAGGTCATCCAGTCAGGCTCAATCCACACTCCAACGTAAATCCTGTCTACTGCGGTACTGCAAAACAAAATCTACAACGGTAACTCTTACAAAGTTAGGAAAGCCAAGAGTGTGAACCGTAAACTAAATGCGCCAGTCATCTACAGCGGAATTGAATAAAACAAAATAGAAACGGTTTTTTCCAAAAACTCCGTTGTCAGATGGCAAATTGCACAGTTATTTTTAAGAAGCCACGACCTAAAGTTTCAAACTGTGATGACCTAAGCAGAGTCACATTGAGCAAGGTCGGCGACATGTGTACCTTTGAGCTCTTCAAAATATCCGCAAAAAAATTGAGCAGTTCCTTGTAGGCCTGATGCTCCTTGTCTGTGGGTTTACAAACGTCTGTGTGATTCGAGTCACTGAGCTTCACCACCCTTCCTGGAAAGTTTTGCATCGATTCGAGTGGTACAACAGTCGGCCTCTGAAAAAGTACTCGAGTCACTTCATTATTAGAGATGATGTCACTTACCAAGTTTAAACTAGTCATTCCGAAGTGCTAAGCAGCAACATAAACAATATCAAATAGTGGACATAATTCACAGTACATGAAAACACATTCATGCATGCCGAGTAAACCTCACAACACTGGACAGATATATGTATATTTAGTCAGCTTATCAGCCAACCATTTCAGTAAAATGCATATTAGTGAACCAGCACCGCTGCCGCGTCAGTTACAATAAGTTCGACAACATACACAATAACATGAAGCTTTGAATCAGTAATTGTGATACATGACAATGCAAAGAGACTGTCTTACCCCCATCGTATGATAGCCCTCTGTTACAGCCATCAGCTTCATGTGTCCACTAATTTGCGTTCGTTTGAAATCCTCCGAAAGTGATTTAAGCTCTGAAGAACTGTAGTACAGATCTTTAAACAGCTGTGTCGAGTAACTCAGGCCTCCAAACACATGTTTCAGAACGACGTCATCTCGGACCAACCCTGTCCATGGTGGAGCATAGAAAAAACATCCTGCCAAACTTGTCAAGAATGCCTTTGCCATCTTTGCCCGGTTTATGTCAGTTTCATCCTCCAACTTTTGGGATGATTGTGCTCTTTTGTCAAGAGCAACAACCAGGTGCTCAATCATGACACACCCTAAGCTATGTCCCACGAGAACAATCGGCCGCTCCCAGGTGCGCCCTCGGTTCCAATGATCTCTGCAGAGTGTAAAAGAATGTCAGATGATTGCAATCTAGCCAACCGTTGCACCGAAGTTGGATTCACGTCTAAAAAGAAAGTTACGCAAGCCTGCTTATGATTATGAGATGTTGTGATTGAAGATTAAGTTTTACGAGTGTAGATAATTGAAGCTATATCTAGCTATCACTACATGAGCTCATGAATCTTTCATGTTCAGTATTTTTATGCACAATTTCAACAGATAGCTAGCGTCTCCAAGCTCAAGCATCTGTACCTGAACACCAAGAGAGTTTCCAATTGCTCCAGAACCCCATCTACACCATCATCTGAAATGCTGTATTCAAGCAGCAACACTCGAATGTCACCTCCTAAATCCTTGGGTAACCAGTCTCGAGGCCACCATACATTGGGCTTGTCCCGCTGAACCCAAGTCTCCTTGCAAGACATGTCTTTCATTTTTCCCACGTTCCCTTCAAAGAAAAGCACATCCATCTTCGAAGCATCTGACTTGGTTGGGGACCAAACTTGACTTACAAGATAACCCTACAATAAAGAAAGCGACAATTAGTTACAGAATTCGAAACTTCATGATGCTTTCGGTTCCTTCATCAGTGCGTCAGAATTTTGACCGTTAACTTGTAGTTACGTGAATTATGCTAAACATAAGTTACAAAGTATATGTGCAAAGATACGAAATCAGAGTGAAGCATGTTATTTATCTGTTGTTTTAGACTGGGTTTGCATCATTCGAGGAGACGGGGTTAGGTGGGACAGTTTTAGAAAAGATAATGATTTTGCTTCGAATGAAACAAAAGTTTAATCGGAAATACAAAAGCAGACAGGGGAAAAAGTGAAGATTGTCTTCGAAGGTTGATAGCAAATCTTTCTTTGTGCAGCAATCTTAATAAGTATGACTTAAGTGACTTACAAATGGCTTGCAATCCGAAGAGCTGTAAATTTCTGAACCTGCATAGATATTACACCGACTAGGGTTAATACTTTCAGAAGGTTGCTCTGACAGTGTAAACCTAAACAATAAAAGCTGCAACCCCGTTCTTTGACCCTAAAATACTCAGCATTCAAATGTTAAAAGTTGCCACCTTAGAAGAAAAGCACACCTGGGGGTGACCTAAAATCTTTATGTAATGTAGTCTGCTGATGCAAGGGCTTGAAACATCTTCCGGATTCTGCAACAAAAGAAACTGCTAAGTAGCCTATAAAATTGAAAAGCATTGATCAAGAAGATCCGATCTACACAGAATTGTAAGCTCATATCACAATTGGCTATAGCTTCACGAACTACGACAAAGGAATTAAGACAGTTCTATATTCAGAAGAACATAAAAACTGACAAGAAAAACGTAACTTGTAACACAGTCGAACACAGCATTTACTTATATCCTAGTCATGGGAAAAAAAGGATACAGCGGGTGAAAGGCGCAGATCACGGCCCATGTTGAACTTACAACTATTGCAGAAACACGCTACACAATTATATAATTCAAGACTACTTACCGATGAGGAATGGTACCGCGTTTCTTAGTTTCATTGACGATAAAGACTGAAACAATGACGGTCGCTTTGTAGGCGTTCCAGGAGAAGGTGGACTGTCTATGGAAGAGAAGGAATGTTCGAGGTAGTCATTGTTGGATCCGTCCTCCGTGGTCATGGAACTTGACCCAATTGAGTTGTCGGCCCAGGTCACAGCTGTTGAAACAGTCAATTTTAATTCAATCAGGGCATTCCAAGGGCAAAACTCAAACATTAAACTATAGAAACATGCCTAGGCAGTTTAACATGGTTCCTGAATAAAATTGGATTAGATTCATATATCATAGACCTTCCAGTCTCCAGGTACTAGTCGTCAACTTAAAGATCATAAACACGATGAGAAATTGAGTTGCTTTGTTGAAACAATCAACAAAGTGAAAAGATAGACTTGTACATGGTGTTAAAAGTAAACATTTCAGTTGCCTCAACTCTTTACAGATGTCACCGAAGGCAGGGCGTTTCTGTGGATCGTCGCTCCAGCATCTGTGAATCAGTTCCTTCAGTCTGTCGGGACATCCATCTGGTAATTGTGGGCGCTCGCCCTTCAACACCAACCTCCTCACCTCCCTCTGGCTGGAGATGTTCGGAAACGGGAGCTTTCCGGTCAAGATCTCATAGCACACCATGGCGAAGCTGTAAATGTCACATTTTAGAGGATACTTCTCAACCGTAGTTTCACCCTCGGACATCTCTTCTTTACTTTCCGAATCTGCAAGCTTTATCAATTCTGGGGCCATCCATCGAGTAGTGCCCGTATTCGGAGTCTGTTTGGAGAAAGTCATGCTCTTCAACTTCGTTTTCGACATCCCGAAGTCGGCCACTTTCGCCCTCACGTACTCAATCTCCCAGTCACTAGCAGCCTTCACGCATTTCACCAAGACGTTCAGTGATTTCAAATCCCGGTGCGCAATCCTAGACTCATGCAAGTATTGCATACCTCCTCCAATCTGAAGCATTATATCAATCGCTTCTAATAAGCAAAATGGAGGTTCATTTGGACCACGACTCTCCTTTCTCTTTTGAATAAGAGAATCAAGGTCCTCATCCATCTTCTCCATGACGATAGAACATTTGCTGTCACCCTTGGCAAAACACAAGATGGTTATTATATTTGGATGGGACAATTCTTTCAAGACTGACACCTCCTTGCTGAAATCCTTGTTGTCCCCTCCGTAGAACGTCTTCACAACAAGTTCAGCTCCCAACCATGTCCATCTGTACACAGTTGCTGAGGCACCTTTTCCCACTTGATGCAAATCGCCATGTCTCAAATTGAGGACTGCTTCCGAGAGGCTCGACTGAGATGATTCCGTAGACCTTTTGTGAAGTCTGTCAAGTATAAATGCTGCCAACTGCTGCTCCGAAATGCTTGATTTGCCCGAGCGAAGAACAGCGTTTAAACTGGTTGATATAGTTCTCACGTCACTTAATGCCTTCTCCTTGACGCTTTGAACTTCAGTATCATAAACACCATCAACTTCGGTGAGGGTCAATCTCTGTCTTGTTCCAAAGGCAATCCTCCACAGCTCCAAATTAAAACCTACTGAGGAAACAAGCTCCGACACATTTGTCATAGTCAAGGCAGCTTGAACCCACGTATCCTTGCAACAATTCTGTGTGAAGCTCTCTACTTCCCGTGACAGCGCATATAGCAGCTTGAAACTTTCAAGACAATTTGCCGAATGTTCTGTTGAAGGAAACCCGGCGTACTCTGCATTCAGTAGAAGTAAGAACGAATCTGCTCCCTCAACGGCCAATCTCAGTTTATCTACCAGGTATTCACATTGTTTAAAGTGGAATTTTGGCGAAATAGAACGAGTTGGCAGCGAAGTCCTCTTTTGAGCTCGCTCCAGGCACTCTTTGGTGAGCCCTAAACATCGTTCCGGGGTTCCGGCTGGATCAAGCGCACAATCAGGACATGTTTCATTGCCATGTGCTAATCCAAAGAACTATAATCGTGTACTGAGAAGCATATTGAAAGCGAAGTGATACTAAATCCTCTTTTACTTGGTACATTGTGAAGAAAAAAGTGGGATGAATCCGATCTTCAAACAGAATCACAACCCGCAGTTGAACGAATCATTAAACCCTGACTTGGCAAGAGGCTTACCGTTTTCGGTGAGTTTTGATTCGGATGTCCCCATGTCGACTTAGACTTCCAAGCAAGTTGGGCAATGATTCATGAATGCACAAACACCTTGTGCGGAAAAACTCCTTGCAACTAGGTGTCCTTCTGGCGAAACCTTATATTTTAGGTCCGAACACTCAACTACCAGACACAAAACATGCTCCACCACATGAAAATTTTTGGTGCTGATTGTTGACGTGCATAAAGAAATTCAGCTCCAACTGCATCAGTGACGAACACATATGAAGCTTCTCATCATTGAGCTCTTCTTTCACAGTGCTGTATTAAAATCAGAACTACTTCCACCAAATTCCTAATTTGATATCTTCCATACTGGTTGTACGAAAGAAGCTTCCGTCGCGAGTATATTCTTCTGTAGAAGGTTCCTTATTAGTTCCACTGTCGACATCCGCGAAACCTAATTTGCACATGACAAACTATACAACGCTATCCACTAAGTAAGCTATCCGAGCTACGGTCGGCCATGGTGTGACCCAACCTAAACCCATTTGGTCACATACAAATATCACGCATTAATGACCATCCCACAAATTCACTTCTAATTTGGTTGTGTTGACAAACTTAACGCTCACAGTCTCAAGAACCTCACAATGTCAAAGTGGGCGAAATCTATGATCCCTTAACACTCACGAAAAGGCACTAGGTTTCAAGCGTACCAGTTGATTTGATCGAATCGAGCTGTGCACTCAACCTCTGTAATCAAACCCACATGTCGAGCTATGAAAAGAATTTCGGTTAATACCTACAAAGATCGAAGGGAGGAACTAAATAAATTCTTAGAATTTAGCCGGATCGTATTTCCACATAATCAAAAACTATAAATTTCTTGTCGCAATTTATCGCTGGAAGACATTAAAAAAGAACAAGAGGGCTTGTTAGACTTACCAATTAAAGTCCTACATGAAATGGAACGCCCAAACATAATCCTCTCGAATCCATCTGATTACCCACCGGCTCTCGAAACTTGCTTACCGACAACACCTGGGGTTGTCGGTAAGGCTGCAACACGAGCACATCACTGACGTCAACTCTGGAAAACGTCTTCCTTCCAATCGCTCGGCAGGGAGAATACGGGACCCATGTAATGCAACTCTACGGTCTGTACTCGAGACGGGCTTAACTGATCGACCGGCACTTAGAAACCGACGCCATAAAAAATGAGGAAAGGGTGCAATGGAGAGAGGTGACCAAACGAACCTTACAGACAAACGGTGCACAGCCATCGGCGCGCATTGTGTCCAGACCGGAGGACTGGTGCAACGTGCAACTTGGCCCCGGCTAGCGAGCAACGAACGTCAACACTGTAGATCAAGTGCTATCGACGTTCACGACACGCTTGATGTAAACACTGTTTCTAAGTGTAGTAGGTGTTACAGTGATTGATTTATTCACTGGTTGATGAAGAAAAGTATAAGTACGCATTATCTTATTAATTATTCGTGAACGTCATGTCAATATGAGGTTGAGGCTCTCCTACTCTGGATCTCTTTTTTGCATTTCACCCAAGTAGTTCACCAAGCAAAAACACGAAATAAACATTTGGAACCTGTTCAGGTGTTACACGGTAAACTTTTGCATTCTTTTACCTTGCAGGATATGGCAAGAATGAGAAACAATTACAAGAGGTGGATTAGTTGCATAGCAGGAAACGCACTACGGTATGACGATAGTGAGGGAGGCTATGACATGAGCTGTAAGCAATGAGCCATAAGCCATGAGCGTACTTTTTACGCTCATGGCTCATGATATTTTTTTAATTATAGTAAAGAAGCCTTAATGAAATTTTGCTTTAATGGTAACAGAAAACTTGTCTTGGATGATTTACATCCATTGTATTAGGCGTGTGGTTTTCAAATGTACATATAGAAGGTGTAAGTCATGCATATATAGGATATAAAATTAGACACAGATTATAAAAGTCTCACAATAAATAATGAAAAGATGTTTTTTTAATTGGCACAAATCCAATCAAATCCAATTCACAATAATTGTCAATAAATATTGGAATGGAAAATGAAACATATGTATGACTGTCTTAGACATTCTGCCACTATGTTTATATAGAGAAATCTTATCCATTCTTTAAGAACTCTCAATATAAAAGTCTTTTTGAATCTAAAAGGAAATTAGGCCACCTAATCACATCTATCGGATAGCATGCCAACAATTCCATAGCCTGGATAAGAAACCTTGACATATTTTACCAGAGAGCATCCGATGGACTATGATTTGATGAATTTGGCAACATGTTCAAGGGAAGATTCAACGACATTCTTGAATTTCTTACCATCTCTAATTGTTGGATAATAGTCTTATGATGACTTTGGAGGTGTTGGACCACCAAGGGGCTTGGATGGACTGGAGAAGGGATTGCTCCAATGAAAGGCATTGCAAGGTGATTGTTTTCCCATGTCCTGAGGTTGGGCGTCATCCTTGTTGTCAACGTTCTCTTTGAAGAAGGGGGAGGGGAGGATTTAGAATTCCTCAAGCATAAAACCTGCAGATTCCAATCCGTCCACCTATGTTTGTGATAAATTTGTTCCGAACTTTACAGGCTAAATATTAGAAACAATAGGATAATTTTATGTTGAAGCCTTCTTCAGCTTCAAAATGTTGTCAATGTATCATCCTTTGCCGCATAGTTGCCTCGCCTCCACAATCATTTTGTATGTACTTGAATTACTAAGTTTTGCCCATTTGTCAATAAGAAGGGACATCTTTGCCTCAGGAAGTTTCCTTCCATTGCCATTGACATCAACAAGATCATTGAGGAACAATTTCCGACCAAATGTCATTCCAATTGCACTGACCTTCACAATTAGTGCATAGGCCATCTAGATCAAGATCTCGTCACACATAAGATCCAATGCCTCTCTGCACTCTCCATTAGCAACAAGATGATTGTGAGTTCCTAGATGAACAATAGCTATCATCATGCATGGATTTTTAGAAATGTCAATATTAAACATTTTACATGTGTACAACTTCAAGACGATACTGTGAAAATAAAGAACTACCTTTTGATGATTACGCAGCGATGGAAGGAATACTAAAAGCTTGCAAAACGATAAAAGCAAAAAAACATTTTTTTTGCTTTTATCGTTTTTTGGCTCAGAAATTGCGGGGTTCCTCCCAATCTAAAGCGCCCTTTTTCCATTCGTATAAAAATCCAATCGTCAAAATCAACAAAAATACTATCATAGACCAAAATCCAAACAAACCAATCTTGTTAAGAGAAACAGCCCAAGGAAATAAAAAGGCGACTTCCAAATCAAATATAATAAATAAAATAGAAACGAGATAAAATCATATATCAAAACAACTTCTGGCATCATCAAAAGGATCAAAACGGCTGAAAATAAAGAACTGCCTTTTGATGATTCAGAGTTCAACAAATCTATAGTGTTTATGTCTTCTAAGCCGCATTCGACTGCTTTGGAATCTACAAATATGCTAATTCTTAGAAGACACTATTCTATTTGGAATTGGACCTTTGAGACATCTGGACAGCAAGAATCGTCGCAAGAGCTACAACCTTAGGGGAGAGTAAGTATGTGGATAAAGGATCCGCATAAAATTTGGATCTGTATAAAATGGTATAGACTTGCGACAAACGTCTGAAAAAATGGAGATCAAGTAACATTTATTTACTTGCAAAAATATTTCTTAGTCTTTGAATACAAGCGACTTTGAAGAGACTATGAGTGGCGGGCTAGGTTCTTTTGAATGCATGAACATGCGCGTTTATAGGACCCTAGCTAAATCTCCCTCTCAATCGACAACCATAACTATGTAAATCCTTTTAACTATAACCATGACTATGTAAATCCTTGCTGAGAGTTCTTAATAAATGAATAATCAAAGATTATGTAAGTTTCAACTCCGTTGAAAAACTATGGAGCTACACTCGGTCCCATGTTTGTGATCGTTCTGTGCCGAACATGTAGTATAGAACGACGAAAATAAAAAATACAAAGAATCAATGTTGGTCGTAACTAGAAGTTCAAAGTCAAATTGAGAATAATATAGATCTTCTTAGGAACATGGCCTACGTCATTTGACATATATATATTTATAAGAAAGAGAATAATCCTTTAAACAATGAGAATACAAGACGAAGCCCATGAACTTGGTGGATTCCGAACGGGGTGTTCTGTACCGAACGGGGCACTTTGGTTATTCAAATGACCTCGTTCGGTACAAAACAAAGCCCTCAAGAGTCCATTTAGAACCCTCCTCCGACCCCGTCTCCTCCGACCCCCATGATGATGGTATAGGATTGTATGTCATGGTGATGGGAAGGTATGGGATGGTATGGCATGAAGATGGTATGGTATGGTGATGGCATGGTGATGGGAAGGTATGGTGATGGGAAGGTATGGTATGGCATGAAGATGGTATGGTATGGTGATGGCATGATGATGGCATGGGATGGTATGGCATAGTGATGGTATGGCATGGTGATGGTATGGCATAGTGATGGTATGGCATGGTGATGGTATGGCATAGTGATCCCATGTTCTGTACAGAACACACCTTTGCCACTTTCTTCTGAACACAAAATCTAGCATGGTGATCCCATGTTCTGTACAGAACACCCCTTTGTCATTTTCTTTTGAATACAAAATCTGGCATAGTGATCCCCTGTTTTGTACAGAACACTCCTTTGTTTTGTACAGAACACCACTTTCTTCTTAACACAAAATCTGCTCTAGTCTGATATGGTTTTGAGCAAACAAACAAGAATTATAGAAATAAGTGTTTTATTTTTATTTTATTTACGCAAATTATTGGTGTTTGTGTAGAACACCTATTGCTTGGCCTATATTTTTTCTTAAATTAGATGTATTATGTCATTTCTTATCGTAAAAACAAAAGAGAACGTCCATTGAACTTTTAATGACAGTTTCTCTTTGTTTGTTTATAAAAATTATGGAATATTTGATATTTTATTAGATATAAATATTGAATATAAAATTATTATATCAGATTATATAAATATTTATTGTAGGGTCGTATTAACCAAATTATATAATATCATATTCAATTCATAAATAATTGTCTATAAACAATAGAGATGCAAAATATAGTATGTTAATTTGATACACCCTCTTATCATATTTTAAAATTCATCCTTTCTATAAAAAATACTACTATTCATAAATAAATATGTAGATGGGAATATAAATTGTATACATATATATTTATATATATTTATATCTATTTATACTTTATGTATATTTTACATGAAAATGTATCATATATATATGTATTTCCATATTTCCATATATATTATGCAAAAGTATATATATATATATATATACATATGAATTACATATCTAAAGGTGTATCATATATATATATATATATATATATATATATATATATATATATATATATATATATATATATATATATATATGTATAAATATTTATATATTTATGTAAACAATAGAGATGGAAAAATATAGTATATATATTATATACACCCTCTTAGTATACTTTTAAATTCATCATTTTTATAGTAATGTATTATAATTTATCGTTGATAAATGAATATGTAGATGCAAATTTAATGAAATAATAGTCTTTATTATGCTTGATATGCTACACGTTCAATTATCTGATAAATTGTAGATACAAGTATATGCTTGCATGTCTATATGTACATATGATATTGTCCATTCCATCAAGCATACATGCATCTCTTTCGTTTACACAAGGAAGACAAGGCAACTCAAATATCACATTGTTGTAGTATTCAACCAAAAGATACTTTACCTTGTTGTGGGAAATTGCTGCCAAATTTCCACTCTTTAAAACAGCATTAGACGTGCGTTGATTTCCAAGTGCAACAATTAAGTCATAAATTCTCACAATAGATGTCTATGTAGTATACGTCGAGGTAACTTTTGAAAAGCACTTCTCAATCGAAGTAAAGAGAGGCGTAGTGATTGAGGATGTTCTCTATTGATTGCATTGATAGTGAGGACAACAAAAACCAAAGTCAATTAAAACGGTACATGGTGTATCCAGTGATAATAACTATTATATTAAAATTCTTGACGGCAATTTAAAAACCACATAAGAATCATCACCACAAGAATCAAATGATTGATAATTGTCACTCTTACTATCAACATTCCTATCTATGGTGAAATGAAACGATTGCATTGCAATATTATCAACTTCAACATTAGAGTTTAAGAAGTTGATAGTATTCTTTGGAGACTCCTTAACAGTAGGTAAAATTAGTCTAAGAGGACCATGCCCACATTGCTGAAACGATGCTACTAATCGAGGGGTGAGAGTAGTCAATTGGGACATGTCAAAAGTTGGCATTTCTCCTATGATGGTGCAACTCCCTGCTTGAAGCATATAAAGTGTCCTACAATCGATTAGTTATGGCTTTTGATAAATTGTGCGCAAGACAAAGCCATAAACTCCAACTTCCACCTTCTCTATAACCAAAGAAGATTCATGTAAATTTGTAATTGATACTTAAGACATAGTAGTCTCTCATCAATAATAACAATGCCCTCTTCATTGACTAGAAGGATAAATGGAATAGAGGAGATCAACAACCGAAATGAAACTAATTGGTTAGCTATGGTCGGAAATGAAAGAATGGAATTCAAGTTAGACTATATGATTATATTCTAACTACAATGCAAGATTGGCATAATATAGAATAGATGGAAGTGCAATGTGAACATTGTTGACGGCAAATGTCCAAAAGCAAGCTACTACAAAGTATCTATACTAGAGTCAAAATTAGAGGCACCAACATTGTTTGGCACAGACCGCCTACCAAGGACATTTAATGCAACTCTCCAAAGAAACACTAGACTCCAAATCATGCAAGCTTGGTACAAAAGTAAATGTGACTATTATTTTCTAATGTGAGAGACAAGGGTCAACATGTACAAAACACTAAAATTCAACAGGGTATACTTTAGCACTTGGCAGCTCTTCAAAAAACATAAGGCTCCAAATTAAGGCAAGCCTTGGCTCACAAATGAACGTGACAATTGAAAACACCTTCATGGATTAAGGATGTTCTGTACAGAACGACACTTGCCTTTTACATTTGAAGATCTAAAATGAGTGAATGTTTTGATGACTTAGTGGAATTAAAGCGGTCAGGTGTCTAAAAGGAATGTGGCCAAAACTGCTCTATATTATATAGAGTGTTTACAATGAGCATGATAAACTATAACATCTAAGGAAATAAGTTGTAGGTCTCGAATTAACTAGAGAGGGATGTTGCATTCTTCCTTTCCATTGTAGGTCTAGTGCTAATTAGAGTGACAATTGAAATTATTTGGTTTCCTTCACTCTAGCATTTACATTTGGTAAATTGACGAAGGTTGTTTGGTTCTTTACACTGAGATATGAGTTCTTTACGTCTTCAATGCCAAAGTGAGCCTACTCTTGCAAGAGAGGATGTCTCGGCTACTAACTTTTTTCTCCTTATGCATAGAAGAGGGGAAGAGGACTCTCTATCCAAAATGTTGTTTACATGAAACGTGCTATCATTCTCATCATACCTTGGCAGGCTGTTCTGTACAGAACATGGTTCTTTGTTCTAGAAAAACTCCTAGTCAAATCCTAGGATCTTTGAATCATACACGTTGGCCATGGGACCATTTTTAATAACAATACTTATTTCATCAGACAATGTAGCATCATTCGGCCGACCAAACTTATCTTGTTGTAGTACTTTGCATCAAAATGCTGGCGCAGGTTCTACTTTTATGATTCACATTTTGAATCAGGTCCCTTGTTCGTTGCCGAACAGGTCAATGCCGTGTTGTTGGATATCCAAACATATGATGAGAAACATTTGTTATTGTAAGAATGTGGACTTTGAGAAGTAATAATTATCATCTAAAAGTATTGTTCTGTGCCGAACATGTATTTCTTGAGATACATTTATGCAATTCAGCTTTTAGGTGGTGTGAATGTGGGGCTACCTCAAAGATCCTTTGTCCTTTTTAATTTAAATTGATGCTGACCAATGACCCTTATTTAGTGATGCATAGTGAGAATATCAGGCAAGGACAATTAACCTTGCATGTGTAGTTCTGCACCAAAAAGTGTGCTATGAGGGAATTTCATTATCATATTCTCTAGAAATTGCTCAAATTCAGTAAGTTTCAGTTGATATTGATTGAGTTTTTGTTGGAAAACGTCATATATCTCTACTTAGAGTAGCAAATAAGGCTTTTATTTGACTTCAATAAGGGTGTTCTGTGCCGAACAAGTAACTAACATTTATATATTTGATGCACACCTCAACTCAATATGGAGAAATCGGTAAGTTCCTCATTTTAATATGGACTTCTGTTCTTTCGTAGTAGTTGATAAGTATTGCCAATTGGACATGTTCTGTGCCGAACACCATGATTGACTTGATTTTGTCACCTTGTATTTGGAGAAATTGGAAAGATACTCATTTTAATATTGACTTTTATTATTTCTTAAAAGTGAGGTAAGTATTGCCTATTGGACGTGTTCTGTGCCGAACACCATCAATGACTTGATTTTGTCACCTTTTACAAACTGGATTGAAATTGCTTCTAATGAAAATAAACATATGTGTGTAGAGGAATTGAAGTTATGTTTGTAGGAAGTAACAATGATCCCAATTCTGGTCCTTATCTAGGGTAGCCTTGGTAAGAACATACTAATCAAATTCACACCATTACTCTACTACTTTGATAATATTATATGGGTATGTTCCAAACTGATGTGATTTTTGCATGTACATAACATGTGCTCATTGATCTCTAATTGAACTAATTTAGCCCGTTCTGTACCGAACAAGCAAAATGTTGATTAAATCTGTAAACGCATTGGTGTGAAGTGAATGAGAGAGTGACAATGTTTTGCAATTGGATGGCCATCGATGATGGTAAGAATAATCTTACTGATGATTGAATGCTTCAAAATATTTACGTCATAAATTTAATTCTCTGTCACAAGTCCTTGCCCGTCCGTGCTCAATCAGTCAGTGCCCTGTTCGGTGCCGAACGAGGTCGAGGCCAGAATACGAAAATCTGAATAGTGGCGCATGTAGCCGTTGCACTCAACAGCTACCGCGACGGCTCTCTCATCGCCTTGCCCACAACTCGCTCGCTCACCTCTCGTCATCGCCCGCATCTTTCCCGACCGACACTGCACTGTCATGCATCCATCGCCTAATTCCTTCTTCTACACTCTCTCCAAAGAGCCGTCAAACGTTCCTTCTCTCCATTTGTAGCTTCAGTTCTACCACATCGACCACCACTAGTCGGGGACTCGTCAACACTGATCATATCAGAATACAGGAGGCAAGGGCCGGTCTTGGGAGGTTGGATTTGGATTGTTAGAGGTCGGGGATGTGGTGCTAAGGTTGACACACCTATAGTCGACACATGACCAATAGCCGATATCTTCTAATTCCTAGATTATGAAAGAAGAGATGTACCTCATTTGTATATATCGGCTATTGGTTCGGAAGTACTTTTCACTTTGAAAAATTGTACAAATTTCAATATTGGGAGATAATTCATGAAAAAATGCTCATTCTTCATGAACCTGATTTTCCTATGAACCAAAAATATCTCCTTATCGATAACCCAAGCTTTGATATGCTAAACTGCTTTAAGTTGTCGGTTATAGGTGTTTCTACCTTAATGTAGGCTAGTGAGTTTAGTTTTGATGTGGTTGGGTTGCTGGTGACTGTGGGAGTGACACTGCCAGTTTGGTTTAGTTGAAGGAGTGAGGCACGAGGTGGATGGATTGGTGGTGGTTTCCTACTGTTGTGAATCTGGAAGTTTCATTGACGAGGTGTGAGTTGCGATTGTTGTAATCGCGCGCAGCTAGTCTCCTCATCAATATAAATATCTTGCTTTGAGTAACACATTTTTGTTAATTCAAGTTCTTTAAATTTAAAATAAAATGATTCGAAGCCTGTTCTGTGACTTTGCAGGCTAAGCGAGAGTCCAATTGTTGCCGATTAGAGCAGCTTCATCAGAGGAAGCCGGTGAACAGTTCATAAAACAAGCTGTAGAGGTGTTCAACGAGCTGAAAGAAAAGGTTATAACTAATTAGTCGATGTTATGGGATGAGCTAGAGGAGAAGAATGTCGTCATACTTGTCGTTTGAAAACCTATTTGCCTTGATGTATCTTGATAGCTGTATCCTGATGGCAGTCTTTTTGGCACTTTTGCAGCACGTTATGCTTTTCAGAGTGAGCAAGTTTGATAAATTATCTCCTTGGTTTGTAAAATAATTGGTTGGATGTATACCAATGATAGATTATCTCTTTGGTTTGTAAAATAAGATTTGAGAAAGTACTGACTAAGTTTTTTTTTACTCTGGCTTTTGGAGGGGAACGGGGTGGGTAATAGGACAAGTGTAGCAATATACTACTTACTAGTTCTTCAGCAAGTCTGTCTGTAGGCAAGTAAAGTCGAGCCACCCATAACCGATCACTTAAGGATTCTAGCATATGAGAGTAAGGTATATAATTTGTTTAGGATTTTTCATGTGTACAAACATAAGGTTCTTGTTGAATGCAAAAAGTCCCATAATTTTATTCCCACTATTTTAATAATTATAATTATTTGAAGTGAAAATTTGCTCGGAACCCACAACCAATATCTATAGTATTGCATAACCGCTCAGTGCCGGTGCATATAATTATGAACAAAGAAAGTCATAATTTCTTTAACACAAATTGTAAGAACTACCAAGAGTAAACCACATAAGCCTATTTAGAAGCATCCACAAAAAGTAGACATGATCGGAAATGCGTCCAATCCATGACTAATTCTACATGTTGTCCATGACTATACCCTACATGTTGTCGATGGGTTCCTCGTTGATAATGGTTGGCTGGACCTTAGTTCAGGTGGAGGTAAGTGTGGTCTTTATGGGGTCCTGAGATATCAACACAGTAACATCTCATTGAACTCCGTACATGCACACATACATACCATCCATACACAAACATATATATATATATATATATATATATATATATATATATATATATATATATATATATATATATTTCTAAATGAATACACACACATTTATCCATATTTCTAAACCCATACACATATGCATATACATCTAAATCCATGCATGCACACACACACATACCTTATTGAATTCCATACAAAGTCATCAGAATTATATATAGAGGCTAGCATGACAAGACATTGGACATCATGATTGTGTAGAGGAGCAGTCAAAGTGAACTAGAATGGGCAACCAACTTTGCAAAGAAACTCATCCTTGATTATCCATTTATATCCAATTTACATCCAATTTGAACCAATTTATATTCTTAAATTAATTATTAATAACCATTAATAACCATTAATAACCATTAATAACCATTAATAACCATTAATAACCATTAATACCCATTAATAACCATTAATAACCATTAATACCCATTAATAACCATTAATAACCATTAATAACCATTAATAAATATTAACAAATGTAAATACCTATTAATAACCATTAATAACCATATCAAAATATCAACAATTATTTATAATCAATTAAAAAAATGATAAACATACTCATCTAATTATAGCCATTTATGTCTATAAATATCTATTTATACTTATCATTATATATTAATTTTTCCCTCTAACTATTTATATGTATTATCATCATACATAGTTCTATTCGTGCTATGACAATTGCATGTTTGTAACAATTTATTTTTATAAAGCTAAGATCATGTTTTTTTAATAACACCATATTTTTTAAATTTATTTATTTTTATAGCAAAATGGATGAATATTTAAAAGAATAAAATTATTTATAAGTGCATTGAATTTTAAATAGCTTAGATATAAATCACATCTATAGATATTTAAATGTATAACCTCATATATTCATATATGGATATGTAATAAACACATATATGTATATATATGTGTCTCATTGTCAATTTTTCATATGTGTTTATTACATATCCATATATGAATATAATAACCTCTATTAAAGTAGGATTTGAAGATGTATTCCAACATTTTAAGGTTTTTAAATATTTATGTATTTCTATTTAATGAATCTTAACAATTAATGTATTTATGCCATAAGTTTTGAAATCTTTGGGCTATGTCTCTTCATTTCCTTGGCTATGCTAAACTTGCATCGTATTATATAATTAATTATTTATAATTATGACATGTTATTACTATTATTATAATCTCATATTTAGAAACAACCATGTTAAATATGGCATTATATTTTCATCGAATATTCATTGTGAAGGGATATATCAACCCTTCGTAATTAATATAACTTAAACTTCTTGCTATAGGTGGTAGCAAATTTCACAAACTTAAATGTCATCCAAGTTATCTTCACTTGTTACATATTCATTATATATGCGTAGATATTTTTCATATAAAAATTAGTATTATTAAATAATTAAAGTAGCATTGCTATCAAAAATTGCATTTAATAATAAATGTATAAATACATTTTATATTTATATATATTGGCTCTTAATATAGGCCTTTAATACTTTACCTCCTACAATCTATTATAATCTTACATATTTATTTCTAGAAATGACCATATATTCTTGTAAAAATCCATATAGTTCTATAATTATAAACAAATAAATATCAATAAAAATATTGCAAACAATCCAATGTACATGAAATAAATATGAATATATCATATACAATTATATATATATAACTTAAGTTATATGACTTAAATACAATAATTTGGATCTATATTTATCTACATATAAATCAATAAGAAAATTCATACTAATCATTTGCATCTAAATAGTATATAGGAATATATCCATATTTATCTATATATAAATTGTATACGGTACAATAAAGTTATACAGAATAGTTCTATCAAAAAATGACAATTCCAATACCTTTATAATTAGTATGCCCATTAAAATATAAATACTCCATAAATATATCTTTAGTTTAATACAAATTTTACATGATAAATGAGATTAGAAGATATGGCTTATGGATGTAAAAATATGTGTCTTTGTATTGGCTAAAAGTAGTCAATCACATTTTAATTATATTTCTACAAACTTTAATTTCACATGATTTACTTGCCAATACTTAAGTAAATTTAATCAAACATCTACACAATTATAAATGTATTGAATTTATTTATTTAAAACAAACTATCAATAACAAATAGCATTTATAGTAAGATATATGGATACAAGTATGCCTAGCTATGTATAGTTAGACTTCAAATTTATAAAACTGACAGAACGTTAAAACTCTAGGAACAAGTGTCATAACTCAAAATGTTTTAAAAATTATTATATGCTTTTAAAAGACCCAAAAAAATTCTTTAAGAAAAAATTCATATAGTATCTTATGACAGGTTGCTTTAAACAAGCTTTGTGGAAAAATTAATTCTTAAAAATACGTGTTCATTGTTTACACAATATAGGTGTTCAATATATAATAACATTAATATATTAATGTATCAATGCCATAATAAGTCATACTATTGCCTTTATATATAATATAATATGTTAATTGCATTATTATATAATAATACTACTATATATATTATGATAATAATGAAACACATTCCAGTTTATAAATTATAAGAAGTTTATTAATAAAATAAGAATGGCTAGATATAAAGTTTTATAATCTAAGTATATACTCCCTTCGTCATACTAAAAGACCGTTGTTTGCTTAAAAAATCTATCCCTAAATAAAATTGTTGTTTCTAAATTTGGCCAACTTGTTTCTAAATTTAGCCATCTATTTCTAAAATTGGCCAACTTGTTTTCAATTTTAGAATTGCCCTTAAATTCAGTATTATTAGCAAACAACGATCTTTTAGTGGGATAGAGGCAGTATAAGATCCCTTTCATGTTACCAAATATCAATATAATATGTTTGATAATAATGTTAGTGTATCTAAAGCCTTTTCATATGCATTGCAGACAATGCCATAGGCTTGAACTATTATTAGAAATAAAATGCAAGACAAAGCAGTTGTTCTGCACGAACATCAATACTCATCTCAATTATGATCAATAATTCTAAAAATTATACTCTCTCCGTCTCACTAAAAGAGCATGGTTTGGTAAAATAATTTATCTCAAAAAAAAAAAGTGGTTTCTAAATTTGGCAAAATTATTTCTAAATTTGGTCATCTTGTTTCTAAGTTTAGAACCACCCTTAAATCTGCTATTTTTAGGAACCCATGCTCTTTTAATGAGACGGAGGGAGTAACTTGGAGTTCAAAAAGGAAATTCCAGCCCAAAGTGATGTTCTGCACAGAACAGGTATTTGGAAGTGACCAAGAAACCCTGTTCGGCACAGAACACTGCTTCACGTGGTCTCATGGTGTAAATTTAATTCCAAATTCAAATGGCTCTGACTTGCAGTCCTCATTTTGTGGTCTTTGCTCTTACTTTTTGTCAGCACAGAGGACCCCGTTCGGCACAGAACTAGCCTTGCTCGTCAATTGTGCAACACAAACTAGTCCAACCAAATTAAGCAGAAGGTATCCCAGGATCAACCAAGCTTGCCCTGTCTGTGACTCAGGTTCCACCGAGACTTACACTCATTGCTTCTACTCTTGCTCCAATGCGAAGTTAGTATGGAACTATTGTTTCTATCTCATGCACGTCTTCCAGAAAGGCTTGAGGAATATGTCCCCGCCCAAGATCCTTGATTTTCATTAGTGTTTGTTTGGCAAGCATGTCAGATTCAGAACTAATGGAGTCAACAAGATCTGGGCTCTTGTCCGAGGCATTGGGTTATGGATAATCTGGCTCAGTAGAAATAGCGCTGTTTTTGAAGGCGGCGCATGGAGTGCCGAGAAAATCAGGCAAACGATTTGGGATTCACTTCTTGATTACGCAAGAATAGCCTAGAGAAAGACCGTAGCCTTTATTAGGAAATGCAGCATTCAGGCTCAGATCCAGGATAACTTAATCACCTTCGATGAGAGCTGGTTAATCAGGAATCTCTTAGGAACCAGAACTGAGCTTACTGTTAGGTGGAACTTAGTTCCCCCAGAGGCATTGTGCCCAACTGGTTCTAACCTTACGTTGTGTTCCTTTCTGTCCCTTGTCCAGAAGTTCCTTTCTTGCCACCCTGGACTGCGGTCCGTTGAGGGTTGGTTGTTACTTTCTTTCATGCAATGAAATTCATTCATTTGCTTCCAAAAAAAAAAAACAAATTTAGCAGAAGGTTATCACTTTCTCATTTTTTCATAATTCCCGAAGGCAAGTCACCTCTTCGGCACAGAACTATGGTCACCCATGGACTTGAAAAGAATTCATTCAAATTTCAACTATGCCATTTATATCTCCAATTGCAATGGAGCTAGAACCTTTTAAAGCAAAGTGCAGTTATCAGATTTCTGGTAATTCATCGTCTGATTAGTCCTTCGTGAATGAAACCATTACTGAAAGATAAATTCACATATTATAAAATTAGAGTGTTTACTACACCCTCGTATTTACTTTTTTTTTTTTTTTTTTTTTTTTTTTGTCTTAAGTATTAAAGACGCTGCATACAATCAATTTGATAACTCTTCATGTTGGCATTCTATATGCATCTTAAATTTTGGAATTCTGCATAAATTTAAACTGATTCAAAGTTTTAAAGGTCTTTGCATTATAGTTTAATACAAGAGAAGCAATTTAAGTCTGTTGCTTGTAATATTTCCAAAATTGACATTGTGGTTACCATGCTTGAAGGTGCCAAATTGTATATGATTAACTACCTTGTATAATATAGCGGAACATTCCTTTTTGAAATAATGGTAGAATCTGAATACACAATACTATCATATTTTCACTAGTCATAGACAACTACATTCACCTAGTTATAGTCATTCAATTTTAACATGGTCACAAGTCTTTTACTTTCCATTTGATTTAGTAGACATTAGTTGTTTTGGTTATTTCTATCTACTCTTGTTTCTTCTTACTTGATTTCTAATTTGACTAAAAAACAATAACTAATGACAAATTATTAACTTTTTATACAACTCCATTTCCATTTCTATACCATTATATACAATAATACATCTCACAACTTGAGCTCTATAATTTTTCACCATGAATAATTTACATCAAGTTCGAGAGGTTCCTTCTGCATTCTTTCACTTTTGGCTGGTTGGATTCTTGTTTCATGTAGGTAGAAAATGTTCCCGCCAATGTCGAAATTATGATGTTTTCTTTTTCGCCTTGATTCTCCTACTTCCTTTCCACTATTGCTAAGTAGTCACACCCTTGATTCTTTTCTTTTACACCAAACTTGGAGACAAGCTCTCCATTTGCAACGTGATTACAATCCTCTATACGAATGCCTAATCTTAATTCCAAACCATGGCATTAAACCTTTCTTCAGTTGTGTAACTTCCATTATTGTCACTCTTACAATTAAGCTTGATGCCTAATTTATTTAGAGAATAATTTCCTTACTACAGTAGTCTCTATAGTCTTGAAGTCAGGAGGCTCCTAGCCATGCTCTATAGTTGCTATTGGCCACAACTATCATCTTTTAAGACTTCATGATGTTTTATTCATTAAATAACAATTCTTGCAATATTGAATCCACCCATCATATTGATTGTATTGTGCAAGTTGGCAATAGTAGAATATAACGTGTGTCTAATTTACTTCCTAAGGTTATCTCACATTCTTTTCAACTGGCTAGTAGCATTCTTGCAAATTAAAAATTTCAATTTTTTACATCTGCCCGTGGCCGTGGGATTTTAGATTTGACATCAATTTTCAATAACTCTATGTTTAATAACTTTGTCGTTTTTGCATTTACAAACTTATTCATCATAATGATTCTATTCACTAGAATGGCAATAGTTGTATGATTTCATTTCATGCTTATCTGCTTAATCAATTTCAATATAAACCTATCTCTTTCAATTGAATGAACAAGTTTATATGTATATAAGGTGATTTTGTTATAAAATATGAGATTTTTAAACATTTTCATCCAATTTATAGATGTCATTGTGACCATAGATGGATGTACCATACATACTAAATAAAGTAATTCATCCGCTCATGGCTCATGAAAACCTGCTCATGGCTCATGTGCTCATGGCTTTGTGCTCATGCTCTAGCATTCCCCGACGATAGTAACCCTGGAATTGATTACGACTGTGTCGTAACCCACGGTTGCATGACGTGCCCCCTCCCCATTGGCCTAGAGGCAGTGGGTTACATCCCGTAACCTGCTAAAGTGCTCCACTGAATCCGGAACTTAGTTCGTAACCTGTAAAGTGCTCCGCAAAGTGTGTCTGGACCAATCCCGTGAAGCGAATCAGTCTGCCAATCGTGGGTTACGAACGGTAACCTGGGGGAATCGGATGGTTACGGGGATTTCGCCTCGTCCTCGCGGACTCGGCTACATCCCGTAACCATCCTTTTCCCCCATGTTACCTAGTTCATAACCGAGCTGGCATGAACAACTCGAAGAGAAAATGAAGAATATTAAGTGAATTTTCAAGTTTAGTCAACAGATGCAAAACACTAGTTCGTGGCAAAGAATCTGGATGGAGGAACTCTTATTGATATCAACAATACCACAAGAATGCACTAAGGTATCTCAAAATTAACTTTGGAAGCTCAGTTTCAATTTATAATTGAAATGTTGAAACAAAAGATAGGAGTAGTTTATATTAGATGGTGTATAAAGTAATTGTAAAATGATAAATGATATCACAAAAGGTATAGATATTTTAACACAATATTGTAGTACACTCCAATTTGATTTCAAAACACTTTACGGTTTTCAAATCCGATATTTTTTGAGTTCACACTGAATTTTCAAGCTTTTCATGTAAAAACTTCATCCAAGGAAATATTTGTAAGCATGTTGTACCCGACTGTACAAGTCAGGTGCCGAGATCTGTACCCCAAGCTGCTCAGACGAAGGCTCTAACTCCAAATCCAAACTCGCTTTCGGTGAATGTTGTGAGAACAAATTGCATCAAATTGCAGTTGTAGCTCAATTTTGACGATTCGACTGTCAGAGAAGGAAACATGTTCGAAGGGTGATGATACTGCGGCCGCTCTTCTGTGTATCATATACAGCGAGGTCTTCTTTCCAGGTCGCTCCAGGCATTCTTTGGTGAGCCCTAAAAACCGTTTCAAGAGCATAATCATTAAATGTTTCGTTGCCATGTGCCAGTACCAGGAACTCTTGTAAAGAGAAGCAAATTGAAAGGGAATTGATATTAAATCCTATTTACAAGCTACATAATAATGAGAAAGTAAAATAAATCGGACCTAGAAAAATAGCTTCAAGCTATCCATTTGCGATTCGCTTAGCTCGACGCTCGACCTAAGCAAGCCACCGTTGCCAGCAATGAAACAAAATTTCATATGCCACAACTCTGTACAGATGTCACCAAAGGCAGGGCGTTTCTGTGGATCTTCGCTCCAGCATCTCTTAATCAGATTCTTCAGCCTTGTGGGACATCGATCTGGTAATTGTGGGCGCTCGCCCTTCAACACCAACCTCTTTACCTCCTTCGGGTTGGAGATGTTTGGAAACGGGATCTTTCCGGTCAAGATCTCATAGCCCACCATGGCGAAGCTGTAAATGTCACATTTCAAAGGATACTTCTCAACCGTGGTTTCACACTCGGACATCTCTTCTTTACTTTCCGCATCTGCAAGCTTTATCAATTCTGGGGCAATCCATCGAGTAGTGCCCATATTCGGAGTCTGGTTGGAGAAAGTCATGCTCTTCAACTTCGTTTTCGACATCCCGAAGTCTGCCACTTTCGCCCTCACGTACTCAATCTCCCAGTCACTAGCAGCCTTCACGCATTTCACCAAGACGTTCAGTGATTTCAAATCCCGGTGCGCAATCCTAGACTCGTGCAAGTATTGCATACCTCCACCAATCTGAAGCATTATATCCATCGCTTCTAATAAGTGAAATGGAGGTTCATTTGGACCACGACTCTCCTTTCTCCTTTGAATAAGAGAATGAAGGTCCTCATCCATCTTCTCCATGACGATAGAACATGTGCTATGACCCTTGGCAAAACAAAAGAAGGTTATTATATTTAGATGGGACAATTCTTTCAAGACTAACACCTCCTTGCTGAAATCCTCGTTGTCCTCTCCGTAGAATGTCTTCACAACAAGTTCAGCTCCCAACCATGTCCATCCGTACACAGTTGCTGACGCACCTTTTCCCAGCTGATGCAAAGCGCCATGTCTCAAACTGAGGACTGCTTCCGAGAGGCTCGACTGAGATGATGCCGAAGACCTTTTGTGAAGTCTGTCAAGTATAAATGCTGCCAACTGCTGCTCCGAAATGCTTGATTTGCCCGAGCGAAGCACAGCATTCAAACTTGTCGATAAAGTTCTCACGTCACTTGATGCCTTCTCCTTGACGCTTTGAACTTCAGTATTGTAAACACCATCAACATCGGCCAGGCAAAATCTCTCTGCTAGTGTATAGGCAATCCTCATTAGCTCCAAATTAAAACCTACTGAGGAAACAAGCTCTGACACATTTGTCATAGTCAAGGCAGCTTGAATCCACGTATCCTTGCAACAAATCTGTGTGAAGCTGTCTACTTCCCGTGACAGCGCATATAGCAGCCTGAAACCATCTACTAAGACGTATAGTTCCTTTGCTTGAACGACATTTTCTAGAGGGTAGTAGCCCTCCATTTGGACAACGGCCAATCTCAGTTTATCTACCAGGTATTCACATTGTTTAAAGTGGAATTTTGGCGAAATAGAACGAGTTGGCAGCGAAGTCCTCTTTTGAGCTCGCTCCAGGCATTCTTTGGTGAGCCAAAAACATCGATCCGGGGTTCCGGCTGGATCATGCGCACAATCAGTACATGTTTCATTGCCATGTGCTAATCCCAAGAACCATAATCTTGTACTGAGAAGCATATTGACAGGGAATTGATACTAAATCCTCTTTTACAAGCTACATTGTGAAGAAAAAAGTGGGATGAATCCGATCTTCAAACAGAATCACAACCCGCATCATTAAACCCTGACTTGGCAGAAGGGCTTACCATTTTCGGTGAGTTTTGATTCGGATGTCCCCATCGACTTAGACTTCCAAGCAAGTTGGGCAATGATTCATGAATGCACAAACACCTTGTGCAGAAATACTCCTTGCAACTAGGTGTCCTTCTGGCGAAACCGTATATTTTACGTCCGAACACTCAACTACCAGAAATATAACATGCTCCACCACATGAAAAAATTTAGTGCTGATTGCTGACGTGCATAAGAAATTCAGCTCCAACTGCATCAGCGACGAACACATATGAAGCTCCTCATTGAGCTCTTCATTTCACAGTGCTGTTTTAAAATCAGAACTACTTCCACCAAATTCCTGATTTGCTATCTACTATATACTGGTTACGAAAGAAGCTTAAGTCGCGAGTATATTATTCTGTAGTAGAAAGTTCCTTATTAGTTCCACTGTCGACATCCGCGAAACCTAATTTGCACATGACTAACTATACAACGCCATCTAGTGAGTAAGCTCTTAGAGCTCCGGTCGGCCATGGTGTGACCCAACCTAAACCTATTTGGTCAAATACAAATATCACGCACTAATGACCATCCCACTAATTCACTTCTAATTTGGTTGTGTTGACAAACTAAACGCTCACAATCCCAAGAACTTCACAATGTCAAAGTGGGCGAAATCTATGATCCCTTAACACTCACGAAAAGGCACTAGGTTTCAAGCGTACCAGTTGATTTGATCGAATCGAGCTGTGCACTCAACCTCTGTAATCAAACCCACATGTCGAGCTATTAGAAGAATTTCGGTCTATAACTACGAAGATCGAAGGGAGGAACTAAATAAATTCTTAGAATTTAGCCGGATCATATTTCCACATAATCAAAAACTAGAAATTTCTTGTCGCAATTTATCGCTGGAAGACATTAAAAAAGAACAAGAGGGCTTGTTAGACTGACCAATTAAAGTCCCACATGAAATGGAACGTCAAAACATAATGCTCTCGCATCCATCTGATTGCCCACCGGCTCTCGAAACATGCTTACCGATCACACCTGGAGTTGTCGGTAAGGCTGCAACACGAGCACATCACTGACGTCAACTCTGGAAAACGTCTTCCTTCCAATCGCTCTGCAGGGAGAATACAGGACCCATGTAATGCAATTATACGGCCCGTACTCGAGACGGGCTTAACTGATTGACGGGCACTTAGAAAACGACGCCATCATGTTGGAATTTCAGAGAATGAATTCAAGAGTGTTCACAAGGAGCAAGTGCGGGGTTTTATCTGTAAAGGCGCCGCACAGATTTGGGATGAACGTCTGTTAATCCATGACTAACCCTAACTTATCAAGAATACTTTAACACTTAAAAAATGAGGAAAGAGTGCAATAGAGAAAGGTGACGAACGAACCTTACAGACAAACGGTGCACAGCCATCGGCGCGCACTGTGTGCAGACCGGAGGACTGGGATACTCTGGCAGCGATGGTCTGCGGACTGGTGCAACGTGCAACTTGGCCCCAGCTAGCGAGCAACAAACGTCAACACTGTAGATCAAGAGATATCGACGTGCTCGACACTTTTGATGTAAACACTGTTTCTAAGTGTAGTAGGTGTTAACAGTGAATGATTTATTCACTGGTTGATGAAGAAAAGTATCAGTAGTATGCATTATCTCATTGATTATTCGTGAACGTCATGTCAATAAGAGGTTGAGGCTCTCCTACTCTGGATCTCTTTTTTGCATCCTCTTAGAGTTCACCCAAGTCATTCACCAAGCAAAAACATGAAATAAACATTTGGAACCTGATGGCTGAAGTTGAGGTGTTACAAGGTATAGTTTTGCATTCTTTTAGCTTGCAGGATATGGCAAGGATGAGAAACAATTAGAAGAGGTGGATTAGTTGCATAGCAGGAAACGCACTACGGTACGACGGCAGTAATCATGCAATTGATCACGATTGTGTCATATCGTCATAACCGAGCTGGCATGAACAAGCCGAAGAGAAAATGAAGAGTAATAAGTGAATTGATCTCATGTTTAGGCAACAAATGCAAAATACAATCCAGACTAGTTCTTGGCAAGGAATCTAGATGGAAGAACTATATTTGTACAAGTACCCCAAGCTGCTCAGTCGAAGGCTCTAACCCCAACTCCTAACTAGCTTTTGGTGAATGTTGTGAGAATAAACTGCAACAAATTGCAGTTCTATCTCAATTTCGACGATTCGACTGTCAGAGAAAGAAACGCGTTCGAAGGGTGATGATACTGCGGCCGCTCTTCTTGTGTGTGTGTGTGTGTGTGTGTGTGTTGTGCATCATCCCTGGCTAATTGTCTTCAACAATTCTACCGAAAATTGGAAATAATCTCGCCTCTCATGTGCCGGTGGTTTCGAATGGAAGACCAGACTCGAGTCTATGGAGCTCGAGATCTGAGCATGTGTGGAGATGCTCGCAGGGAGAATGCTCTCGCATACTGCGGAGGATGGCACCCTCTCATGTGCACCAGCAAAGAATCTGGCTTGAACGTCCGTCCGCAAGTCCTGCAATATGACAGTCGGGTTTTACATGTTAGAAACTGCAATGGCATAAAATTCTCATCGTTCGAGATCACCAAACCTTCTGGAAGTTGCTAATTGGACGATATAGATGGTTACCTATGGAAGCTGAATTAGAATTTTCTGAGTTGCAGACTTACGAGCATTCCTGGAGAAACTCTCCGAAGTTAGGTGGTGGTAAGCAGTCGTTCACAGCTTCCTGCAGAGCTTTCTCCCAGTCTAATGTCGTCACTCCAGGTATAAGAGGCCTGCAACCAAATGCAACAACTCTAATGTTTTAGTACAACCAAACCCGATGAGACTGTCTGACCACCGATGGAGGCCTCAATATTCAGTTTTTTTCTTTTGTATACCTTTCATCTCTTTCACCGAAGTTGATGCACTTCTTGATCTCGTGAACTGCTTTAGACTGCGGCGAAGGAGTGGAGGTGACGGAATCCTGATCTGGTGACAAGACAAAGCTACCGACCCCGCTGAAACTTCGAGTTGGGCCGTCGGGCTTGCTCAAGGACCGCCTCAGTGGCGGAGATGCAACTGGAATGGAGCTCCGGAAGCTTCTTCGTGGAGTTTGAACCGGTTTCGTGTCGTTGGTGCCTTTGTGGAAGCCGGGAGGAAGAGGTTTCGGTGAGATGGTTGTTTTCACTCTCGGCAGTCCATTGCTTTTCTTCACGCTTTTGATATGAATTCTGCACAATCAATCGCCATGAGCACAAAGAGCATTCTTACATAAAGACTGACTTCGAAATCATCGTACATGCATGTGAAGAAACGTCGAGAGTGATGTCTTACCTGGCTATGGCGGGTTTCGGTGTCTCGATTTCTGCTTCTGGATGCGCAACATGTGCGTCGGTTGCTGGGCTGTCAAGCACGATTTGAAGATCCGGTGGACATAAATGCTGCGTTTTCAGTACCTCTGTATCATGTTGTGGAGACTTATGTGAAGGTGCATTCATGGCAGGCATTGCTTCATGAGCAGGAATGTCTGTGAAATGCAGAGCGACCTCTTGCGCTGGACGACGTGCAGGTTCCTCCGCCGGGATGTCTTTGATGCCGGCTTGAGGATTAGGTGATGCTCTCACCTCGCACTGTTTACCGGTAGTGTGAGGATGGTGCGTTTCGGGTAACGGATTTGGTTTGGCTTCTGGACCCTTCACGGCTTGGGACGGGCGAGACGTTGAGGATGCCTCACATGGGTTGTTAGAATTTCGCTTTCCTCTGCTGCTGCTGCCGCCGGTCCAACGAGACCAGAGCAGTCTGATGAGCTGCGAAGTGGACTGCTCGGCCTCCTTCTCTTTCTGTACCGTTTCGTTGGGGGCCAAGGTGCCGGCGCCTTTCGAGCGAGCTTCTCTCCGAGGTGAAGCGTCTTTGTGGGATCTTTCAATCTGTGAAGCTTGCGAGGTTATATGCTCACAGACGTTCTGGTTCCCAATCTGGTGTTTCTCAGAGACTGGACTTGCATTCGACGTGTTCCGCGTTCGGAAGACGCTCTTCCTGATCTCTCTCTTCCAGAGTCTCTTCGCGCTACCGGGTGAGAATGGCGCTTCCGTCGGTGAGGTAACTCGAGAGTTGGGCGGGGGGGTCTGGAGGCCTTGCATTGTGGGAGACCTCGTCGAGACAACCAGCTGGGTGTGGTCATTCACAGGTTTGCTGTCGGGCAACTTCGTAGGGCGAGGCGAGATTTCGTTGTCTGAGGATGATAAGCAGAAGTCCGACTTCTCCATGTCAATTGTTTCTTGCTCCACTGACAGAGGCAGAAGGGTCTGGGGAATGTCAATCGCAACACCTTTCGTGCTTTCGACCTCCTTCTCAGCTCCAATTGCAAGCTTGTCGGCCGACATTGTTTGGAATTGTCTAACCTCGGCTTTGTCGTTTGGTTGCGAGGAGAACGTGCATTGCTTCTGTTCATTCTGGTACCCAGCTGCCTTCTCTGCGCACAGTGTGTGTATTCAAAGGCAGTCAGTGAAGGTTGTGAGCCAGATTTCTCAGCCCAATTGTGGACAGGGAAAACGTTTGTCAATGTCCGAGTCGACAGACCAAGAGGGTTGCATCAACAATACTAAAACAATTCTGAAGGTTGAAGTTCTTACTTGCAAAGGCGTCAATGAGCTGGGAACCTTTTAACACGTACTCTCCTGAGCCGCTTAGAGGATGTATCAAGTCGTTGTCGCTCAAATCGTTCCAGATAAATGTGCTCTTGTAGTTTCTGCATAAGGGAAGCATGCAGCATGAATGCAAGTCACTCAATGGCCACTACTACGGAATTTTGGGAATTGCAGTACCTCACACAGACGCACAATGGATTTCACGTCAATTGGGCATAAGAAGTAATCGACTAATCACTGTTCAGATTGTTCATACAATAAATTGTTCTATCTGTGAGCAATCGAATTGAAGGTAGAGCTTCAAATTGTTCAGACCAGTCGCTAATACAAGTCGAAACGAACCTCTTGTACGACCAGGAAAAAGAATGACTGATGCCTTGCCCTCGAAGTGCTGTGAGCCGCTTCTTAACATCTGCAGAAGCAGAGCACATTCTTATAGCTAAATTGCACTATATTTCCATAATTCGTCCCTAACTGCAGGAAGTCACAAACTGTTGCTACTAAATAACTTCTGCACGGTGCACAGAGCACACAAATATGCAAACGTACGTACCTCTCAGAAGCAGACCGTCTTGGCCTGACGGGTACTGAACTGTGATCATGTGGGGATGCTCAAGTTTACCCTCCCAACTGAGCTGATACAGAACTTGCACGGTCGAGTAGTACTCTCCGGAAGCCATGTTTCCTTCCTCTCTCTGAGAAGCAACAATGTAAGCTTAGAAGCTGAGCAGCAACAGAGCCGGTGTCTTCCGATACCAGCAAAACACCGCAAGCAACTAACAACCACAGAAGCAATCCGTTTTCAAGTTCCCTACCATTCGAAGACTAAGTACACCATAACGTGATATAATCCATAATGCGTACTGTGGAATAATTCACCCGATCATTGGCTTCTGTCACGGGATATTGAAAGAGGAACATGCGCATGCATAATCAGGATATCACTCGACTCATTGAGTGGGTTAATTGAGAGCCAAAAAATGCAGGTGGTAGTGTCAGCTGCATGCAATCTAGGGCAGCTGCACTAGTTTGCAATCACTGAAAACGCCATGACCATTGGCTCTTCAGTTGCAGAAACGTTTTTTCCTGATTAGTGGATGATCTAAGCCGGTACTTACTTACACCCACGCGTGGACATTCACAGAATCAGTAAATGCAGGGCAACGCAGCCCCTGCGCATGAAGCACAAGTGCACTCATATGACAAAGCGGAGATAATTACATGCATGATCACAAATACGGACACTCACATAATCATCTAAAACTGCAAGATCTAGAAACCTAGACCTCACCACAGGCTTGAGTACTCACCCGGACGCCGACGTCAAGACCCTGCCGCATGCACCACAACAAGAGCGTGCGACAAAGACGCTGATGTGCAAAGCAAAAAGCGAAAAATCTGCTCAAAAACTACTCAAAAACTGCTCAAAAACTGCTCGAATACCACCGAGTGATCTTTTTGCAGAGCGGCACATACAGCACTCGCTCCGGACAAGAGGAAAGGCCAACGAGGTAGCTCGGAATTTCAATGGAAGGGAATTTAGGGAGAAGCTGGCATGATGTGCACACTCATGTCGAAGCTTGCGAGCAATCTGAGATACTGCAAAAGCAATCAACAAAGGTGGACCTGCAGCAACCCACATGAAGCGGAGATCACTTCAGGTAGCTCACTGCAAGTGCAGCTCTGTGCTTGACCACTTCACTGCGAGTGCCCCTCCTTTTAAGCCCGGAAGGTGGAATCTTTCCCATCATCACATGCCCTGCCGCAAATTTATGACGACAATGCCAACTCTCAAAAAACACAAACAAAACAAAAAACAAAAAAATCAGAAAGTTTATTTACCAGAATTTTGTTTACCAGAATTTTGAAGATGTGGGTTAGAAAGAACCGGGTCACATGTGCTATCCGGGACGCCACCCCTCAAATGTTCATGACCAAGACATTCAAGGTGACTCATATGTAGGCATGACTGACATGCATTGGGTGGGATCCCGAATGGCGCATTCTATGGGTCACATGCGCCATTTGGGAAACCTCACCTCTCAAATGTTCGGAACTAGCACATTCAAGGTGACTCATATGTAGGCATGAGTGACATGCATTAGGGTGGGGTTCCGAATGGTGCGTTCTACGGGAAAGAGCCATGATCAGGGGGTGTAAGGAATGGGGAGAATGGTCTATGGTTTGGGACTGAGTAGTAGAGTGGGGTGGGGGTAGGGTGGTGGAAAGGGCAGACAGGACCATTCTTCACAGAAAACTAGGACAGTCCTGCGCTTTTGTCATGATCACTGTGCTACCATCCCCTGGGCGTCCACGACAACCTCTGAATCTCTGATACTGCATAATGTATACAAATTGCGTGGACCTGTCATGGGACATACGGTTGCGGAACTAATGTTGTAGGGATGCCTTATTCCGGCATGTTATCATGTCAACAATCACGCCATCCACCATGTTCTTGTGGATGAGAGTGTAAATGGGCTGGTGAGTCCTTTGGATGCGTAGATGGTGATCTTAGGGTGCACCTATTTGTGAGTGATGGTTGTAGGGCACTGCTTTGGAAGTTATGAACAGAAGAATGTACAGTAGTACCAAGAGAATTAGAGCCTGGCTAGTGTTAATAGCTTTGACATTGAAATGCAGTAATTTCAAAATTTGTTCATGTAGTTTTAAGATCATATAGATTTGAGCTGATTGAAAATCCCTTCGAAATAAGAATTACCAGGTGTAAATAATTATGTACAAGTTTAAATAAAATCTAGTAATAGTATTCAGAGGCAGTTGACGTTCTAATTTCCAACAGGGGTTCATGCACTTTGCAACATAAGCTGCTCCAGCAGTTGGGAGTCAGGCTTGTGCTTGAGTCAGAATAAGATTCATTGAACCATATTTGAGATATTGTATGTCCACACTCACATCAAATGTGATGTCACATGCTTACAAACCAATGTACCCCTTCATAATTAGGAATGTTGACAAGTATTTTACATCCAATTGAAGTCCTGATCTACATCACATAAGTATAAAACCAGAAGTAACTTGGGAAAATACCCCAAAATGTCAAACTTACAACTATCTTTCAGTAGAACTATGAATAGAAATTTTATCTTTCTGATGTGGGAATTTATTGTTAACTGTATGTAGTGACAATACATCATGTTTAACACTTGTAATGTTCCTAGACAATGATGTCAAATATTGTCCACTATAGAGCATTAACAGTTTCTTTTTATGGATGAGCTTAGTACATCTGATTTGAATTATTGTATCCTTAGGCACCATTTCAATGTAGCTTCTGTTTTTCCAGCATACAACACCACTAATTTCCCAAAATTTAGGCACATCTTAAATTAATTATTTTATGTTCCAGTCACTAAAACACTACAATGCTCTTAGTTTCTTTTTCTACAAGTCTTAGCTGACTTGGAAGTGTAGCCCATATTATGTTAGGCTTTGGTTGAATATGCATTGAGGCCTTGGTCTAAAAACAAAGACTTTCTACTCGTGATTTCTATCTTGAATGGCCATGACAAAGTTCATTTCATGATTTTTCTTGTTGGCCATTGTTTGAGGCATCCCATTCTGAGCAAAAGAGTTTAGTACCCACCCAAATTCTGCATCAGTTTCATGTTGATTTACATCATCTTGTTTCACGGAATGAAGGTGGCTGGTGGCATGTCAAAATCCTAGTTACAGTCGAGGTAAAAAATCATCACCTTCCACTGTCTCCTTTATGTTCATCATAACATTTCCAGGGCGATCATTGAGCTAAAGAGGGCTCTCTGAAGATCAGTAAGTCTTTGCCCCAAAGTTACAAGCTTCCATCAACACTTTCTGGTCACTCTTGTGCTATTTGTGAGTCCTTTCACTGTTGAAAATAATGGCCTATAAATCAGTCCAAAGGTACTGAAAATGCCCAATGCAATTTACATGTGTGGTGCGGCAATGGCAAAGATATTGCTTTTCACCTATAACTTCTGTGAATTGCAATGCAAAGGAAAAAGTAACATGGAGCTGAATGAAAATGAACCCTTTGGAGCTCAAGGTGGTTTCAGAGAACAGTAGCGTTTTGTGGTATTGCCGTTCAATCTGAGGCAGACGAAAGGCGGAAAGAGCTCCCTGATAAGTTTATTTGTACAGAAGGGAAGGGACTATACGTTGTGAATACTTTGTATATCATGTTGTAAAATGCAAATAAGAAAAGGGGTGTGGATTTAGGAAGTAAAGCAATGACATAAATAATTTGGATTAACCTATTTCAACAAGCTAGTATTTTGTACAATGGCCTCCAATATGTATTCTACCCATCTATAATATGGATAAATGAGTCATGATTTGGATAAATGAGTCATGATTTGGATAAATGAGTCATGATTTTCATTTTATACATGAGACACCGTTTATCTTAATTCACAACACTCTCTTTTGGTCAAGAGAACAAGCACGTGTACTGTCTTTGCCAAACCTATCAATGTGAGGAAAATAGCCGGGCAAAAACCCTGAAACAGTGTATGGCAAAGACCAGTTCAATCTGGTTTTGGAGGTATTCTCAACATTCCAAGTTTGACGACCACATTCTCGAACGTAAGAAAGGTTCCTTCTGAGGGGCAGGCATGAATTAAGTGTCTGCTTGAACCCTGATCAAGCTCACGCAAGCACTCTTGCCAAGGCTCTGAGAATCTGATCGGAAAGTAGCATAACTTTGAAGGGGTTAACCTGACCAAACACAGAGAAACCTCGGATATCTCCCCAACTTCCAAGCAATGCAGACTCTCCAAACTCATGGCATTGGTGCAGCTCTTGTGATTGACACTGTAAACACCGTGTCAGTTGCCTGCAAAGCCAGTTTGCCAGTAAGTGTTATACCTCAGTTGGTTTTTCTCACTGTCGTGACTCATTTGTTCATTGATAGACTCGGTGTTAGTTAAGGGGATTATTGGCACAATTCTCCATAGCCCCCACTCTGATCCCATTCTCTGACTTGAACTTTGAAGCCTGCATCATTTGTGGTTGAGCCCAATTTGCAAACTGAATCAAATATCCTGCGAATCTGGGGCTAACTTAGTTTCTCAGACTTCAAAAGGGTTGCTGCTTAGCTTTGCACAGGCAGTCAGTGATTAGAGCGCACATTACAAACTCTCTTATTGTGTAAAGGAACTCTACCAGGATCTCTCTGCAAGTGTGTCAGGGGATGAGCTTTTTGTGAGTGTCTTTCACCTTTGCAATTGAGTTTCTGACTAGGGTCCAAGCGCAGAGCGATTCCAGCAATTTTATTGGTCTAGAGCTGAAAATTGGTCAGTGGGGCTTCACACTAGGGGCCAAAGGTAAAAAGTCTTGGAAATGCCTACATGGTATTGCTCTTTGAGAGTTTTGGAGCCAAGACATTGACCATCCAGGAGAGTTTGGGTTGAACGAGAAGAGAAACCCAAACCCTTGCAAAGGGGTCGTAGTCCTTTTCATTGAAATTTTGTATTCAGAAAATTGCCAATTCAATATTTTAATATTTTTCTACAATTACAAAACTTGACCCTCGGCATAGTTTGGTCTTCAACAAAATTCGGCCCTTGGGCTCTGTGTGAATCACTCCTGAGTTAACTTAGCTCTTAGCTCCCGGCACCTAGGTAATTGAAGCAAACGCAGAGATGTTGCAGTGACTTGGTATTGTACTTAATCTGAAGAGGCACCATAGACAAAACAAGGACTTTGCTCTATCATTATCCATACTGGCAACTGAGGCTTTTGAAACTTGAAAGGTTGCTTCACAACCTGAAGTGTTAACCCCGTACCTGCTGAGAACGCCTATTTTAAATGGCCAGTTCATGGCTATTCTTTCATAAATTAATATGGTTTTTGATGTTAATGGTTTTAAGAAATAGGGTACCATCTTTTTAGGTGTATTCAAATTTATTAAGGTTATATTTTCTATATAATTGAGGTCATAACTACAAAAAGATATCAAAAATGGTAAAAACAATTCAACATAGAGTCTATTTTGAATTTTCATGATTGTTTTATCCAATCCTCACTGATATTTAAGGCCATGAAAATGATCTTTATCAATTATGTAATGTTTTAACCAAATGAACTTCTTAAGGATTGATTTCTAGCCCATTTGAAATCCTTGTAAATTTCCTTAATTGAGTACTTAATTGAAATTGTAACATGTTACTATGTGGAAATTGTCTTCACCAAATTTAATATGACAGTTCATCAGTTTTATGAAGTGTGATTGTAAAGTGTGACCATAAAGTGTGACCATAAATTGATACATTTTCCTTGGTCACAACTCATGGTCTTTGTAATGTAGGCCCTTAGGGTATGTTTCCGAGGTGGTCTTACCTCCTTACTAAAGTGTGTGTTTTTACCTACATTCTTTAGTAATTACCAATCTTATATGGATGTCTACACGACAAACTTTAAAGAATTGGATTTAGCTAATATTTAGGAGAACCAAAAAGTAGGTAATTGTTAAGAAAACAACAAAATTAGAAATATTTCCAAGTTTTAAACACTTAAGAATGGTCTTAACTAATACGGCTCTTGGGAGGCGATTATGTAATCCCGTTAATGTTGATGACACCTTTCCAAACCTCATCGATGACACCTTCCCTAAAAATAAGGTATTCCTTCCAAAATTATAGAGATGTTTAAGTTTTTATTCACATTCTTTGCAAAGGCCAAACGGGAAAATGCCTTTGGCAATCCAAAAATCTAAAAATCCAGACCTGCTCTCCACACAACTACCTTCGCATCCACCTTGTTAAGGACTCAATAAGCCCTTAAGTTGGGCTTTAATTCTTTTATTTTAATCCCTAAAGGATGGAGGGTATTTCCATAGTTTTTCACTACCTAAAGTGCCATTCTTGCATTTTCCAAAGTGAGACAAATTTGAGAATCATCATAAGCAATTTAACTGTAAGATCTTTAAAAGTAGTGGGCTACCAAAATCTGTACCAAATTTTGGATTTGGAGAAGCAACGGATCGGGAGATAATAACATGTGAAGTTTTGAAGATTAGTGAATTTCTAAAATACTAGCAGTGCGTTTCCGAGTTTGACTGAAAATTGCTACTTCAGAAATTTATAAAAACTTAGCAACTAAAACTAATTCTCTTCTCCAGTATGTTAGGATTCAGAACATGCACAATTTTTTTTTGACTTTTATGAGTCACCAATTTGGAGAAAATGGGTTTGACATAAGTGTCACTCTGAATTTATTTTTTTCAACATGGCACTTTTGACAAATTCAAAAGGGTTTCTCATAAATCCAAAACGGTGAAGCCATAAAGTAGTGATCATACAAGCATTCCCTCAAAAAAAAAAAATGCAAAAAGTGCAAAAAAAAAAAGGAAAAAAATGCAAAAAATCCACAAGTAGAGATCTTCATTTTAGTGCACAATGTGATCAAAGTCCAGTTGAAACACTGTCACTGTAGAAACACTAACTTCACTGCAAAAACATAGGACCAACCCATGCTTTTTCTTTTTCTAAAATCAAGGTTTCACTTTCTCACTAAAATTTCACTGTATTCTTATTGCCAACTTGATTCTAAATAGATTAGGGACAAGAAACACTCAAATCTGACTCTTCTAGGGCATTTTACTGGGTTTTCTATTTTTGGCGCAACCCAAAAGTGGTTGCTTTGTCCTTTAGGGGTTAAAAATAAAATCCACAAATTGAATATATTACATGTATGGAAGATAGACTAAGTGAACTTCTGTGAGATAATTCAATAATATAATTTTTTCATTAATTTTAATTTATTCTTATTTTAATTGATGGACTTAATTTCATATATTTTTTGGTATTGAGTTGCAATATAGTCGAGACTACAAAATCCTAAAGGTCAATGAAATATTTTGAATAATTTCTAAGACAATAAACCTCTAGAGGCAAATCCTTTTCAATGGGTTTGACCATCCTCACTTAGAGAGTTGCATAGGAAAGAATATATAAAAGAAAGTAAGTGATTTCATTTTTCAAAATGTTGATGGATTCCAGACTTTCAGTATCAATTTCACTGGGGATGTTTTTTGTTCCAAGTGGAGGCTTGGCAAAGAGGCTGGGGTACCTCAAAATAGTGCACCTAGAAAAGCGGCGTGGACAGGACATCCCCCACGCTGGGACTTACCTAGTGCTACGAGCATTTTTAGGAGCCACTCCCATTGGTTGGCTTTTTTCTTCCAAAACCCTGAAATTTTCAATTTGGACCCCCCCAAGGCCATTTTTGGTAATTTTGAATTCAAAAATGGGGCCTGCGGCCCCAAATTACTCTAGAGTGACCCTCTTGGGAATTTTAAAATAAAAAACCAAAAACTAAGGGCTCATCAACCCTGCCCCTCCGAAAAACGCTCGTAGCACTTGGTAAGTCCCAGCGTGGGGGATGTCCTGCCAAAGTGTAGAAAAGCTGTCCTCATCGATGCCAAACTTGACCGCTTCCATTCTATGTTGAATTTACTAAGCACAGGACTCAGGAGCTTGATCACGGCGTATTCTCGCTTTGTGGTGGACAGGCAGACATGAGTTAGTACAGGGTACACCAATTCCATCTCAGACATGTCCGAAGTCATTTTCCATCGGATTAGGTCAAGTGACTTGCATCAATCTGCTCTGAAATGTTGAAACAGGCCTTCTGTGCTCTGTGTGTGCGGAAGGTTTTCAAGTACATATTGAATGTGATGTGGGGTGTGTGCATTTCGTGTTGTAAAAGCTCTACTTTAACTTGATACCAGTGAGCCACGACTTTTGTGGGTGACAAAATGGAGTGTCTTGTAACAGACCTATGCCCAGCTATCATTCTATCTACACAACTCTACATATTCAAAAATGTACCATGTACAATTTAACCCCTAAAAGTCCTTCACTATTTCTAAGTAGAAAAGCACACTTTATTTTGAAGATTGTTGTTTCCTAAGCAGAGTGGAAAAACCAAATCAATAGCTTTTGTTGCATCTCCAAATGTAGGATCTTGTTTGAGACTATTACATGATCATGTCTAAAAATTATATTAATATTAACCAAATATATTAGAAGATTCAAAATTAAGAAAATTCTAATTAAAATTTTAGAAGATTTTTCTTTAGTTCTAAAACTATTTTTGGACAAACTGGCTAAGGTGAAAAGGGTATGATCACAAAATTAATCACAAAAACTTGCACATTTCCACGTTCTAAGTTACTGTCTTTAAACTCACCTTGTAATAAAACTCATCTTCGTCTTACTGACAAGACATGCTCTCTCTTTTTTACTCCCCTCCATGTTTCTAATTTTAGGGACCTAGGGTAGAATGTCCTTAAACCGCAACTGACCCAAAACCGATCAGGCTTGATTTCTAGATTTTAAAGAATCAGATGTACCTCTTTTGTACATTTCAGCATCCGATCGCTTTTAGGTCTGGAACACTTTTCACTTACAAAATTCATAATAAATTGGATTTTTTCTATTTAATTCCGAAAAAAATTGCCTTCAGCATCATTCTTGTTCTACCTTTGATGAAAATTTTCAGAAAATACATAAGAGCCCCACACCTATACCCAAATGCTTAAGTTTGCGGTTTAAGGACATTCTACCCTATGGCTCCTTTTAAAAGAAATAAACTCATCAACAATATATTCATAGGGGGCTTTTGCCTCCCACCAATGGCTGTCTTGCTTGGAACCCCTCGTCAGTAAGACAAGGACGAGGTTTATCGCCGGGGCGGATACTCTGCACCTCTGAGCAATTGCATGGTCTAAGCCTGGTGACCTAATGCTGTATACCTCCGAGAAACACAAACCCATAGGTTATGATCCATGAGTACGTCAGACAATTGTACCAAGAACATGGTATATTCATGGATTCGACTTGGTGCGGTAGCAGACTCTGTTAACATTTCATGCAGGAGAACAGATTTGCATTATTGATTCTCTGTCAAAGCTGCCTTGTGAGCTTCTGGTCTTTCCAGGTAGAAACAATTATCCTTGAATAACATTAGCATGCAAGTCAGAATTGAATTGATGTCCTAATGATACTAAACAAATTATACGGCCCATTTACATGTAAATCAGTGTTTTTCTTGTTTGTCTTAGGAGGGTTTCAAACCAAGGGTTGAGCATTGGTCTAGAATTAAAAATTGGCCCATGGGGTTTCACACTATGGGCAAAGGGTCAAGAGCCAAAGGCCTTGAAAATGTTTAAATGGCAACGCTTTTTGCAAGTTTTAACTCCTAAGTGCCCAAGAAAGCCGAAATGGCTTTTTGCTGTTTCGGTTAGTCTAAATAAAGGGGTTAAAATTGACATTTTTTCCTAAGATTTTTACTGGATGCTCCCTGTACTGCAAAGTGTATGTGGTAAAATTTGCAAAGCCAAATTCCAATTTTAAGACCTTCATCTAGAAATTTTAGGTTTCAAGTCCAAAACGGGCAGCTTAAAATTAGGCTTTTTTAAAAAAACAATTCTTGAAATATGTTCATAACCAAACTACCACTCAAATTCCAAAGAGACCCAAGTCAAAGAATATACCAATTTTACAAGGGCAGCCTCTAAAAATTACAAAGACAAGCTTCAATATTTTCAGTAACTTTTGATTTACTTCTTTCAAAATTTGTCAAAATTTGAGATTTTGGAATTTTTCAAAAATAATTTCGCTCAAAAATCAAAAACTTATAAAGGCACCTAACCACCGTTCAGATTTTTCTAAAACCAAATATACATAACGTCATGCATGGTTTACTATATCAACATTTTCAGACCTGCTTCTAGAAAACAATTTTTATGAGAGCCAAAAAAAGGAATGAGTCTCTCAAATTTTCCATGGAGGTACTCAACTTGATTACCTACATGGAAAAAAATATGGGCAAAATGTTTGGGGTAACAACCTTCAACTCTTCCTTTGCACCATTTTGACTCTGTCATTCAGCCAATGCCCAAAAAAAGTTTTGCTGCATCTTTGAATATTATAATCTCTAAGATGGTAAACATCCAACGGCTGAAAAGTTTATCAGTACTTCTAAAGAAGGTTTAGTACAAGATCTTATGGCCATTTGTCTAAAAAAAGCAAATTGTTTTAGTTCAAATCGTCGTTTCTACAAGGTGGTCAAAAATCACTGTTTTGGAGGTTTTGAGACCCAAAACATGCTTGGGCACTTAGGGGTTAAGGAGGGTATGAGTCAAACAAGAATAGAAATCCAAACTCTTAATGAGGGCCCAAATTCCTCTTCAATAAATAAATTCAAAAATTACCAATTCAATATTTCAAATATCTTTCTACAACTCCAAAACTTGGCCCTCGGCATAGTTTGATCTTCAACAAAGTTTGGCCCTTGGGCTATGCACAAAATGCCCCTTAATTAGCCTCATTGCAGTAAGTGTGCCAAAGTTGGAAACAATATATCACTAGATATAAAGAATTCTAATAAACTTTGAAAGATATGTAGTGGTCAATCACTTTAATGTTTTTGTTATAATATATGTAATTCAATATACTTTTGATAATGTAATCATCAAACAATCATTTTTATCATCCCTATTTGATTTTAGTTAAGAAAAAAATATGCATTATTTGTGAATATAGAAGAGCTATACAAATGACAACCAAGATCTTATAATGCTAAGCCCAAGGGAGTTTTTAACCTCTAAAGTTGAAAGGCCTCAAAACTGCCAAAAACCCTTAAAACTAGACTTTTTTAATACAAGGTGTAAGTTTTTAAGTTTTGATGTATTTTGGACAAAAATAACCGTAGGATCTAGTACCTTACTTGTACATGTATATGTACCCCAAATATTAGATTCAAACTCCTTACCATTTGTGAGACCGTAACGTTCAATGATGCGATAACTAACATATGATGGAAATAGTGTCATCATTATCAGAGTACATGCTTCTAAATACTTGCAGGAACTAATATTGTACATTTACTAGTGTCACTTCCTTACTTGAAAAAAAATTGGATGTCTCTATCTCTCAGATACAAAAGTTGGCCGCTTCTGAGACTTCACATCGAGGCCAGGTAGAGAGGCCGACCATCAAAAATTCAGATTGAACTAAGTCAAGAGTTCCAACTTTTGGGCTGACAAGATATATTAAATTAGTCCACTTCAAGCCTTTGATTGGTCACAATGTGAACCTCTAAAGTCCAAGTCCAAATGCCAAGACCTGTAAGTTAGATATTTGAAAATTTGTAGAAAATTGAAAACAATTTGAAATTTTATTAAAAGAAAATAGCGGAAGGTGTAAATTAACCTGATGAAGAACATGTACAAAACATTTCTAACAATATATTTTTTGTTATAACAATTTTTTTATTAATTGAATTCAACTTATTTTGGAATAACATAGATGTAGTGCCAATGACTATCAAAGAATCAATTACTAAAGCTTAACAAGGCTTGTAGAGCATGACCAATTCTAAATAGCCCAAGAGCCTTGTCTTCTTGTTTTATATTTTAATTATAAAAATTGAAGGAAATTTGGATCAAGCAAAAATGGGTATCCAAACAGGTACCCAACTGACCCTTGCCTAATAACTTCAAAAAATTGCTCCCATGCAAGCCCTTCTGGAGCCAACAGGCTTTGGACTTTGGCTTCTAGTGTGAAGCCTAAGCGGCCAAATTTTTGACATTCTAGCAATTCAATTGGTGCAAAAACAATGGCATCTCGACCTTTAGTCATAAAGTGAAGCACCTATACTTGTAAGAGCTAAAAATGCCAATTCCTAAATCTTCATTCTTCTACCAAATCTGGCTGCTTTGGATTTAATCTTAAAATCATTGAAACCAAAAAATAACAGAAAAGCAACAGAGAAGCAGGCTTTTGGTGGGTTACTCATACTGTTCCCTGAGCTCATCAGAAACGGGTCTCTCTATTTCCCCCCATCAAGAGGTGCAACCGAACCACAACCGCAGGTTCGGTTGCTAGGCTCGGTGGGTTCCATTTTGCTGCCCCTCCCCGTTTTGGGGTCATGGGGTCTTTTTTTGGTTTTTTTTTTTATAAATTTGGGGCCGTAGGCCCCAATTTAACCCAGGGAGGTCCTCATGAGATCACTAGGACCCCCACTCAATGCAAATAATAGGGGCAGAGATTTGCCCCTCCCCTCCCCAACCCCCCGACCCTGGCATCCGACCCACCCCCCAAGCACCGCTTGATGGGGGGAAATAGACAGATCCATCAGAAACTGCAGAGTTTTCTTTGGACTTTTCATGTTCTGAATTCTATGTTTCTAATTCTAACCCTTGATACCTTACGAAGTGGTCCTTGGAAATTCACAGTCATGATTTGTAAATATGAAGGCTCACATGGGGTATTCCCTGCACAATTAAAGATAACTTACAATTGCAACCTGGTAACTGGTAAATCGGTTAGACTCTGCTCTTGACAAAGAGCAGACCAGACTCTCCAGACTCACCAGAGTCACAGGTATCCATGATTTGTGGTGACGATACGGTGAGCTTATCATTTGTAGCATGTAATAGCCTGCTGTATTTCAAATCATTACATAGTTTTGTCTTTATTTTTACTTTCTACTATGTAATATTCTTTAAAAATAATCTTAAGTCCTTCTAAAGCACCTTATGTACTTGATATTTGACCTTTTGAGATGATAACATCCCTATTTTTTACCCCAAAAATGATCTGAAATGTATAATAAATATCCTATTTTTTAACTCATGGATTCCCTCCTTCCTCCCGGCAAGTGACTAATGGAATAGTACAATCAAATGAATGCCAACTTCATAGTGTAGCTAAGGTTGAGAGTATAAGGAAACCAACCAATCAAATTATAGAAATGTAGTAAATGAGCCTATGAGTCTTCTGAATGCTAAAGTCCAAAGTCAAAAGGTCAATATTTTCCAAAGTACAAACATGACAACTTTTTTCATGTATTTTTAGTGCCAAAAACTTGGTTTTTGAGAAAAAAATTGGGCCTAATCAGCATGGGAATCCAAACTTCCTTAACTTCTGGATGTTTTTGGGCAAGTTTCAAATTTTCTTATAATTTCTTGAGATTTTATTTAGGTCATTTTCTGCAATGTGTTAAGCTATGTCTTCATGAGATTTCAAAATGAAATGCAAAGGTTATGTAGGATTGAAGGGTTTAAAAGTTGCATTGATTGTCAAAAACATTTTCATTTAAAAAAAAGTAAAAAAATACATCCTTTTGTAGGGATTCATATTTACATAGGAAGCTTCGACTCACTTTATTCCAATAAATGAGGTAAGAGATATGAGAAGTCATCTTCACCATGTAATTTAGTTAGATCTTCATTGAAAATAACTTGAATAACTTGATGTGAATTTAATTTTCACAAAGTTTTAATGATAAAAAGTTTAGAAGTTTTTGGTTGCTTGCCACATCATTTTCACTTTTGAAATCAATATTATCCAATTTTTTTGTGGACATAATTAGCAATTTCGTTTATCTTCTAGTTCTCAACCTTATTCTATTTCACGTTTTATTTTAGATGAAAATCAAAGCATTATCTTCTATATATTTTTATGTAGTCTTTCAAGTCATTTCCTAATGGCATATGATGTTGCTCACTTTAAAATTGCATAAAATTGTTTTTGAAAATTTAACTAAGATAAGATATCACCTTTTTAAATGATTGATAACAACTTTTTTTGATGTTTGAAATTTGTGATCATGCAATTGATTTTGTTTGTCATTCTAAACTTTTTGAGAAAGAATGATTTAACAAGTTGGTTAAAATATTCCCCGATTGGAATTTTCAAAGAATGTTACGAAATTAATAAATCCAGCTTGGTTTACAAAAAGGTGTTGATATGTAGTTATTGGTCTAACATCATCAAAGGCATTAAGGGATTTTGAGTCTAATTTTTTGGTTATAATATCCATAAGAGGGTAGAAACCCAAAGCTATCAATGGCTAGTCTCTTCCCTACAAGCTTAGTCATACACTATTTATTAACCCCTTTACATTCATTAGTATAAAAACTACACCAATATAAAAAGGAAATAAGTTAGTAATATGCATCAAACACATTGATTCTTTCAATTATATGTCGAAGTAAATATACACAAGAATCCTTCTATACATCTATGATCTAAAACTCTTAAAAGAAATCCTTGACAATTTAAAATGTCCTTAAACTTGCACTATATTTAGGAACAACTTTCAATAACTTCATAACACTTTTAGAAATAACACACTAAGGTAAGGTAGTGGCACATATTTCCGACCGGGTTGCAATTCCGACCCCTATGGATGGAGCCAGCTGATTAAAAGGTGAGCAGAAGGGGGCGCAAAACCGTTCGCCAAGGTGCGCTTGGGCGTCATGGACGGAATTAGGACCTTTCATGGTCGGATTTAGGGGGTTTTAGTGGATGAGAAATGAAGGTGCATTAGGTGGGAGGTGGATGTATGGAGGTTGTAATTAATTCCTTGGGGCTCACAAATTGGACATATTGGGGGCTGATTTGCAATAAAGGGAGTTTGTTTTTGGCAACCAAGTGGTTAGCTTAAGGTGACGGCTTGGTATTAATTAAAGGCCATGGAGAACAATTGTGCATATAAGTTTGGTTGGTTGTGTGAGCAAAGGAGGCAGTTTTTGAGGCTTAGGAAGGAGAGGTTTAGAGTGGTGAGAGGGGGGATTTCTAGAGGCAAGAGTGGAGGAAAACAGTCGAGAGGATGGAGGGTTATGAGGGCAGTGAAGATTTTGTGCAAGAAACACAATGTGAGGGGTTAGGCCAAGGAGAGGGAGGAGAGTTTGGCTATGGCCAGAGTCTAGAGGACAATCTAGACTTTGAAGACTACATGGCAAGAACTCAATATGGAGCAAGAACTAGGTATAGAAATTCTCATGTAACCTTGCATTGCAATGACAATACACATGAGGGGGGGCATAGTGGACAGAACAATAGAGTGGGGGGGAGTGGGGGAGAGAGAAGGTATAACTTGAGAAATGCTGGCTCTATGGGAACACAAGGCACTCAAGGCACTTCTAGGAGGGGGGGGGCAATGGGGAGAACATCAACATGGGCAGCCAAGAAGGAAGGGAGGGAACACCAAGCAGTCAAGAGGAGGTGCAAAGGACTCAAAGGAGGGCAGCAAGGAAGAAGACAGGGAATTGGACAAGTGCTCAACTCCAACAAGCATTGGATGCAATCCAAGATGATGGGATGAAGATAAGGACAACATCTCGTACCTTTGGTATTCCTCCATCCTCTCTTAGAGATCATTTGTTTGGCACTGTTTTGTCAAGAAAAAGAGGGCCAAAAACTGTCCTAGATGAAGTAGAGGAAAAAAAATTGGTAGATTATTGTTTTAAGATGCAAGACTTGGGCCACCCTTTAACTTCAATGCAGCTGAAATTAAAGGTGGCCCAAGCCACTCAAACCAGGGATACCCCATGGAGTGACATTGGATTGCCTGGAAAATCATGGCTCAAGTCTTTTAAACAAAGACACCCTGAACTAGTTGCTAGGAAGAGCCAACCTCTAGAACTTGGTAGGGCTAGGGGGTTGTGCCCAAGTAGTGTTGCATCTCTATATTGCAACCTAAAAAACATGTACAATACCTTCAATTACCCTGCTGGACACATTTGGAACTGTGATGAATCTGGTGTGCAAGCTGGAAGAAGTGGGGGGGCCACTGTCCTTGCAAAACGGGGCTCCAAATCTGTACACAACATTGAGCCAGATCAGAGGGAACATCTATCAGTCCTATCATGCATCAATGCAGCAGGGGGGAAAATTCCTAACTTTTACATCTTGAAGGGTACATATTTTACAGGAAACCATGTGATAAACTGTGAGAAGGGTGCACTGATGGGTATGCAGCCCAATGCCTGGATGACGAAATGGCTGTTCCAGACCTGGATTTCACATTTCATCAAGAATTTGAAGGACACAACTGAAATTAGTCAAGAAAATAGACACTTACTGCTGCTGGATGGGCATAATTCGCATGTAACTCTAGAAGTGGTGGCAGTGGCCATGAATTCAGGGTTAGACATCATCTCACTACCCTCCCATACTTCCCATGCCCTTCAACCTCTAGATGTCTCTTGCTTTAAGCCTTTCAAGGTTGCTTTCAGACATATTAGAGACAATTAGACACTGCACAACAAAGGGAAAAAGGTTGAAAAACAAGAGTTATGTGTATGGACATCCCAGGCACTACAAAAGGCTCTTACACCCAAGAACATCAAGTCTGGTTTCAGGAAAACAGGGATTTGGCCTTATAACGAAAATGCTATGCTTGCAAGCATGCAGCCAAGTAGGGGATTTGAGGAAGGTCAGGAAAACTATGTCCCTGACGAAAATGCTTCACAGTCAGATGGGGAGGAATCTGCAGGGGCTTCGGAGGAGGCGATGAGCCCGCCATGGGAGGATGGGGGCGCTGGGTGCAGCAACGAGAGACTACGGTGGGCAGCAGTGGCGGGCCCGAGACGATCTGCAGTTCGCAGTGGGACTGTTAGTAACCAAGACCGCAGGAGCGACCAAAATGACGACGACGACCGACACCATGCAGACAACGACGACTTCGACCAGGTACAACGACACGGACACGGAGACAGACAACAAGACCAACCACCAAGACGACGAAGGCAAGGCAGCAATAAAGAACAGCAAGACCAAGACGACGATGAACATCAAGAACACCAAGACAAAGAAGACCACCAACACCGTTCTCGACCAGGAAGAGGACGACGGCAAGGCAGCAATGAAGAACAGCAAGAAGACCAAGACGACGACTTCGACCGGGAAGACCAAGACAGACAGGGAGGGCAGCAACATTCACGACCAGCAAGACGACGACGAAACGGCAACCAGGGCGAACATCAAGAACACGACGACGCTGAGCATCCACACCACGACCATGAGCAGGAGGACTAAGAAGACCGAGACGAACACGGCCAACATGAATCAGATACAGGGAGGCGACGACGGCACCAGGGCGACGAGCAGGAGGGAATATACCAAGACGACGAGCTGGAAGATGACGAGCAGGGGACTTACCGAAACATCAGGGGAAGTAGGGGCAGCGGCAGTGCCGGCAGGAGCAGGGGGAAGTGGATCTACAGAGCAGGAAAACACAGCAGTGAGGGTAAGGCAACATTTCTATGTAGACGTGCCACATCCTGAAGAGAGCAACTATGACCAAAATGAGCAACACATTGCCATTGACCCAACATTTCTAGCACAGGTGCAGGCATCCAACCAAGATAACATAAGCCAGTTCCTCTCACTCCCTGAATTGATCCCAGCGAAAAAATGGAGGAGACAACAACCATTGCTAGACTACACACAGAGCATCATTCTAACATCAGAAGAATACAACAAGGCACAGGAGAAGATCTTGGCTGCAAAGGAGGCAGCAGCGGTTGCTGCACAGAAAAAGAAGGAGGAGAAGGAGGCCACAAAAGAGCAGCGCAAAGCGCAGAAGGAGCTGCTGCAAAAATAGAAAGAGGATCGTGCAAAAGCAAGAGCTGAAAAAAAAAGAGAGAAAGAGTTGGAAGCTCAGGCTCGGAGGGGCGCACCTGCTACCCGTGGGAGAAGGGGCCGAGGGAGTGCAGCCGGGTCGCGGCAGGGAGAGCCCTCGGAGCAAGAGGGGAGCGGCTTTGCGGATCTTGGCAGGGGCTGCGGTGCGGCTGAGACAGAGCAGTCTCCATTACAGGCCGCGGGGGGCGATGAGGGGCAGAGAGCGCTGCAGTACCCCGACGTCGCAGGGGGCGGGGGGTTTTAGGAGTGGCATGGTCCACAGGGGAGGGATCCAAGGCATGCTGCTTGGAATGGGTTGAATGGCAGTTGGACGATGGGCACTCCTCCGCGGCCTACTGCACACACACCCACGCTCCCCCACCTTCGATCTACACCCCACCTCTTGCCACATGCCCATACACCCGCCAATGCTCCGAGCCTAACAAGCATGCCTCCATCCTCCTTGAATCCGTGGATGATGCAGCACCTCCACACGAGAGTCTACAATCCATAGTCTACACACTCACTCAATCCTCCACTCAATTCTCCACACACTCGCACGATGGATGGTGGACCTGGAGAGGACTTCGGAGAGCTTCAGGGACGCAGTGGGAGTGGTGGGGAGCTGCGGAGGCGATGAATCACAACAGCAGGGGTCGGAGCTCTGGCGACAGGGGACGGCTCCGACGAGGGAGAAGAGGGAGCGCAGTCTGCGAGAGAGAACTCCCTCTGCAGGGAGCGGGGAGACTCAAGGGAGGGGGAGCACTGCTGCGATACTCCACCACGACGACGAAGGGGGGGGGGCAGGCACTGATGGCCGAGAGAGCTCCTACGAGAGGGGAGCGGGGAGATTGGGTGCGACGGGGGAGTGGGCGGGACAGGGAGATTGGGTCGAAGGTGACGGGGGGAGTGGACGGGGTCGCGTCTGCGAGGGGATGGGGGGGAGAGGCCAGGGAGTCGTTGGGGGACTGTTGGTTGGGTGGGCGGGAATTAGTCCCACCCAAAACGGATCTGGGTTTTTTTTGGGTGACTATGAGGCCACGACGTGGCTACCTTTGGGGGAGAGTGGGTGAGGCAAGGGACTCATGTGGACGGAATTAAACATCCTTCCAGCCCATAACAAGGCTGTCATAGGGGAATTTAGCATCCTAAGAGTTCATTTTTTTGGGACAATGAAATGCGCCCATCTGACACCATGGGAATTGTTTTAGCCCACCTACAATGTTTATTTTTAAGGCTTGCATGCTTAGATTTTAAGTCACCTTTGCTTATTTTCAGGGATCCCATCTCTCTGTACAGCACCCACTCTATGTGCGCCGGATGGTCACTCTACTGCCATTGCTTTCTAAATTCATAAGTAATTACAGACTTATTGAAAATTAAAATTTCTTTGGGGGATCGCATTCTACTAACTTTGCAAAGCCATGAAAATTTATAAATATTATGTCCCACCATTCCAGCTATCCGAATCTGAAATTCAGTCGGAAATATGTGCCACTACCTTAAACCGGTCCATGACCACCACTACCCCATGAAGACGAGTTAAAGAAATACATATAACCACCAAGAACTAATTCATTAGCCACTAAAATCAGGTCATTGGTGACAATGGATGAGAGAGTGGTGGTAATGAAAAGATAAACCAATGCTTTTGATATTGACAAAAATTATATGGTGATTATAGGTTTGGTATATAGTGAAATTTGACTGAAATTAAGTTGATTCTACACACAATAAATATTGATGGTTGAGTATTGTTTAGGTGGATAATGTGCTAGTCTAGTGGCCTTTCCTTTGAAAATTCATACCCAATCCAATTTATTTAAAAAAAAAAACACGACTTCAGTTGCATTGTTCTTCAAACCTTATCTTCTTCAATTTTTTTATCTTTTATTTTTTTGTTTTTGGATAATTCACACATTGCTTGCAAATGGTTGCATTCCTTCTTGTGGTGGTCAGAAGCTGACTTACCTTATATCAAAAAGGAGAAATTCTGAGCACTTCGCACATGATTTACAGGCTATAAACAAAATAAGTCGTCTCCTGTGTGACTAACCTTTCGGCCGATAGACTACTGAATCTCACACCATGTTCCCGTTCTTCTGCTAAATAGCACTCAGCTGCAAAAGATGCACAATATACATCTTCAATCCTATCTGTCCTCCAACAATCAATAAACAAAAATATGCTCTATACAGAATTTTAAAACTATCGTGATCATGGTTATTGAAGTGGACTTCCAGAGACCGTAAAAAGGCCCTGAAGCAGTTGCTGCAAATCATCTGAAGCAAACCGACCCATCTGTAACATCTCCACCAGTATGGTCTCTTGGAATTCTGAAACCACAAGACATTATCAAGTTCAAAGGTGAGCAATTTAAGGAAGGGAATGTTAGATCGTAAGCAATTTAACGAAATGCAGAAGCAAATCGTTTCTAGCTGAAGACAGTGAAACACAAGGGAATCATGTAGGCCGACAATTCACATATCCGGTCTGTGACAAAGACATAACTGTTTTCGAAACTGTAAATCCGAAGTAAAAAGATGGTGAAAATGCATCGAATAATGACATACCTGAGCAATAATAGAAAAACCGAGAGGCCTGTCGAGCAGCTGTCTTAGCAAGAGAAGTGTCCGAGGATGAGAGCTGTTGAAGTAGCCGCTGTAGAATGTTGGTAGCACTACTCTCACTGTCACGCCCAAGAACACTAATATGAAACATGAAAAATATTTATATAATTCTCAACATAGAGAAAACAATCTCTGCATATCATGTCTACTTATTGCTTATAAATACAGTGCAGGAGATGGACCAACTTAAAAATCTCTTGGTTTTAAACTGTGAGCTTCCAAGCTAAATATTTGCCAACTACTAAATAAGGTAATTAATAAAACAAGCTTTAAGATCTGGGACAAAGCGGTGTCCATACCTGGGACAATGGAGAAGCAAACGTTCCAGAAGTATATAGGCACGGTCTCGTACATTTGCATCATTAATGTCTGTTAATTCTAGTAAGGAATCCTCCAGTGCAGAGAGGATCGTCGGCATGCGAGCTGAGGCCCTCTCAAGATCGGAAAGTGTGGCTGTCAGATTAACCTCGTCCACGTCTAAGCCCTGATTCATGCATAAGATTACAAAATGCCAGAAAAACCTACTTAGGCCAAGTCACATCATGCCGATGTTCCATCTATCAGCTGCATTGTGACTAGAATTTCAAAGAAGGAAAATAGAAGTTAAGTAAAATGCTATCATATGAACAATGCAGAGTCTTCGCTGGATACCTTCATCTCATACCATACGCTGTATGAGTTAACTCGTGTGTTAAAAAGCTCCAGTCTAGAATCCTGTGGTTTCTTTGAGCCCTGCCACCTGATACACTGAAGCAGCTGAGTCCGAACCTTCAAAACATCCTCAAGGGGAAGTGATGGAGGCCCTATCAAGCTTCCACCAATTGGGGTCTTCCCTTCGTCTGCACCATTTAAAGATTTCGAAGAAGTATTGCCCCACGAATGCTCCGGCTTGTCAAGCATCCCAAGAAGAAAGCCTAATTTCTTGATTTTACCAAAAGTCTGTGCAGCAGATTGAAGGACAGGGGTTCGATAGGATACTACATAGTCTCGATAGTGACCACCTGCATCTACACAGTGACAAAGAAAATCTGCCAGACGAGCAACCACTTTCGCAAACTGAGGACGGTCCTGGGCCTCCAGACATTGTAGAAACTCGAAATAGAAGCCTAGTATAAACTCTAAAGAAGCCTTTCTGCTGGACATTGAAAGGCTGTTCATATTATCTGCCAGTAGATATGGACGCAGAGCATCCAGCAGGCTAATACCAAGTGCATAAGTACGTGCAACCGTTGTTCGACCTTGACTGTCTTGTTGCTTCACCATGGGCAGCATTTCCTGTTCAAAGAGGGGAAGTGGAGGTTAAAACCTGTTTTATCATATAGAATGTAAGGGGTATTCTATAAGCAGCTAGCCTCCTAGGAGACGTTTGTAATCCATAAGTCAGTTTCTTTACTCCAAAAATGCCAGATTCCACAGAATAACAGAAGACCTCATTTAAATTAATATACCTTAAGCAAGACAGATAACGTTGGCAGGTGAGGGACGACCAAGCTTGGATGTTGTCTAGCCATATCATGACAGAATCCTACAAGCATGGAGAAGTATAACCACAAAGAAATTAGGATAAGAAAATAAACAAGTAAAGAAAAAGCTTCCAGTTGCTATTAAGCTACCTGCCAAATTAACAACGTGAATGAACAGATCAACGATTCCCACAGTACGATCATTCAAGAAAATAGCTAAAAGAATATGTTATGGTTGATAAAAAAGTGGAAAACGTACCGTAAGCTGCTCTAGCTTCCTTCTCACTGCCTTTGCACATAGATCTTAGCGCCCGGTGCAGAACACTATTTAGTGCACATGTCTGTTATTTCAGAATACAATCACTGAGCATTAGCTGCGTTGAAAACCAATGATAACTGCAGCATTGTACGAAGCTTACATGGGTTGAAGACAGGAAATTCTAGAGTGTCATACCTGCCAACATTTTCCTTGAAAAAACTTGTGGTCTTGCAAGAATGAGGACAAGTCATTAGCTAGAGATTTATGGTCCTTCGAAGATAGCAGAACTGTCCGCACTGAAACAGGAAACGCTAAATAGAGACCCGCCAAAAGCTCTTGAGCTGCACCAGAGGTATTGTCCATTGCCCTTTCCATCAGTTCTGGCTTGACATTTGTGCTGTAAAGCACGTCGGCATTGGTTCTTTGCCCGACTCTGTAACTGAAAACGCACACCCAGTACATCATTTAATGAATTGCGAGACCTTATCAACATATAATAGAAAACTACAATGCCTCGAAAACGCACATATATAGAGCATATGGAAAATGAGTGTCTGAGGTCATGTACATGAAGAAAATAACAACAGAAAATGGTTGTAATTCCTTACAGCTTCTCAATGATAGTTGAAAGAACTCGTTTCCCTTGGCCAGCAGCCACCAATAGTACTTTCATGGCCCTACTCGATGATACCAAATCTGGCTGGTCAATCAGACTACGGTTCAAGGAGGGTTTGCAATAGTGATTAACCTCTTCCAAATCATTGCGAGGGGTTAGAGATGAAGATTTTGAGGCCATCAAGTCTGCAATGGCCAACATTACCAAAGCTTCTGTTAATCCAGAATCAAAAAAAGAAAGAAATGTCTCCATGCCTTCCTGCATTGCACAAAGCATACACAAGTAACGAATTAGTAAAAGTAAACAAGATATTCAATTCCCAAACCAGAGTTTCATATCGTTAAGAAGAGATCTCTCTGCAAGAACTAACATACCTATACGGAACATAAAATTTGCATAGTGGGGGCGGGGAATAGACACTCACAAATGGATCCAGTTCTTCATTTAAGCGACAAGCTAGAATGGTCCGAGGATGCCGCATACATAACAAAATAAATTCCAGTACAGAACTAGCCTCATCCAGAACCTTCGTCCTCTGCACCTTTTCAAGATACATGTCAACACTTCCCACTTCATGTCCACAGCAAACAAGTGTAGATTCGCTCGTGACTGGTTTTTCTTCGTCACGAATATTTCCATCTTGTTTCATAAATACTCCAAGGATGACCTTGAGAATACGTGAAATACTCTGCCATGAGCTATTCTGAATAACAAAGTCCAGGGCCAGTTTAGGAATGAAGAACCCAGTTCTGTCGCTGCACGATATTCTGTCTTCAAAAAGAGAGGCAAGGTGTGCCGTGGATAGGAATTCAGGATCTATGAACATTAAATATTCACATATGAGAGCACACCGTCCCGTCCATCTAACTCGCTCATTGAGACTGGGAATCTGCTGTACATTTCCATGGTCATGGAGCCAAATGTGTAGTAAATCTAACATCTCCAACACTAACATCCCATTCCTGCGTTCTGAGCTTCTGTCCTCAGAAACTTCTCTATCCGTATATTCTTTGAACCTCCAATCATGGTTCAGTTTTGCACTGAGGACTAATCGCAACGACCGCTCCAATCTATGCAGAGGAAATTCACTAAGTTTCTTCAGTGTCAAATCTTTTACGCCATCAACTATCTGGTCCGCGCTACTCTCAGTAAATTTAGGCTCACTCATTCGTGATGGATCTTGAATTTTGACAGATTTCAAACTCTTGGCTTCGACTCCTCTCTGAATCTGAGATATCAATATATGCAAAGCGTCTTGAAGATCATGGTTATCGATTCTCTGAAGGACTCTGAGGTTTGGTAAGATCGATGACAATGACTCGTCAAAACCAGGACCTGCTAGCGAACGCACACAACTAATGACTGATGATACTATGTTACTCTCGCTATCATCATTGAAACACAATAAGGCTTGTTGCGTAGTACGTCTAAAATCTACATAAGCTGATGCCTTCGAAAATTCTTGGTGTTCGTTCGGTGCACAGTCAGCCAAAATTGTTCCGATTGGCAGCAACTTCAGCCACTGAATCAACTGATTAGCTAATTCTTCCCCTGACAAGGTTCTACCACACCCAGAATCACTACATGCCACATCTTTCACACATTCAAGTTTTGAAAGGGGAATAATAATCTGCGGTTGTGATACGTCTTGCGCAGTGGATGGTACATAAACATCGAGTAAGCTGCAAAGACAAAACATATTTGAATGATGTTAGATAACTAAGAAAGGGCAATCAATTATAATAAAACTTATTTTTATACAAAGGGCTCGTGATAAGATATGTAGCTACTTATGTATCGCCGGCTGTATAAGATCATATTCAGTTATCCTTCAGATATGTTAAACATGCTTACCCTAAAAAGTGAATACCCGAGTCTCCTTGTTGCATAAGTGCACGCACACATTTCTGGAGTTTTTTGGCGTGCCGACAGAAGGCTCCTCTTGGACCTAGCTCTGCTTCTAACCTGTTCAATTTAAAAGATCGGTTAAGTTGCACTGTGTCAGCTTAATCCTACAATTCCAAAACTGACACTTTAAACATTATATAGAATCAAACCAAGGAATGCATTTCTCCTGAGGACAGCCATTACTAGAACGTTCATTTCCACCACAGAAAGCTTGAAGAGGGACACAAATAATAAGAACTAGCACTTCATTAAAGGCAGAGTGATGAATAGATATATCCAACAAATTCCACCTGTCTCGAGTTACAGTATCAAGATCTCGTAGAAGGGCAATTGCTGCTACTGGTGATAAACCCAACTTCTCACATAAGTCCAACTTTTGTCTGAGAGACAGGGCAGCCAAACCTGTGGATACACCACAAATGAGATTAACTTTCTCGAAACAACAAAAACGCGATGAAAGTGTTTACAGAACATCCAACAGCCAAAATTGACAAGGAGTGCAATGCCCAGCAAGTGTATGACTTAAATAATAGGTGCAAACAACATGCAGCGCATGTGAAGAGGAACTCTCAATATTGAATGTAAGAACTTGAAGGCATTAGAAACCAATTCAGAGGAGTCGAATGAAAAGGAAACCAGAGTCTGAAATGCTGTCTCACCTGCACGTATGAGCTTTGGCGTATTGCATCGTGCAAAAAGAAATGCCTGGTCCTCTGTGAGTAAAGGCGCCTTCTCTCCGTTTCTTTCTTCAAACCAAGCAACAGATAACTGTGTATCTGGAAAAAAAATATTCAGCAGCCTTGCAAACCCCTGCCTCTCTTCATAGCCTTTACCATACTTCATGGCTAAAAAAGACAACACTTTAAGTGAGGCATCCACTACGACCTTGTGTAAAGATACTCGTCGAACCACTTGCTCATTTCCAAGATATTGTGGGCATGCCAAAGTTATCACCCGGGATTCAGAAGCAGTCTCATCTACATGTGAATCAGGAACTGTACCAGTTTCCAATGCTTCACAAAGAGACTCCAGAATCAAATCTATCGTGCCTGAATGAGACTTTGATTCCATTAGGTCTGACGAGAAAGCACTGGGCAATGCAGGCGGGCCAGACAAGAGGCTGGCAGTAAGCATTTTTCTTTGCATAACTAGAAATGCAAGACTGCATGCCATAGAGTGCCGCGAAGGAAGAGGTGATGCATGTTTTTTCAAAAAATCCAGATACGCCTTCACCTGCATTCACAAGTGCGAGATGTTTACTGAACGGGGACTCATGGAAAAGAGGAAGCGATAACACAAAATACCTCCACTAACGGATGGTTAAATCTCATGTTAATTCAAAAGAGACTACACAAGAATCACCTATTAGTGTCAGGCAAGAAGTAAATTGGCTCCAAATTAGTGTCATTAAAAAGCTTTTAGGTCATATCTTGGTTGAGTGCTGAGAGTTAAGCACCTGTGTGTCAATATCAGGCACTTTAACGCATGGATAATCCAAATTAGTTTCACTAACAATAATAGTTTACTAGACATCCAGTGAGGATAGAATACGCACCACACTGATAGAAGTTTCCTGTTGTATAGCAACTTGGATAGAAGGCAACAAAACAGATATAAGCCTTGAGGCTGCCTGTAAAGTCTCGAGTGAGGTAAGCCAAGCTGTATAATCTTCTACACCAGGACCTTGCAGAGCCGCCCTCGTTCTCTCTGCAGAAGATGTAGCAACAGCCAATCCAGGGGAAATACCGGGAGAGGCATGCAATGATGAGGACCCACTTGGGCCAACCGTTGGCTTCTTTGACTGATGCAATACTGCAGTATCCATAGCATGTACTGGCCACCTACTTGTTACCCCAGAAGCGGCTTCTACACGTTTATGTTCCCGAGGTGATGGAGGAAGTGAAACTTGGACGTCGGGTTGTTTGGAAGTGTTCTGCAATAGGCTACTTAAGCACCTTCGTGCTCGATATCGAACAGAAAATTGTTTAGCCACGAGCTTGCGAGCGAGGAAGCCGATAATAGTATCGATCTCCTTCTCGTTACTTGGAGTAGCGACGACCTGCGAGTGTGATAAACAAATAAATATTCCTAGTAACAGCAAATAAAATTCAATTCCTCGTAACAACCCTCGATTGCTCAAACTACTGGGAATCACCAAAACAAGACTTTAGCGGATCCTTCAGCTCTCCAAACAAAATGGTTTTTTAGTACTACTAAATACCTATAAATTACTCACCTGACGCAAATCTGCTTGAAGTTGCAGTAGATCCACCGATAGCTTCTGCGTGGTGGGATGACCACCCTCAAGCATGTAGAGAAGCTCACACTGTTCAATAAAACAAGGACACTATGGGGCTGAGATGCTAACAAACATGAGTTGGAAACATATTCTCAACTGAGAGTAAAAGCCAGCAGTAACAAATCACTTTGGGAAGAACTGGCAGAAACGTATACCTGCCAGGCAGTAGGAAAATGGGAAACCACCTCAGGTTCCCTGGATACGATGCTTTGCAACCACGACCAAGCTTGTTGCAGAGTCTGTAACCAGTAAATGGAGATTGTTACAGAGATTACCCACACAAATCTCAGTACCACCAAGTAGACTTCTCTATTCCCTTCAGTAAAATTGCGAATATAAACATGGGTCTCTCAACAACAGGACGGCGGGCGCATAGAAAATTGAATACCTGAAGAGCTGTCACCTCTGAGAAAAAGTCAGGAGAGCGACATTTTCTCAGCAGATATCCAAGTTGGTAGGTGTCGTTGAGCTGATGCAGTTTATCATAAACGGTTCGAGGTGGCCTGCGTACAGGGCCAGAATGGTTCAAAATCATCAACTTCCCCTTCCACTCAGTTTCTGAACCTTCCAAGTCATCCCCATCCACCATACTGCTCTCTGTCCTTCTCTTTTCAGCCAGGAATTTGCTGAGGACATCCTCTGCTTTCATGTCTACTTGCTCTGCATCTGCTTCTGTTTTCTCGAACTCCAACTGTGAACCTTCACTAGATCTGCACCCAGTAAAAGATTAAATATTCTGCAATAAATCGATGTGTAGAAAAACTGCAGAATACATACAAAATAAATGCTATAAATGAAACTCGTGACTATAAATGCTGCTACACTAATTCCAGAACAGTCAGATTACGGTGTGTTTTTGAAAATAGATAATTCCAAAATTGCATAATGCTGTTCCCTCGCCATGCTATGTCTTCTACAAACTACAGTGAAAGAACTGACAACCAAAATCCATGTCGTAAACTACCCTAAGACAAGACACAACCATGAGGGGGTGTTTAACCTGGATAAGAAAGCTCTGTCACCAGCAATCAGGACCTCCATAAGGCTCCTAAGCGACGGTAGGCTTTCCCACACAAAATGTCCAATAGTAGACGGATTGAAGACAGCTACAATGAGCACCACAAGACAGGCCTGCCAATACATATCCTTCACCTGTAGGAAACCCAAGCTTTATACGACGAATATGTCCATTTCAAACTTAAACACTTCATTTTCATACCCGTAGTGCACATTGTCATGCTTACTAGAACTTGCAAATGCGCAATAGCTTGCAGCTAATGTTTCGATCTCGACCATTTAGTGTTTAAAATCACTCTCAATCTTGAAGCAAACAAAAATAACTCAGCCAAGACAAGGGAATGCAGCAGAAAATAAGTGATGAGTAGCATATTTTCATGGACATTCACTTCAAGTTACCGAGGAAGAAACAGATAGAGCCTACCACAAGCTGCTGCACAGGCTGGCGAGTGACCCCTCGCAAGTTAAATGAAGCGAGTTTGAAGATAGCGGCTGGGAGCTGCAATTCCATAAGAACCAAGTTACAATAGTTTATGCCCAAAGAATACCTCTAACTCAGATGCAGCATCCTCCAACTAAGAACTGTGAATCAACAGGGAGGAAAAGATGGAACACCTGGGAACTGGAAGCAACAATAGATCCTTCCATTAACTTTTCAAGCTTAGCAGCTCGGCAGACAAGAACCTCAATGATGTCCAGTGACTCGGCCGGTTCCATTGGAAAGTTCTGCAGCAACAAGGAGAGACAAAGAAGCATTGAATTATAATTTTTCTCTGCTCCATAATAGTTGATCCTCAGCACTTAGTTCACAGTTGGTGAATATCACAGCTTCCTGTTGGGTAAGGTAGAATCTGGGCAGTCTTCTGAAAACTAAGCTGATCTTTGGCTAATCGAAATGTTTCGTAACCCATTGGGTACAGCTCCGCTTCCTAATCTCCTATAGTCGTCGAATGGAATCTATTCACAAATTGTTCAGGCAACGCTCAGCCGGCACGAAACCCAATGTATTTGAGAATAGTAGGAAACCTCTACAACCACTACGTAGTATCTCAATCATGAAACCCATGCAAACCAAATTCAAACATCTTCCTTGCTAATAATAAACTCAACGAAGAGAGCACATAAAGGTATAGCTGACACGTACAGAAATCCCCATCAAAATCAAGCGTGCGACGATCTCCTCTGGTGCTCTTGTACATGCTCCCATCAATTTCACACACTTCGACTCCGTCTCCATTGCAGGATCCACATATGTGAAATATGCCTAAATTCAATTTCGAGCAGTTAGATTGACAGTTCACATTCATCGTTGTTGACTTTCTTAAGAAGTCCCTGTACCCGCTTGTAATATTTGGTCTAACAAGTCAAACAGGTTATATTCGACAAGCACATAGATAATGGATCAACAGGCCGACGGCTAATCCACAAGAAGACCATAAGCATGCACTCGGCCATCTAGATTTTCAGGGTCCACACCACCAGATTGATTACAGTCAATACCTATAATAGCACAGCCTTCCTTTGCAGGTAGCATACTGGCAAGGATTGTAAAACGGACAACAAAATGAGAATGACCTTCGGCTCAATGCTCAATATAAAAGAAGGAAACTTTATACAAGGCTAGAAAGAACTGATACGATGTTGAACTTCGATTACCTCCACTTCTTCCAAGAAGAGCAGCTGACGCACTATCTTCTTGAAATGAGCATGTCCAATGTGTGGAAGATAAACCGCCACCACATCAGTGCACCAGGCCATGGCCTGCATCTGGTTGACAACAGCACAAAGTTGAACCCATAATAAGCATGATTATGAACAGATAGAATAAGCACTATGATGGCTGTGTTATCAATTTCTGGAGATATTAGATAAGACCATACAACACATCTACCAAAATCAATACTCGTTTCTGCAAATTGGTACGGATGGAATCAAAATAATAACATAATGCAAGTTCATTACAAAATGTTGTAGCTTTTCAACTACATCGGATCATAACAGCAAGCACTGAATATAGCAAATGTCTTCATGCAGTTCATACACATGATTTATGCATTACCTGAAAGTTTTGTGTCTCAAAGCTGAGCTTCTCCAACATGGTCAGTTTGTCTCTTGATGGACCACCAGAGACTGACCTCTCTAAACCGACACCAGGAACAGAAGTTCCCAAAGTAATTCCTGAGTGTGATGACGAGGTAATTGTATTGAACAAGCCTTCATCCTCTACAAAGGGGGCAGCAGCATGAAGCAGTAACTGACATGTGAGATCCACCAGCTAAACAAGAGGCAAACCAAATTATCAAGTCAGCAACTACAAGAAACATAAATGCTACTCACAGGCATTCGAATTTGAAATTCTAATAAAGATAACATGCTCAACAATAAAAGCACGAAAACGCGTTTCAGATCACTAAGATAAGCGGAATATTCATAAGGGAGATCGAATAAAGTGATCGTGCAAACCTGTGGATTACCAGATTAGAATGGAATTGAAAAGTAGAAACCGTACCTTATTAATCCAAACCTCTTTTAGTAACTCGTCTTGCTCGGCCATAAGTGGCCAGGGCTGAATTAAGCCGAGGCATAAAACATGAACATCAAACTCGCCACCTGCTTGCTTCATCATCCTATCACATCATGCATTTTATAAAGCAGCAGTTGTTATCGAAATTAATGACGAGGTAATTGCAAGAAGATATCCATCTACTGGTGCAGCTGTAACAAAGTAAGACCATCCAAGTATGGGAGATGTGAGGGAACTTAAGAGTTCCAACTGAGAGAAAAAAAAGTACCTTCGCACAAAATCACACAGAAGACTACGGGATTCGTCGCTGGCTGCCAGCTCCTGCAAAAAAAAAAAAAAAAAAACACCCTAACATTGAATTCTCAATGATCGAGAGACATTACTTCAGATTCATGAGATTAGAACATCATTCCTTTTGATTCCTCGGAAAATGCTTGCACTCTGTACGTTCAAGTATCTCTCATTCTCTCTGCATCAAATGCAAGTCCCTGCATCTCTTTCATCTACCGCACGCTCGTGCCATCAGATATTCTCATATGGGGGTATTAAACACACAAGTAAAATGAGAAACAGCTGCTACATTCACCTAATAATATCTTACTTAACTCCAAATTTAACTAACATCGATTAAGAAAACAAACCTGTAAAATGTTAGCAAGTTCATGCTCTGGAGGACTATCTTCGGAGGGCATGGCTTTCAGAACTGTCATGATACTCTTAATATTATGGGGATTTTTGCTTTGTAATTCGGTTGTAACAAATGTCTGCAAAAAATCCACATAAGATTAGACTAAGCACATATCTGTAAGATGTTGAAAATTTGGAAAAAGAAAATGTACGGTTGGAATTAATCAAAGAGGAGCCAAGGTTACAGCTATAAAGACTTGATGTTGAAGGAGATAGAAAAGAACCAGACCTTCAAAGCAAGAGCTGCGTACTCAGGTCTTCGTCTCACAAGGTGACTGATCATTTCGGAAAAGATGCTGTTATGTAAGGTCTTTATCTGGCCAAAAAGAAAAGTGGCGAGGGTCAATCTATTTGTGAACAATCCCACAATTATAGTGCAATGTACTATTAGAAAGGCAAGAACAACCAATATAAATCGCAAATAGCTCTAGAATCGGCATGTGATATGAAGTAAAGATGACAAACAGTAAAGTAAACAGAATGATGGACCATCGGTTACATTACAAAAACCAACTACAAATTGCCAATTATCATGAGCTGAACGCAAAAAGTTGTCAACCGTACGGAGTGCCAACCTGCCCGGGAGCTTGTGTTGAAGAAACGCGAAGAGCAAGCAAGTTTGCAACAGTGTTGAAATCGTTCTCACTGGTTCCACGCGTATGGTGAAGGATACGATCCAGAAGGCTCTTGGCAGCTCGCAAATGAACTGGGTTATTTAACCAACCCTCTAGCATACTTGAAGCTACCACTCTTACCTCCTCAAATCCAGCACCTTGCATAAGCAACCTAAGCATAACAAGTCAGAGAATCTTTACTGTCAAAGGTCGATTGCTGCACCTAATACTTTATTGAACACTTTTGTAACATCAAAATTCCCACAATGTTAAAAAGAAGGATCTAGATAATAGCTAAAAAATTGCACCTTAAAAGTTGTCGAGGGTTTTCCTTCGACGAAGCTGCTCCCAACAAAGGATTTAGAGACTGACAAAACTCTGCTCGAACCTTCTGTTGCATTTCTCCATGCGAATATCTATTCTTGATTGCTGACTGGTGGAGACAAAAGAAAATAGAATGATAGTCAAAAGTTTACAATCTCCAACCGCTCTGTTCAGATGTTAAAAGGCAATTCTTCATGCCACAGTATTGTCTCCCTTTAGTGGCGCAGATTTTCTACGATTGCTGCATACCAAGCCTCTTATCGGACGAAGAATAGCACAGTGACCAAAACCCGTGTCGAAACAGCTGAAGGTGAACATACCATGCCATGTGCTTCTGCTTTGACAGCTAGAGCTTGCTGCGAATCCCCAGTTCCTCTGATGATCAACAACAGAAAAATAAATTTAAAAATCAACATATTTCTACTGAAGCCATTAATTAATCCTGTTTGTAGCATTGAGTCCCATAGCTAAGTTCAGACCTAAACCAGCGGATTCAAAACACTAGATATTCGAAATTACTATATCAAAATATACAAGTCTGGTTCATCATGATCATCAATGAATGCTCTAAGGCCCATTAATAAATATACTGGGACATGGGCGCATTTTCTCAGTAACTTTACACTTGAAACCTGGCCACAGATTTGAAGGCAATACTGTGGCCAGCTGTTTTGAATAGAAATCGATTCCTTTCTAAGACAGGTTCTACAACAATGAACTAAAAAATTCATAGAAGAAAGATATGAGAAAAAGGAAGAATGAGCTCACCCTTGCTCCATAGATTTTGGATTAGTGATGTCCTCAGAAACCATAGGAACATCCTGGGCCACCGAGCATTGCCAAGGTCAACATCCAATATAGTCATTAGAAATTTGGAGACTAAAAGGAACGCCTGGCAGAATGAATCATAAACAAGAAAACAAGTCGAAACACTTGGAACAAGCAGATCCGTATCGCTGAATTGAAAAAAGATAAAACATTCACATAACGGGAAAGGTCACTTACAAGAACTGAGTCGGGAAAGGCGGTAAGTACGTTAGAAACAAATTCCTTACATCCTTCATGATCAATCCAAGCACGTGACCCCGTAGAATCCAAGAGATAAACCTGTTTGAACCACATCATAAACAGGAAACTTAAGGACTCCCGTAATAATTCTTGTCAAAGGTCAGATTTCAGAAGTCAGAATCTGCAATCAATCAAGTAACTGAATAACAAGTACCCCTGAGGTATAATGAAAGTACACATCGCTCAACCCTGTCCAACGATTGAAAACTACCCAGCCCAGATGACTGACCTGAACAAACTCAATGGGCCAATCGGGTTCTCCAGCAAATGCTCGATATAAAAGTTTGCATGCAAGTACTGGGAGCAAACTTTGACGCTTTACCACTGTTTGCGCTGATGCAGATTCCAAGAAGGAAAGCAAGACCTGTACCAATCGTGGAGTCAGTCAATTGTCAGAACGAGAGGAGGGCACCTGTCTTAGGACGGAACGAGAAAAGGACAACCTAAGAGAAATCTGGCCAAAACCTCTTCAAATAAAAATCTCCTCAGGTAGAACAATTGTCATTGAAGTTACTAAATGGTTTTAGTGCATCTCTTTGTGAGTAATATAGACGTCCTTCAACAGCAAATAGAATCTACGAGTAATAAAGAATCACCTTGAATGTTCGAGGTAGACAAAACGCCTCTGGAAGCCTTTTGGATATATACATAGAAGTCAGAAGGAGATACCGATTAGGACTCAAAGCATGCTTTCCTAGCTCCTCTAACGAGTCTGCCAATGTTATGTCTAGAGCATCCGCATCCTCCTGCTGCCATGCGCTCCACACAGATCTCAGGATATCTAGGTCTGAAAGATAGAGACGAAAAGAGCACTGTCAGAAACTCATAGCAAGGCCACTCTCGTGCTCAAGATACAAGAGCCTGCGGACATATATCAATTGAAAATAGTTTGTAGGACTCGACATCAAAAAGACAATGCGTCAACCAGTCCATGAGCATATCCAGGATAAGTCGCCAAGAAACCAGTACCTTCATCGGAAGAATTGGTAATGTTCAGCTGTAACAATATGTTAAGAAATGCGAAAATCATAAAAATGAGTACCAAGAGGAATAACCGAGACGTCAAAATTCAGTTTCAAACGTTTCACGAGAAGCGCAGACCTAAGTCTAAAACCCCGACAACCATCGTTCCACAGTATTTGCAGCTCAATTATTTCTAGAAAAAAGGAGTAACTCCACGTAGTAAATGAAAAAGGATACAGGCTCAAATGGCCTACAGAAAACTGCTGGAACAATAACTTGAGGTTTCTCTTCCAGCTCCTCAACTTCCTCTGCTTTCACGGACGGGGACTCGCCTTGATCTGATCCCTCTTCTTCTTTCGGACTAAGACAAACGTTATCTGATTTTTCATACCAAGGATTAGAACTAAAACATTGCTGGAGAAATTGTTGCTAAACTGCACCAAACATCAAGAAAGCAACAAAAAACTCTTCAGTACTATCAAAATCTAATAAAATCAACGTCAACTGAGATTCGTCTGCAATAAAAAAATCAAAAAACACTTCACGGCAGACAGAATTACCTACCAAAGAAATATGTGCACGCTCAAAATAACACCAACAGACAAATCTCTCGCGTAACCTTTCTACATTGCACTTCAAAACTCACCGAAAGCAATCCGTTGAAAAAAGAAAAGAAGAAACATCAAGAGCAATTCAAGCCAACGAGCCAGACACCTACCTTCATCAGGAACCCCTTGTCGAGCTTCATAAACCTCCTCCGACTTCACCACACCATCACGCTCTCCAACCGGCACGCTCTCCGCCTCCAGTTGAACCTCCACAGGCCGAGGATCAATCCTCCCGACCTCCGCAACATCAACCGCCCGCTCCACATCCTGGCGCGCACTCTCCCACTCACTCTCCTCCTGCAAAATTTCCTCCTCCTCCACAGGCGCATTGAGGTCGAATCCTAGCGGCGTCGCGTTCAAGTCCAAATCCCCTGAACCTTCCTCCTCGCTCACTCTCCTCCCCGCCGGCGATATCCGCCGCGCCTTCGCATGGTGCACACTCTCCCCCGCCTCCTCCTCCCCCTCCCCCTGCTTATGCCGCTGCATATCACACCATACCAATCAACTCCCAATCAACTCCAACAAACTCCAACAAACTCCATCAATTTCGCTCCCGACACACCGATCATCCGTAAAAACCAAAACCAAGCACCAGCGAGGGACTTACCTTCATGATAATCGACTAAATGTTTGGTGTCATGGATGCAGAAACCTAAGCAGCCTCAGCCTGCGCCTGCGCCTCCGCCTGAGCAATGCGTTGCACGTCTTGGATCGTGAGAGTTGTGTTGTGGATTGAGGCAATTTCGGTTTGTGTCGAGAGCGCAATCGGTGAGGTGAGAGCTTGCAATCGAGGTTGAGCTCGAGCTCTTGCTCTCGCTCTAGCTCCGAGTTGCTCACGGGCGCTGTTTTTATTTAACGCTAAGTCTTTCGACATTTTTGGGTTCTCTTCTCGCGGGGCCGAACCTAAACTCGCGCAGCTCTGGAGTCTGGGCTGGTGTGGTGCCGAACCTAGAGTATCGCAGGCTCGGGAGTGGTGTGGTTCCGGACCTGGAGATGACATGTGGAGGTTTTGGACTGGTGGGGCTCCGACTCCAGAATCTATGTGTGGGGACGCCCTGGTGCGATTGAGTTCTGGACCAGTTGAGTTGCGTAAGTTTCTGTAGACATGCCATTCAATCAGAATTCTTGAAGTCTTTCTTGCAACAGAATATTTCTTTGATGTTAAAATTTGAGGGATTGTTCTTTCTTATACCATAGCACCATAGCACACTCGCTCAAAAATAATTCTAAAACTAGAAAACATAACTATCAAAATATTACGATGACAAAAAAACTAAAATAGGAGAAATTATATTTTGTAATTTTTTGTTTCACCTAAATCATTTGAGGTCATTTTTAGTGATCTTTTGCTTAACCCCTCAAGGACAAAGGGGTGTTTCCACACTTTTTCAGTACCTACAGTGCCATTCTTCCATTTTCCAAAGTAAGACAAAATTGAGACTCACCATAAGCAATTTAACCGTAAGATCTTTGAAAGTAGAGGGCTACCAAAATGTGTACCAAATTTTGGGTTTGGAGAAGCAACGGATTGGAAGATAATAACATGTGAAGTTTAGAAGACTAGTGAATTTCTGAAACACTAACAATGAGTTTCCGAGTTTGACTGAAAATTGCTACTTTAGAAATTTATAAAAACTTGGCAACTAAAGCTAATTCTCTTCTCTAGAATGTTAGAAACATGCACAATTTTTTTTAGATTTTTTCGAGTTACCAATTTGGAGAAAATGGGTTTGACATAAGTGTCACTTCGAATTTTATTTTTTTCAACATAGCACTTTTTGCAAAATTCAAAAGGGTTTATGATAAATCCAAAACGGTGAAGCTATCAAAGAGTGGTCATACAAGCATTTCCAAAAAAAAAAATGCTAAAAAAATAAATCCATAAGGAGAGATCTTCATTTTAGTTTTCAATGTGCTCAAAGTTTGGTTGAAACATTTTCACTATAGAAACACTAACTTCACTGTAGAAACATAGGACCGACTCATGTTCTTTCTTTTTTCTAAAATAAGGGTTTCACTTTTTCACCAAAATTTTAGCGTATCCTTATTGCCAACTTGATTCTAAAGAGGTTGGGAACAAAAAAGACTCAAATCCGACCCTTCTAGGGCATTTTACGGGGTTTTCAATTTCTGGCGCAACCCAAAAGTGGTTGCTTTGTCCTTTAGGGGTTAAACGAAAATTAAGAGATCTCATTTTTTTTTTAAGGTGGAATTTATCTTCCAAAAAAAGTAAGGTATTCGTGTAGTAGGTGGTGATATTTGGATCTAAATTTAGTAAGAAAAAAACCAAAAAAGACTATAAGATGCCAAGTTAGGGAGAGTTAGGAAAATAGACCTAACAGAACCTGGGAGCCGAGCCACACTCGTTGAAGAGAAATAAAGAGATCCATTTGAAATCTTAGTTATATAATTATTTTCCATTTCTCTTCAACCTCTCTCTTTCCAATTCCTTTTCCAAGTCAAGCTGCTTTTAGCCTAGAAAATAGAGTAACCTTAGAGTAACTTTACTTTATACTCTGAACTTCTTCTTTGAATTGTCATTTTTTGATTTCAACTATAATTTGATGGTGTTGTAACAAGGTAGATGGTTCAAAACATGAATTGAATTTTTGGAGAAAAATAAAGTTTGTTTATTGAAATGTTCGTTTTTTTATTTTTGTGTTTTCAAAAATATTACTAAAGATAGCATCTGATGGTTGCCAAATATGGATTGATATTACAAAAGCAATTTATTTTGTTTTTGTTCTTCCATTCTACAAAATTTAAAATATATAAATTTCTATAAATAAGGTCAAAATTTGACACTTCAATGATTGCCAATTGTCAATTACCTATTATCAATGCTACAATGCTTTTAGGGGTCTATATTTGGTTGGGGAGGGGGGGAGGGTAAAGACAAATTTTTGAATATTTGGGATATTTGTACTATTGACGTCACTTTCATAAAGCCACATTTGTTATGTAACCCTTTGTAATCAAGGCAATTTTGAAGAATTCACAAAATTTGGATTTTTTTTTGTAGATTTTGATTAAACCTTGATAAGATTAGACCATTATATTGGAAAATTATAGATTGAATTTGAATTGTATAATAGATGTGATCCAAAAATGAAATTTTAGAGGGTGCACAACTTTAAGGTTAAATAAATTTTGATTTAAATTTTCAAAATAAAAGCAATCAGGTTTATTAACAATCTATGTCAATAGCTCTTTGTTGCAATTTTCCATGTGAAGATCAAACTTACACTACCGTAGGTTACCGGCCGGTTCGACACTAAATAATTCAAAAATTTTAAGTCGAAAATTATTTGAAATTAGTGCTTAGTGTTGCCGGAATCAATCTAAAATACAATAAGCATTTGACGATATAAATTAAATTCATTAGGTTCAACCCTAAATGGAAGGTGTGTATGAGACTCAATGGGGAGAAGGTGATCCTTTTGTAATCAAACCCACTTCCATTAGTCCACAAAGAGTATGGGTTAAGACGTAGCAAGACTCTAGGTGAGGTTTTTCAAATGTGTTGTATACAGATTTTTGGAGTCCAATTAAGCATAGAAGATGAAGTTTAATGGAATTGTGTCAAACTAAAAAAAGTTGAGGAATCAAGCCTTCTCCCACTTCCAACAAATTTTGTGTTAAAATAAGTTTTTATGCAAAAGATATAGACAGAAAACATTGTAAAGGTCTATGTGTCAAACTTCGTTTCTAACAGTTTTTCAAAGCTCATTTGTGCTTAGAGGATCAACTTTTTTGGAATTGTTTTGGTCTAAGAAAATCTTAGGAATCAAGTAATCTTCCACCTCCAACAAATTTTATGTCATTTGAAGACTTTATGCAAAAGCTATGCATGTTATAAAAATAAAGACTAACTAGGTGCTTCACCTCAAAGTTCACGTATCCCACATGGATTGTTGGATACAACTCCACTCCACTTGTATAAAGTAGAGAGCATTCTAAGAACTCCACACTCAAGTCTCACATGCTAACTTGATGATGAGACTCGGTCTTGTCAACATGATGGAAATAATAATTTTAAGGAAAGAATTGTCGAAATGATCAAAAAAATCATTGTTAGGTGTTGAATGCCATTTTTTCACTTTTGTTAATTATTCGACACAGAAGTGTCGAACCGGCCGGTAACCTACGGTATATTTTAGTGATGGTGACTTATGTATATGCCGGTTGAGACAAAAAATCACATGTTAAAAAGGAGAAGGAATGGGTACATTAATTAAGATTAAAATATATAAAATAATGGACAATGAACAAGAGAATTGAATCATAGAAATGCAAAGAAGGAAATAAACTTCCAAACACAAGATATACCACATAGTTTAAGTGATGTATTTGTAAGTATTTTAAATATCTTTAAGTTTTTGAAGTATTTTGCGTTTTGTTTTTAAATATTTTGATAGTTACAAAACTTGCAATTATATTTTTATTTTTAGACTTGGAAGATGTGTGTTGTGATTCTTTACATTCAAATCACAAGATTCAAAATACATTTCTACACCAATTTTCTACTATTTATATTTTTAGACCTCCTTGCATCCCAAAGATGGTCTCAAGACTCATAGAGTACAAAGACATAATAGCAAGCGTTCAACAAATTCAAATCTCTAATAGTTCAAGAAGATTGGTGTTTATCTACTTCACTTTTGTGGCCCTACATTTGCTTGTTTCACACTAGTTGATGGGCACACTAAAATTTTCAATGATCAATGGGCAGGCGCAAATTCTTCGTGGTCGGTGGGCAGGCACAAATTTTCGGATGTTTTTAAGACTCTTACCTATTCATGTCACTTTCATGGACCCAAATTTGGTTTTTTGACGGTGAGTGATGAGTACACCCATATCCCGAGATATTTGGGAAGATTGGTGCTTATCTACTTCACGTGTATGGTAGTACAAATTTGAAATATTGCAGAGCTGCCCCACATGTCTTGTGTAACTGCTGACATATACTTGTGTAAGTGGCTGAGTAAATAAATTGCAATTGTGTAAATTCCTGGTTGGTAAGATTGCACTTGAATGACTAACTCATTAGATTGCACTTGAGTAAGTGACTAGGTAATAAATTTCACTTGAGTGAGGTAATAAATTGCACTTGGATAAGTGACTGAGTAATAAACTGCACTTGCTTAAATGGCTGGTTAATTAAATTGCACTTTTGTGACGGGTAGACTAATCAAATAAAATTACTCTTGAATACTACAAAATGCCAGACTTGTGTAAATCATATTTCTTACTTATACACAAAGTTATGTAAATTACACTTCTTACTCATATTCTTGTGTAGTGCCTCTTTGATACAATTCTCTACTATGAATGCATTTGCAATTCTAACATTTCAATAATCAATTGCTGAGTGCTGATACTATTGGCTCAGTTAATGAGACATTGCACATAATCCCAAATAACATTAATTAAACAAGTCCTTCTTTCTACATAGTTTTTCAATTCATAAGATTGCATCAATTATTTGTAGTTCAAGTAAACTCATACCAACCATTCAACAATTAGAAAATAACAAACCGAACTTCAAAAATATATAGGAAATTATTGCTTGAAGCTAAAAATTGAAGTATAACATGTGTGACTCACCCTTAATCTACAGTGTACTACTTCTTTTTCCTTCCTTCTCTTCTTTTGAACTCTCCAAAGTCCGGTACCTATATACTTATGCTAACTACATATGAAAACCCTCCATTTTTTAATGCTCAACCCAATGTTTTGGGTTATACTAACCAGCTCTTAATACACAGTATACTTACAAGCCAAAGACAATGGGCTATGGTAAAAATAACCCACCTTGTTCATTTTCAAATCCAACAGATACTGTGTAACTGTGGAGATCAATATATTAGTCTTAGATTGGAATAATGCAGCTGTGCACACTGCACACCAAAACCTCTAAATTTCAAGAATGAGAATTTGTGTAAGGCCTGAATCCAACCCAAATGATCACATAACTCACCGAGGCACTCACAAAAGTGCCACTGTTCCCCGAATAGAAGTTATCCACCATAATCCTGAACGCCATCTGGTTTCTACAAATTCCAGCTTAACCTGCAGTGTCTGATCTAATGTGTGATTTAGTCCAGCTAACCTCGAGGTAACTTTCTTCTCCACGAAGTAATCAGCTCCCGTCGGTTCCATCGACAGGCAATGAAGAGAGTCACGTCATGAAGTACGTACATGCAGACAGCTTCGCACCAACCTGAACATGTGCGATTCTCTGTATCTATGCTATGGTAATTATGTGCCGTTGAGGCACGAACCAGCGTCTGAGTATAAGGCAGTGCATTTCGCTCTTCGCTTTCGCTCGACCTGTGTTTTTCAAGCTGCTCGAGGTGCTGCTACTTGAGGATGTCTGGTGAGTTCTAACCTTGCCTTGTTTCTGGGCTGGAGAAGCCGTGATGTATGGTTGTGTTTTGTGAGGTGCTAGAGCTTAATAAGTTGGTGGTTCGAGAAATGGAGAGGGAGGGAGAGGATAAGCGTGACCGTGTGAGGCCGGGCGTTCTCCAGCGGGCGTGGAAGGCGATTTTGTGCATTGTGTCCATGATAATTAGTCGCTGGAGGTTGTACATGGTCACGTGCATGTAGCTTTGGCTACTCAATTGAGTTGTTCGGTTTCTATGACTCATGTACAGTCTTCTGAGGTTTCTCCACCGTAATGTGGCCTGTTGTGGTGCATCTTTATGTCATGTACGGACTGAGTGATTTGCGGTCCTGGTAGGTTGTGCTTGCACTCAGTTGCAAAAGATTTTTTCGATCACATAATCCGGCCTCAACTATATAAGATTTGTTTTGAGTTCTGTGTGAGTTACTCACATATACCCCTTAGAAGTACTTAGAACGTGGCGGTGGCACAATCGGTTCATCTGGGTTCTTGTTCCCTGTCGTTGACGACGAGACGTAGATTTTCCTCGTTAGCGATGCCATCACTTCCTCCGAGAGGAACCACAATCGCCTGACGTTGAGGTAAACGGATTTCTCCACTGCTTGAAGAACAAGCGTCTGGAACCTTCTGCTGGTGCGCTCCTTTGTGTAAGTGGTTTTGCATAAGCACTTCCCCTACCCGTTGTCTGCAGTTCAGGATGCTGCATGACGGGCTGAGTTATGTCGAATTCGTCGGTTTGTAATTTCCATTTGTAATTATTAATTTTTCCCTGTATGGAAAGTGTCGTCTGGAGCGGGAATCCATTTAGCTGCGTTCAATAGGTTTAGCTAGCAGCTCAGTTCGCCCTGGTTTTCAGTATTAGTTGAACCCCATGTTGATAATCAAATAATACTGAATCTGCTTCGCTGCATTCACAATTCTTTCCCTTCGTTTACTCTCTCGTTCTCTGCGCCTTTCGTGGTCACTCCGTTCTCACTTTGTCTTTGTGCTTCCTGTGCAGACGAATCAGCGAAGATGGTGCAGATTTCGATGGAGGCAATCGCCTGCGAGGGCGTTCTCCAGAACGTGCTCAAGCAGATGGCCCGTGGATGGGACCCATGGGAATTACTTCACGATGACAGGACGAGGTGGTGGAAGCCCCCTACTTCATGCACATTCGAGGATGTTAAGAACGTCCGCGCCGTGTCCAAGCTCTGGAGAGATCATGTGGATGGTAGTCCCGAGTATGCCATCATACGTCTTGTCCGGTGGGACTACGACCAAGAGGAGGGGGTTCCCTGGATTTCGAAGGAGGAATACCTAGCTTACATGTTCAAGCCCGCATGGAATCTTTTTAGTCGGTCATGGAGGATGGTTGTCCCCATTGCTGATGACAGACTGCGGACCTTGGCACTGGCCGACCTCTCTTGCTCGGAGTTGGACCAGCTTAGGATGCTGCTCATTGGAGACAGATATTGGAATCCACCCGGGAATACACCGGTGTTGGTGGCTGAGGGGGAGAAAATTCAAGGAAGTCCCTCTCTTTGGGTGGCGCAGGCTCAACGTGCATGATTAGCCGTACACATTGGCAGAATTTAAACTTTGAAGTCGCTCCGACTAGCTCTTGATGACAATAGTATGCTTGTTGTTTTTTCCACATGTATACCTACGCGGCGATCCTCCAACCCCGGACGTATGCGGTACCCAATCTAGGTGCGTTTTTTGCATAAATTCTCCTTCGCCAATTTGCAACAATGTCTCCACATCACTTATTGTCTTTTTCAACCTCCACAGTATCCTTCTTCGGCGCCGGGACTCTAGCTGCATGGAGGTGCTTGTATTTGCATTTTGTTCACTTGCAAATCACTATCGGATGTAGCAATTAGGGATTGTCAGATGACATTAGTAGCGCACAATAGTACATAATCTTTCTTATGTGTTAATAGTTATCTTATGTTCTACTGTAGAAAACATAGGCATGTGTAGGCAGCTTCCTGTATTGGCTTCGACTTGTGTATTGGGTAGTACATCCTGTTGTAAAATTAACTTTTAATATGAATTACAATATGTTATCTAAATTCTACTCTTCTTCCACTCCATGTCCATGTGCATGTCCTGTCTACTCTACAGTGTGTATTTACAATGTTGGAACTGGTAATACATCTTCCATCCTTCGCAATAATGACGCTCGTAAAATCCTTCGCGGACTAGGGCAACTACTCTGAAATCCTAACAAAGAAACATGGGATCTTCAGTGAGTAATATGCTAGGTAATATCCATGTGGTACACTCATTTTTGAAAAATGAAAATAAATGAGTGACACAAAGAATACATAACATCTAGACAACTGTAACTCCTTATATTAGTGTTAGAAGATGCTTAACTCATAAAAAAACACATCTACCTCCTATATATTGATTTCAAAAATGCCTTTGGATCAAGTAACCACGCATACCTACTTGCAACCATAAGTGATGTAGGCTATCCACAAGACATAGTAAAACTAATCTGTAACATCTACTACCACTCCACAACCATATTCACTGGTGCATATTTCGATGATAGACAAACCATCTCCATCCGACATGGTAATATACAAAAAGACATCCTTAATCCGCACCAATTCATCATTTCTCTTGAGCCCTATGTAAGATGGCTAGAAATTCAAAACTTCAAGCATCACTATTACCTCAATAACATATTATTACAGATGACTTAGTAACCATAGCAAACAAAATTCAAGTCCTCTAGAACAACTCAACAAACTTCCCAAATTTTGTCTATGGACCTAGAATGGATCTTGGATTCCTAACTAAGTCATACAAATGCCCAATTAAATTAATAAGAAGCCTCAATTTTTCAAAATAACATCCAAACTACAATATCACATACGAAAACCAACCTATATCCATCCTTGACCAAAATGAGCCATATGTAAACCTTAGAATTCAACTCAATCCATTCCTAAAATGGATATTCAAAACAGACACCACCATAACCAAAATTACAAATCAATGTAAACAACTAGTATGGAAATTAAGGTATGGAGATTATGCTATGGTATTAAGGTACTGTAAATGACTAGCAAGAAATCACATTGAAAAAGAATTTTTGTACTAATATTTAGTTAGGATTGAATGGAAAGGGTTTAAATTTACTAAAATAGAAAATCCGCTTCCTTTACTATAGACTTGTGTTTCCATGTAATGTTCTTTGTGTAAGGTTCCAAATTTCTATAGAGTGCACTATGAGAGTTTCAAAGTTCTTAAAGGATGTCATTTGATTTTCTCTCTAAACCTTTTTTTTGTGAAACAAGTGTATGATTTAAAGCATGGTACATTTATTATACAATACAGCTTGCTTGGTTTGTCTCACTCGACTGTTATATGCTAGGATCCATTGAGGAAAAAAACCAAGTGCGATCAATGTGCTCAACAGCACGGGTCCCACTAGTTGCATGACATGCCTGTATGGTCAATTTAGTTGTTTTGTGGGAGGCAAACTCAGAAGATGCAACGAAGTTCTCGCATGTTCGTCAATTGGCATGATGCCCAAAACTCGTCACTGCGCCTAAACCTAACACTATCTACAAGAATAGTCCATCACAACGCACAAAGTCTTTAAAACGTAGATAACCTTGGATTTGGATACAGTAACGGATTTAGGGCATAGCAGAAGTTTCCAAATCCTCATGTGTTTTCTGATCTCCCACTGCCATGAAACTGCTACTGCTTCTAAAACCGTAATCATCTACAGAATCTGTACATGTTAACCCTTATGATCTACTCATGAAGTACGTAGATTCGGTTTTGGATGTAGTACCGGGTTTAGGTGCACACTCCGTGGAGTGGCTTCGGAGAGAAGACGTTGTGTGAGTGTGATGCATGTTGCTCTGTTTTCTTGACACTTGAAGGAGGGAGCTCGGGAGGAGGAGCTCGCCATGGTGGACGCAACTAGCTCGTTTGTTGTCTCGCTAATTGAGAATCGCGCTAAGGAGGTAAGTACCTGGTGCTTGTTGTCAAATTTCTTGATAGTATGTGGTGCGCGTGTTTGTGCTTTAGTAAAGGTCAAGCGAAGGAGGTTGTACGAATCCGCGAGGTTTCTGCAATGCGATAGGTTTTGGATCGTCGTATGTGTTGTTGTGAGATTACATACTTTTGATGGCTGTTATTTTGTTGATAGAAGTGCAATGTGGATACTCTAAGAAAGTGTGCGAGTTTCTTGAATTTTTGCTTTTCTGAATCGTTAGAGGTTAAATTTTAGATGAGATTAGCACGATTGAGATACTAGGAATGTTAGGTGAAGTTATAGTTAATCTTGGAATGAGAATGTGTAGAAGTTTGTTAATGAGAATGGATTTTGCTGTGACAAAGCGGGATGAGACTCGCTGTGGACGGTAATTTTGTTGTCTTAGGTCGGCATTGCCGCATTCGACCTTAGAACTGCGAAGCTGCATCTATCGCAGTTCATTGAGACGAGCCGTTCGTACCAGAACACGGCGACATTGCTTCAGTACTTCGATCCGGCGGACATTATTACACCGGCCAATTTGACTGAACCCCAGGGGATAATTGGATTGATGACTGTGGTGAATCAATGCGCTTCTGCTTCAAAGGTGTGCCTCGTTGCAATTTGGAACTTGAATAGCTTGTAGATTCTATGCATTCTTTTGTCGACTTTATCTGAGTCTTCATGTGCTTACTTGCAGGTGACATTATCGCGAGGTTGTTTTGATGACACGAAGGTGCGTATGCATCCCCAGTTGTAATAAACTTACTAATGTCTTTTGTTCTCGTGTTGTTGAAAGCTTCCATAACAGCGAACCAAACGTTTCAGATGAAAAAGGAATCATTAGACATATAAGTTGCGAGCTATGGTAATACCACGAATGACTGAAACGGATAGTTCCGACCGACAGCACAGCTGTTCTTCATTCGCCAAGGTCTGAGGAAGATTATAACCGTGCAATTGCTCACTCACTGTATATTTCGAAAACTTTGTGCACGTAGGGGGCCATCTTGGTTCAGAGCTTGGTTCTAAACGAAACACTCAACACTACTTTGGAAGCTTCCTATAAAGAATATTATCTCTGTCTCGGTGCAGCTGCGGCATTGTTCAGATGGTATGTTCACCATTTGAGATGGTAACTGATATATAGGCAACCAATTAGAAGTATATTCCAACTTCCTGGAAGGTACGAGTGACTTAAATTACGGTATATTCTGGATTGCAGCTCGCAGGCGAGCTTTAGTTTTTGCAATGCGGCCATGTGTGTACAATCGGGAACTGGATCTTGTTGAGATCCGAATGTTTAATGCAAGTATCTTGTGAGCCATTCGAACAGAGAATGACGTACATTGGCTAATGGGTTTGTATAATGCTTCAGGATTGATCATGAGAAGGGCATCACACTTGCCAATCGATCTGTGGAGGTAAGTTCTGATGTATTCTTTGCATAAACTTTTTTGTGGATCACAATAGTGAGGAACGCCCCTATCCCCTGCAGATATTTTTTTAATATATTTTTCAACGATTCTCAAGTCTATACAATCATTAGTTGGATATCACAAAACGTTGTGTTTATTTGAACAGGTTACACTAAATGGATCCTTCGATCACATGAATATTGATGGAACAAGGTGAGGCCCCTGCAAAATAGACTTTTTTTCTCATGAGTTTGGAGATTGAAGGATTCAACTGTCATGAAGAATCAAAGCTTTAGTGCTACGATTTTGCTCAGTGTGTTCACAAGTATTTAAGTTGATAGCAGTTTTTTTCAAAAAAGTTTTACGTGTTCACCATTATGCACGTCTTGTAGCTCAATGCTTAAACATAAGTGAAGTGTATCCTTCGAGGAGCAATTACATTTCAGTCATATTAGTTGTGGAGGACACAGCGAGTTCATCGATATGTAATGGCCGTGGTACGTTGTCCATGCAGTGTACGAAATTTGGAGTTAGTGGAGTCACTTCATATTCAAGTTGGACCACAGAAGAAGCGAGGTTGCCTCTTCGAGATGCTGAAGACCACCAAGACCGTAGGGGGGTAAGTGAGAATAGACATATTCTGTGACAAACCTGTGCACATGAACATATACGTACATCATTGTTTGTTACTTTCTTTTTCGAAAATAGCGAAATCAGTGTAAATTAGTTGTATAGAATTAATAAAATCTCAGGTGGATCGCAGAACACGACTGTTAAGGGCCAGTCTTCTTCAGCCGCTGAAGGACAAGAACACTATCAACACCCGCCTCGATTGCTTGGTACTTGTTTAGAAAGTTTACTTTCTCAGACTGGCTGTAGAATTTCTGCACGATTAGGTATCATATCAGGATACTTTATGCAGAATGAACAGAATGGCATTGGGGATGAGACAAGACGGTTTAAAATGAGTATGATAATCGCGCTTCAGGATCAAAGTTTAAAAAAAAAGGAATAGCCTGTCTATTCGCAAGTTAATGCAATGCAAGGAAATTATTTATGGTCTCCTTTTGGTCATCTTGATGTATGCAGGATGAGCTCACCAGCGATGACCAGATATTTTTCGGCATCTCACAAGCTCTTCAGAAGTTTCCCAAGGATATAGGTGAAGACTTACATAAATTAAATTTTTGAAATTAGATTTGCAGATCAAATATTCTTCGTGAACATTGGATGTCATTGGTCCACAATACCATATTGTACTGCTCATATAAACTGCTATTCTGAGAGTTGATTTTGGCTCGAGGCAGTGCTGGCACTGCTTACTATTTGTCTAATAGAAATGCAAATTTGAAAGCTGATTATCGACGTTCCCCTTGATGTGAAAGATCGTATCCTCTGCTCCTTTTGCTTCAAGACCAAGGTAACAAAAGATTCCAGTTCTAAATTGACCACAAGAGCTGGCCAATCTATGGTAAATAGTATCATCCTTCTGAAGGAAGCCCTGGATCGGTTGCCTAGTCTTCAAGAGGTACATAAGCTCTACCATCTTTTTCGATCATTCTCGTGATTTTATTTAAGCAACTAAATGCTATTCTTAAAAGCGTACATCTCAAGCATTACAACTCGCACTGTTAGAACTGGACCTTTCAAACACCAACTATGGTAACTGTAGGCGCTGCAAGATGCGAAGTGCTCGCTGCTGAGCAACATCAGGGACATTTGTTCAAATGAATCCTTTCGTTTGCTACTACAAAGGTATGAGAGATTTACAATGTTTTTGAGTCAGTTGAGTAAATTATACTTACTCAAATGCAATGTGTGTTTGAATTTACAAGTGCTTTTCTTGACAGTTTTTTTAATTCACTGTGCTTTTCTTGAACACAGAATTGAGGAAGTCATTAATGAAGACATCGCACATTCAAGAGCACTATTTGTCTCTCGCACACAGCAATGCTTTGCAGTTAAAAGTGGCATTGACGGCTATCTTGATGTTGCACGTGAAGTCTTTTGTTCAACAAGTGAAGGTAATATTGCCGCTGGTTGATGAACATGTTACATTATGGTTCTTTTGTGCCAATCAAGTGACGACCAATAAACTGCTCTAGTGCATGAATCTTAAGTTTCTCCTATTTGACGAATGTTTGTCTCCAGCAATTCATGAGCTGGCAAGGAGATATAGAGAAGAATTCAACCTTCCAAATCTTAAGATGCCCTTCAACAATAATCGCGGGTTCTACATCAGCTTTCCAGAGAAAGATTTGCAGCAAGCTTCTATGCCTTCAATATTCAATCAGGTCTTTTCATATATTCCTCTAGGATATTCACAATTCTCTACTAGTTTGACAATGTTGCAATGTTCAAATTTTAACTATACGAGAACTAACAACTTGAAGTGATTGCAGTGCTCATTCCTGACAATGGATTGAGTCTAGCATAATTACCGTTAAGGACTAGGGAATAGGTAAAGCTCGACGATAAATTGAAATCCATTTCTGAACTTGATCAGCAATAGCTTGTGGTACCTACAGGTGATTAGGAAAGAGAAGACCATATGTTGCTCTACATCTGAGCTGACATCAGTATGAGCCTCTGACGAGTTCCTCCATTATGAAACTAGCACTCTGCACATTTAATCATTTCTGTCACGCTGATCCTTTGTACTTCACATTATGCTTCGAAGTGAATCAAGATTATATTAGCTTGCAGTATCTGAGGGGTTACGCTGCTCCGGTTTCATAGATGAATAGCAGGAATATGGAAGCGGCAGCAGAATGCTACCGACGAACATCTCTTTGTCTTGGAGGTCTCACTCCCATAATTCTATTTGTGGATAAGTGCAGTCATTTCGGCAAAACATAAACTAAAAATCTATAGAGATCTTTCGGTATATTGCATTCAACTAGGTTTCTTCGTCGTCGGTAAGTCAAGGTTTAGAAAAGTAGACAATGAAGACCAGCAGTAAATATTTAATTCACATGCTTTGTGCAGTTTTCACAATGAGGCTGGCAATGTTGTTGATGCAGAGCTGATAAACCGAATCAGGGAGGACCTCCGTCTTCTTACATCACTTTCCGAATCTCTTGCCCTACTGGATATGATAGTTAACTCTTTTGTGAATCTGATATCAACCAAACCTGCGGAGAGTTACATCAGGCCAGAGTTTACAGGTAAAATTTCTCAGAATGATATGGAGTTTTGAGTTCTGTGGGATTGCTTTTACCAGGCGAGGTTTCTAACAACCAGTTATTGATGTGAAGAGACGGGGCCTATAGCGATTGAAAAGGGCAGACACCCTGTGTTGGAAGGCACCATAGCTGAAGAATTTGTGGTACTTTGCTTACAGCCTCTGCTATGATATACAAAATTAACGTTCATAGTCCTATGCATAAATATATCTGGCCTTAAGAAACATCAAAATGCCATTGCAGTTCTATTTATATCAATCAAGATTTTTTATTCTTTTTCTTTTTAAATTGCAACATGAACATCTCACACGATGCCGCTCGGGTATGTATACAGGCGAACAATGCTTTCATTTCAGAAGCGTCCAACACTATGATTGTAACGGGCCCGAACATGTACGTTGCTGATCTCGGTTTGTGAAGTATCGGCTGATTTGGACACAGTTACGTATAAATATGAGATGTGGTTTTGTAAGAGTGTTTACAACGTCGTTACACTTTGTCCAAACTTCAAAGTGGACATAGATTTTATCATTTGAATCTTGTCCGTCTGAGTAGCGAAGTTGGAGATTTCGTCATGCAGGAGTGGTAAGAGCACCTACTTACGTCAAGTAGTGCTTATAACGATCATGGCACATATTGGATGTTACGTGCCTGCACGGTTTGCGTCGTTTCGAATAGTGGACCACATTTTCACTCGCATTGGAACTTCCGACAACATAGAGCTCAATTCGAGCACGGTACGCGCTAAAGTGGATTGGCTTGGAAATGCGCTGTAAAGTCTTGGGACTGCAGTGCAAAGTTATGTGTTCTGCGCTTAAAATTGCTGTTGAGTCAAGTGCAAACTAATTTGACAGAAGCAAATCTTTATTTGGAATTCTGAAAAGCCGTTGATATTCGTTTTGACATATGCTCATGCTTGAATTGAGAAACCGTTATTCTATGTGGGCAGTTCATGACCGAGATGAGAGAGACGGCTTACCTGCTGAATAATTTGACTTCAAGGTAAAGTGATCAGTATTTTCATTTCCCCTATCTCTGGAACTGATGACGAGTCTCCTTTTCTTATGTGAGTCCTGTTGCTGTCAGCATTGAAGTGCTGGCTTTGCATTGGTGGTTTTACGCAGTTTTTATTTGAACATGGCATAATGGTTCCTCTATGCAGGAGCCTTGTAGTGGTCGACGAGCTAGGGAGAGCAACCTCAACTGGTGATGGCTTTGCAATTGCATGGAGTTGCTGTGAATATATGCTTTCTTTCAAAGCGTAAGCTTCTACACGACCCTTACTCTCTGAAATGCGAGAATGTTTTACTAGATGTTTCTGTTTCTTATATGAAGCACGTTGGTTTTGATTTTATTTCCGAGTCTTACTGGTTAGTTGATCGGCAGCTACGTCCTTTTTGCTACGCACATGCAACGACTGACAGAGCTATCCAGCGTTTACCCGAACGTTCGAATTTGCTACTTCGACGTGAGCATCTTAAATAACAGACTAGATTTCAAGGTTAGATCATCACTCAGAAGTGCCCCTTGTTAGAGAAGCTCGTTTTCTACGGTTTTTCAAGAATCCAGTGAAGCATTTGTGTCATGTCTTTTTGATTCCTTCGAGTTATTTGCTACTTTGGTTGTAAGTGATTATATGTCCGAAAGTTACCTTCAAACTAACTGGTTAAACCTTGACAATCAGTTTCTACTTCGAGAAGGGTTTACAAATGTTGCACATTATGGTATTCGTCTGGCCGAGGTTGCCGGCATCCCTGCTTCCGTTGTGAATCATGCGAGGATCATAGCGGCCAAAATTGATGCAAAGGTATACATTCTTTCCATGATGGTTGAATTCTTTTGCGTACATTCTTTTGAGATGGATTGGTTTTTTTCCCAATTGAAGACGAAATAGTTTTTATGAGAAACACTACGTCGCAGAGCTGAGTAAGACATTTGAATTCAAGATTCTGTTCCTACGTCATAACAGGGATTTGAAACCTTTCTTTGTTGTCATGCAATTTTTGGCTTAGGAAAAAACTAATGTCTCCATTAGTCATGCCAAGTATGGATACCTGCGAAAGGATTATCATGTCGCCCAGAAGCTCCTTTGCTTGCAATACGCCAACCTTAGTGAAGACAACTTGCGGGCTTACCTTAAGAACTTACAGCAAAGCTACGTAGAAAATAGATTGGGATAGGTAGCATTCTGTAGAGATCATCACCCCATCGTATGCTCAATTTGAAATATGGTTAGGTTGTATAGCTCATAGGTTCATGGCCACAGCGGAATTGTTAGTGGAAGCTGATGTTGGTAACAGTGAATTTGGTAGCATTTCTATTCAACCCTTGGTTCCACACCTTAATACCTACCAAGTGGGTATGAAATCACTAAATCCAGTGGGCTGCAATCGTAAAATCTACTCCAATATCAAACGATAGCCCTACCTTTACAAATCACTTCAAAAGGTATACAGCAATATGTGATAGCTAATCTGGATGACCAGTTTTTAAAGGGATAGTGGATCTGTGCTAGACTTTGACATTTAGAAGAGAATAGTGTCTTTATTTTTTCTTTTCTTTTTCTTTTTTTCTCTTAAAGAATATGTCTAGAATGTGTCTGCGCTTGCAACTTAACCCTTAAACGTCCAAGTAGCCCCGAGGGGGCCGTTCCCAACAGAATCTTCTCTGTAGAATCTTCTGTAATCAACCTTTCATTGATATTTTGATATCAAACTGGTCACCTTCTTATAATGTATACAAATAGTGAAATTTTTCGATTCAAATCACAATTTGTATGAGTGATTTTGTGATTTGAAAGGGTTGTGGTAGGTAGGTTGTGGTAGGAGGTTGCAAACTCATCATTGATTGGTTCATTCATGATGCCCTAGTCCAAAAGATGCTGTGATCCATTTTCGGGCTGCCCATGGGGAGTGCCTAGACGTTTAAGGGTTAATGTCAGTTCAAGAAGTTCAAGAGTTCAAGATTACTGTAATCAGAGCCTTCAAAACTTGATCTTCAGTTTCTGTAAATGTTTCTGAGCACATAGGGCTTGATATAGTTATAACTTTGCTGAGTAGGCAATAAGTGGTGACCCATAAACTCTACAATTACATATTATGACATCAGTTTCTGCTTCACATTTATCATGGAGCATCAGATGGTGTGATTCCCTTAATTATCTCAGCTAGGACACGGTCAAATTCTTCATGATCCTAATAATTCAAGCTGCACTTGGAGAGTGAGGGAGAAGGACAGAAGGTCACATTACTCAGTGTATAGAGATGGTGAACATACACCCTAAGCACATGGCCCTCGCTCCTGCGTCCGTACATTCTGACAGCTGATTACAGGAATTGTGGAATAGTGAGTAAATTCTACCAGCTCTAAATGTTTGGAATTTGCCTGTTCATTCAGAAGGAAGGAAATATTAATATGTGTATTTGTAAGTGGTGGAATTCCAAGATGAAATCACATAAGGTAGAAGCACCTTAACCTGCCAGAATAAGAGGTGTGGTACTTTAGGCATCTCTTTGTGAAGAGTGAAACCATGAATGCGTTAGCAAATTGAAGACGAAGCGCTGGGTCTTGGAATGAGAATTTTTGGACACAACAGCAATTTTACATAAATTTCTGAAGTGCAAGTGTTGTAGACCCCTATTACAAACTGTAGACTTACTCAAAAAAACAAAGGAAGAACTATGGCAATCCTGAACAAAACTTGTCAATGCTTCCATCTCATTAGTTCTAGTGAAATTTTGGTGAAATTTTGGTCAAGTTCAGGTTCACTCCCAATCACTTTGAGATTACAGGGGCAGGAATGAGTCATTGGCAGGAGTTAAGGTGCTTCTACCTTAGTGCTGGAGTACCTATTCTTGAGACAGCACAACTTACACATAGTGCTGAAATGCAGCCTGCATGTGGACACCTCCCAGGCTCCCACATTTTAAGTCTTTCAAAATTAACCAGGTGATGTTCAAGCAGACTGACTCCCTGATCATTATTGAACAAATGTGATAGCATGGTAATTCTGTAACTTACATGACTCATGTTGTGAACATATGTGGTGTTTGCACCTTTTAACGTTGTCATTGTCTTTGCATGTTCTTACATGTCCGTATATGAACTGCGGCCCTGTGGCAAGGCTGGCACCCTGGCCCTTGGCAGGAGCTTACAAATGTTGATCTTTTTGACCTGGGTTTTGCTTTGACTCGAGCAGGGAGCCCATACCCTCCCCAGTCCCCGAGGATTCATGGCAGCCTGCAGCCTGCAAGCAAGCAGAAGGGAAGGGAGCCAGGCTCTGATGTTGGCCCACGATAGGGAAGGTGCTATTCTAGTGGCAGGTTGCCTAGCTATTGATGAATCAGGCCTTCTGCTTGCTCACTGGTGACTGGTCTCCATGTGAGCACATTTCTTTTTGTTTGTTTGTTGACACAGGCAAAACGAGGGTGTCACTGCACCCGACTACTTGAAACGCCCCCTCATCGTTTCAGTGTTGGGTACAGGCAGAAGCTCTAACACTATTTCATTATTATGAGGCGTTTCACACTTAACCCAAGGGCCAAACTTTGTTGAAGAACAAACTATGCCAAGGGGTCAAGTTTGGGAATTGTAGAAAAATATTAAAATGTTGAATTGGAGATTTTCTAAATATTTTAAGGAAAAGGACTTTGGTCCTTTGGCAAAAGTTTGGGTTTCTATTCTTGTTCCATCCAATCTCTCCTCGAGAGGCCAAACTCTTGGCGCAAAAACTTTCAAAAAGTATTACTATGTAGGCATTTTCAAGGCCTTCAACCCTTGGCTTGGTCCATAGTGTGCAACCCGACGACTCAGTTTTCAACTCTAAACCAGTGAAATTGCTCGAGTTGTTTAATCCTTGGCCCTTAGTCTGAAACGCCTTCAAGTTCCCTTAAACAAAAACCCCATTGCCTTGGGTTGGATTTCCAACAAATATCTTTTACAACATGAGTTTCACTTGTAGAAATTCATGAAGGCTTGACCAAACAGCTTGCATAACATGACTTGTCATATCTTTTACCTCACTTGTCGGAATGAACTGAATCAAAGTTTCTTATTTAAATAAGAATCTCTACAAGTTGATGATATTTTTAATAATTTTTTAAAATTATATCTGAAACTTTTTGTGGTTGCCCGCGTTGGATTTATAGCCTTCAACCATTCACGACTTTTGAATTTTATGAAACAAATCTTTGCCTATACACAGTGACCTAGAGAATCCACATACAAAATCTCATAACTTGAAAATTATTTTTGACACTCTAGGACCCTATCCAAGATAACCTTCGACCACATTTTGGTTGCTTAGGAGTTTAGGGGTTAATGTGTTCCCTTAGGACTAATGCTACTATGAATCTTCACAAAATTGCCTCATAATAGATTTTCTTTAAAAAAATGCAGTAGTATTGATGTCTTTGTATTGAACAATCCGACATTCATCATCAAACTACATGCCAATTCAATTGGGTCTTAGGATTGGGTCATTTTCAAAGAAACATTAAATCGGTGCTATCGTAACACCATAGCAAGTTCACCACCTAGCAAAAAAATATTTATCTATAAGAAAAAAACAAAGGTTTACCTCTCAAAAAATGAGTTTCTCAAATTTATTTTTTAGAAAAAATGTAAAAATAACTTTAAATGGCTTATAAATAACAAAATGTTACCAAAACTAATTCATTCTATTTTTGTTTTTCTGTCGTCATAATATTCTAATTTTTACAATTTTTTATTTGTAGAATTATATTTGGGCAAACGTGCTATGGTACTACGGTATTTAGGTAGTCAAGATTAAAAATCTTCCTCAACTTGAAGCAAATGTATGGTTAGTTGTCCTAATACCAACCATTGACCCAAACCGATTAGGCCTAGTTTCTAGATTGTGAAAAAATAAAATGTACCTCATTTGTACATTATGGTATGCGATCGGTTTTGGGTCACAGACTACTTTGCAGGTTACTTTGCAGGTTACTTTGCACTTTGGAATTTCGTAAAAAAATGAGAAATCCATATTACTTGTTGCAAATTTTTCCAATCCTTCTAAAATCCTATTTTGAAGCCTCTTGTATTTTTTTTTCCAGAATTTACCACTGCTCAAAATACTCTAAACTGCATAAATGGTTGGTTTTAGGACAATCAACCTTAGTATGTAATTGTAGCAAGGAAGACCAGTTCTTGGAGAGTGCTGTACTGGTTAAAACACTTGAGAGTTTTCTCTGGCACAATATTGTACACTTGATCAGCACCCAGTCCACAACCCAGTGCTATGAAAATGTCTTTGAATTTGAAGTTCATCTTCTTCTGTTCCAAATTCAATGTTAGAAAAAAAATGAAGTACAGGAACTTGCAGCTGGAAGTACAGGAACTTGCAGTTTCTGGAAGTTAGATGTTATAAGAAAATTGATCATTTCCAGGGTGGGAGGAACTTACTTAAAGATTATGGGAAAAAAAATGTATTACCAAGATATTTCAACAAGATCCATAATCATCACTACAACCCCAATATTTCTCTATCACCAATTCTTATTTTAGACAATTATACACAACATATATTATAACCTACTTTTGTTTTTTATTTTGAAAGTAAATGTTGGTATAGTAGATATTCCCCTAGGCATAAGGGAACTAGATGGTCCCAAGTAACTAATTTATATAAGATCCAAAACATTATATCTATGATATGCTTTAGATGCTCATAGAATAGTGAAATTTTCTTTGTCTTTTTCATCCCATAGTCAAGGTATGGGTTCTTTGCTAGGTAAGTCATAATCTTTACATAACACTAATGTTTTGAGAATTTGAAGACCAAACGCAAGTTGAACCAATATATATACACACCTAGAGATGAGAACATATCAAGCATAACATAGGCATATTCAACAACAATGATCTCTGACACTGAGTCAAGCTTCTGGGCCTACAAAATGATATGTATTTCTAAAGGCTTTGAGACTTGGACTGCATGAATGTTGCCAAAGCTCCATATCATAACCAAAATATGATGAATTCCTTCTGAAAACTCCTGAATCATTGTTGGAAGGAGGTTCAGGCTGAAACCAGCGCACGGCCCATGGCCACGCCACTGGGCTGAAGATTCTCAGCTCATTCATCATATTGGCATATTGGTATGCTTATTATGACATTATGAATGAGATTTATAAGTGTTACCAAGTGGATGTCAGGAGTCCAGTTTCTTTCAAAGATGCTGCAACACCAAACTTTGACCATTTTCATTCTTTGATTGAAATTCTGGATTTTTTTTGGTGGAATCACTTTACACTTGTGCAAGGAAAAATAATTTAAAAGATCCAGCCAGACCAACCCTTCCCGAAAGAACTTTGACCAACTCTCTCTTACTGATGGTTGTTAGTGTTAAGGTACAATGCTCTTAAACCGTCCGGCACCCCAAAACCGATCAGGCCCCATTCCTAGATTGTAAAAGAACAGATGTACCTCATTTGTACATTTGAGTAAGTGGGCGGTTTAAGGTCATGTACACTTTTGACTTCAGAAATTTCTAGCAAATTCAGCTTTTGCTATTTAATTGTGGAAATTTTTGCACTCACTCTCCCTCCTGTTTCCGCATCCAAGAAAAAATTCAAATAATAGACACGAAGTCGACAACAATGCTGAATCGCTTATTCGGACGGTTTAAGAGCATTGTACCTTAATTCGTAGTTCAGTATCTCAAGTTGACCCTTAATCAACAATGCAAGCCCCCTGGACTTGGTTTTATTTTGGAAGAATTTCTTCATATTAACTTATACTTCATTGCACCAGATGGGGTTTTTAGAATGTCAAACTGAGTATCTTAACCCCTAATTTGTCGTGACCATTTCTCACCAAAACACTCAAAAAACTGTCATTTCTAAAGCAAGAGTGAACCAACCAAAACTAAAATCTTGTTTGAATTTCCAACCGTAGGATCTAACTAAGAACTTTGAGAAGATCATGCACAAAAAATTTCAATAGATTTGACCGTGTGGATTAAATGATAATAGAGTTTGAAGTAAGAAATATTGTTTTTTTTTATTCTTCCAAAATAGGATCAGCAGACTTTGACCTCGCTTTGTGTAAATGTTTTGCACTATGAAAGTTGGGGGTTTTGTACTAATATGATGTACATGATCTTAGTTACTTATGCAAAAAAAATTAGATTTAACAAAAAGGTGTAGCATTGTGAAGAAAATTGTATAAGGAACAAGGGTTCATCATTCATGTTATTGCTAATACTAATTTTATTTTTTAGATAAACTTTTTTTTGATAGAATACAAATCCATGCGGTCAAAACAAAGGTTTATGTCTATTATAGAGGTAGAAAAAAAGAAGAGAGAAAAAGAACAAAATCTCTATCTTTATATGATAAAGATTTATTTATTTTTATTTATTTTTATTTTTTTCAGCTTGACGGAAAAAGTTGAGAGAACTTTGGCACCTTATAGAATAAAAATCTTTCATAATATAACATTTTTTTAAAAAATAATCTCAAAGATAATCATGTAAGTTACTTGCATAAAAAATCCCAAAGGTAGTTGAAGGGTGTATCAAATTTTTGGAGCTGCCGGAGAACTTAGAAGTAGGAAAAACCGCTTTGGGCACCATAAATATTTTTTTCAATGTCTAGTGCAAAAAAAAAAAAAATTATACTCCCGCGAAGCTCTTGCAATTCCCTATGTCTACAAAACATTTCAGAAACTTTCATCCAAAATTGACATCGTAGGAACCTTCCCAAAATCTAAAAACGCCCATTCTAGGACAATGGCCCATTGGCCGTTTAGGGGTTAAAGAGATTTATTCTTCTTTAGAATAGAGCAAAAGCAAATTAAAAACGAAGTTGTGCTTGTAACGAAGTTTGAAAGAGATTTCAAGGGTGGTATTAAGAAAATGTATGTAGTTTAAGGGTCAAGCAAGTTCTACTCACTCGAGCCTATACACAGTTCAACTCCAGCCTTGAGGCATGAACATTCTGAGTACCGTAGCTTACTAGCAGCTTCGGCAGAAATTAATCCTAAAAATCAACGCCTAATTTTTTTGGAAATTATGGGGAACTCTTGCCTAATATTATGAAATTTGAAGTTCATCATTGCCTAAAATTGAGAAAAATCTGAACTTCAATAAATCATACCTCACTTTGAAGCTTTGAAGGGGGAGAAGGTGCTCCTCTTGTAATCGAGCCCACTCACACTACTCCACAAAGAATATGGGTTAAGAAGTAGCAAGACTCTAGGTGGGGTTTTTGAAATGTGTTGTACACAGATTTTTGGAGTGTGATTGAGCATAGAAGATGAAGTTATATAAAAATGTGATGAACTAAGAAAAGTTGAGTAACCAAGCCTTCTTCCATCTCCAACAAGTTTTATGTCAAAAAACGTTTTTATGCAAAAGATATGGACAAAACAGCATGTAAAGGACCATGTATCAAAACCATTTTTTGCGCTTTAATTAATTATTAGGCAAACAAGTGCCGAAGCTACTAGTAAGCTACGGTATCAGACTACCTGTACGAACACATAGGCTTGCAGTCTGGACTATTGTGACAAGAAGATCATGGTTTACTTCAAATTTGCAAATTTGGAGCTCATGATAAAGTGTACATTACATAGACCCTCACTGCAAGGAATTTTCCTTAAAACTGAAGAATTCAGAACTTACACCACTATTGGGGCTTGCAACATTGTGTGCAATATCACTCTGGGGGATAGCATCATGCACTGAGGGCGTGGAAAGTTAAAACCAACTCTTTTGTCGGGACATAGTGAACCTTGAGCTGGACCATCACATCAATCTCTGCACCGTTCACAATCAAGTAATCACATGCCTCTTTAAGTTTTCTGCTATAGCAGCAAGTTCAAGTGCCCCAATACATTCAAATGGTCTGCACTCTGCGCAGTAACAGATGCATGCAAATACACTGTAGACAATTAAGTTACAGGCTACAGCTACTGCTGGCTTAACTCTGTACTCAGCTTCAACAGTAAACTGGTGGTCAAGGTTCATGCCAACTAAGGTAGGATGCTCCAAAACCAATCACGACAGAAAATCGTTAACATATACTCCCTCTGTTTCTGAAAGAAATGGTGATTTCCACAAAGTCTTTGTTTCACAAAGAAACAATGGTTTCATCATTACCAGGAAGTCCACCGTCAAGAATTCAAAGGAGGAACCTGCCATGAACCTGAAATCAGCAAGGTGACACCAGCTGATTGCCTGATTGAATTTCAGAAAGTTTATTTTAATGGCAGCTTAGCAGGTTGGCAGCTGATGCATTTACAGAGTCAAGGCGGCGTCACTGTAGTTAATCCCGGCCTAAAATGGAAATCACCATTTCTTTCAGAAACAGAGGGAGTAGCACGTTTGTTCATTCTAAGGTAGAAATGTAGACCCATATTACATGTCTTATTTTCTTTGACCTAAAAAATAAACCATGTTACATGTATGTTATGGATGTTAACAGTTTTATCTCATGATCGGTTTTGGAGCATCCTACCTTAACTCATTTCTTCCCTGCCTTCAGCTGTAGCTTGGATGAACTCTTTGCCAGTATATGTACATTTATATGTCAGTTTTGTCCACACTCACAGCAGTAAAAACAAAAAAATAGCAAACTGAAAGTTTAAGGCTGGATTTTATTTATTTATTTATTTTTTTGCTGAAGCTGAGCACCAATAGAATCACAACTCAGAAATCTTCTTCAAATTGACATGATTCAATGACCAAGTTCTGTGGGTCTGGTTGCCACATTTTGCAGACACTAAAAGGGTGTAGAGGTTGGTGAAATCCTTAGTTCTCATGGGTGACCATTCTGAGCTAATCTAAACTCCAGGAAAATCTTGTTGCAAAAGTAAGGTAGAAACACCTATAACCGACAACTTAAAGCAGTTTAGCATATCAAAGTTTGGGTTATCGACAAGGAGATATTTTTGGTTCATAAGAAAATAAGGTTCATGAAGAATGAGCATTTTTCCATGAATTATCTCCCAATATTGAAATTTGTACAATTTTTCAAAGTGAAAAGTACTTCCGAACCAATAGCCGATATATACAAATGAGGTACATCTGTTCTTTCATAATCTAGGAATTAGAAGATATCGGCTATTGGTCATCTGTCGACTATGGGTGTCTCAACCTTAGTCACCATGGAAAATTATGTAAAAATTGACTGATGGATGGACTGTACAAGTGTATGTGTTTGTTTATGTATATTATGCAACATGTGCAATAAAGTATAATGATAGTTTCTTCATGCTGAATCCCAAACCAGTCAACCCTAAATGATAACTGTCTCAAAATGAAGTTTATTGGTGCACATTTGAGAAGATCCTACAGTGTTAGTTGCCAACTTGCCATCAAAAAATGTTTGAGACAATTTTTTGGAGGTGAGTAAATTACTAGGTTCACTAGAATACAAATATTTTAAATTAATATTAGTAGAGAACTTATGTTGACTTGATTTTTAATTATTTTGTCCCTGTTCTTTAAGCAACAACTTACAAGAGCAATTGTGTTGTAATTTCTACTACCTCTAATATTGAGTAGACATGTAACCAACATGATATTTTTTGAAATGGCAATTTTTGAAATGGTTAAATATCTCCATTTTGCATTTTACAGAAAACTCATTTATGAAAAACCTCAACGCCTCAACAAGATTACCAACTCCAAATTTCACCATGCTGACTTGTGTTATATCTAAATTTTTTCTTTCAAAAGCAAAGACTTAACAATCACAGATTCACAGCTTGTTCCCACTAACCACTTGGTAAGACTCAGCAACTGTAACACAAATCTGCTAGACTTGCACTTCCCAAAAGATAAGTTTTTGTAAATTTCACCTGCTCAAAAAATTGACTCAGTCTCTGAAAAAAATCACTGAACCATGCATATTGCATGCAGCAAGGGTGGGTAAATTATGCAAAGTAAATTCACTGGAGTCTCCCCTGCACGGAAGTTTGTTCATTTGCTTCCAAAAACAAAACCAAATTCCGAGGAGGGTTTGTACTCTATTTCCTTGCAATAAATTTTCTTTTATTGCTTCAAAAAAAAAAAAAAAACAAAAACAAAAACAAAAACAAAAACAAAAATGAAAAATAAAATAAAATATATAATTGGACATTCTTCCCCAAGCCTGCACTCATGGTCGCAGCTTCGGGTACATCCCGTCTCCAGGATCGATAACACTACACCGAAATCCATCAATGCAGTGCAGGCACAATGAAGTGCATTGAGGCTATCAATGCCAGTCTCAAGCAGAGTGGAGGAGTGAGGAGACTGATTAATTGATTCTAGTTGACGTTTCTCGGTAACTTATTGCTCATGCCAAGGGTTCTGGTATGAGGTCGTTGTCTTTCGGCAGGCGCGGCTCAGAGGGCCGGTACCCATGTCTATCGTTTTACAGTTTTCATCACTGTACTGTACTTCGACGTAGAAGACATACAGCCCTCAGATGCTACTGTAATTGTAGAGTAGTACATGTACTGGTTTTACATACACAAAATTCTGTGTCAGTGTGGAGCGGATACAGTTGCAGTTATAGGTGGAGTTTTTCTTTGGTACATACAGAAAATAATGCAGCTGGAGGTTGAGCAGAGAGTGGGTAATTCGAAGCTTTGCAGTATCAGCCCAGAAGGTGACTTCAGTTTCTGACGTGAGGATTTTGCCGTTGATTTCGTAAATTTCTCAAATGAGATAACTGCAGTCCCCAGCACTTCACCCAGATTGTGGTATTTTTACAATCGTGTGAATTTCTGACACTGAGTCAAAGTGGGGTAATGAGAGGCGTCTTTTGGAGATATCTTCAGCTGCTGGGACAGTCAGACAATACCAAAACTTCAGAGAAGAGCTAAGCACTGAGTGTCTGAGCAGTTACAGTCTTCGCATTTTCGTGCACGAAAATATGGTAATATCATAAAAAAATCTAGTTGAACTCTACATCTTCCACCCGGAAAGCTGCACCTGAACTACTGCTAAACTTTACCATGGGTAGTCCCTTAGCTACAGATTACCACCAGTACCTTCCACCGCAATGAGTTTCAAATCTCTAGACAAGCTCCGGTATTTCTGTATAATTTTCCGTCGTCCAGTACTACCAAGACTTGATCCTTATTCACCTTGTACAACTCTCCTTTTGTACAACACTCCTTTGGACACCCATGCATGTGTTGAAAGATTAAGACCGAGCTTGTGATAATATACCTCAGAGTACACCTGGTTACTCCTCAGGGAAGCAGAGGTTAATGCCTGCAGGGTCGGTGCTTATGGCAGAGGCAAGACATCAACGGGACCGAAAGCTTACACGATGTCGACTAGACAGGCGCACCGATCGAGGAGCTTATCATCTCATGAATGAATTAGCCGTTCACTCCACCTAATGGAGAAAAAATTAAAAAATTCACGTTCAAATATTACAGTGTTGCAGCAGCCCTGTGTTGGAGTGTGTGAGTGTGTAAGATGAAGTGCATATTTTTTTCTTTTGTGTGAAACAGGAGTTTGTCGACATGGGTGGTGACGGAGGCGGAGGCTAAGGCTGACATTGTCACGGACAAGATTAGCTGCAGCCTGGGCGAGGGCGAAGGGTGAGGTGCAGGGCCGCGATGTGGGGCCGGGGGGAAGAATGGGCGTGACAGAGCTACATGTGCGTTCAAGGCCGTCACCTTCCACACGTCGCTGCACTCCACTATGTCGTGATGGTCGCTGCCATCTCGGGTATAACTCCTCTCGAGGGCGTTGATGAATCCTCCTGATTCCTCCCCTGAGGCAACTTTGCTTGGACCGAGTCCCACAACCCTACCACCTCACGTGCCAGCCCCCAGACAGCTTCATCTTGTTCCGAATCCTCCCCTTGTGGTATTCATTGCAGATCTTCTCGTGCTTCAAGGCCTCCACTGTAGGCCCACCTAAAGTGCCCGAAGGTTCCAGATATAGTTGGCTGAATTGCAGCTGTAGTATGTAAAACCAGGCTCTGTTTCTCATGGAAATGTCTACTGTGAGGGAATTGATTTTCTCTGGCTTTGTGTAGGGCCCCATTCAACCGATTCATCAACACTTGGAAGACGTTGGGGTGGGTTTCACATTCCGGACTATATTCTTGTCAAAGTCAATGATGTTTTTTTTTTGCTGATGAGTAGCGTTTTTTGTGTCATTTTGTTTTTTAGTGAATGAGATGGAGGCCAGGATTCATGATGAGTTTGGTTCGGTGATTGGTTGAGGAGCTGTCTGTTGGTTGCGTGTCTGAAGCTGTTTAATAGCCAGTTTTATTGGGATTAGTGCTGATCTCGTGAGTCGTTAGGAGCAGGTTCGGGTGTCTGAAGGGAGCTTGCTTGTGAGTGGAGATGATGTCTAAGAGAAGGTTTTATATCGTGGTCTTTCTTGGCAAGGTGGTCGATATTCATGAGAAGAGGGGAGGGGCTTGACAGCACTCATTCCGAGCGGTTTCTTTAATTTGTTGGAGATGGGTTGAAGGTTATTATTTTGTGGAGATTTTGTGAGCGAGTTTCGGTAGATTGGGAGATACAAAGAAGGGCCGATTCATGCTCAGGGTAGTACTGTCTTGGGAAGTGGGATTATGTCAGTTGTGTAGCTGCTGACATAAGTGTATCTGAGCATTCTTGTGTATGTCGACACCACAACCTGTTTGTGTCTCAGCAACAAGGCTTGTAGTACTGTTCCCCACTTTTGATGTACTTGCACTGGAATAAGGGAGAAGTGAATGGGATTTGTAGGCAGTTAAGATGATAATTTGTCGTCATCTCTCCCTGTTTGTGCTATCTTACAGATTAACAGGCAGATTGAACATCTCCTTTATCTGCTGTCTCACATTTCCCCATGTCTGCTGTTCAGAGTCCTGACTTGTGGAACACCTCCCGATGCAGACCCACAGTGGCTGATTTCCTCGATCAGCTCTCCGTTTCTGTACAACAGGATTGTCAACCTTGCAACGAAATCAACGCAATCGCCAGCGTCCGGACAACTGAGTTGTCGCCATTGACGTAGGAACCACTCAACCAGAGTGCCCAGAAGTAACTCCCAACTTGCCATATCCAACAGCTTGTTGGATCGACTTCCTGAGGATAGTGTTCTGGATCCCGAGGTTCTGTTTGGCGCGTTTCCTGACGGCTTCCAATACTATCTCCACGTCAAGTTATAGGGTGTATTACCGAAGAGGGGATTTCTGGGTTCAAACCAATGCAGCAGACATCCGCTTCAACCACCCACTGCATGAGAGCCTAATTTTTGGGCAATACTTGAAAGAATTTTTGCCTCAGGTATGGCGCTTGCCGACTCGTCGTCTGTCAATGTGCATACTTATTGCTTCCTGTGATCAACCAAGAGTGGAATTGTAGAACTTTGCTCTTAGTGTTGAAAACGTGTGAGCTTCGTTCAGCCCTCTTATCTGTATTAGCCTGCAATTGTAATTGTTGATCAGGATTTGCCTCTACATGAATTCAGAAAAGGTTTTCACTTCTTACGGAAATTCATATAAGGTGAATAAGAGTTGATATCTAATAAGCTCTCTGGTCACCGACAAGCATGAACCTTACCACTCAAAAGCTGATGAGACTGCTAGGATTTCGTTGTGTCCAACAACCAGAAACAATTCTTCATAGAGGTTGAAGACTCAAGCGCCACGTAATGACATCTGTTGTGGCGATGTTGAAGAATTCTGTGGTGTTCTGATGAAATATTTATTTAACATTTTGCAGAAGATGAGGAATCTACATCAATGGCAAGGACATTTCCCAGCTTTCTGAATAGACTTCTGATCGAAACCTTCCCAGATAGAGCCCTTTTCTCTCAGAGCTTGACAAGCTATGGCTGCTCGAATTCTCTCAGTGATCGCTTTCCTCCTCCTGATCATTCAACCATGGGGCGTTCTGGGACTCACACCAGACATGGCTGCTCTCCTAGCATTCAAAAGAGGGCTAACATTTCTCGATACCCCTGACCCCTTTCTGGATTGGGTGGGTTCGGATCTCACTCCCTGCAAGTGGTCTGGCATTCAGTGCAACACAAATAACGAGGTTATTCTTCTGTCTATTCCCAATTTCAGCCTCTCTGGTACAATATCTCCCCAGCTCTTCACAATCTCAACGTTGCAGCACATCGACCTGAACTCGAACCTCCTCACTGGTTCATTGCCCCCGACTCTCTTCACTCTTCCGAATCTAGAGTATCTTGACCTTAGCTATAATGCCCTCTTAGGTTCCTTGTCCCCTGAGATACAGAACCTCAAGAAACTCCAAACTTTAAACTTGACCGCAAATTCCTTCTCTGGTGCTATTCCTCAGCAGATTGGCAGTTTAGTGGAGCTTCGGGAGCTCCGGCTTGGCGTAAACTCTTTTGTAAATGTAATCCCTCCTCAAGTTGCAGATCTTGTTAACCTTGTTCACCTTGATCTTAACACCAATGCTCTAACTGGCGAGATTCCAGCCATGTCCTCGTTGTCGAAACTGGAAACTCTAGTTCTGACTAATAACTTCTTGTCGGGTTTCATTTCGCCATTGCTGGGCACTCTGTCCACTTTGTCTTTTGTGGACTTAAGTAACAATACCCTTACTGGTACCATTCCTGTTGAAATCTTCAACATGAAATCACTGGTTGAGCTGGACTTGGGGACTAACCCTCTCACAGGAAGCCTGCCCAAGGAGATCGGTAACCTCATCAATGTGAAGAGTCTGTATCTGGGGTTCACCAGGCTCACGGGTCCGATTCCTGCAGAGATAGGAAATTTGGCGATGTTGCAGAAGCTCGATCTTGGTGGTAACACCTTGTCTGGCCCTATCCCTGACTCAATTGGAAATCTGATCAATCTGGCGACGTTGAACCTGCCAAGCTCAGGGGTGAATGGTTCCATACCTGCTACTCTAGCTGGGTGTCGAAGCATACAGGTATGATCTTTCTCCCACTGCATTGTTTTTCAGTTTCTGATGTTTTATTCGATGCAGATAAGTGGATGCCGAGCTCTGTTTAGATGCATTACACATGTAGAGACAATGGAACCAACATTCTGATCTTGTTCATATCCTTTTGGTCTCGCCTTCAATGTCCATGTCAGGTGGTCACCAAGAAGCTTTATAAAGTCTTAGCATGGACTGATATGTGGTATTCTCTTGCAGATCATTGACCTTGCATTCAACGGCATAAGCGGCAATATTCCTGACGAGCTTGCCACTCTGGAGCATGTTATGTCTTTTTCCGTTGAGGGAAATCTGCTCACTGGTCCGATACCAACATGGTTCAGCAACTGGCGAAATCTTTCGTCTCTGCTTATGGGAACCAACCGCTTCACAGGCAGCATTCCTCCAGAGCTTGGGCTATGTTCAAACCTGAAAGATCTCGCCCTGGACAGCAACTTGTTGTCAGGCTCCATCCCTCCAGAACTTTGTAAGTCTCCCTTGAAGACCCTCTCATTGAACAACCTCAAACTGACAGGGAATATCACTCACACCTTGGAAGCTTGCGTAAGTTTGCAAGAACTCGACCTCGACACAAATCAGCTCTCCGGACCCGTACCTGCTTATTTTGCTGAGTTTCCGGATTTGGTGATGCTTTCCTTGGGTCAGAATAGCTTCTCCGGTGGTTTGCCTGACGCTCTGTGGAGCTCCAAGTCACTGCTTCAGATTCAGGTGGACAAAAACAACCTCACTGGGACTTTGTCTCCTTTGGTTGGAAGACTCTCCTCTCTCACGTACATCATCCTTTCTGACAACAACTTTGAGGGGCCGCTCCCTCCCCAAATTGGAGACCTCGCCAACCTTAGCGTCTTCGTTGCGCAAGGAAACAGGCTCAATGGAACTATCCCCATCGAGATCTTCAAGTGTACCGAGCTCACAACGCTCAACCTGGGAAACAACGAAATCGAAGGCACCATTCCACACCAAATTGGGGAGCTTGTCAATCTTGACAATCTGGTTCTAAGAGAAAATCGACTGACAGGAAGCATTCCCCTTGAGATTACAAAAGCTTTTCAGGTAACCCACCTACATCGCAACCTTTCTCGGTTTCTGCCAGCGCTTCCTATGATGCATTGACATGGATTATATGATACTAAACAATGAATGCTTGATCTCTACAGGTACTCTCCATGCCCGACACTTCATTCTTACAGCATCGCGGCACATTGGACCTCTCATGGAACAACCTAAGTGGAACCATCCCTGCCGCTCTTGTGGAATGCACAGTGGTGGTGGAGCTACTCCTGGCGGGCAACCAGTTCACCGGCAACATTCCTGTGGAGCTATCAAGACTTGGAAACCTCACCACAGTGGACCTCTCCAACAATTTCCTCAACGGCAGCATCCCAACCGACTTGGGCGGCTCTCGCACAATCCAGGGGCTTAACCTAGCCAACAACAAGCTCTCAGGCCGCATCCCAGACGAGCTCGGCAACATCGCCAGCCTTGCACTGCTAAATCTAACAGGCAACATGCTCACCGGGCCGCTCCCAGCTACCCTCGGGAACCTGTCGGGATTGTCAAGTTTGGATGCGAGTCACAACCAGCTTAGCGGCGACATACCTGCCGCTCTGGCGAATCTCGTATCCATAGTGGAATTGAATTTGGCAAAGAACAATTTAACTGGTGGCATTGCAGGGTTGCTCTCAGAGAGCACAGTGTGGCATCAAGCGCAGTCTCTCAACCTCAGTTTCAACTCTCTTTCCGGTCCCCTGCCTGTTGAGATTGGAAACTTAAGTGGGTTGGCAGTTCTCGATCTTCGGCACAATGAGTTCACCGGCCACATTCCGAACGCTATCTCAGGGTTGACACAGCTGAACTACATGGACGTCTCAAACAACCTGTTCATGGGGTTGTTTCCAGCCACAATCTGCGACCTGAAAGAGCTCACATTTCTCAACATGTCATACAATCACATCTTTGGGCGCGTTCCGCAAACTGGGAGTTGCGTGAACTACACGAGGTCATCCTTTTATTCAGACTCTAACATATGCGGAGAGGGTTTGAAAATCGCGTGCCCTGCTGATGAACACCATGGCCGAGCAGCTGAAGGGTTAAGTACTGGTGCTATTCTAGGATTGACCATCGGCTGCACCATTCTGTTTCTCAGTGTGGTGTTTGTGTTCCTGAGATGGCGCCTGCTCAAGCAGGAGGCTATTGCCAAGACGAAGGATCTGGAAAGGATGAAGTTAACCATGGTGATGGAAGCTGGTGCATGCATGGTGCTGCCCAAGTCGAAGGAGCCGCTCAGCATCAACGTAGCGATGTTCGAGCAGCCTTTGCTGCGTCTCACTTTGGCTGACATACTTGTTGCAACCAACAACTTCTGCAAAACGAACATCATCGGTGATGGAGGCTTTGGCACAGTGTACAAAGCGGTGTTGCCAGACACCAAGCGGATCGTGGCGATCAAGAAGCTGGGAGCGTCCCGAAGCCAAGGCAACCGAGAGTTTCTTGCAGAGATGGAAACACTGGGGAAGGTGAAGCATAGAAACCTGGTGCCCTTGTTGGGATATTGTTCTTTCGGAGATGAGAAGCTGCTTGTTTATGAGTACATGGTGAATGGCAGCCTCGACCTCTGGCTTCGTAACAGAGCTGATGCTGTCGAAGTTCTTGACTGGAACAAGCGGTTCAAGATAGCCATGGGCTCAGCCAGAGGGCTGAATTTCCTGCACCATGGGTTCATACCCCACATCATTCACAGAGACATCAAAGCGAGTAACATTCTCCTGGATGCAGATTTTGAGCCTCGAGTTGCAGATTTCGGTCTGGCGAGGTTGATTAGTGCTTATGAGACTCATGTGAGCACCAGCTTGGCGGGGACATGTGGATACATACCTCCAGAATATGGACAGAGCTGGCGGTCCACCACAAGGGGAGATGTTTATAGTTTTGGTGTGATTCTTCTTGAACTGCTCACAGGAAAGGAGCCTACTGGGTCAGATTACAAGGATTATGTTGAAGGAGGAAACTTGGTGCAATGGGCCCGGCAGATGATCAGGGCTGGAAATGCTGCTGATGTTCTAGATCCTGTTGTTTCGGATGGGCCTTGGAAGAGCAACATGCTCAAAGTGTTGCATATTGCAAACATGTGCACAGCTGAGGATCCTGTCAAGCGTCCCAGTATGCTGCAAGTGGTGAAGTTCTTGAGGGATGCTGAAGTTTCTCCAAACTATTCCACAACTGACGATTCTCTGTGATTAACAAGGTGCGTCGTATTATACTTTGATTGTCTTGAGATGATATGCATCAGTTGTAGACTACCTTGCCAACTTTATTTTTCCAGTTTTGTCTAAAATTTTTTTGCCAGTTTAAACCTTTAACTTGCAGTGACGTAAACTAAATGCAACTGCCAAAATGATGTGACAGATTGACTACCTCAATGCCGAATGCATAGGATACACCATATTGCGAATCTACAATTAATTTTGGATATAGTTTACAGAACAGGTATCTGCCTATTTTTGACGCTCACTATGACCGCACTTTTGAACGTAAAGAATCTGATATGCCTGCATGAAGAAACAGTGTCAGTAGTTCAAGGACTCTTGCTTGTATTCGAAGCCTTGAAAGGTTTTCTTAATACTAGATTCAATGAATTTTCCCAGTAAAACTTGGATATGGCTGTCATCTTTTCGAATTTATTTTTAGTCTAATAAAGTGATTATAAGAGTGGGTCAATCTTGAAAGTATTTACTGAACATTGATTAGTGGAATCATGTGCAGCCTCTCAACTACCTCAATGCCAGGAGCTCAAATCCAACTTCAAATCTCGGTAGCGGACCACGCAAACCTCAAATTAGCAAATATATTGTAACCATTCTTTCATTTCTGAATAGCTAGCTCATAAAGCTTGCTTCCTTCCCTCGTAAACTATATTATTAAAGTTGTTCCTTTACAATTAGGCCTGTACCATACATTGTAGAATATTTTAGCTAGTTCAACACCAACACCCTAGCAGTGCAAAATTCTATCTTAGTATTGAGCTACCACCCCACTTCAGATCCCTGTAGTACCTTCCTAGGTCTTTGACAACCCAATTCTTTTCTGTACTGTACAAACTGCACTTGCGCATCTCCCTTGTGGAGTATTTTTCTCGAGCCTTTGTACAGAAATACCATTCTGAAATCTTAACAACTGATTCTCCTCAAAGAATCATCACATACATGTACGTGCTACACACTGCCACGCTTCTTGAGCTCTCTCATTTCTTATCATTCTCTACAACGCAGACCTGTGCGTTAGCATAAGTAGGAAATGATCAGATCTACTGAGAGCTTCGTGTCGGAGTCTCATTCCCTTAGATTGAGTTTTCACAACGAAAATAATTTACTGAGAATGATCAAAAGTACAGACCAAGTATGTACACAAAAAACGAGCTTGACAACTTCATCTCAACCTCCACGCCCAACCACCTGTCAGCCGGACTTCACATAGACAGCGCAATCATGTCTCGTGGTGTGGGTGCGTACAACCAGTGTGCTGCAACAGCGACTTTCTTCACAGGACACAAAGCCGTGTTTGGAATTCCGTAAGGAGAGGGGAATCAGGACAAGAGCGGAATTCCTGTCATGGTTGACATCACAGGACACTGCTGCAAGCATGCTTCGTTCATCTTCCTGGTTTCGGCGTCGTCGGTCCTTGTGTTGTCATTGACGGACAAGTTGACGATTTCCTGTCTTTGAATAGTCATATTGTAGTGGATTATGCACAGCAGATGGTGTGGATGTGAAGACCTTACATTGTACTCATGCCGGTTGGTGTAGGTATCGTTTCTGGGACCGACCTCATGGACATGTATGCGGGATGACTATTGATAAGCATTCGATTTAACCCATCCACTTGCGAGTTAAGGGGAAAAAATACAGAAACTCGGATGCGTCAGCTCTCTCGTGAATATGGAGTACAGAAGTGCGAACTGATTTCACCCAATTTGATTTCAACACGTTTGCGACTATTGGGTCACACACGTCAGCTGTGTTTTTCTCATATACGTTGAAATTTTCCACATTATACCTTGTCTTCTGAATTTATGGGAAGGGAGGAATGCATAAGCAGATTCGCTCGAGGTGTTCACGAACTGATATAATTGATTCAAGATGTTAATCCTCGGATCACCCTTGTTTCAAGAATTGCAGATGTGTTTGGACTTCGGAGATATCCTTATACAGTGCTCTCGTTGAACATATTGCAACTACAAGTATATATGGTGATTTTTTATTTCAGACTAACGATTCTTCAAGAGCATTGCTAAGGATAGTTCCCATGGGGTAAATTCTGCAGGTATTCATTCTACCGATTGCTAAACAGCAAATCTTGAGAACATAGAGATCACTAGCCAAGCATACCAGTTTCAAACTCACCAAAATTCCAACATTTTATGTACCGTATAGAAAGGGGCAACCATGACAAATGCAGACATGGTAGCTGTTTCAACGATTCTGAGAGTGTTTGCCTTCTCAAGGGATCGGAAACATGAAATAAATTCAAGTGCAGGAATAACGTTCCATGGTGTAATAGAATTTCACATCTGTTCAATCTCACATCAAATTTTAGAGTCATTCAAGCAACCGAACATGCAACTCTGCATCTCCTGTTCAGTCTGTAGCACAAGAAAAATATATACCAACCGATCAATCATAGCAAAGTCTTACTCCAAATATTCAGATGCAAACAAGCCACCTTAAACCTTATTAAAAACATTCCATACTCACCCAAGTATGCACACCACGTCTACTACCAGTGTAGCAAGTTTCAAGGACTAACCGACAGTAACGAGCCACTGAATCACAACAAAGATCAAACTAGAGCCACCATTACTACAAAATCCTTCACAAAATTCCACAACTCAAAGAACGCAAACATTTAAAACCTCTATGGCAAAATGTTTAACCTCCACTGTGACAGTGCTATGCTTCAGAATACTCCTACATTCACTTTGTTAGAATGACATCCGCCTCTGCACATTGACAATACATATGCAATTGTCCAAGTGTATGACCCTGAATGACAGATTCACCTTCCAACAGGGATTGTGTTTGCTGCAATAAGAGTAGAGGTGCAATATTAACCACCAAGCAGGGTAGTTTCCTCACAACATAACAGACCTCATGAATTCCAACACATTCATTAATCAGAAAGAAAAGCTGCTAGTATAATTGTAGAAAAAACCTTTGTTCCATGTCCAACTGTTGGAATATCTTCCTTGGCCCTGGTTTGAATGTTTGCAGCAGCACTTGATTAACAGGATCGCCATAGCACCTCAAACATGTATGATCTCCACACCAAACTATTCACAAATTCTGGAATCGCACATCATCATGGCCCGCCTCCTTGAGGATCTTTCAACTCAAAAGTTGCATCATGTGTCTTTTAAGTAGTAGATTCTCAAGGCCATGGGCCACGATAATGTGTAAGATTTCAAACAAGTAAGGTGAACTTCAAATCCTCCATGCAACTCGTCTTTGTAAGTTCCTCTAGAATAATTTGTAGTCTTGGATTGTACATGGCAAATGGAAAGGGGAGAAGTATGTAAAATCAAGAAAGTGTCTTCCAAAATTTGATTCTCCAGACTCTATCCTTTACAAATGTCATGCATACTGCTAGAAATTGTGAAAATAAACCTCTTCTAATTCTTCATATTGGCACTATCAGATTAAAAAAATGATGAAACTTAGTTAACACTGGTTTCGTTAAAAGTGGACATAACCATGTGCGTTTATTTTGAAGGGTTTTTTTTTTTAAATATCAAAATTTTAAATTTTTAGTACATTTAATTTTTTCCATCTAAATATGATTTAATTAAAAAAAATGAAGAAAATGAAAGGAACATTGAGGCATATGCCTCACCCTTCACTCTTCAGTCAACTTCAAATCAAAAGAGTTTTTTATTTTTTTTAGAGGGGGGAGGGGGGAGGGGGGAGGGGGGAATATGAAACCCTTTATTGAAATTTTAAATAAACAGATAGTAAGGTGTGGCATATGTCACACCCTTTTTTGAATTGTACTAAAGAAGAATGAAGGGAAGGAGACAAGGTATCTGCCACATCCTTCATTCCAATAGAACTTAAGAAATAAAGAAGGTAAAATGTGATGTAAAGAAGGTAAAATGTGAAGAACATGCGTTAATGACATATTTTCCTATTGCTTAAATTGAAAGATAGTTCTAAATTTTTATAAGACTTAAAAGAAGTTTAGAGCTTTATTAGCACACTTGCAAAAAGTGAAAGCTAACATACATACAAATGTTTAACCCCTAAAGGACAATCATCCACATTTGGGCTTTTTTGGAATTTGGGCATGTACCTATGAATGCAATTTACATCGGGATTTTCTGAAATTTTTATTGAAGGTGGGCCGTTCGGAGATCCTCGTGTAGGTATTTTTATTTTTCAATTCCGACATCGGGATCAAAAGTTATGAAGGTTTAAGTGTCAAACGCTGCTCGTTGGGCAGCTGCTGAAATTTTCTAAGCCACTGTGACTGCAGCAAATTCTGCCCAAAACTGCCCAAAACTACCCAAAACTGCCCAAAACTGCCCAAAATTGCGAAAATCTGCGAAAATCTGCCCAAAGAAGAAACTTTGAAATTCCACCAAAAATTGAGATTTTGATAGTTTTCAAAAATAAAAATTTCTATCTATAGAGAAGGCAGTAGAGCATGTTCCCACCGTTTGGATTTTAATCCAAATTTTTTCATATGCTATTCTTATTGTCCAAAAACGGCCTTTGTTTGTGAATTTCAGCATACCCCCTAGTGGAAAATGATTTTTTTGAAAACCTTCCACAACTTTTTTGAATATAATTTTTTTTAATACAATTAGCTAACTTAGTCTTCTTTGACGTGCATCAAAACCACCAAAATCCATAATGCAAAAAAATGGTTTTTTGGGCCTTCAAAACTCTGCTGTCCCCTTTTTTCGCAATGAAAAAAAACTTGTTTTCCTACTTTGAACGTTATGATCTTGCAATTGGTGAAGAATGAGTGTGTGAGATTTGGTGGACATGTAGACATGGAAGTTAGCTACAAGATTTTACGGTTAGATGTACCAAAAAAGACCCCAAGTTTGCAAAATCCGCCTTGCTTTGAAGAGGGGCTGTTTTGAGGCAGTTTTGATGAAAAATACCCTCAGAATTTTAGGGGTTAAAGCAATACAAATAGCTTTACAGCAATGTGTGAATCTGAAAATAGGATAAAAAAATTCATGGCAACATATGAAAATGCGCATTAATCATCGTAAGGTAATAGGATTTGATACAACAAATAGAAATGATGAACTGAAAGTAAAAAAGGAACAATGAACTAATGAAAAGCAGTTTATGAGATTTACATATGAAACCCTAACAAATAGAAGAGCACAAAGTATAGCCGCCAAATCCTACAAATGAAAACCTAATGAATAGAATAGCACATAGTATAGCCGCCAAATCCTACAAATGAAAACCTAATGAATAGAATAGCACATAGTATAGCCGCCAAATCCTATATTGATGTCATACTATGTTACAAAACAACATTTCTACTACTATAAGGTTGCCTTCACACTTTGCTATTTATAAGTGGCAATGTTCTACTACTCTTTTACTCTTGCTCCATCAAAGGGTTTATCTAGTGCTCAAGTACAAAGGTAATACTACTTTGTTTAGAGGGTTTGGGGGAGGATTTGGCAGCTACACTATGTACTCTTCTATTCAATAGGGTTTCATTTGTAGGGTTTGGCCCCTAAAGCATGTGCTCTTCTATATTTTAGGGTTTCATTTGTAGGATTTGGCGGTTATACTATGTGCACTTTTATTCATTAGGGTTTCATTTATAGGATATGACGGCTACATTATATGCTCATCTATCCATTAGGTTTTGAGATATACGATTTGACATTAGAATTTGAAAATTAGGGTTTGACATTATAGATTTGAAATTTGTAGTTTAAAAGCGAGCCTTGAGATTTATAGTCTAAGATTAGAATTTTCCATTAGGATTTGACTTTAGATTTTGAGATTTAGGGTTAAAGAATAGTCTTGGTGAAGAGATGTAAAAACCCTTGAAGCCTCATAGTGAAAACTTATTGAAGGAGGTAAAGTCACAACTGCTCTCATATTGAATGCTAATTTTTTACTTTTTTTTTGTTTCTTTTTAGAAACGTTAAAATGGGTACTCTTTAGGAAGAATTTGTTGGTAGATAAATTTTGAATACCATGGTTTTTATGTTTATAGAAATAAGTTGTTTTTTATAAATATTCAACTCAAATAATCATTTTAGACGGAATAGGTGTGAGGCATATGCCACATCCTCTCTTCAACTTAAACAAAAAATTCAGGAGGGTAGAGGTGAGGCATATGCCACATTCTATGTTCAATTCAAACAATTCTTTTCCGGGGGACAGAGGTGTCATATCTTGTTACATGAGATCATAATGAAATAATATGTTGTTTGGTGCTCCTTAACTTGAAGAGTATGTTAAAAAGATGTGGATGAATTTCTTACAACCACAATATTAATAAATATTCCATAATTTCATACAAAAATTTAAATGCCATAAAATTCTAATAAGTCCACTTTTATGGGGGCACATACATTTTTAACAAAACTGACTAGTCATCCAAGAAATAGGAAGAACAAACACACAATTTTGCCTGATATCAAATTCTAAATTATAAGCAGCCATTATATGGCATGTAAGAGTGAAGGAAGTAGTAGAATGGTAGAAAAAAAGTGAGCATTTATTGGATAGGATAATATTAGATGAACTACATACTGAAAATGTTTTTGACTGAAAAATTTATAAAAAGTAAGATCTAAAAGGACAAAATTTGATACCAATCCAAAACTTGTCTAAGAGGTAATTAAGGATTGATGTTTGTATAATTGATTTACTACATTTCAAATATATTATAATAGTAGTTAATTTTAATAAATAAATTTTTAATATAGAAGGAAATATACCAAGTACCAATGAGATATATAGATATGAATAATAATCCACAAGATAATTTTAGTATTTTAAAAGGATGAAATATTATATGTAATATTGTGCATAATTTTTCTATGTTTATAGTTTTGAAACCTGAATTAAAAAATCACTTAATAATTTGTCTAAATTCCTTTCAAAGTAATTAAAGATGTAAGTCAATATTGCATATTAAAGATGTAGAATATTATGGATTATACATGAGAAACACTTTTTTTACAAGAGCTGCCATTGACATGGCGCCAAAAATCCCAAAAAGTGCTGCCATATAGGCATTTTGGAGGGCAACGACCTTTGACCTTTTGCCACTAGTGTGAAGGCTCAACGGACAAACTTCTGCTCTCTACCAATCATATTGCTAGAATTCCATGTCGTCTCAAACCGACGGCCATAGTGTGAAGTACTCCTTATGTTTGACATTGCTTTCTCTCTCAACAAGTGCTTTTAGTGCTTTCTTGAAAAGCACCCCAAAACACTGTGCGTACCTTGGAATCGCCTAGGACGACAAAAATTTCATTTTGTTCTTTCATTATTAAATATTTGGCATGCATATTTATTTTATTTCAAGCTAGAGAAATCCAATTCTTTCAAATCTGCATGTTGTTCAATTGGAGTACTCTCATCAATAAAAATGTCCAGTCTTGAATTCAAAGTAACTTCAGAGTCAGTGGTGAATTTTTCCAGGTTTTTGTGTACATTACTATATAAAAAGTTCTTATTTAACATGGAATTGAACTGAATTTTGATGTAACTTTAAGCAAGTACCATTTGCTATGTGAATGGGATGTAGATTTGCATTTGCTCTATCTCTTAAGGTCTAGAAAGGTGGAACACACTTACAGTGAATTTGAGTTTCTTGAGTAACACATCATAATTAAGCAAGGATGACAAGGATAATGAGTTTGTTTGTTGCTAATCTCTCCGTGTGTTGAGGAGATAAGTTACACCCTTAAATTTTGAAATTAGCTAAGTATATAAGGCAACAAAGAGTGGTGAATGTGTATATTAATGCATCAAATGATTTAAGTAATTAGATTTTAAAGTTTAGGGTTGCAGAAGATAGAGAGGGGGGAGGAGAGGAGAGGGTAGGAGCAGGGGAGGGGTAGAAGAGGAGGTAGAGATGGGGTATAGGTATCATAAGGTCTAGGGTTTATGGTATATAGATTGTATTTTATTTTTACAATAGTTTTTAAAATTGTTATTCTTTGTTATATTGTTTTTTATGATTGTAATCATTATGTTGTTCTAACTTTGTAGTAATCTCAAATTATTTGTTTGTTTGATTTTACACATCAAGACAGAGTCAAGAGTGCAAGAGCAGGAGGTTGAAGAAGAGTTTGATTATGAATGACAGTACGGCAAAGTTGTTGAGAAGGAGCATTGGATTATGAACAAGAACGACAAAGAGAAGCCATTCAAATGTATTGCTTCCATTGAAAGTAACTTTTGCAAATTTGGACCTTGGGAGCATAGAAAAGATTTGAATGGTCATCTGAAAAAAAAAATCATCATGGTCGTTGTCTATCAAACCTCAAAGTTGATAAACCACTATTAAACCCAAGAGGTACAAGGACAAAATGGTGGTAAATTTAAAAAAAATGAATTTTGCTGCAATGTCTAATCCTTTCAAGAGATCAAGAAAGGTGTTTTGGAAAAAGACTTAACATTGAAAAAAAGAAAGCAGAGATTTCATGGGAAGCTTTGGAGGAGAAGGCAAAGATAGAACCTTCTCTTAAAAATTCTCCTATTTTACTTTCTGTGGTGAAAAATGAGGGCAAGTTGCAAGAGTTTTTGGGCATTTCTCCAATTGGGGAAGGTATTATGGATTTGCAAAAGTGTGAATTTTTTCATAATAATCAATTTTTTAGAAATCTTGTATTGCAAGTGCCAAGCAGCAATAAAAGAGTATCAAAAAAATCAAAAGTTACTTTTATCCAAAAAACTAGAAGTGGTTCTTGATAAAAATTGTTTTTAAATTTATTTGTATGAACGCAAATGATTTTGTCTTTTTAATTTGATATTATCATTTGTTTTTAAATTTATACTATCATAATTCATTGATCACATTGTTTGATGTGTACTATGCACTATTTCAGATGGAAACGCAAAGTGGATCATGAAAGATGCACCTGTGAAGCTGCCATGTCTACGACATTGGCTGAAGGACGTGGCCAAGTTTCAGGAGACAACAAAGTATGAAGTACCTGAATTCGACAAAGTTTCGGGGATGGTTTCTGAAGGATGGGATGGAACTTGGAACGACATAGCTTTGAGGTAATTTGTGGCCGTTGCAAATGCAACTGGGGTGATGCACCCTCCAAGGAACAAGAAGAACCAACTCACTTACATCAAGAATCAGGTCATTTTTATCAAGAACCACCTCATGGAGACAATGGAGACAATGGAGACAGAGCCAGCTCCAGCTCCAACAGTGCCAGCTCCGACAGTGGCAACTCCGAAGGTGACTGGATATTCTTTCACCAAATATTAAGCAGCCATCAACAAAATGGAAGATCAGAGATTATTTACAGTTATCAAATTCATTGTATGAGATGGAATATATCACAACAAATGCTCATATTGAAGTGGCATGCGATGCCTATAAGAAGAACCATGAGCAGATTAGGAGTAAGGATTCTATTAATTCTGAGAGTACTGAAAGCGCTGAGTCTTCAAATAGTGAACAAGTTAGTAAGTAGAAAATACATATTAGATAATGTTATTTTTTGTATTTTATTATCTAATATATGGTTTTGAAATATTAATTTTTACTTGTAATTTCATGGACTTGATATTTTCAAAATATCATATAGAAGTTTATAAGAAATCTTGAGACACCTTAAGCTATAATCTTATGGCCTAAATTGAGCAGAAAAAAATAATTTATATTGATTATATTTTTAAATGCTGTAGTTATTACTTCACATAATATTCATGGTTTTAAATGTTAATATTTAAAATTTTCTGTTATTTTTTTGTCAAAATTATCAATATCAATTTTCACCACTTTAAATCTATTGAGACTTTACTTAAGCATTTTTTAATAAATTCAATCATCGGATTTTAAAATTAACTTGATAAATTATTGGTATACCAAAATTTGATCGTTGATTATTTTATTTGTGAGATTATAACATTTAAAGAATACAAAAATTCTTTCTAAGCACTCCAAAAAGTTTTTTTTTGTCAAACTTTGAAGTGCATCCTTACAAAATTAATATTGTTGTACCCATTAACAAGTTGCATGTTTTATATAAATTTGTTTTAAAATGTTTTACAAAATAACACTTTGTTTGTTCAAATTTCATAAACAAAAACACTATAAACAAGTTTCTTCAAGCTTTTGAAGTCTCGGTCTTCTAAATTTCTTCATAGCAGACACTGTCCTATTCAAACACACATAGAAATTATATACTCTGCCCAAGTAGAGCATGCCTTGTTATTATAAAACCAGAATGACAAGATGTACAAGCTTTTAAAATCTCATAGAAAAAATCATAGTACATACTGAAATCTCGCTCTCCAAAAACTGCACATCAAAAATTAAACTCTGCTGGAGGAGAGAGGGGAACCCGACCCCTTTGCCCCCTCCCAAAGTCAACACCAGCCTATACCTACGTATCATGGGCCTCGACTAATTATTGGCTAACTCTCTCAAGCTTAGTTTACTCTTATTTATCCATTATCTTAGCTATAAGGCATCAAAAGTCTACTAAATGATAAACTATTTCTACCTTCCATTTACCAAACTTCTAACATGCAAAGTGAAGTTTGGAAGCATTAAAAACTAAACAAATAAAATCAAATATATGTCTAATAGAGCTTGAAAAGAATTCCAAAAATAATTTCACTCCATTTGCAAAAACTTGAAGACGCGTTGAAGGATATGAGCAACAAAATCAGCGCGAGCAGCCTTGGTCAACAGATTAACTGGATCTTCAAGCCGATGTTTGATGACCACGACTCCCTTTCACAGGCCTAAGACAATAAGTGTATTGATTGTCATTTAGGCCTTCAAAGATCCTACTAAACGTTGAATCTCGAGTATCAGGTTCAACACACTCAACCTGCAATAAAATCACTAAAGGCATGAACAATTTGTTGAAGATTGCCGTGCCACCGCTACTCCACACGAGCTTGCTTTGGCGGCCAAGAAGACTCAGCTTCTTCTTGTGGACGCTCATGCAACGATGCATGATCAAATAGCAGAAAAGTATGAACCGGCAATTAAGATAAAGAAAAATCCAACTCGAGCTCCGGTTGAAGCTTTTCATCCTGAGACTCAGAAAAAACTCTCCAATACGACACGATCATTAAAATTCAAAATAACTACATAAAACTGATGAAGCTCTAAATGAATATTCTTCTCATAACACAAATACTTTGTAGAAGGCGTCATTTTAAAGCTTACTCAAAGATTTGATCTGTTTTCTCCAATCAAATCCATTCAAACAAAATATTAAACAATGGATAAGAATATAAATCTCTTTAACATGCTCTGATAATCGCCAAGCCCCCGAAGTCCAACTGGTAAAGTGCTTCAAGCGCCATAGCACTGGTTCGGGTTCAAAACCCTTTGGACCCGTATGAGCATGCGAATGGCCACATGGCTTGGCACTACTACTGAAAACTACGCAGGAAACTATCAGTTGGCGATATCTACCCACGGAGCATGTGAGAAATGTAGAGACTCCAAGTTTCGTGGTTAAAACCACGTTCCTCTCTCTTCCCCCTTCATTCCTCTGATCTCCACCTTCCCTTTTCTCTATACTTTTATTTTTCTTTGTTTTAATTCTATTTGCTCTAAATACTACTCCTAAACCATTCTACAGTGTATTTACATATTGAACCATTTCCTTACCTGACAACGCGTCACCGTAAAAAACTACTCGCTAAACCTTTAATAAACAATACCCCTTGCCGGTGTTCTTCATTAGAACCAAGCAAAAATTAAAGATTTAGAGGTTATTCGTGAGGGCTATTGCGAGGCAATACTTCTCACGACATAGACAAAAACTGCTCGATAAACCTTTGTTAGGCAATACTCTTCGTGACATTGTAAAAAGTTGTTTGCCAAACCTTTGATGAACAATATCCCTCGCCGGTGGTCTTCATGTGATCTACAGAATAATTTAAGATATGGAGGTAGTTTGCGTGGGATATTGCCAGGCATTACCCATTGCGGCATAGCCAAAAACTGCTCACCAAACCATTGTTAGGCAATACCTTTTGCGACACTGTAAAGATTGCTCGCCAAACCTTTGATGAGAAATATCCCTTTCCGGTGGTCTTTATTTGGACCATGGAGTAATTTAAGAAACGAAAATAGTTCGCGAAGGGTATTGGCAGGTAATACCATTCGCCACATAGCCAAAAATTGTTCGCCAAACCTTTGTTAGGCAATACTCCTCGCGACACTGTAAAAACTAGTCGTCAAACCTCTGATGTGCAGTACTCCTCGCCGGTGCTCTTGATTTGGATTAGTAGGTAGTTTGGGAGGGGTATTGCTAAGTAAAATCCCCAACGACATAGCCAAAAAATGATCACCAAATCTTTGTTAGGCAATATTCTTTGCAACGCTCGAATAAATGCTCGCAAAATCTTTGATGAACAATAGGGCCTCGTCGGGCTCTTCATATGAACAATGGACCAATTTAAGATTTGGAAGTTGTTCGCGACAAGTATTGTGAAGCATTACTTCTAGCGACATAGCAAAAAACTACTCACCAAACTTTTGTGATTAGGCAATACTCCTCACAAAACTATAAAAAAAATGCTCGTTGAACCTTTGTTAGACAATACCCCTCGCGACACTATAAAATATTATCCGTCAAACCTTTGATGAGCAATACCTCTCACCGGTAGTCTTCATTTGGACTAGGGCGCAATCTAAGATTTAGAGATTGTGCGCGAGGGCTATTGCCAAGCAATACTCCTCGCAAAAGGTATTGCTTAACAAAGGTGTGGTAATAGTTGTTAAGAAAAATAGTGAGACTACCATTTTTTTGGACTATTTGAAGTAAAAAACAAATAATCATAATGTAAAACTCAATGAAACTATAAGTAAAAAATTTCTCCTTTGGCCTAGACTTATATATATTGATATTATTTAGTGTGGATTAAATGGATGAACATTAAATAAAAATATATCAAGAGGAATGAAAATTTTCCGTAAGAAACGAATGTTTGTTGTATGAATGAATAAAATCCTACCATAATAAGTTGTTAATTTTTTATTATATTCAAACTTCCATAGTATATGACAATCTTAGTCTACAAGCTGCATTGCTTCAAATAAAAAGCATATTGATAAGAAATAAGCACCACAAAGTTTAAATATATGAAATAAAAAAAACATTTTGTGATTTATGAAGTAAAATTACCGTGAATCGGCTCCAAATTCATATAGGTGATCAAAGATCGTCTTTTTCTTCTTTAATTTGGAAGTGCATGTGCCATTTTCTTTTTATATATATTATATACATATATTAAAGATTTGTTATGTATACATATGCCCTTAATCAATTTATTTCAATTTAATTTCATACAATCAAATAAATCCAAAATTACGAATTTAATATAATGATTCATAAAATTGGTGGCCCATACCACAAAATTGGGTTAAAATTTCAGTGAAACGAATCCATAAAGTACACTTCACTATAATTTGAAAAACACTCTTCACCATTTTACTTCTAAAACTTCTACAACAAATCATTTTCACTTAGACCAACAACAAATCCCACTCAAGAAATCATCCAATTCTTCTTTAACACACCCACAAATAGAATTACCTTAATTTTCATTGCAAAATTAATGGATGATAAAGAGTAATTCCAAGCTTTGGTCTAGTGAAAAAAACATCCATCAAAGAAAAAAATAATAGTACAATATAAAGGAATTAGAGAATAACTAATTAGCTCAGAAGTCAATTAGTGTAGAAATCAAATAATTTGGAAGTCAATTGGTATATAGAGCAACTAGTGGACAACCTATTAACTTAAAAATCAATTATTGTAGAATCAATTAATATAGAAATCAAAAAACGTAAAAATCAATTGGTGTATAAATCAACTACTGTAAAAACAAACTAGTGTGCAAAGAAATTAATGAACAATTAATTATCTTAGAAACCAATTAAGGTAAAAATGAATTTAGAAATCAATTGGTGTATAAGTCAATTAATATATAACCAATATGTGTAGAATCATCATGTGTAAAAATCAACGAGTGTAAAAATTAACTAGAAAAGAACCAATTAGCGGAGAAATCCATTAAGTATAAAATCAATTAGTATAAAGTCAATTAGCATAGAAATCTACTAGTGTGGATTTCAACTAATAGTACAGAAACCTGTTATTGTAGAAATCAATTGGTGTAAAAACCAACTAGACTAAAAATGAATTATTGAATTATTAACCAGCAAAAAATCAATTACTATAGAACCAATCAGCAAAGCAATCAATTAGTGTACAAATAACTAGTTTAGAAATAAATTAGCGTAAAAATCAATTAAAATGAGAGAATAACCAATTAAGTGTAGAAATCAATTAGTGTAAATAATCAATTAGTGAAGAGACAATTTAGTGTGGGGCCCACTGAGGGGAGAGATGTGGGTCAGCAAGTAAATGAGCATGAGCACAGCACTTTCTTTCTGGGAGCCACTTTGCTGCCAGAATTGCAGCTCCAGAGCTGGAGAGGGACAGACAGAGCTTTGCAAATGCTGCGCAGCCTCATGATCTCGCAAGCCGCAAGGAGGACGCTCGTCTCGTCACCCAAGTGGACCTTCTCGGCGTGCTCTTGCTCTGCGCTTGCGTCGTCGTCGCCGGCTTCGTGGTGGACCACAGCGGGAGTTGGAGGGTGTAGTGGGAGTGGGGGTGAGAGGGAGAGGGTGGGGGCTTGGAGGTTGTGTCGGGCTATGTTCGCTACTCTGGGCGCCGTGGACAGCGGGGGGTTGAAGCGCAAGATGGCCAAGACGGTGGGCACCCATAATGGGACCTTCCACTGCGACGAGGCGCTCGGCTGCTTCATGATCCGCCTCACGGACAAGTTCGCGGATGCTGAGATTGTTCGGACTCGGGACCAGAAGGTGTGTTGTTGTTGTTTTGTGGTTGTTTGTGTGGGATTCTGGGTTTTTGGAGGTGGGTTGTTGCTGGTTCTGGGTTCATTGGAAACCCTAATTTTCAGTCACGGGGTGTATTAGGACGTTTCGGGATTGGTTTTGGTAATGGAGAAAGCGTTAGGGTTTTAGATACTTTTCACTGGCGAGCAGATTGGTGCGGAACAGACGAGTTGGGATTCAGGGTTTTAGGGGGTTAAGGGGTTTAATGACTTTACGGATTTGTACGGTTCCGAATTGTACGCTTTGATTATGTTGCTGAGAGCTGAAACAAGTTTAGGTTTGATGTTTTGTCCTGAATGAGCAAGCAGCATTGTAAGGCTTGTTCTGAAATGATTAATAGTCAAGAGAGGCACCTAAACCCTAAAAAATTAAAGAAAGTGATATAAATCCAAATTTTTGAAGGTTTACGGAATCTGATGGTTTAGTATTGGAGGCGAGAGATCCTAGCATGGTGACGTGTGAAACTAACGTGCTTATGTGTTTATTGAGCATTTTTTAATGTAATGGATTCAGGTTCTGGAAACATTGGATGCTGTGCTCGATGTGGGCGGTGTATACGATCCCGAAAATGATCGTTATGATCACCATCAGCGTGGATTTGATGAAAAATTTGGCCATGGGTTCGTTACCAAGCTGAGCAGTGCTGGACTTGTTTACAAGGTAGAGCTCAGCTTTTTCCTATGATATGGTTGTGCCTTGTTGTATTAGATTTTCTATAGTCTGCTTATCATTTGAGGTCATCGTAAATTGCTTTGTTGATTTCTTTAGAAATTCGATTTGCATCAAATTTGCTTGCGCGTGAACTGTTGGCCAGAATTTCCTTTGGTGGCATGTTGTAGCATGTGTAAAGCAAGATTCCGATTGGTTTGATTTCTGCAGCATTTTGGACAAGAGATAGTGGCAAAGGAGCTAGGTCTGAATCAAGATCATCCAGATGTTCAGCGTGTGTTTTTGGCAGTTTATAAAAGCTTCATGGAGGTACATGTCTCTGTAGAAATGTTTTTATTTTTTATTTATTTTTGCTTTATTGATTGCTTGATTTATAATCTATTATGCATCTTCGTTTACTCATGAATGACGCTGAATGTGGGGGTATTATCCTGCAATTCTTGTGAGTTGTCGTACCTTTTTACGGGATTGTCATTGTGCATTGTAATGACGCAGTGACTTTTGGGATGTTTTTGTGGATACAGGCCATTGATGGTATTGATAATGGCATAAACTTATACGACACTGATAAACCCCCCCGGTATGCAAATGACACACACTTATCAGCTAGAGTGGGAAGATTGAATCCCGATTGGATGGATGAGCAGACATCGGAAGCTGAAGACGAGGCTTTTCGTAAAGCTATGAGTCTTACAGGTGGCGAGTTTTTGGAGGTATGCTGCTTGTACTCTTTTAAGGGGCTGCATTCCTTAAGGAAGCTCTGCTTAGGAGCTCTGGTTTTGCCGATCTTATCTAAATCTGTTCTTTGAATAAGAATGTCAAAGTGTTAAACGTGTTAACCAAGTGACTCGTCAAGATATCCTAGGTCCACGAGATATGCACATGCGCTTTGTAGTGGTTTTGTTGGCAAGCTGTATTAATTTTATCGTTGGGCTCTGGCAGTCAGTGCGGTACTATGCGAAATCTTGGTTGCCAGCACGCTCTATTGTAGCAGATTGCCTTGCAGATAGGAAAGAAGCTGATAGCTCCGGTGAAATTATGGTCCTTAAGCAATTCTGCCCTGTAAGTTTCTTTCTTTCCAGAGCACTTTCTCCTCTACACTTATCCTCTTTCGCTACTTTTCTGATCGACTAGCTTCATAAGATTTCCCCAACTTAATGTGTTTGTTGGAATGGACAGTGGAAGGGGCACCTAGCAGAGCTTGAAGAGGAGCTAAAAATTGATCCTAAAATCAAATATGTACTGTATGAGGTACTGCACCTCCTTGCATTGCTGCCATATTGGTACCAAAATTCAAATGGTTTGGTTTTGTTAGTTATGCTTGTAAGCTTTTCTTTTCGTATGTCAAAGGATCAACACTGTGAGATGTTGAGTGTCCGTTATAAGTACGAGTAAGGGTGTCCTATTAGATATATATTTCCTAAAGTGCTTGTGTGTGGTTGGGGTTATGGGGGGGATTAGTTCTCAGCATGCCACGTTTCGGAAATTTAAAACAACCTATTCAATAAGGATTCATTCATAGTGCAGCCTTCTCGGATCCCGGAGAAATGTACTTATGACCTCCTTTGGTGGATAGCTTTCTCTAGATACATGTTTACTATGAACTTTTAGGTCTTTGTCCTTCATCATTGTATCATTGTGGTCCAAAGACAACGGAATGGTACCGTGACATGTCAGAATGTTCGGCATATTGGAATCCAGCCTTATTGGCACGAGGGAAAGGAATACAAGGGGGCGCAGTTGTGATATGTGTCTAACATGGGAGTATGTTTATGTGAGAACAGGATGAACGAAGTAAGGGATGGAGAGTACAAGCAGTTTCAGTGGGTCCAGGATCATTTGAAAGCCGTCTGCCACTGCCTGCAGTGTGGCGGGGTCTGCGTGATGATGAATTATCAAGAGAATCTGGGATTGATGGAGGAGTGTTTGTACACATGAGTGGTTTTATTGGTGGGTGCAAGACATTTGAAGGCGCGCTTGCACTTGCAAAGAAGGCTTTGACAATGCGGGTGCAACCCATGTAGATCTCATCGTGGGGAACTGGTTCCTCATGCACTATTGTTAGGATGAATTTATTTTCTGAGTTTTTCTTATCTACAATTAGGAAATTTCTTTGTTTTGATGAGCACACTACAATCAATCAAACTTGCAGGCTTGTCACCACAAGAGACTCTAAATTTCAGCTTTGAGACGAGCTCTACTTGAATCATTTCTTAACCAGTACATAGTTGATGTTTGCTACAGGGGGATGCTGTTTCTTAATAGTGGTCATTGGGGATGACACTTGTTGTAAAATGGTTGTGGTGTTGCATCTTTGTTGATTACTACAGGTTTACCTTGCCAGTTCCTTTGTGAAATTTTCTTTTGTGTACGATGTAAGTCATGGTCACGTTGCAACGTGACTCTGAGTCTCCAGTGCAATCAATTTCTTCAAAGTAAAAACAAATCTTGTTTCCATGTAACGAAGGAAAAATAAATCTGCAACTCGTTCAAAAAATAATCGGAGGACTATCATAAACAACCTGCAGACGTTGGTAATTGAATATGCGATCCTCTAGGGATAAGAACCATCAGTATATACGTAGTATGAATCTGTTCTTCTCATTATCATTTCACAAAGATTTCAATCATCCTGAAAAGCTCTTTCACAATATTGGGAGAAGTACCCTCTACAAAACTTAGTACTCAGAATTTCTGAACGACGAAGGAAGAGAGAGTGAATCCTTCAGGGAAGTGCGAATGAATTTAAAAGTTAAGGTATCTCCGCTTTCACATGACCATATTCAAGACAGAAGCTCCTTGTAGATGAGTGCCGAATCCAGTGCTGCCAGCTGAATTGCCATCGAGTTATCTCTCTTCAAAGCAGCTTAATTCCAAGCGCCGAAGACAGTTGTCTGGATTCTGCATAACATTGTGTAATTCTTAAACAATCGCGAATAAGATAAAGAGAATAAGCGGTAAAGCAGGAAGAAGTCAAGCGAAATGCATCCAGACAACAATAAGGAAGCTAAAAATATGATACTAAACCTTCACAACGACGACACACTATATTGCACTTCTTTGCAGACCGTGATCACTGTGCATTCAGACATCATCACAAGGCTTGTAGACACTTACCAAGGTTTTACCCATGATTTGGCACTGATGTACGTGATAGACATCACATTTGGGCTTGACCTTGAAATTCAATATTCATTGACAAATCCATCACCGCATGAAGCAAAGATACAGCAATAGCAAATCTGTTGATTTACCGTTGAGGTTGAATCTGCTCAAATCAATTCTGAACACTTCAAACCTTGTTTTTCTAGGCCCCACTTGCTACAAACGTTGCTCTCCAAGAGGCTTTGTTTGCCCACCAACCTGCATCAGATTTGCAATTGTACCGCAACACACAGGTTCTAGTGTTATCGTTCCAAACTTCTTCAAATTCCTGCTCTTGATGTTTTGACTTCATAGGATTTGTCCTTGAATCATAAAATGTCATGGATTACCCATTCTGTACTTAGGCTTCATGTCGAGTTGTGTGGCTTCAAATCAACCAATGGACATGGAGAGTTCGATGAGGTTGTGAGGCAGTTTTCTTTTTCCGTCAACTTGTAGTTTACCCAATGTGTCATTTCATGGTTGAGGTAAATCGCCTTCTCATACAACTGTTTGTACATCAATTTCTTGTACTTCACAGCTTGTGTCTCTTTCGATTTTGAGGTCGATAAAAGTTTTGAGAATTTTTTTGAACTTGTACTAGCAACACTCACTTTTGTTCTCATGATTTCTCCCAAATATCGTAATGCCTTGACATGATACTTAGCCAATTTTTCATCACTTCTTGGTTCCCAAGATCCAGAAAATTGAAGCCTTTGTCCTTGAAATGGAGGATATGCCCTAATCCTATTCCTGTAATCTCGACTTCTCCAAATGAGTTCGGGGTCTTGTATTGTAGTGCATGGGGCTAGGAATTTGAAGCCCATTACACCTTTTCGTATGCTTGTTGCTTCTTGGACATTGAATCCACCTGTGCTGAACGTGGAACTATATTCAGAGAGTATGCTGGTGGTGTGTGAATCTTCTTCACTGCTTGATCGTTTTGCATTAGCAACAAAACCAATTGATATGCCATGAGTACCACCACCAAGAGACAAACTCGCACCGCGCTCTTTTCCTTTCTTCTTTACATTTGAAGATTGTTCTCCTTGAGATGTCTTTCCTTGTTCACAACGATGAGGCTGAACATCCTTGTTAATACCAGCATTTGCTGGTTTATCAATACTAAAATAGACATGAAGTTCATCATGAAAAGCACCAAAGCGATCATCTCTGAATTCATCTTGGCCATCTTCAAGGTCACTTATGATTGAAAAATAGATATCTGCCATTGTAAGGGATATCTTTTTACCCTCTTCATTCTTGAAAAAGTCAAATTCCAAATCCCATTTGATGTCCAAATCCTCTGATCTGTCTTCAATTTGAACACCTAAGTCTTCAGTGTAACAATTCGTGAAGGAATACCCTGCAGCCATAAGGTCCACTTTTACCTTGGCATGTGAACCACTAAAATCAACTTTTTCTTGACCTCTTTGACCACCTCCATTTTCATCTTCATCATCTTTTCGGTCACCACGTTTAATGAAATGCATTGAAAACCATGACTGAAAAGCATAAAAGAATAATGTCGTTTTAGATTTTGTATCATTTGAATCTCTACTTCCATTTCCTTGTCCTTGTCCATTCTTGCTTGATTGTCCACCATCCCCAGCATCACTATTGGAAAGAGTTGTAAGAATATGTTGCAATGTATAATACTTTGCAACATCCCAAAGAAGTGGTCTAGCCATCACAACATCGAAATGCTCCTTCTGATTTATGGCTCTTGTAGTTCTGATTTCATTTTGCATTGGTACCTGAACCTTCATGGTTTTATACAGAGTGTTTCCTATGGATTTGGAATGAAACCAAGCATTCTCCCACTCTGATTTTGAAATTTCTTTCACTGTAATATCCACTCCATTTTGAAGGATAATTTTGGCATAATCCAATCCCACACCAACAACCTTTGCCATACTTTGTCCATCAAGAAGATGAAATACCAATGTGTCCTCTTTGTCGTCATGATTGCAAATAATAAGGCTATTAGATTCATCAGGAATAAATTCTAAGGCCTCCACTTGTTGCAATCCTGTAACATTACCAATTTCATTGAGTTTTTGCTTCACCATGCTGGAAAGCTCTTGACTCTCTTCAGATACACCTGCTGGACTTTCAATGGTTTGAATTTCTTGCTCCCAAGAGAAGTCTTTCTGGTCTTCGGCATTATGAACACCTTTCAAAATACTCCTTGATAATTTGGGATTATCAAGAAAAGAAACATCTAGCTCTTCCACAATAACGTATGAATCATCTTCATTGAAATCTTTGTTGGATTCACTAGTCTTAAAACTCTTTGGCTTGTGGTAAGAACCTATGTTTGATAAGCCTGGAAATTGAAAAGTAAAATGTAAATAGTGACATATATACACACAGATGAACCCGCAACTATAACAAAAACTAGTGAATAGTTCACGTAAATTGTAAAAAAAAGTGGAAACGAATGAAGTGGAATAATATCCAACAATGTAACCTTGAATCTAATGCAACATATAGTCCAAGATAAGAACGAACCTTGAATTTGTAGAGTAGCTGACACAAAATCAAGGAACTCCTTGTAAGATTGATGGTCTTTGCTAGCAGGTTGGCAGACATTCGTATGATTGGAATCTGTCAGCACATACTCCATAAGCTCTACAGGCGCCACAACAACCATTTCCTGCACCCATAGTTTTAAAGTTCACTCAGAAGGTTTACTGATGTAAAATGCCCACTTCATTGTTTCCACTAGTGTTCATTTGATATGTGGGTTTAGAACATAAAACCCTTTCAATCATCTAGTGCTAAATTTTGGTAGCACATGACATTTATCAAAATTTAAAATAGAACTAGTCTAGAGATGGAAAGACTTGCCTCTCCTGTTTTCTTCCCTTCCAACAAGACTCTTATTGAAATTCGCCTTGTTGTAATAATCAACAAATAGTCTTCAAGAAGCTTGCGAAGCTTGGGAGAAGCCTCTACAAAGTCCCAGAAGAGATCTCTAGAAAAGTCCAAGGCTCCAAAAACAGCTTTGAGAACAGATTCATTTGGCACAAGTCCTTTCAGAGGTGGAGCATAAAAAAAACACCCAGTTACGTTATTGATGAAAACCCTTGAGGAATTTGCTTGCTTCTTAACAGAATCAGTAGCACTACTCCAAATAAGTTGGGCCATGTGATGCAACTTCACAACCAAGTTTTGAATGACAACACATCCTAAACTGTGCCCTACCAGCACAATAGGATTTTCCCATTCTTGATTTTGATTCCAGCTATCACTGCAAATATAAATTTCAATTCAGTTCAACTTTAGATAATGATCTCACAAAATAGTGTATACTACCTACCTAGAACAATTCCAATCATAGAAATGTTAGTACCTTAAATTTTAATTGCAGAAAGTAAACACATGTGAACTGTCAGATCAAACCATTTATACCTGAAAATCAGTTTTTCTTGCAAATCAGTAACAATGCCTTCTATCCCCAAATAATCTGATATGCGGTACTTCAACAACAGAACACGAATATCACCACCAAGGTCACTTGGAAGCCAGTCCTGGGGCCAACATACACCACTATTCCCACGTTGCACCCATGTCTCTTTAAAAGAAAGAGATTTCCTTTCACCAACATTTCCTTCAAAGAAAATTATATTGAGCTTTGTGCTTCCACAAGCAACAGAATTTTGGAGCGGCCAAACTTGATTCACTTGAATACCCTATTCATACACCATCACGAGTCACAACATTAAGTCACAACAGTATATTTAATAACTTCTAAAGACAAAGAATTGATTCCACCAACCGCTTGCTATTACAACAACATTTGTTTGTCATTTAGTTACAATATACAACAATTAAATGGTATATTGCAACTAAATGACAAACAGAACAAATATATACAGGTATATAAAGATTAAAACACATAAGAGAAAAAAAGCGTAATAAGAAGAAGAAAAAATGTAAAGAAGGCACTAGGAATTTCTACAAAATACGTGAGTAATGAGTTATTTTCTTCATTCCTAAATTGCAATCAAGACAACAAAAGGGCATGAATTTCTAAAATCAAATTAAAAAAACACTCACATTTAAAAAACATGAAATAGGTAAGCAAAATACATCATCAACATTTGGTAACAAAGTGGACAATGCATAAACAAACAAATCTTCTGATGCTGTTGGACTAGAAGTCAAAACCTTGTGGGAATCCCCAAGATGATATGTATCCAGCCCTCCGGCAAAGCCCTCCAAGCTACATACTTCATCTCCAATGAAAACCTCTGACTTAGACTTGCCAGCACCTTCCATCCCAAATTTAAAGCACTGCTCCTTGACATGAGTAACAAACTCTTGCCTGCCTTTAGACTCGTGCATCTTACCAGCCAATTTAGCCAGATATTCTTTGTGGTCATCATAAACAGCCTGCATCAACACATAATCAGTGTTCCAAGAAACTCAATAATTTCACTAGCATAAAGCAGACACCTGCACTGAAACAATACTCAGAAACAACTAACTCACAACATACCTAATATTATACAAATCAAGACTGTACCCTCTTCCTGAGTAATAATTCAAAGAGAGAAACAGAATAAATTCACTAAACAGGTCAAAATGAGCAACAGCACCTTATTCTCCAGAATGTCACCAACAAATTTCAGCACCTCCTTGTAGGCTCCGTGTTGCTTGTCTGTGGGTTTACAAACATTTGCGTGATTCGAATCCATGAGATCCACAACCGTGCCTTCAAAGTCCTGCATTGAGGCTGGTGGCACGACAGCCCTCTGCAAGCATTTGGGCCACTCAAACGTTAACACATGACATTCCATGACGGACTTGGTCAAACCATTATTAGGTGATCATTAAAAATGTCCGTCCAATATATACCATATTACTCAACCAACATCATCACCACACCTTTAAGACCAATACTCATATGACACCAACCTCGCTAGTATCTTGGTTTAATGCCCAGTCAACATTTCACCCAAAAACTTTGAACATGTATGCCGACCACCATGTATCCCTATGCCAGTCTCTCCATAATAGACAAAGTGTCTCTGTGCAATGAACTCTTCAGAGTGGGTCCAAGCCTTACTCCTCTTGTGTGATGACCCTCTATCACAGCCGTCAGCTTCATGTGTTCTCTTTTCGCTCGGACAAAATCCTCCGAAAGCAATTTCAGCTTTGGAGAATCCAAACACAGATCTGAAAATAGCTCTCTTGAGTAATTGAGTCCTCCGAACACATATTTCAGGAGATCCTCACTTGGCACCAACCCTGTCCATGGTGGAGCATAGAAGAAACATCCTGCCAAACTTGTTAGAAATGCCTCCGCCACCTTAGCTCGCCCAATCTCAACTTCATCCTCCAGAGTTTGGATCGACTTAACCCTTCTATCAAGAGCAACGACCAAGTGCTCAATCAGGACACACCCCAAGCTATGTCCCACGAGCACAATCGGACGTTCCCAGGTGTGCTTCCGGTTCCAACGGTCACTGAAACATACCAAAGAATGTCAGGCGATCGAAAAGCTAACCAGCTATTGCAGCAAATATTAGATCTCACACCTCCGAAGAACTCTTGAGGCTCATGCAATCCTGATTGTGTATGACTATTTCTCTTGCATCACTAACACAATGTACGGTCATTATTATCTTCATGCACAAACGTGCCATATAGCTACTACAAGCTCAAGGATCTGTACCTGAACACCAGGAGCCTTTGCAACTGGTCCAGAACTCCTTCTATACCTTCATCCGAGATGCTGTACTCAAGCAGCAACACTCGAATGTCACCTCCTAAATCCTCGGTCAACCAGTCTCGAGGCCACCATACATTGGGCTTGCCCCTCTGCACCCACGTATCCTTGCAAGACATATCTTTCCTCGTCCCGACATTCCCTTCGAAGAAGATCACATCCAGCTTTGAACTAGAAATGTCCAAGTTAGGTGGCCCCATCTGATTCACAAGGTATCCCTGCATAGTAAAGAAAGGAATAGCACAATGAAGTTTAGAAGTGGGTTCAACGACTTTGGATTACATGGTATTGCAATTGCTAAGGACATGATGCAATGTATCAAATCCCGCGAAGTAAGTTAGTACGATATCAAAGATAGGGTGGGTTGTCACAAAATGCCACATGTGAATAAAGCTAGGAATAAAACAGTGACATTCTTTTTTATGCAAACAGGGGGATTGAGAGAGAAGGGAGAGAATAAGACGAGATAATCAGGTTTATTCCAAATATCTCTCAAATATAGATACTTACCAGGGGTTTGGACTCGGGTTGAGAACGCGAGGTCGAGACTGCAGAAACATTACACAACAAATTCACAAAATATCAAATGGTGATTTAAAATTAAAAAAATCAGAAGCAACATTAACATTCGAAGACGTCAAGAAACAGAATTTGGAAAACACATATCTCTTTATCCGAACGGCTGGAAAATTATGCTTATGGCGATAAGTACACTCAGTATGCCATTTGGTTCTCTCCCTCGATACAAATGTGTTTGTTTGATGTCATTAGTTGGTTTGAAGCACTGATAACTGGAAATATAAATTGATTCAAAGAGGATTCCAAATACGGCTACCACAGACCTTCACTTGCTCTTGAAAATCCCCGCTTGAGGTTTGGGCCCCGCTGGAAACTAAGGTCTCGCCCTGCAACCAGAGGTTGTCAACATAACGATCGGTAAATACCGAGAACACAACTCAACCGAACGGATGTCTTAGGCATTCATTGAACCTCTAAGGAACATCTCTCTAGAAAAACAAATAAATAAGGAAGTAAATGCATAGGTTGCACAACTTTCACAGTTACGAATTTTCTACATATAGTGGCAGTTCGACAATGCCTGAAGACATCCTTTTGAAAGCATCCACACTCCTAATTCTGAGTCATTTTTCAAAACACCGTCTATTGGCACTCTGAGTGTGAAGTGTCGGATCTTCCTAGGAACCATGACAAGGAGGCACAGGTCCAAGCTGTTCAGTAACATACTGAGGAGCTTTCAACAAGTTCACTTATTATGGCACAATTTCCTTGTCAAGCTCGGCATTAGACAAATTCATGCAGCAAAAAACAGAAGGAGAATATGTGAATCGAAATTCTGATGCTCAAACAAAGAGAAAGATTGGAAAACTTACTCCTCGCAAGGTTGTAAGAGATCCACCGGGTCATAATCCACCATATGGAACTTCCAGCGCTGTCCTTCGACAGCCCTCCTTCCAGAGCTCCTCGATGAATTAGTGGGTCAGATGCAGGATCGGCAGGTGTTTTCTTGAATGGACGTAAACTTCTAACACCATTTCTAGTCCTGTAGGCGAAGAGATCGTGGTCCTTCTGAATAAGCCCTAGGTTCTGGACTTGAGCAAGTCTTACCAATCTCCACAAATCTGTGAAGTTTGGTCGGTCCTGAGGGTTGAGCTGCCAGCAGCTTTCGATGATAAACTTCAGGTAGTCTGGACAGTTCTCAGGTAATCGAGGTCTCAACCCCTTTTTTATTCTACCCTGAAGTTCATCGAGAGGCATCGTCTGATCTTCCACGGCAGGAAATGGTGGCTTTCCGCTGAGAATCTCACAGAATATGATGCCTAAACTCCACACGTCTGCTTTCCGGGGAAATCTCCTATCGCTTATTATGTCCTGGTTGAAGACCTCCGGAGCACCGTAAACTTTGGTACCCACGACAGGCTGGGTGCTAAGAGCCGAGCTCAAGGCTCTCGTCTTCGCCAGTCCAAAATCTGCTAACTTCGCCCGCACATACCCTCGATAGTTCAGCTCAGGTACCTCATCGTCGCTCACTGGTCTAACAAGCACATTGTTGGGCTTCAAGTCCCGGTGGGCGACATCTCTGCTGTTCAGATGCCACATTGCTTTCACCATTTGGAGAATGACATCAAGAGCTACGTCCTCGGGTAGTGGCGATCCTCGGGTGTGCTCAGGCTTTCGCCTTGCCCCAACCGTGAAGTTCACCATGTTTCGCAGCTTTACCAAGTGCTGATTGAGATCCATCGGCAGCAACTCCATCAATATGTGCGATTGCAATGATTCGTAGAACGGCATGGAGTTGTCAGATCGGGGTGTGTCTCTGGATGAAGCATTTGGCGTGCCGTTGGGTGTTTGGTCATACGGAGCTTCCCAGTACCGAAAGAACTTGACGATGTGCGGATGCTGGAACTCGCTGAGAGTGGTAGCCTCCGTCTTGCACTTCTGTTTCAACATTTTCAGAGCACATCTGCGTCCAAACCATCTCACGTTCATGACAGCGCCAAAGCCACCAATTCCAATCATCTTAGGGTCATCGTACTCGTTGAGTTCCTCCACAGTCTCTGCCTCCAAATTCTGCAGCCGGGACCGCACATGAACCGCCAACAGATAATCGTGCTTCTGTTCGGGAGTACTCCTTGTGCCAGCAAACGAGCTCTCCACCTCCCGCACCTTGCGCAGCAGCAGCTCTTCATCCTTGCTGGCCGCCCTATCCAGGCCATAGTCGCTCGAATGCAGATTGGCCAGCAGCTTCTCATAATCCTCTTCGGCACATCTCAGAAGTTCCAGCACGATCGTCTGTCCGCTGGACAACCACGTAACTGAAGCAATTGCGATGTCAATCATCGACGTCCACCATCGCAGATCCAGAAGAATGTCCTTGATGTCCTCTTTGATATGTGACAGAGTCACTGCTGCTTCGAGCCATGGTTCCGTCTTGCAGCAGCAACCTCGCACCAGTTTTTCGGCCCGCTTCACCGCAAAATGCAGCTGCAAAAGGGCTTTGCGTCGAATATCGGCGATGTCGCGAATAGAGATGAGATTGTCGGATTTCGCCCGGAGAAAGCATCCTGTTTCTGTGAGCTTGTCGGCTAGATACTCGCATTGACGAGGGTTCACTTGTACCTTCTGGTCTTTAGATAATTGCTGCACTACGTCTATGGAAGAGATGGATTGTTCGAGGTAGTCAACATAGGAGTAGTCAACTGTGGCCATGGCTGTGACTTCTGGATTGCTCGAATTCAGTTGTATTCATAGAAATGACCTCTTTTGGCATGTCTACGGTCCTGAATGAGGCATGAAACTGACGGTATCGAAGTGAAAAGTAACACGACGTTTTCTAATAACTTTTTAATCCTAGCGAGAGCAATTCGATTGCACAACCTGGTTTCGAGAATCTCAGTGTTCTACACAATACGAAGGCCGCCAGCGATCTCACCTTAGGACAGGTCAAACAAGAACGAAGGGATGAGTGCGGAATAGGAGTCGAAGCTAATATTACAACAGAACCTTAAAGTTTATGCATGGAATAACACACACCACATTTCAAAGAGATGAGTAGAACTTGAACACTCACATCATTGTTGCACCTTTGCAAAGCTAGTCGCTTCTTGCATTCGAATCAGGTCACACCCATGTTTGTGCTAACCCTGAATATGAGTTGAACAAAGATTCTTCATGCTCATTCACAGGGATAACGGCCACCCCAAGGCGGCTACTCCCACCAGCATCACGATATGCACAATCAACACCACCCGATGAACATCACATAGCACGACGACGATGTCAACCTGCGGATCCAAAACGCACTCCGACCAGTTCGAAAGCTCGCCCGCTTCCTGCGCATCCTCTATGAAAAGTAGCTTTCACAGACCCATGCTACCAACAACACTGAGATTTTGAGATCCAGTCTTCCTTGAATTGGATCTAAATATGCTTCCGACGACAATCATTTCTAGCAAGAGTTCTGCTAGACATGCGGCCTAGACGATTCTCTTGCGAAGGACTCAGCAACCCTTTCTAATCTCTTTCGCCAGACTGCGAACATAAGGCGGTGGTAGCTGATCCTAGACAGACTCGATCTAGTTTCTGTGTCGCTGCCAGGGTACGGATCAGCCATCTAATTGACCTGCGTGTCTGTGTTGCTGTCCAAGTGGCTTGTCTCTTACTTGCTAACTATGGTGTCACCAGTCCATGCTTGCTGAGACGACGACAGCAACTGCTTCGCAAAGAGCTAGGTCAGTCACCTTCGAGGACTGGGTAAACCAGAAAGTATCACTAAGGAATAGGAAATGTACAGTACTGTCTGTACACTGAAATTCGGGACCATTATTGTGGACTATAGAGATATTTGTGATAGGAACTGGTCTTTTGCCCTCCTTTTTCCATAGGAAAGAGTATATTATCTGTTTACAGCCTAGGCAACCACATTCTGGTCGCTGGAGTGTCTCAAATGCAAACAATAGAAAATCCATAATGAACCGGATTTTGAATTTTGATGAATAGATCTGGAGAATTAAAACACACAACTTCTAGCATTAGGAGAAATCTGTAGTCTCAAAGGGGCCTTTGACATTCACATGTGCAAAAAAATTCGACCCCAAACTGTGCACTTTTGATGGTAGCACCAATGGTGCCATCTGGCTGACAACAGTGAATTTCTACTGGTTCAGCGAGGGGTCCAACCAATCGACGCTGCTAGCGGTGCCAACGCTACCAACATTGCCAGTACTGGCAGCACTGTAGATTCTCACGCTGTCAGCGGCAGCAACATGCACCAATGGACTTTTACGGAGAGGAGTGTGTGGGCAGTGGTTCAGTTACCACAAGTTGTTTTAGACGGCCCCTTTGTGACCCTATTTTTCTTCTAATGAAAATGAAAATTTCAATTTGGAGTTGTGTGATTAAAGAAACACCTATGAATAAAACTCAAAAATATTGCAAATATTTAATAATAGATGACGTATTCTATGTAGTATTCCTTTTGTTTTGAAGTTTTTTATATTGTTTTGTTTTTTTAGATTATGTTCTATTGTTCATGTTTTAGAATTCAAGGTATTTTGATATTGATCAATGTACCAATTCCTTTGACTTTTGAATGGATAAATTTTTGCCTTAAACTTTACATCAATAAGTCACTCTCACTTATAAAATTCACAATAATCATGTGTCACATGGAAGATTGCAACGGAGAGGTGTTGACAAAGAACATTATTACACCTTGTTACTTTCATTTTGAAAATTTAATCCAAACTTTATTTAACTTTGAAGTCACACAACCTCCAATTTGCAAAAATAAGTTTGGCAACTTGAAAAATCATTTTCTAGAATTAGGCATATTCAAAAAATTATTCAAAATAAGTTAGGTAGTCAATAATCATTAATACCTTGGAGAAGGATAGTAGTCGACAAGCTTAATCCACTAATTGGGACACTAGCATAGTAACGATTCAAAGCCAACCCATAAAACATTGTTAGCTAGGGGGTAGCTTGTATGCGTGCGGCGAGCGGCGAGCGGAGAGCGGCGAGCGGAGATTTGGAGAGCGGAGAGCAGAAAATGAGGCCCTAAATCTAAAAACAGTAAAGTTCTTACTAAAAATAAAAACTATTATTAGATTATTAGATTATTTTAGGAACATTCTAAGAATATTCTTAGAATATTCCTATTTATAGTAATTAATGATGATCCTATAACCGTGGACTGAATTACAGTTTTTTAATAATTTTTACCAAGTTCCCCTGCCTTTTTTTTTAATATTCCTAAAGTCGATACGACCGATAAACTAACTTTTTGAATCCTATGTCATTTTCTTTACATTACTACATTTCTACCAATCTCATCTACATGGCATTCATCATTTTTTATTGATTGTTAATCATTTGAATTAATTTCCCTTCCCATCTTCTTCGATTCTATCCATCTTCTCAATTCCAAGTCTATCTATCTATTCTATCCCTCCATTATATGTTTTATTGCATTGATGTTAATTGCCATTTCATCTTCTTATTTTGCCATTCATTTGCTTCTTATATATTCTTTGTTCATTTTCAATTTAATATTTTTCTCCCCTTTCAATTTTTATTTTTGAATCATGTTTTTCCTTAATGTACACACACCCTCTTTCAGATGCATTTATTGAGTTTAATTTTTTTTTTAATTTATTTATTAATTTTTTAAATTTTTAAACGAACTTTCTCTAGTTTCCCTTCAATTTTTGGTTTAGAGTATGTTGTTTACAAATCAATGAAAACAGTGTCAACAAACCCAGTCACGCCATTCAGTAGGATGAAATTCGTTTATCATTATATGGTCCAGGTTTCAAGGGCGCCAAGCATCTAGCTCTTGGATATTTAAGTAGTGGCAATAGAAGGTCACTTCCTCTTTGTTCATTCTCTTCTTGAAGCAAGTCCAAGGAAGAGCGTGTTTCGGATATGGAAGATGTCAGGAATATTGCTCTCTCACTTGGTGATGTCGTTGGCCCATTTCATCCATATGTGGAGGTCGATGGGGAAGACGAGGCGAATGGGTGCAATGGAGGGCATTCTGGAAATGATGACGTGGATGTAGAATTAGACGTGATAGGAGACTTATGGCTGTAGAAGAGCGAGGTAGTCTCGTAGTACTTCTGGAGGAGCTGGTTGTGCCTTTGCCACCTCATGCATACTCCAAGGTCGGGAAGATTCCACCAAGGACTTATTCTAGGGAAGCATTACGTAGAAAGAGTGAAGCTTGTCCATTGTTGAAACGTCCCCGCCTACGATAAATGCCAACTAGGGAATGAGCAATGAACGTCAATGTAGCTTGTCCTGTAGTGCAGCAGGAGGTTGGTAATTATGCTGAAAATGATAGTGGGATACCTAAACGCATTAATTTCAAAGAATAAAATGGGTTTTGAAATGTATCGATGGCATTAGAACAGTCCAACTGTTTTAGGGTATAAAGAATAAAGGCCACTTGTCCAACTGAATGCTATTGTTACTCAATGTAATAAATGTGAATGACAAAACCTTTATGTTGAAATATGCAATACGAGATTTGCATTGCTAACTCAGTACAAGGAAAAAGTCAATCACCAATGACTAAGTATCCCCATTAACCACCGTCCACTATGCGAATGCGTGTCTAAAAAAGTACGCTCCGGCCTCCTCTTTTTTGGCCAAGGGGTGAGTCAAGATTCCACTCTCTAGGACTTGATTGACCTCGTTGAAACTAAAGGTAGGCGCATGGATGAAAAGCTTGGTCTCGGATCACGGTTGCAGACCTTCAAAAGGATGTAATACAAGTGTTTAGAGTACGAAAACTGATTCCTGCCTCGAAACTTAGTCATTGTCTTCTTGAATGCAGGGCAAGTGCAACCAGGCTAAGAGCTGATGGTGATCTGGTATTGTGTGATGGTAGGAGCAATGCCGAAATCCAGCCTGATGATGCAACCATGGCCCGGGTGAGGTATCATATTGACAGAACGGAAGCAAGCTTTGACTCGGATTTGGAGGAGCCCATGTAGTGTTAGCGATGGTTTTGGAGTTGAATTTGGAGTTGAATTCGATGCGAATTCGCTCCAGCACGGGCTCTAAGGCTAGTGGCCGCGGGTAGTCCCCCACTGATTCCTGCCTCGGCCCCGGCTTCACTCTCTCTTGCTTGCCATTGCCCATGATTGCTCTTACACCTCTTCCGCTCAGGTTGCGCCTATTATTGCAAGGAACTATGGAATTGGAGGTTGCAGGTCAGGGTTGTAAGACTGCTTGACGGATCCAAGGCGCCCCTAGAGTAACTATAGAGGGTACGAGAGTGGGAGAAGGAGAAGGTGGTGAGTGGAAAAGTAGCTGCCATAGGTGGCTGGTTTTGCAGCGAAAATTTTCCGCGAGGGGAACCATATTATATCATTGTAGGAGCACCAGGAGCAATGGGAGGAAAGCCTCTAGATTAATGATATGCCAAGTGGAGCCAGTGTAATTGCCCACCAAGATAAGTTTCGTCGGAAATGTCTTCAAATGCCTCATGCTAGTGCCTCGGATATGTATCAACGTAGATGAATTAAAAACGATTCGATCATGGCCAACACTTATCGAGTCTGCTTTTCGGCTAGTATTTGTTGATCACTTCATCTTAACTATCCCTGTGTATGAAGCAGTAGAACGACATTGAGTTGGATTCTACTAAATTTTAGGATTCTGGAGGTGATTTTACTCCGAAGCTTGTTTCTCTTCTTCATGATTTCAAACTTGTTTCCAGATAACTGCCATTCACATGAAACGGCAAGATGTGTGTGCAGAAGGATTTAGCCGGGACATGCGTAGCAGATGCACAGAAGCATCTTCATTTCCTTTCCGTGGGTGAACGAGAATATTCCTATTTAGCGCTTGAGAATTGCATCATTCATGCTGGGAATTGAGATGCCGAACTGCTGTTGTCCAAATAATAATCTGAATCCAGGCTTGCAATGAGATATCTCAATGCACTACAGATATCTTTAAGATAATAGCACTTTTGAAGTGAAACCAAAATCCTTCTTTGACATTCTAGAATGTGCATTATAGTACCCTCAAACAAACAAGAGCCGACAAGCAGACCGAGTGACTGGCAACGTACTCCGTCGATAGAAACTATACAACAAGTACGGTTGTTGACTATTGCAATGAAGTGTAATGAACATCTATTTGTAAAGAACTGATTGTTTACCTGACTTTTTATCTTCCAGTCTATTGGAACAATTTTCACCTTTCGACACAACCTTCAAGACGCCCTCCTACGCCCACTTATTAATGTCCCATTCATCCGCCCTACAATCAACATCAAGGTGACTACACTTCTAGAAACAGACTAATCCACCAAAAGATCCCTGCTGTAAATTCGAAGCAGAGCACCTTTCTGGTTGACCATTTACTTGTAAGAAGCTGCACTCTTTCTTGGAGGTATCTGTGACAAACAAAATAAACATGCTACTCCTTTAGTCGGGTATTACAAACAGGAACAAAACCATACTAAGAGGCTCAATAATGTACTTTGAAATCTGGCGAGTCGAATCCTAAAAGTTCCAATGTAGAATGTAAAATTGACAAAACATGATGCATGACTTAGTTAAAACCACGACAATCGCAATGTCTTGTTGATTTCAAACTAAGTAATCCCAAAAACAACACTAATATACACTCAACATCCTTAAAAACAAAGTAATTTCCAACAACACCTCCCATAAACCACAGATGCAATTCACAGTAAACCCTATAAACACATTCAACTACTAGAAACACACAAACTCCAAAAACTACACAAAACACAAAAGAGATTGTTGAAAGCAAAACCTAAACCCTCTCACTTCACGAAACTCTAAAACCAGTCCACCGAAGCAAGAAAACGACTATCTGGTGACAAACTCCAACACCGTCTTCTAAAACCTTGACTAGTGGGCTCAAAAAAAAATCACAACAATCACACACAGCCTAATTCAACCCAAGTACTGAATTTCAAATTCCAGAGGTCTCGCACCATATACACATAGCATTCCTTCACTTGGAAGAGCACCAACTCCGCATTGCTCTCCTGATCATCAACCGCGACGCTCTCCATCCCTGCCGCCATATTTTCAAAATCGCGATTTCCCAATCATGCAACAATCCACTCACCAATATACCCCGATGTACCCACCCAATTGCCCAGATCGACAAACATAAAGCTCTCAGACCAATCAATCTGCTTGCTCTACTCGGCTCACGATTCCTCACTCGTCATCGTCATCCTCAGCATTCTTAGCCGGCTCGCCCTCCTCTCCGGATGCGTGTATCCTGAAGCTTTGCCTCGAGCTGACTACTTGCAATGATCTGTAGACCCCAGTGGAGCCTCACTTAGGCTAGATAGTACGCAATATGATCACGAATTGGTCGATAGAAAGGAATTCATAACAGAAGAAAGTTTGGTTAGAATAGTACAATATCTGCCATGACATTGTGACGTGGTGTTTTTACTCCTCTACGCAGCCTCTTATGGGCAGCGCGAGAGCTCTCCAGGTGTACTGCCGTTAACGGCAGTACCGTAAGGCTACATTTTTATCTCTTGAAGTTGAGGTTTTACTCTTCAACGCTGCCTCTCATCAATAGTGTGAGAGGTCTCCAAGGGTACTACCGTTGATGGCAGTACCCCGAAGCTCCTATTTTTAATTTTTTTGAAGTTGAGGTTTTACTCTTGAGGCTGTTTTTTTAAATTTTTAGTTCTGTTTTAGATCTTCTTTGTTGCCTTTCTTCGGAAGCCCCAGAGCTCTCCAGGGGTACTGCCGTTGACGGCACTACCCTAAGGCTGCTTTTATTTTTTCTGAAGTTGAGGTTTTACTCCTCTATGCTGCCTTTCTTCGGCATCGCGAGAGCTCTCCAGGGGTACTGCCGTTGACGGCAGTACCCTAAGGCTGCTTTTATTTTTTTGGTTTTTGAATTTAACCCCTTAAAACAGCAGAGGATATTTCTAGAGACGTGCCATTGACAACACAACCTCCACAGCAAATTTATTTCAACAGATCATAAAATGACCAAAAGAAGTCTGAAAAAGGAGTGCCGTTAACGGCACTTCTTTTTAGGCCTTTATCAAGAGTTGAGAAATTATCAAGTAAACCTTCAAATGGATACTTCAAGTACTTCAAATGGCAGTAAAAAAGTATTGCCGTTAACGGCACTACCTTTGAAGGTCGTCAAAAAATTAATTTTGAGTCCGTAATTGATTTATAAAGGCTATTTTTAGGAGTTTGTCGATATTTTGTGCATCTCAGAGATACTTTTGGGATACTGCCGTCAACGGCACATCCTTTTTCATGCCTTATGGGTATTTTTGAAGCTCAAATTGTCCAATATTTTGATTTAGTCCCAAGTCACTTCAGCACCACCGTTCTCCCTAAGATATTATCTTAAAAGTAGTGTTGTTGCTTTGCTGTTGACAAGGCCGTGTAAGGGGTTGAAGTTGAGCACTTTTTAGACATCTTGGGAGGTCATAAAAGTAGTGCCGTTAACGGCACTCCCTTTTGACCCTCCCTTCTTATATAATTTTCCTCCCAAAACCGCTCCATGTCTAGTTTTTGCATCCTGCAGAATGGTACTTTGTTGTTGGTTTTCCGTTGACAAGGCCGTGTAAGGGGTTGAAGTTGAGCACTTTTTAGACATCTTGGGAGGTCATAAAAGTAGTGCCGTTAACGGCACTCCCTTTTGACCCTCCCTTCTTATATAATTTTCCTCCCAAAACCGCTCCATGTCTAGTTTTTGCATCCTGCAGAATGGTACTTTGTTGTTGGTTTTCCGTTGACAAGGCCGTGTAAGGGGTTGAAGTTGAGCACTTTTTAGACATCTTGGGAGGTCATAAAAGTAGTGCCGTTAACGGCACTCCCTTTTGACCCTCCCTTCTTATATAATTTTCTTCCCAAAACCGTTTCATGTCTAGTTTTTGCATCCTGCAGAATGGTACTTTGTTGTTGGTTTTTCGTTGACAAGGCCGTGTAAGGGGTTGAAGTTGAGCACTTTTTAGACATCTTGGGAGGTCATAAAAGTAGTGCCGTTAACGGCACTCCCTTTTGACCCTCCCTTCTTATATAATTTTCCTCCCAAAACCGTTTCATCTCTAGTTTTTGCATCCTGCAGAATGGTACTTTGCTGTTGGTTTTCCGTTGACAAGGCCGTCCAAGGTAAGGAATTTGAGCACTTTATAGACATATTGGGAGGTTATAAAAGTAGTGCCGTTGACGACACTCCCTTTTGACCCTCCCTTCATATATGATTTTGCTTTCAAAACCGCTCCATGTCTGGTGCATCCTGTAGAATGGTCCGTCTAACGAAACGAAGTTGAGCACTTGCAAGACATCTTGGGAGATTATAGAAGGAGTGCCATCATTGTGACATTCTTTTCTTCCTCTTGTGATATATGTATTTTTGTGTGTAAGTTGTTCAATGTCTTGGTATTGCGTCGTGTGCCAAGCTCGGTTCCGTTTAGTGAATGACGTTGTGGTTGTTGGATGGAGAGTAGTGAATGAAGACTCTGGCCGGGTGTTCACGGAGATGATGACTTTTAGGCCTTTACTTATAAGATGTTCATGGTTTGAAATTTGGTTTAAGCTAAATTCTTAGGGGCATTCTTCCCAACTATCGGTAACGGGAGTGGGTTTGACAAGGGAGAAGGAGCTGGATTTTCTCAACTTAGGGGTGAGCAGGTGGTTAGGATCGAGAGGGACTTTACTTGCCCAATTGCTTAATTTTGAGGAGCTCCTATCTCCCACTACCAAAAATTGCAGCGGATTCAAGAAGAGATAGGGAGGTGTATTTCATAAATAGTAAATTGAATTCATCTGTAATTGAATGGCTGGTCACTTTTGGAGAGATAGATGAGTTTTTACTTTATAAATGCCATTTAATACTCTGATTCTTCTTCTATATTTGACCCTAATTCATTACAATTTCCGATTACTCATTGTGCTGCACATATCTATAGTAAATTTCACCTTTGAAAATATGAAGAATCAGGTGTTTGAGATTCATGTTATTACCTGGATGTTTTTTTTTATAATTTTTATTTGCGTGGATGCTTCACGATCTTTTGGACACAGTCCCCTAGAAATTTTCAATGCCTCTCTCTATCCAATTTCACTTGAATGCGCTGAAAAGAAATACATGTATGGAGTGTTGAGATTGGAATATAGTTTTTCTCAAAATCTTTGTCCCAATACTGGAGCCTTACTTGGTTCTCCGCTTCGCCAAAGTATGAATATGGAAATGTTTAAAAACAGTCTATTCTGTGAATTTTCCTACAACACTCGGAATTGGAATTGCGTGGAATCTTTTATTGTTGAACCACTGTGCATTTATGAGAATCCACGAGCGCAGTGCAAGCGAAACAAGTTGGCAAGACACTCAGAAGACTATTAAAGGGTGATTTAGCTTCACCCTTAAAAAACTAGTTTATTGTCCAGATCTAAAGAGAAACCCACAAAATTTTTATACCCACCTAGCTAGTTCTACTTAACACCATTCTGCTCCTTTATTGCACCAGATTTCTAAGTCTCCTGCCCCTTTCTACTGACATTAAAGCAACAACCCAACAAACCCACATACATTTCCTATACCCTAACATCAATGTATACACTCAATCTACTCAAAAGAGTCTTTGTTTTCTCATTAATCTCTACCTCATACAATCAGTCCTGCCCTGTACAGTTATGTCCTGCCCTCATAACTACTCCTAACTTCTACAATCCCCATTCCAACCTCCATAGTCGCACAAACGCCAAGGGGAGAGAGAGAGAGTGAGAGCCGCCAAGGTCTCACTCCTCACTACCTCCCCCCCCAACCCTAGCCGCCACCCTCCATCTGTTTGTTTTTCATCCAAGTCAATTTTTCATCCGACTGTCAAAACTTCATCCAAAACGCAATAACTAAGAAATCCGCAGTAACTAACTGTTTTACTGCTCCTGGCAATTTACTGTTCCTGCTCATATTTTACTGCTCCTAGGTAAAAGGCAAAAAATCCCTTTAACAAAGACGACTGTCCATTATGTGATGAATGGCCGCACACTGAGGAATCTCAGTGTCGTTGGAAAATTCAGTCGGATGGAGTCTATGTGTCTTAGTTCAGTCCTCCAAGAGGTTGCAAGCTCTTTCTTAAAAAACGTGAGTTCACACTGAATCCATACACATGGCCATTGGTCGAGAGACTTGGCGATTCCATGGTTACAATGCTTAATGACCTTGACCATGAATTGATGCTAGTTTACGGACCGGTAAATGAGGACAAGACTGTCAGAACACTTCCATCCCGCATTCAGAGACTTTGTGCAAATGAACGTACCACAGGAGTTATCTTGAGAAGGCATTCACATCCTCATTATATTACAGAATGGAAATGCAAGTTCATTTCTGTAGCAACAAAGAAAATCTGCAAAGATGTATTCATTTGGATACCACCTGATGATCCAACACGCATGACGTGTATTGATTGCGCTTGGAAAGCAAATGACACTAGTATTTATCTAGATACCAGAGGGTGTAACCAAGATAGACCAATATGGGTAAAACAATATGATTGGTCCAAAATTCGTGGATCAACTATGGACGTCGAGGAAGCAAGAGCACCCATGGAAGTAGACACTGCTGGTTCATTAGTGGAGTCAAAGATTGAAAATCCAAACAAACGTCCAAAACTTGACTACACTGAATTGTAACTATAGTGAGCTGTAAAAGGTTTTCTAGAATATGCGTTGAAGGATAATCTAACCATTCATAGATATCGATAGATACAAAGTGCAACTCATGTAATTAGCCCGAATGCACATATAATTGAAAGACTCATAATATACATACATCACTACTCATATACAACTGTATTGCATTCATGATTTCTTAATCACACCAATCTCATCTATGCTTAGGAGAGACCCAAATACCATCACTAGGAATCAATTTCTCTCCCGGTTCCACCCATATTGGTTGATTTCTGTTGTCCATGAGGATCGACCTCAACTGATCTAACTCAATGCAACGAAGTTCACCAAATGACGCTATTTCTAACCTGTCATTGCGAATCGGATGTGCTAGAATCCAGGAACTCTTAAAAATATTCCAGTTCACGTTGAAGCGAAACGCTTCAAGGTCTTTCTTGGGAGTCCACTGCCCCTCTGAGTATGAATCGTAATCCCATTTTGCAAGTCGGAGGCAAGCATATTCAGTACTGTTGTCAATCTCACGTCTCCAGAGCTTCGACACAGCACGAGCATTCTCCACATCTTCAAACGTGATCACTACTGGAGGACTACAACTTTGAGTTGTACTAACACACACTGATTCCCAGAGATCAGGTCCATCTGCCATCCGCCAAAGCAGATCCTGAAGAATTGTTTCACAAGCAACTACTTCAAAGGTACTGCTCATTCTCTCAAACAATGGGCCTATGAATTGCAAGATTCTGTGTATCGATTGATGACTCTAAACAAGTAGACCAAAAACTTCTATGGTTTATATGGAATTGTGACACATAAAAAGCTAGAATAGATCTTATCTATAGCCGATGGAATTATCAGTGAGGACAAGCAAATTTGGGAAGGATAAATTTTTGACTAAGTAATACAATTATTGTACACGATTTTTTAGAAATCTCAAGAGGATTTCAATGGCATGCTTTATAAAGTGGCAGAAGCAACGAAGCTCAACTTATTTTTAAATCTATCTTTAAAATTATTTTCTAAAGTATCAAGTGCCAATTATTCACTGTTTTTATCGTATCCTAGATCATAGCAGGAAGATGGATTCCTATTGTCAATCGGCAAGGTATATGAAACAGAAAAAGATGTAGGATTTAAAACAACTTTAGAGGTGCATACTCAAGGCAATACGTCATCATGACGTCAGCCCTAATTTTACTTACTCCCTTTTAACTGTAGGTTAAATATAGGTTAGGAGAATTTTTCCACGGAATTACACACAATTACTATAAATTATTCTAAAAATATAACTCTAAATTTAGATACTACCCACGGTTATAGGGTATTTTTTTTAATCAAATGGGTGTTCAAATGTCAAATCTCTGCTCTTGAATCTTCGCTCGCCGCTCTCCGCTCGCCGCTCGCCGCACGCATGCTAACTTTCCCCTTGTTAGCTAAGATTCTTAACAACAATGACATCAAAACCAACAACGACGCTAAGTTGATACAAAACCAGGTCAACATAATAACAAAATCAAGTTCACACATAATTATGTTGACTAACTTTGTTGAACCAAGTAGAAGACAAAGCCAAACCTCCGGTACAACAAATTTAACTATAGAAGTAGGTTGAAAACAAAGCCACACCTCTGGGGGGAAGCACAATAAAGTGTACCACAAAGTGCAATTTGTGACCAAATTCCAGTGAATTTCAAGTGCCCTGCTTGGAGACTTCGGGAACGTGTTTGGAGACTTTGGGAACGGGGGGCAGTTGAACTACCGCACGACGTGGAGGGAAACCTTGTGACACATGTTCAGTAGTTTTGGGGTCGACACAGAACTCGAGCGAGGCCTCTTCATTGCGCCAATTCCCGCAAGTGAATGCTCCGCAGCCGTTTCCATCGAGTGTCTGATGCATTGCCAATTTCGAGAAACAGCAATTGATACTGGTATTGCAGGTGCGCGGCCAAAAGTGATTTCTGCGATTTTGGTCTATGTTTCAGCATGCGAGGTAGGGTGCAAGTGCCTGGGAATGGATTTCTTGCTGTGCTGCACACTTTACTTTCCTCGCACTTTGCCTGCGGTCGGTCGAAGAAGGGCATTCCGAGGGTACAGTCGGGAGAGGAGAAGGCAGCGCTCGGGGTGTTACGCTGAATTTCTATGGAATTGCGGTTTTTTGTGGAAACGTCCGCTGTTGTCTCGATTTGCTATGTGTTTGTTTTTTTTTCTGATTTCACAAACGGAGGGGGTGTGCGGGGGATGCCGCACCTGCTGCTGGAAGTGCTGCACCGATTTCGATAGTGAAGATTTTTGGGGTTTGAGGGTCGTCGCTTTCTTGCGCAGTCAGAAGAATTTGCATCGTCGCAGGGGTTTTGCTGATGCTCTATTGCACCGGAAGACTAGGTTGAGAAGCTACAGTGACGAAATTAGACAGGGTTTGTGTCGGGGGTACTTGGATTAGGGTTCCAGAGTCGGCAGGGTTTAGAGACCTTGCGAGTACTTGGATAGAATACTCGGTGTCGTTGCTAGAGTATACTACTTAGCCAAGAGAGATGGCATGAGAGCCATGTGAGCAGGTTGCTGCACTGCCGAAGGTGGAGCTCGAGTTGAACCGGAAGAACGTCGAAAGGATCAAGTTTGCCAAAACTTTGCATGACCGTGCCAAGTGGACTGTGCAGGATTTTGCTGAGAGGTTGAAATTGGAAGATGATGGGATTTGCGGAAAGACAGAGTGCGGTATAGGACACATCACCGAGGCTCACTTGAAGCGAGTTTTTCCAACCAAGGGGGGGAGCGGTATCAGAGTTGTGCCGAACGATCTGATCTCGGAGGAGGAGTGCATCAGTCTGTGGCAGCAGTACATGGTCGTGTACAATCACCCGCCCCCTAATAAGGAGTACGCGCGATATTTCCTCCGGAGCTGGCTCGCGGAAAGAGAAGGCAGGGCGAAGATTAACTGGGCGAAATTCGCGTTTGATGTTCACCGCAAGCAGTACGCCTCCTGGGAGCGGGATGGGCGAGTAGAGGAGGCATGCCGTCAGAAGTGGGACGAGCTGCGAGGAATTCAGCATCTGGAGAACACGGGTGAGGGAAGTTCACATGGCCTGCGTCGGCAATTTGGAGCAGCCTGCGATGCTGTACGGTTCTCGGCAGAGCAGACATCTCAAGTGCTCGAGCTGCTGAAGGACGCAGAGGCTACGAATACCGGAATTGGACCAAAGATGTGAGTATACCTAAACTCTGGATTTTTGCTTCTTAGAATGGTTACTCCTCGGTAATGTCTAGCGGGATGTACTTGTGAACACCGTGTCATGCAATGAATGTCCTTATTAAATCGCATAGACCATTGACTGGTGCGGACACTGGATACCGCGCGAGTGTCGTATGTAATGTTAGGGGGTGAGGACAAGGCTAAATTGAATAGCGTCAGAGCCATTTACATTCGAAGAGAGAAATCCGGGGCGAAGCAGTGGCCGACAACAAGGTGTGCTATGCAACTGTGGAACAGAGTGACTGCGCGACATATGTTCCACCAAGGTCCATGCTACGTAAGACGAAAGGTGTGTTAAACTCATCTTACGTAGTGCTGCAGTTACCTTTTCTATTCTCTTACGGCACCCACTTTTCAAGCTAATATATTCTATGGACACTTGGTACACCAAGATCTAAGTATCTAAGTCAGGCAACCAATGTTTCGGGATAGACAGAGGATGGTAAGGTTGTGTTCTAAAAATACCAGCACGTCAACAATTACAGCGCGTAGATCTCACGAAACTCTTTGTTGGCTGATTATCTGCTCGCGTCTGTGCCGTTGGTACTTATGATTGAAGTGAGATTATGTTTATTAGATTTTACCTAGCTTAGAAGGTTTTGATGTATGTGACGAGGGCTTGATAACAGGGTTGAAGATGGCCCTTCGCTGCGGGTGCAGGCATGGTTTAGGGGCCCATGCAACCCAACAAATACCGGTGTGATGTTAGACGCAGCTGGAGCATGTCCTGGAAGGATTCCATGCTGGAAACCTGAACATGAGGGGTTCAATTCCTGAGCCCGGAAAGCTAGGGAGGAAAATGACCAGGCTCTCCTTCTTCAATTTATGAGATAATTTCAGCCTCACGTTTGCTTTATGTTATCTGGTAACTTGCACTGTCGACGTCTGAGGCTGGAAATTTTTGAGGTAAGGGTGTTCAATGCGAGTTTCAGATTCTGCATACGATTTCTGTGACTACGTAGGCTTGTTAGAAGTACCCGTGAGCATTTCTTGTAGGTGTATTGTTTTAGAGATCGTTATGCAGAGGATGGGGTGTGAGCGAACATTGAAATGCCTATGAGATGATCGGGATATGAAAGAACCTCGACCGACTTGTGGCACACTCTATGTAGCCAGGTGATTTTCGAAGTGGTTGGGGAGCATCCTCCTCCACCGGGCGGAAGGATTGGATATGCGGAAAGAGGTATATGGAGACGAATTCATTCCTTCATTATACGAGAGCCGGAGAATTTCTCAACAGCCGCTTCATGGACATCCAGGTTTGTATCATTGCTCGTTTCTTCTGGAGGATTTTATCTGGAAGAATCGCTTGGCTGGGCGTATGTACGATGCTATGTTGATAGTACGTTGTTTGTGTGCTCCCAGTGGGCTTGATTACTGTATTAGTTCAACTTTCGTCGTTTCCATTACCATATCGGCTCTTTCACCTCTTTGTTGTTTGCAGGTATTGTGAGACGAGCAGTTGCATTGGGTCGGTTCCATAAAAATCCAGTGACTACGGATGTTCCCGTCTGTGGCCTTACAAGAGCGATTCTCGACTTAAGGTTGCGTTCGATGTAGAGCTCCTGCAGAGAGAGCGGGACTATGCGAAGCTACTGAGCTTGGCAGCAAGTTAATGTGATTAAGCAGGTGGGCAGCGTCTCTTTCTCCTGCCATTGGGTTTTGTTTTCGGTGGTAGCCGCTTGCTTTGTACTCGTGCTGCCTACGAACCGCATCCAGAATTATTTTATTAGCCTTCTACTTTTGAACGAATTGTGTCATGACTCTTTTGACATAGATCTATTTAGAGACTCAAAAATTAACAAATGTTCACTACTTCTCCAATTCGTAAACCAGAAAGTACATCCTCAAACCAACCGATCGACTAAAACAGGACACAATTCGTTTTTTTTCATCCCCTGGTCTGAACGATTTTCTTTCGTTTTCGCTGGTGTGTCTAGGTTGGCATCCATATCAATCTGACAGCTTCACAATGTTGGATTTGCAGTCCTCTTCAAGTCATTGCAGGGGTTGGCCCTCGCAAAGCCGGTGCTATTTAGAGAGATATCCGAATTGCTGGACGTATAGGGACTCGAAAGGATATTTACGAAAGTATCCGGGTTATGGATAAAAAGGTATTCATTAATTCTGCAGGGTTCATCCGAGTTTGAGGCATTGGACAAGCAGCGTCTGTGCAGGACATCTAGATCCAGTCGCAGATACATGAATTCATCCCGAGTCGTATCACCTGGTCTGTTTCTCTATTCTGGGTACTGAATACGGGCATTTTATTTCTGATTCTTGTATGGTCCTTACCACGTCTTTCTGTGCCATTGACATACAGTCTACGGAATAAGAACTAAATACGGGGGTTTAGGGCTGTAACTGATATAGTGTATTTATGTAAGTTGTTTAGTCATGGAATTTGCTGCTTGAATGACACGTAGATGTATCTGGTTTTAGCAGAACTGTGTATGTCCTTGGCATCCTTGTTGTGTCATTACTGCGTTCAGTAGCTACTGCATTCACAAACAAATTCTCATGTCAGGGGTCTTCAATTGGAACAGATGGCACAGAACATGGCCGATGCTGCTGGCAAAGAGGAGGCTCAACAGAATGAGAGCGACCTTGATGAGGATCTTGAGTAGGATCTGTTAGAGATGGCTGTGGAGCATGTTGTGGATAAAAAGGATTTCATTAATTCTGCAGGTTTCATCCGAGTTCGAGGCAGTGGACAAGCAGCTTCTGGTATAGGACATCTACATCCACTCTCAAATTCAAGACGAGTCGTATGAAGTGTGTTTCGAAATTTGAATAATGACGACGGTCATTCTATTTCACGTTCTTGTATGGTCCTGAACACATCTTTCTGTGCCATCATTTCTTGTCTATACTGTTAAATGCGGGGATTTAGGTCTGTAACTGATATGGTGTACTTATGAAACTGAATTAGTTCTGAATTTCGTGGCAAGTAATGACACGTATATGTATCTGGTTTTTGCAAAATTGTGTTTCGTCCTAGGCATCCTTGTTGTATCGTGACTGCGATCAGTAGCTACTGCGAATACAAGCAAATTTTCATGTCAGGTGTCTTCTATTGGAACAGATGGCACAGAACATGGACGAGGCTGCTCGCAAAGAGAAAGCTCAACAAAATGATGACGGCCTGGTGCTAGATCTGTCAGAGATGGCTGCGGAACATGCTATGACAAATCCTGTTGTTCGTGACATAGTGGATGTAGAAGAGTATGCTTGGAGTACTCTAGTACGTGGAGAAAACAAGATGATTCCTACACTAAAGCTGATTAAGTCAGAGCACCCAGCACGGCGTTCGAGACTGGCGCAAGCCATATTTACAGCAAGCGACGAGCAATTGTTCTATATGCTGAACGGGGAAAGCGAGAAAACATTGTCAAGTGGTGGCATTGTGCAGCGATGTGAAGACTGTGCAACAGAACCGAGTTATGTGTATTTTGGAATCTGGGCTTCTATGTTTTAGACAGAAGGAGGACCTTTCAGATGATCGTGATGTGGAACCCAGTCACAAAGTCACTCAAGGCAGTATCGTTACCTGTAGAGTGACAGAAGTGAAGTTAGCTAACTTCTTAATGGACTTTAAGTTGCACTTTCTATATCGTACCGGTGTCTACGTTACGCTTTTTTAAGGATATGGTGTTGAAGGTACGCTACACTCTAGTTTTTGAATTCTCATCTTCTAGAAGTTCATGTACCTCACATTTTTAAAAAGAACTGAAGTGCGACGGGATTCTGTAAGTTGGCTTGTAATTGATGGCCTCTCTTTTGCCATGCTACAGGGGGGAGTGATCTCCGAGAGAGTCGCTGGCGGCCTAGGGTGCAACCAAAACCGCATTTCCGAACAGACAATAGCTTCTTGCGTAGTGAGCAAGACAGGGCTCGCCAGGTGAAACACGAGGAGAAGAAGGAGGCCTACAAGCCTCGCATGATAGTTCATCCGATTTTCAGCATGTGTCGGATGATGAGGCAATAAAGGTTGGTCTTGCCATCATAGACGAACATTCTCACTTGACATGAATTGCAACTGGTTTATGTAGAGATTTGACCTTCAGGGATTAAACTTTCTAATAGGTCCGTGCTCGGTCATTGAGATCATAAGTTTTCAGGGTTTCAGTATATTATATATCTTCAGTACCCTTCTATGGTTCATCATAGTTGAATTTTATTGAACGCGAGGATGTTCTGCAGGCACTCGGTTGAGAAGGATGTGGGTGATTTTATTATTCGTCCAAGAGACAGGGTTTGCTGCACGTCTCTATGACATCGAAGATCTGCCATTGTTGAATCACATGTATAGAACTTGTTGGTAGGGTAAGGAGAGTCGCGATCTCCAACGTTTACTCTCAGCCTTGGCATAACGCATACTCGTGGAGATAGAGTCTTCCGCGGACCTTCGACGAGGTTTGTACACTTGCTACTTCAGTGTGTTCTCTGCACGTGTCGCAGGTCCGAGTAATGATGTGCTCAGGACATGGATGAACTGCACGTTTTCTTAGTTGGTTTCTTGTTTGCTTTGTCCAGAGCTCATCGCCAGTTTGTCGACCCGATGTTGGTTATGTGGGTGAGATGCTGCGCGATACCGGAAGTATAAGCAAGGGTTTAGGGTTTCGGGTTGATGAAGTACTACGAGGTGAAGGGGTCGTAAATCCCAGACGCATTCTGTGCGGATGAAGATGTAGCACATCGGAATTCTAGGGCCAGCATGCTCTCGTATAGCCGGGTTGTTCATCCCCATCATGAGTACATATCTTTATCTTTCAAATGGTTTTCCTTGCAGGAAACACAACTTGAAAAGACCGAGGAGCTTGTCGCTTATTTTCAGAGGCATTTCAATGATCCTGATCCAGAGTCTCTTGGGAGGAGCAGTAGCTGGGGCCCCCAGACTTCTTCTAGAAACGGCTGGGACAAGAGTGGGGGTTGGACAAGAAAACGAGAATAGGTACTCAATCGGGTGCTTCCGTTCAACAAGTCTTCTCAAGGAGCTGCACTGGAGTTACTTATTATTTGAGGGGTGTTGTTTACACAAGATGCGGCAGGTGAGTTTTTTGGTCGCAGCGGTATGCATGGAAGCTTACACGAAGGTGCAACCGTGGCAGCGTTCAGTGTGAATCTAAATGCGGTTTGCGTGGGTGAAATGGTGCAAGCGTACAGAAGGTCGGTGGTTGAATTTAATTTGCTGGCGGGTGGTCCATAGAAACACTAAACTTCAGGGGAGCAGTGCAACAGCACTCTGTGCGCTGGACATGGAGGGTCGGAACGAAAATTTGGAGAAGCAAATTGGCCCAGTTGCACGTGCTCGTGGGGTGGACTTCAGCTTGTACAGGTTTGTATCAAATATTTGCTTCCATTTCCTCCAGTTCCTGCACTGTTAGATGATTCCGCGCTTTAATCATGCTTATGAGTCGCAGTATACTTGGAAAATGAGAAATTTGTTGTCTTCGTGAGCCAACCCCTTCTGAATAATATTACCATCGACAGTGGTGTTTGGTCATCGCGGAGTTTTGTGAATTTCATGGTACACCGCTCCGAGGTAATTTATGATCATAACACAGTGTTTCTCCGCAATCCATGAATGCGATTAGGGTTTATGTGCCGGGAAGAAGGCGCTTGAAACGCATGAACATCGACATTGTGCTGTCGGGCTACCTGATTAAAATGTTCCGTGCTTATGTTTTCTACAGGAATTGTAACGTGAGAGGATGCAGAGATAGGAAGCACAGGCCTCATATCGACCCAACCCAGACGGTAGAAGAATGCTGGACCTGACGGAGGCTCAAAAACACACTGGAGAAAGCATTGTCTCGGAAACATAGATTGGTGGATCAGAGCGATGACTACGATTGCAGTCTCTGCTCACTGGGGCGATTGACGAACATTGTAGCTCTTTAATTCAAAGCGAAGAGCTTGGAGAGAGAGACACCTGCTAGCACCAGAACTCCAGAGGAGAGCCGTCCTATTGTCCTCGCTGGGGTTTCTCTGAAGAATAGGCGTGGACTTTGCTAGAGGAGAATACGGAGCAACATCGGAAAACAGTGAGAGGACTCAAATTGAGAGAAATGCGAAATAAGAGAAGACTGCCCTGGATAATGAGTTGGAACTAAGTCGATGTCGTAGGGAACTAAGTCGCATAGTGGCCAAGGTGTCCGAGAGTCTACGTGTGATGCAAGTAGAGAAACAAAGGAATGGATCCCCTGTTGTCATGTGGGCGAGTTCACGGCGTGTCAAATCTCTGATGCTTACCTGTGACTTGCAGATCCGTGCTTGAGCACCGACAGCGTGAGCTGCAACAGCAGTGCAAAAGGGGTGGACGGGGGCGCTGGCGGAGAGGCAAGAATCAGTGCGAGAAGAGGAGCTCAGCTGCGCAAACATGCGTCGACGCCGGGACAGCTTGGTGGCACACTTCCAGGAGGAAAGAAAGGACTGTGACGACTTTGACGACTCGGAAATTCAGAGAATAGGGGAAACGTCAATGCTGGAAGACGAGGAGCTCAGGATACTGGATAGGGACTTGGAGTTTGGGATGCATATTCTCAATAGAGAGAGTGCAAGGACAGAACAGCTTCGGAAGGAGCAGGATGGGCTGGAAAAGGACTTGCAGAATGTTGAAGGTGAAATAAGGCTGCGGGAGGTGGCGTCTACGAGGAACGAGATATGGGTGGCGAAGTTAACTGATCAAGTGCAGCTCATGGCCGAGGGTTCAGGGATGGGAACGACACCGCTGCCGATTCGAAATCCTAAGGCCCCATTGGCACGCAGGACGAAGCATATTTTCATCTCCAATTGCCCTGTTTGCGGCTTCAACTTCAAATGCCATAACATATCGGTTGCTGACTGTGAATGCACGTATCACCATTTCTGCCTAGCAGCGTGGTTAAGTGATGGGAGGAGGCACTGTCCTAGTCCAGCTTGCTCAGGCCAGGAATTCTCACCCGACTGGATAGCAAGTTTTGGAGCGAACCAGGTCCGAATACCTCCACTACGGCAGCCCAAGCAGGAGGGTCTCATTCGAAGATTCAAAAGGGTTGAATCAGGAAGTGTTGCTGCAGCCGCTTCCACCAACTGTAAGTCCTGAATTTCAGTCGTGTAGGTTCTCATTACAATGTTCCCCTTCGCTGTGGTGCTCTTGAGAGTCGGGCACATGGGTTGCCCTCACTCAGAGTTTAGGGTGCATAGCTAGGGGCTTGTAGAATTGAATACACACGTGGTGGCTTCCAGCGTTTCTACTTTGGCCAGTGTAACATCTATGTTCAGTGACTGATCCAAGGAAGCAAAGTGAGTAATGGTTTCCCTTGGACACCATGGATCTCTTGGAGTCCTACGTAGGTCGATTTTCATAGATGAATCGCTGGAAGCTAAAACGTGTACTGTTCAGTTCACTTTGCAGTCTTCTTTGGTTCATTTCAACTGTACGGTTTCCAACAGCGTTGCTGATCAGTTTACTAGCCGCGTCTCATACTTAGAGTTCTCAGACGCAACCCTGGGGAGGATGGGAAGTGCCTGAGAGGGTGGTTCGTAGGGGTCATGCAGCGACAGTGATAGTGAAAGAACCAGTGCTTCACTTGAGGTGCTGTGCTGTGGCACTTATTCACGTGAAAAGGAGGTCGGAAGGACTTCGAAACTACTATGTCAGTGTTCCGAACATGAGCACACGCTTAGCGATCCTTTTCCACTCCACTTGGTCACTTTCTGGGAAGTGAAGTGGTGGTGTGGCACTTCTCGGGATTTTGCAGGTTCACTTGCATTGCCCCGCGGTTGTTAGAGACGCGTGACATGCGCTGTAGAAGTACTTTGATGCGGCCATGCCAATAAAACAAGGGATAAGCCACTTCGGGTGCCATTGCTGATGACTTCTTCACTTTATTCTCACGGTACCTCACTGGCACTGTCCTGCGGTTGGTAGGGACGCGTGAAATATACTGTAAGGAACTTGAACGCTCGAAGTCCACTTTGTCACTGACAAACCACTTCGTACTGGCAAGGCCGGTCACTTGCTCACTTTTTTTTCGCGGACTTCTCACTGTGTTGTGTCTATGCGGTGTACGGACGTTTTGTTTAGGGTTCACTTTCTTTGCAGGGCACTCTAGTTCTGGCAGGTATCATCAGCGTACTAGTCTAATGTATTCCGTGCAAGTGTACTGTTTTGCACTCAGATGTGATGTAAGGTGAGTCCGGCTAATGGGGCAAGTGTGTACAATGTGGCTGTTGCAGTCCCTGTGCCGTCCCCTTCCGGAACTCCAGGGTCTCAGGGGCACCCGGGACCAGGTACGCCGTCGTCGGGGCCCTTGGGAACTCCAGCATCTGGAAGCTGGAGAACGCCCTCGGGAAGTATGGGTAGGGTTAACGCATTTGGACGAGTGGGGCTAATGGAAGATGTCGCTGCAGTAACGCCGGAGCAGATCCAAAAGACCGGGACACCATCAAGGCTTCTCTCCGGCTCCGGACGCACATCGGATGACAGCATTATCTTCCCCGAGGAAGATGTTTGCCTCAGTCAAGCGCCAGAGTCCATCGGGGCGCAGCCTCACGGGGGTACAGAGAACAAGATCAACGAGGTCATCCCCGAGACGATCGATCTGGTAGGAGGAGGGGAGCATGTCATCCCGGAGACATTGGATCTGGTAGAAGGGGGGGAACAGGAACTCCGACCTCTTGCGGGAGTGGGTGTAGAGGATGTCCTGGACGACGCCATTAGCGAGGACGAAATCGGATGTGGAGAGGAGGTGTCTCGCGAGGTACACGCGGGGACAGGGGTGGCACACGGGGATTCCTCTCTAGATGAGGCGGAGCCTGCAATGGGCTCGCCCAAGGAATAGGCCGCGGAGTTGCCGTCGAAAACGGTTGCTAACCATCCTTCATCGGAGCCCTCCAGGAAGTGTCGCCAAGCTGCGTTGAGGAATACACTGTGCCCCTCACCGGGTGTGACTCCTGTGGCACCGATCGAGGCCGGGTTACCTTTGCGTGTGAGGAAGGGGGGTGTGGGCCGGGGGCGAGGTACACAGGGGGCGTTAAAGACTGAAAAGACTTCGAACATGAGGTCACTGACGCAGGTTGGGCTGCAGGAGAAGTTCAAAGCACCCGCTGTTGTTGGTGACGCAGGGAAGGGACGTGGACGGGGAGGGAAGCCCGCAAAGCGCAAGCGCGACGTAAATAGCCAGTAGCCTATTTACTCGGCTATGTCAATTTGCAGAAGAGGAATACGTCGTTTCAATGTAAGAATTGCGCTAGGTTACGGACTTCACCAGATAATGTATTTCTTTGGGCGGATTATCGGAATTAAGTACAGTATGCAGGCAATCAACTGTGCATCGCTTGTCACTCGGAGCAGAGCATCACGTGTGACTGGCCGCTGTGGGCAAGAAGTAATGTGCGGTCTGTTAGTGGCAATTTTACTATCAGCCAAGTGTACATGAACTACAGGAGAGAAAGGGGTGTTTTCAACTGTCATCCTTTTGTTTTTGGGACGCTCAGGCGTGTTTTTGGTTTGTTGTAGTGCGCCGATCGAGTTGGGTTTTGTCTTGTAGACCCGCTTAGGGTATTTTATAATTAATAGAGAGGATTTACTATGACAGAATTGCGCGATATGGTTGTGTTGGTTTTTTACGACGGTCTATGACTGTGGCAGCGCTAGATATTGTATTTCGGATCACGTTGTCCGGGTCTAAAACTGTCATGTATTGGCGAGATGACATGTCGAGGAGTACTCACTCTATTGACTCTGCACGTTTCCTTGTACTAAAGCATTCCCTATTGCAGGAAAGTAGTACGCTGCCCATAAAATTCGCACCCATCCTAACTCGGATTTCTTCTCTTGCCCCCGTGCAAATGGTGCTATTTGAGAAGTTCTGATGACAGTTGATTGTTGTTTGTGCAATTGTTGATGACTGTAGTTGTTCAGATGTGAGGTTGCTTGTTACGCTTTGTGATCGGTCATGCTCATCTTACTTGGTACATTGCTTCGGTGACACGGTATCATTCTCATGTGGAGTTATCTGTGATAGCAGAGTCTCCGGGGAACCAGCCTCGGTGGACGTAGCACCGACTATACGAGTACCGCTTTGGTTAGGGAAAGTAAGTGCCTCTGCCGCGGTGAACTGTTGCCAAACCGTCCGAAGTCAAGGCATTTTGTCCGCTATAGAGTACTGTATTGTTTGATAGCTGCACACTGTGAGTGATATCAGGATTTGGAATCACGTATTCGGGATTTTGCGGATTGGCATCATTACGAATTTGATAGATTGGTGCAGTGACGTGTATGGCATGCACTTTTTGGGTTCATTAAATTCGTTGCATAATAAATTGGCGCGGACTGCACAATTAAGTACTAACTGTTAATTGCCCCCATTGTGTTTGCAGGTCTGATTTCTAATGATTGGCAGTCGCCCAAGCCCCCAAGAAGTGCCCCCAAGACGCATATAAATGGCCGGCTTGTTACAGTGACGGATTCCAGTTCCGCCGTGGGGCACCCGTCGTCACTCTGGAGACTCTGTTCCCTTCCATTGCCTGTCAAACCTTGTCCGTCGGACATGTGTGACCTCGAAAAACTGGTGGGGGACGAGATCGAGGATGTCAAAGCGTTATACTTCACCGTCGTTATGTGCACCCACTCGCAACACTTCCGCTTGGTACACGTGCTCTTTTCTTTGGCGCACTTTCCTTATCGACGTTATGGCATGTCCCGTGTTTTCTGCATGTCTCATTGGCGTTTCTACTCGTCACTGCAAGTTTACGTTCAATGAAGAGGCTACTTTGTAACTCAGTCAGCGAAATGCATGACTGTGCTGTTTCGTTTTCACCCAGGTGATCCCTCCCGCATTCACAAGGAAGACCGGTTGGCCCGCGCAAGAGCATTGCGCCCTTGTGACATCCACGTGCACGAAGGAATGGCCCGTTGACTTTCGGCTTACGTGCGAAGGTGATGGCGGTACATGCACAGCACACAGCGTTGGCCATGGCTGGACGGACTTTCTTCTGGATCAGGGTGTCAAGCATGGAACGCACATCGTCTTCGAGGTTGCCACGGACAAATCTTTGCGAGTGACTTTGTACCATCCAGAGAATCCTCGAAAGGTCGTACCTGCAACAGAACACAGATCGCCTCTGCGAAGACAATCCGACGGCGCAGTCTTCAGGAAGACATTACGTGCAAGTCATGTCCGGCCCGGCCTCACAGCGAGATTGGTAAGCTCCTTCCATGCCTTTGAGTTTTTCTTGTGAATTTCCCGTAGTGCATTTCGTGTAGTTGCAGCTTGCTATTGAAGTCGTTGTTTTTGAGGATCGAGGTTTACTGAAGTTGCCCCCGCCCTTGGTAATTCCGACTGCTTGATCCCTCGTAGGACCTGCCGACACCCTACTGGCGTGAAATTGGTGCAGAGCAGTTTCAGGACAAATGGTTCACGCTCTCGGGGCCAACATCAGCAGTACGTGTCAGAAGTACCGTGTATGTCACCCCCAAGCAAACATTCTGCGTCCTCAACAAGGGCTCGTCCGACTTTGTCGCGCTCAACGACTTCAAGCTCGGTGATACGCTAATGTTTGCTGCAGTGGGCATGCAAGAGTTCAATGTCAGTCGGAGCTCTTTTTAGCTCTGTCGGGGCTGTGACATACGCTTCGGTGACAGTGGTCGGCTCTTGGCATTTCCTTTGCAAACCAGTACAATGGACATCGTGATACGGCTGTATGGTTGCTCTTGAATTGGCTTGTAAATGAGGAGCGGGTGGAAACTATCCTACGCTCCGAACAGTAGCGGTACTTATAGGGAAAATCTAGCCTATAACATCATCTGCTCTCGTCAATGCAGATACGTGATTATATGTTAGAGAATATCATAACATGCACGGAGATGAACTAAGGTCGCAAGCAATCATAATTCTCTCATGTCAAGGTTCTGGCACGCGTTTCTACAGGACACCTCGTGGCCTTATCATTGTTTATCTGTGTCCAGGACTCCAAACACACGAAGCCTGTTGTACTGGTTGAACTCATGTGAGGCAGGAATGCAGTAGGTTAGATGTTCGCCTTGTCAAAGATTCTAACACTGAAGAATGCACCGATCTCATCCAGCAGAACATAACCTTGAACCGAAATTCTACCATTTACTCAATTACGTAACAAGCCAGTTCGCTACGAAATGCACTGAGCGCACACAGCCGGGATTTGATTACTGCAGAAAACTAGGCAACCTCTCTCTAAACCCCCCTAGACCACTTCGCTTTTCGGAAAGACGCGTTCTCAAAATCTCGAAATTCAGACGAGGCTGTCATAATTCCTATACAGGAGAGGCTCTCTTGAACAACCATCGGCGGGAGCAACACGTGACCCAGTCATCAGATTGCCCTCATAGACAAGTATCTGATCCAGCAGACCGTCACCCGAAACCAAAATTCTAAAAACTAACTTCCAATTTGTTAGTAGGTCAGATCAGCGCGAACTTTGCAAACAGCATGCAGACTGGAATCGCCTTCTTCAGAGAACTACGAGGCATCCTCTCCCTGAACCCACCTGTCCCACGAGTTTCTATGGAATGACATGTTCAACAAAATAGCAGTGTCCATCGCTACTGCCCTAATTCATATACACGGAGGGCTCTACTGAACAACCCTCAGTAGAAGCAAAACGCGACCCAATCATCCGATGTCGTGCATAAACAAACAACAACCCAATTGGGGTCGACTGGCAACAACCCAATTCGAAGAAAACAGTCTGTCACCCTGAACTACATGTTCCCAACCTACAACGGGAGCACCATGGAACATAGGAAAAAACTGAAGTCATCCATAGACGTCCATCGGAAGTCTGTAACCACTTATAAAACATCTCTACGCTACAGAGTTCGCACAAAATATGAGCAAGACAGTGCCGCACCCGTGTCAGCAAGCGCCCGTGTCTTCCACCCCATGTCGGAACCCCCGCGTCTGAAGAAGGCGGAGCCTGCAAAATCACCCCTTCCGTGTCTACGAGTGCACTGAAGCATCATCGTCGTGGCCGGGGTTAACGCTGCCTACGCTCTCCGCTTGGTGACCTGTCACGGAGTTCGAGTCAGCGTGCATGTCAGCGGCGTTGTCGCGAAGGGGAAATGCGATGACTGAAGCCGCCATGATCTCCAGCAACTCGATGGCGCATGCCACTGTCCAACACCACTCCTGACGGGGCTCCATCAACTTCGCAATGTGTACAAACGGCGGAATGTCTGCTCCACAATCGCGCCTGCGTTCCACCTCCTTGTGCCATGGCCGGAGCTCCTCCACACTCTGTGGCTCGACGCCGGATCTGATCGCGGACGTGGTCCTTCTCCTCGTTGTCGTCGCTTGTCCCCTCGTCATCCTGTCCGGTATACTTATCCCGCCGCAAATGGAAGCAACCCCTGGCAGATCGACAGAAAGACCCCAATTTTATCCCGCCTAGCCCCAGAGCGAGCGTAGGGCAGACGCAGCGTGTGCGACGCTGGGAACAGAGTCCTTTGCGGACCGACTTCGGACACAAGAGAAGGTGTTCACGACGTCTTCCCCCAAAACCAGCACTGGCAATCTCACAGCCGTATCACATGCAGATTAGCCTCCGTACGCCACTGAAGTGGAATGTACCGACTCTGGTGCCGCCTGAAATGAGGGTCCTCCGTACAGTCACCACATTTTAGAGCTGGGGTGTTCTGCAATCACTGTAGACCTAGACACAGCACACGAAGTACATGGATTTTAACGATACATGATCTCATACAGTATTCTCCCTTGGAAACCGTAAACCCTCTCCTCGGCAGAGACCGCTGGAGATTACCGGCGCTCCATGGTCAGTTGTCGAAACACCCTTCATCCACTGCTCACTATACCTATCACTTCTCACTGTACTTATCACTTATCACTATATCACTATACTTCCACTGTACACTGTCCTAGATCACTTATCACTATACTTCCACTGTTCCAATTCATGAGCATGTATATCCACTTTGCATTTGCGTACTGACCTAGTTACGGACAAGACAAGTGTGCATACACTTTCATACTGTCGTTTCTTGCCCCACTGCACTGACGATGCGAAGGCGCTGAACCACACGCCTCTAGCCACACGCCGTGCTAAAGCAACTTGTAAGCGGCCGAAGGGATCTGACAAGTGAAAACCAAAGAGCAAACATAGTGAACCATGGACGAGAGGTGACAAAGCACTTGAATTGCACTTGTGGAGAAACAGGCCTGCATTTCTATTTTTTCAGCAAATCGCCAAAACAGGGGAATTACTTCTGAAGTGCAGTCAACCGAAAGGGCAGAGCTCAGAAAGTCTTGACAGTGCGTACCTCCAGTGCGGGCACAGTGATCCGGGATGGTCCCGATCTGGAAAGCACATACGCACTGTCCACTTTGCATTTCACTGTCTGCTTACTGTGGACTTCGCTGACCCTGTCTTGGAATGAAAGGGGCCAGAAAGGAAGGTCAGGACCGAAGTATTGTCAAGTTTACTGTCAGTGCTTCATCAGCACAACGCATATCCAAAAGCAGTGGAAATTCCTTAAAAAATTATAGGAAAGAAAAGATGAAGTCCAACAAACAATTGGACTTCAGTTGTCAATTCAGAACCTGAGAACATGGAGGTGATGAAGAGAACCTCGTTGAAACAGTCGAGTTCAGGACTGTGCATCAGAATCTTCTTCAGATGCGGAACGAACGGAACATTGCTCATACGTAGACCTGGTTTGGTCCCATTCCAACACCTGTTCAATCGGAGCCCGACACATGAGTAACTCATGTCAAGTCCTCATCAGCATCTCCGATGTAGGAGGATCAATGAAATCACTACAAACGGGCAAGAGGAGGGTGAATAATCCCAAGCGGAGATATTCTCAGAGGTAGAGCTCACCCTGCCCGCCCACGTTATCCGCAGGTCCGTTCCATACATCTTCTCGCTATCACCGAATGGTCCGAAGCCTCCCTCTCCACCGCGAACCCAGCCGGCCCCCCAGAGACGCCCCAACCGAAGTCGGATAAAATCGCCAGCAGCATGCCTGACCATATCAACTCAACGAGAGAAACAATTGTCAACCCACACACAGACCAGAAGTATAAGCAAATCAGCTACGCATTGCCCCGGCCTCTTCCAACCCATGCGACACGTTCCATGTTCAAGCTGCATCTGCAGAAGGTAAGTCCTCATTCAATTCGCAAAAACAATAACGGTATTATGCCGACTCCAAGTTCCGAGATTAGGGTCAGAACGCAGGAACTGACGCGTTTCCAAGATGACTACGTGGACTCCCGCACATGCGTGTGCCACCTATTCGACAGTGACTCCACCGGGCTCCAACCAAAGCAGTGAGACGGACTCAATGCAACATCTCAACAGGCCACGGGCTACGGAGCGCCCACTCTGCGCAACTACTGCACCCGGAACCCTCGACTCAGACTTCAGCAGGCCAAGGGGTCTACTCTAACGGCAATGACTAAGCATTCGCAATAACATGTTCAACAACCCACTTCATCACACCGACTCAGAACGCATCCAGAGTACTCCAGGTCCCAATCAAGTACATCCTGCAACAACAAATATCAGCAAAGGAAGACTTACGAGGCAGACCAGCCCAAACAGACAATGTTTATCCCCCCCCATTAAACCAGCATACCAGCACACCAAAGTAATACACAGAAACTTAGGTATCCTCGTCCCTCTAGCTGCCCAATTACAGAGTTCCGCTAGTCCTTCAATGTTATAGATGGCATAGTTTGAATGCTAGCAATGGAGTACTCCTTCGTCTAATTCGCAGAGTTTCAAAATCTAGACGCACTCTAGTGAACAACGCTCCAGAAACACTCCCCTCGTTGACTGAACGAGGATGCATCAGTTTACTGCGTTCGAGTTGCCCACACCATCTCCGCGTGAAGTCTCGCTCTCCCCGAAAGACCCATGTACAGCTTCTGTGCTACATGCTCTGACGTCACACACCTCATCACCGTGAAGCGCATCGCCTTTACGTTTGAAGGCCCCCCTCCCCACATTGCCATGACACGATGCTTGCCTTGTACTCCACTTTCGCACCGGCGTCACCAATACAGTAGGAGACCCGCGTCCTGCAGGGGCGGGCACTTGAGAGAACGCATTACTGGACATCGCGCTGACCTCCACCATAGCCCCTCCAGATTTTGCTAACGGCAAGAGCACAAGGTCGGAGCCCCCAAGACGATCAAGCGCCGCATCAACAACAACCATCTGACCCCCCTCCCCCACAAGCACGTGACCATTAGCACCGGGGAGCACCGCAACATCAGCATGAGTAGCGTGAACCCCCTCGTGAGACGGGGGCTCTGATCCCGCCGCCACCGCAGCACCTTCTTGGACAGGCGAGGCCAGAATCTCGGAACCCATAAGCGCCAAGGATCCCGTAGGAACCAAGGTAGTATTGCCAGAGGACTCCGTCTCTGAATCATCCAGGGACCACTCTTCCGTGGTGGTATCCAAACAGATGGGATTTGCGGAACAGCTCCCATAGGGACTAATGGGCAGTTCCAAATCAGCAAGGAAGGAGGAGAACGGATACCCGGAGGCCTTCCCCAGCAAGAATACCTCCCGATTGCAACCGTCAGTCCAGTCGAATTTCCAAGACTTACTGAGTAGCCGCCCCAGTAACGGAAGGTTGGGCAAATAAGGCTTCGGCTCCTTGAAGTTCTTGGCGTCCCTCCGGAAGTAAATCGTCGACATCCACGCCAGAAGTGCTCCCCTCTCCGCATCCATGGCGGATAGTGGCTCACAAGGATAAAGATGCGCAGCAGAGAGCACGCAAGTAACACAACAGAGAAGCACGATTTCGGATTCACAAGGCCGCACCAAGGCAACAAGGGGCAGCCTACAATGACGGTGCAACAAGCCACACAGTGGCATCACCACGAGGGAATCCATAGCCAAGCTACACAGACGAGAAGACAGCCCCGCCACCCCAACTGGACATTCACATACCCAAACTGCCATCATCAGCTGATGAGCAACGAGCACATCAAATCCACAGAGCCTGTCAAATCCGACTCCCACGACAGTCAGCCTCAACCCTGAACTATCCCGTCATGTTCATCTCTTTTCATACGCACTACTGTCTGGATTGCTTTCATTTCCCCTGTTGGGCAATGCATTCATCCTCACTACAGAGGCCTGCAATACCAGGTTTCATTGTCTCTGCTTAGCATCGTCCAGATCGAGAGACTAGACCAACTGGGAATCGAAGGCCCCGTGAAACAGCCTCGGACAACGACGTCTATGCATAGCAAGCGGCAGCGTAGATCACTACGGAATACAATTTCCTGTACTGGCTGCAACAGCATATGTCCCCACCCAAAACTCGGCTACGAAGACTTGGACAGAACAGCAGAAGTTAAGTGAACTACTACACATGGGATCTGACTTAAGCTTCAAAATACAAACCATTTGCTATGCAGAGACACGTGAGCAGCGCTTGCTGGTTTACGGCAGTCGAGCAAAACCGACTCTGCAAGTTATGTATCTCCAATCTCCGCAACAGCAGTAAATATCATCACGCCAAATAAATTTACTCTTTTAAACATTCCATGGCCAATATACTCGTTCCTTGACATTGTTTCTCCTAACACAAAGGAGGGGCCTTTAAGTAGCAAACATAACCTCCTGTAGAAAGAGAATTAAAGATATGTACCTCGTGTGAAGGATACCAAACATTAACAAAAGTGGTTTCCTTCACAGAGGCATGCATGAAAATCTGACAGGAAATGGATATGGCCTGTGAAAACTGTGCCGCAGAGCTGTATTTCGCGCCGCTCTAAAGCGTACTTTACCCACCCCGAACACTGCTCTTCACACTGTAGTACACCACTTCACCAATCTTTAGGCCCTGCGAGGATGCAATTCCGCATGAATGAGCGAGGTACTCAAAGACTTCTTCTAGAAACTGGTGGTATTAGGATGACAAATCATCTTCCACAAACACAACGTGGACATCCATATCGCCAAAACAGTTTACCAGCCACACTGCAAGCCCAACTGTCTCTCAACAGATATTCACTGTGCTAGATGCTAGACTGGACTACCAAAGCCTCTTTTTCCACTCCATGGCTGGGGTCACATTAGTATATTTTCCAGCTCAAAGTATGGGTGTCACCCATGACAATTTTTTAACTGCAAGATCACTCACTATCTGTCTTCGACTCAAAAAGCAGCAGTTGGGATAGGGGGCTCACCTCATACGTGATAGATACGGAGGCAGCGTCGACCTTCATGAGAATCACTCCGTCGCAACGCTCCCGTCGCAGGTGCAGGACTCATAAGTGCTCCTAACCCCGTCAACAGAGTCGCAGCTGCCATACTCGGTGCTGCCATCGTTGGTGCGTAATTCGGTGTGGTTGCTGGAGTCCTCCTGAGGTCCGTCATCCTCAATCACAATCGGATGGGCAGTGCAGCATCCCGGAAGAGCGATGGAATAGCGTCCGTCTTGCATGTACTCTGATAGCGGTACACCGGAGGCTCTTTCCAAGGCGACCATTTCGAGATAACAAGGGTCAGTCCATCTGAACTCATTCGAGAACTCCAGAAATTTACCCAGCAAAGGCTTATCAGGGTACATGAGCCGCATACTCTCCCTTTTCCGATGAATGTGAGCTAGCCACTCGAGAATCGCGGCTTTGTCCATTATGCCGGACATTAATGGACAGGACATTGCGAAACAGAACTACCTCGCCCAAAACAAATCTCCAATACTTGCTACAGGGAAGTGGCGAAAGGGAACTCCATAAAAGGAAAACAATGCAAGAACAGAACAGTGTAGAACCTCACCGAAACACAAAGATAATACATAATGATTTACCTGCCCAGGATACCATGGTTCAGACCTAGATAGGTGAGGGCATATCTTACATGTCCCGTGACAGCCTCAGATGATCCGGCAACCGTATGAAGAGATGGATCTAGCTCTGAAGTGGAAATTGGCAAAAACATCAGCACGGCCAATTACAAAATGATACGAAAAATCTTGAGAAACTTACGTGAAACCCTTACAATCAGTTTGTAGCCATAGACTAGTACTAACGCTGTGTACTGGCCCAGTTACACGGAGTCGAAAGTAAGGGTTGGTCCATTGTGAGTAAGTAGTCTAGTTCAAGTGCTTGACACATGTGAGACCTGACATTGGAAGCGTGTCTTGACTTGATTTTGCATATCTATGCACGTAGTCAAGAAGACGAATGGATTCCACAAGTGCACCAGAATCACAATCAACATGCACTGTTGGATCTGTACAAAACCGCTTTGTGAAGAAGAAGCGAGTCTCATCATTCATGTCTGTGTTAGTTTTCTACGGTCCACAAAACGACACAGTGAACTACAACAGCGAGTTCTACGTATGCCGGTCTACACAGCCCGAGTATTTTGCTCAGAGTACGAAGACTCTCGAGCTCCCTAAATAAAGTACATCCAAGTATGACTTATCTCTAACCCACACACGCAAATTCAAGCAAAATATAAATGAGAGAGCCCCTTCTCAGGACACTGAGCTCTCCGTGAAAGGAGACAATGTTTAGTCGGTGAGCCTGAAACTCGATGCCCCTGTGCAACCCACTAATAAACTCGAACAGGTCAATTACAACCACTGAAACAGATTTCCTAAATGCACTGAAACCTAATGCGTAGAATTACTTCGAAGGGCACCCAAATTATTAGACCTCGGTACATGTGAAAACAAAGCAATTGAAATGGCCCAATGTTCTTTCAACAGATCTAGTCACATTTTCAAGGCCCTGTCCCGAACTCCTTATATACTCAGCATTACTATCTCTAGTAACCTGAATTCCATCACTACAAACAGAAATCTCACTACACAAATTCAGAGAGGGGAATTGTAGTATTGTGTTTTTTCTGATGAGCTAATCTTCTCCTGTCTTATCATTAATATTGCAATTCCAGTGATCCAACAACATCCCTATGCCCCCAAGATTAGAAACGCACTTCCACACTTTCAAAATGACGAACTGTCGCCACAATTCTCCCCCATTTACACACGAAATTAGCATAGAGACTGTAACTGTAAAGTCCACAAACAGGGTCCCGCACAAACCCAAAAATCTCAGTAAACCTACACCAAAATGGTCACCCTAAGGATTATTCCTGAAAAAACGTAAAAATCCTTGCCAACTTGGGCGTATGTACCGACAATTAATAAATGAACGAGAGAAAGCTCTCGGACATGCTCTATCTAGACTCCACAACTCAAACCATCATGTAAATCACCTGCATCTGTTCGACTGTGTTCAGTTCTCTCTTTCGTCTCCCTTTCGAAACAGTGTAAAATTGGTCTATCATGCTCTCTTCCTCGATCATCTCCATGCTCCGCTGGTTCTCAAATCCACAACAGGTCAAGACCCCTGTTACCGGGATCGCTCAGGTGGTCAAGAAACGCTGTATTGAACAGAGTCAAATCGCAAACATTGTCACAATGCAAATATTAGAAACCTCTCCAGCATAAATTTATGTTCCTTAATACATGTCTGTTACAAAATGGCGGAATGATCATTCGCCTCTCAAAATGGAACCTTCCTATCCGCAGCACGAGGGTCTCTTGTCATCCGCTTCGATGACAATGGCAATAAGGTCTTTCATCCAGGAATCACTGCAAAATACAACAAACACCACATATGACTAATTCCAACATACATAGAGAACAATACCCGCATGACTGTGATCCTCGATGTCCAAGCCCAACAGAAGAGCAACAAGCTGTTCTACAAAGGGGAATATGCAGTACTGCAAGCAGCTCACGCAGAGAGCAGTGCATCCTAATACATCAAAGTAAATACCTACATCAAGACCCAAGAACAAACAGACACGAGAATGTAAGCCAATCCGCCCCATGAAAAAACATTTTTCCCAACCTCTACCGTTCTTTGGGCTGTACCAGTCGAACATGAATACCCACCCTTACCGCTCCTGTGTCAATGAGCATTATATGCTTGGCGCTCTTCTACGTTTGACAAGATTTCTTCCCGCGTCTCTACTGTCATCTTGAACCGGGGGTTTTTCTTGTTGCTCTTGTATTGTAACAACTCCACCCTTGATTGCACTACGAGGTGAGAGTAGTTCCACGCCTTTGGTTCGTCCTCTAGAAGCTCGTATCTGTAAGATCTTGCGTCACGTCCCACGCTTGGAAGTCGTCTGTAATATGTGCCACTTATCAGCATAGTATCAGTCGGCCATGTGCAACCCCACCCATCACTGAAGGTTGCGGAATTGTTGTGCACAGGCATGTCGCAGAGCACTAAAAAGAAACAATCGCCGTGCTCTGGCCGATCGGTGTACACAACATACGTATCTCCTGTCTCCACTCTCTGCGCCTCAGAATCCAGGTCCATCTCATCCTCGCCCTCGTCAATGAGATCATCCTCAAATTCCCCCTCCCTATCACCGGGGACCTCCTTGGCCGCTGCTGCCGAAGATTCTGCCTCCGCACAGGCGCCTGACTCCCTTGCAGCAGAATTCCAGCCATCAAGTTCCTCCAAATCACCACCACCTGCTGCGGACATTCTCTGCACTCGAGTCCCTGTGCCGCCTACCTGCACAACGAAACCCATGCACACCACATGTCGATTCACATAAGCGTAGTTGTTTGACATACTGACACAGTTGCAGGGATTATACAAGAGACTGAAGAAGTCGGATAATAATGGATAAGAACTAGGCTGGAGCACTCGATAAGAATTAACAAGGGACTCACTGGGATTGGAGTCAATGGCTGCAATACTTTGAGAGCCCAGTGCTTCACGTGTTCTTGCCGTGAACACAGCATGGGGTTATCGTCCATACATTCTAGACAGAAGCATGCGAGCTGTCTAATATGCAAATAAGTCACATTAGTGGGCGACACAGAGGATACGGAGTGCACTGATCTCGTCCCCGGGACTAGTCGACAGTCCATGCTACGGCTTCTATCAACTGAGCTTGGCTGAATTAAATGGAAATATCGGATCAATGTTCTCCGTACATTCCCGTATGCCCGATGCTCCTCCTGCTCTTTTTGGTTACAGAAGGCTACCACATCAGCTGCACTCTGTAGCTTTGTCCTAGATTCGAAATTCATTTCTTCATTGCGAATGGCACATTTTAGCATGGCCCCTGCACCGTCGTGTAGACCCTTACCATGCCCACTCCCAAAATATGACCAGACCATCCTACAGCCATTTGGCAACCCAGGCATAACTGTTGTTGACGGATATCTGAACATACAACAGAGTTATTAAAGAATCAAATCAAACCAAAGCACTCCTACATTCAAACATGCAAGAAAAGTAGCATGGGAGAAATCAGATGCTAGCTCAGATTGGGCATACCTCGAAACATGGTACCAACACCGCCTGGACTTAAACTGTGCCGCGCACCCATCCGACCAAACGATGTGCTCATTCGAAGTGATACCTCTTTCCGTGAGGTGCTTCCAATGCAGTGCGAAGCAGTGCTGAACGAACAGCGTGTCGTGGTCTGCCCCATCACTAATATAATAGTGATACTCGGTGAGCAATTTCGGAACTCCTGATCTAGGGTCAGCAATGTAAGCAGGGTTCCATCGATAGCAAATATGCACAAGAATCGTTATCTGATGCTGGAGCCAATGCATCGACTGCAACTCATGAAACGGCTGAAACGTGTAGTTCTCTGCAAAATCGACAGCAGACAGAATAGAGTCAGGAGGAAAGGTATCAATTGAAATCTTGTACTGTTCTGCTTGCCACTTAGCTATGTAGTTGTGTACAATAAACGCCCTCAACTTCGGCCTCAGATAATCCACGAAGACGGGCGCCGCGGTTGTCTGATACATCATCCTCGGAACCTTGTTCTCCTTCTTCGCCCGATTGGTCCCATGAACAACCATCTCAAAGTTATGCCACTGCACCTGTAGATCAGTACTATGAGCCACTTCCCTCGGACATATCTGGAGCATGTCTACGCCACATAGTTCACACAGTCCTTTGATACAGTCTTGGTTGTGCCACCCATCCTCCTCCACCGGGCAGAGTACACTCATCCACATATCCGTCAGACCCGTAAAATGTGTCAAGTCAGCATGGCATGTAGTCGATCGCTCAACTACAGAGGACTCTGCTCTTGCTGGCTTCTCGCACACCTCGCAAGTGCACTGGCAGTGCCGTCCATGTATCCCCTTGGTCGCAGTCCTCATATTATTCCATCCAACACGTAGCTCCGCAATCTCACAATGATACCTACACGCGCAAGTATTCCTCTCCTTTAGTCTTCTCACGTAAAAAGGCTTCAGTAACTCGAATGCCCTGAGCCCCACCCTCCTCTCCTCGTTCGCTTCCCTGAACCGCGCGTGGAATTCTAACTGCAAGGGACACAACCACCCACATACATCAGAAAAGTTCCCGCGAGGCAGTAAGTGGACCCAATCAGTTCCGTTTGCCTTGCCCACACTATACACCCCATACCTGCAAGCTGGCTCAAAACACACAGGAGAAAGCATTGAGTCATGTTCTGCGTCCTCCTGTTCGACTAACATAAACCCCCGAGAGAACGAGGATGACAATTCCAATGGACGGCAAACGATGCTTGTCTGATGCGAACACTCAACTGCTGGTGTGAGATGCGGTCATTGGCATCACGTACCGCAACCCCTGAAGTAGACACCTCACTTCACCTTGAGTAGATGAACCGTTCTAAACCTCGCTACCCCATGTACATGTCGCAGACTCTGTCCATGTAGGTCTCTTGTAATCGAACTTTACGTACTCTCATATGTTAGCTAACCGATCGATGGTACTCATGGTGTTCAGACCTAGACACCTATCCAATCAGGAATCTGAAATTCGTGATCATCATCAATTATAAACACTCCCTTGCCGCAAATAAGCCTTGGCACCTCTTATAAAATACAAATACAATGCATACCATTGGCAGATCAAAATACCTAGAGCCGCAATGTCGCTAATAGAACCCTGAACACCTGAATCCCCAGAACACGAGATGCTTCTGACGCCTTATTGAAATCCCTTCTACAATTCGTTACCAGTCTTCTAAATTTGCAAAATCAACTATGAAACCAACAAGGTTACCATTCATGCAACCCTAAACCTCCAGCGAAAACCACAAATAAGTACCCGATCTTTATTTCAATACTTCACCCAGACCTTCACCGAGTTCTGTCACCAAGCTGCCAGTTACAACAATAAGACTTACTTCCATTTCAATCTGCCCCGATTCCCACAAATTCCCTTACTACCTTTGCAGTCGCTGCTCATTCTCACGTCTTCTTTGGGACTCAGAACCGCATCCGGGCAGGATTATGGCAGCCCACCCTTCATGTTTCACCCCCCCCCCCAAAGTGATCCCACTCGACAGTGTTTGAACATCGCCTCCGACCCTGGTCGCAGTTCACATCGATAGGATGATCGTATCATGTCCAGAGCTCATACGGTACGGTCGCATCATCCAATCTCACATCCAACAGACAGAGAAGTTTTCCTTACCACTCGGTCCCAACAAATCCTATCCACACCCTAAAGACGAGCAGTTGCGGAGGTCAATAACGGGACATACCCTGTGACAGTCTCACACACCCTTAGCTTCACCGATCACCTCTAAAAAAACGACACCTTACCTGTGACACTTGGAGGTAATGAGTTGCGTGAGGCTCGTGCTCCTTAACTCCAATCCTGCGTCTCTTAACGTCCTTTGTGTTAGGGGACACGGTAGTCTCCGTCTCCCACCAGGAACAAACTGCTGATGTCTCCTCTCCATTAAGTGCATCGCTCCGCCGTTTCCTGTCCCTTCCAGCCCACAGGTTTTGCCCAGTTTCGTCAACTTCCGCACGCCTTAGGAACGCTTTCCGTACCAGATATTGAGACGCTCCCAACGCCTTGCAAATCATCCGCTGCAAATCCCCCTTGGACACAGCAGTTGTCAGCACAATATTCCTCACCTTTGATTTGCCCTCTATACTTCCTGATCGTATGGTTTGTAATGCCCCTCGTAAGCTCTGCACTGTTGTGGTAGCCACAGGGCGCAAATTCAGAATAGCCGTGCACCATTCCGGGTCAATAGCACGGATGCGCTCATCTGAAAAATATCGGTGCAGCACGTGCTTCTGCTCTTCTTGAGAGAAACCTCCTTCCAACACGCGAACGAGACTAGTGACCCCCTTTGAAGTTGCCCAGGAGCACCTCCGATTGCGTATGTCCACTCTTTCCCCGTCAATCTCGTCGCCATCAGTCCCTACAGAGCCCGTGCCCTGATCGCCAGCAGTCCCTACAGAGCCCGTGCCCTGAGTGAGGACGACATTCTCCTCAAGGCTTTCCGTGGCGTTCGATATCCCCCCACCATCCTCTTCATCACTGAAGTGCACTTCGTCTTCCTCACGCTGGGTCTCTGCAGTCCGAGCCCCCCCCTCATTCTGTGCCCCTGAAGGTCCTTCTCCGCTTGCTTCATCCACCTGAGCCCTAACCCCGTTCGACCTAGACCGAGATCTCCATGCACGATGGTGCTCCCTCTTCTGTGCAACCCTGTTTACAAGAGCAATCAACATTAAGAATATCATACCAGATTCAGTACACACTCAACTGGTGCATTTCGACCTCGCCGATAATAAAGCCATTTTCAGCTTTACTTCTTAAATTGTCGTCACACGAGATTTTCCAACGTTATGCACTCAGATGTCAAAACCTCTGCAAGGAGAGAAGAATAACCTAAGCTTCACCTGAGCTCTCGGAGTCTGTCTCGCTCAGCGTCCTCCAGAATCTGTAACTCTCGTCGATGGCTGGCCTCTAGTCTGCGCTCCCTTCGCAGGGGTTTTGCCGCCCTTTTTTCCACGTTTTTCTTTTGACCCATCCCTAAAATGTCACCGCAAAGAGAACATGTTCAGACGACCTTCAGAAGACATGGCTTACCTTGTTTTCATCGTTCTATACAGACCCGTACAAGGCCCCTGTGGGTATTCATTCCGTGATGAATCATGGACTCACTTCAAATGGACTCTACAGAGCATCAAACCGAGAAAGTCTAAGAATCACGGCTTTGTCACTACGTCTAATCACTACTGAATCCACAGTTTGCCTTAGTCAAACATGGAGTGGGATATCTTCACTGAGCAGCAAATGTCTGTGATTTCCAAAAGTGAAGTCATGCATACCTGGGGAATTCAAACGATGTGCTTCTACAGTCGCACTCTTCTCTCCCCACACCCTGGATTATGCACTCCCAACGCCCTTCCTTGCCCCGGTAACGATCTATCCCATTCTTCTGATGCCGGTCACCATTCCCTGGCCCGCTGTAGCCGTCGTTACCCACAGGTATGCGGCACTCCTATGGAAACCCTTGTCTGCGCTGCAGTTACTCGCACCGTTCATTCCATAGCCGCACTGTCTTAGAACCCTAAACCTTAGCCACAACCATCACATACGCAATTCGTAAGGAACACCATGTCATCATTGTCATGCAACGATTTTATCACAGACATGCATAACCTAAACTCTTCGAGTGAAATAAGAACAGCAGTCCTGGTACATCGTCCCAGCTTTGCCCTCTCTAACTCGTTTTCTACATAGCCCGTCACGCATCTTCTTCACATCAAGAGTTATATCCCTAAACCCTAAGTAGGACACCGAGACGAACCTGTGAACACCGTGTTCCAGCTTGTGGTCGTTGTTGGCCCTTGAGGGTCGAAGCTTTGGAGGCACCGCCTGCTCATTTGAGTGATCAACACTTGGCGAATTCCTCCCCCCTTCACGCTGATTGTAGTCACTCCAACCCGACCAGAGCTACCCCGTGTTCACTTCAGTGCTCAATTCCCGCGTTCGCATCGAAGTTGTTCGCATAATTTCATTGCAGCCTCGGCACGCAATATCACTTCTCACAGTCGACAAACATTCACTTTCGAATTCGGCAAAGTTGACAGTGCTCCCGAATCCGGTACCCTATTTTTTGTCTTAACCTAATTCGGAACTCGAACCTACGCATCGCACAGGGCGATGCTTCCGAATACCAGCATCTTCTCGGGATTATTCCATAGCATGCCATCACAATTACTCCCCCCTCCAGCCCGGAAGGATCGTACCATCTCATTCACCTAAACGCATGAAATATTCATCAATTTCAGAGGTAGACAAAACATTTCCTCCGCCAATCTGAACAGTACGCTCGACTGTACTGTCAGGTATTTAAAAGAGTTCATTCCCCTCACGAACTTGTTGATACCACAGTAATGACGTTCCCATGGAACGCTGAACCACCAGCTGATGGCGTGGCACACTCCTGAGGCACGGGCATTCCAATTCCACTTTCTCCACAGTGACTTCCAAGTGGAATCCCATTTTTAAAATTATTTATTTTTCACTTTTCTTTTTTCCAAACAATCAATATCACGCTAATGTTTAGGGTGAAACATTCGAATGCCACAAAGTTTACATAAAAACCACAAAAAAGTTTTGTGGAGCAAAGGTCTCCGAAAACGTCTGAACGAAACTTCTCGCACACCCAAACTTCTAGCAGACCTGTCGCGCCCCATTTCTAAAATCATAAGTCACTAACGGATGGTACAGCGCAGTCAAAAGTGATTTCTGACATCTTTGCACTCTTTCGTGGCCACTTCTTCAAACGACTGTCTTCACTTTGTCGCACTTTCAGGTACCCGTAGGGCATCATAAAAGCCGCACATCGTTACCAAAATTCTCCATAGTGAAGATATCCGAGTCTATTTTGTATACTCAAAGCCACTTTCAACATCCCCTACACTTTTATGGCACTTTTCTTAGTGTTTACAACAATGGCTGAAATTGCCAAATAGCTAAGCACTTTTGTGGTTCACTTTATTGTGCTTCCCCCCCTCTCTTAAACATTTTTTCTATTGTTAAAGAACTTGATTGAACCATGTCAATGAACTCTTTCCTGCAAACTCTCTCTCTTAAAACTCTAATTCAAGTTTAAGTGTAGAAAACCAGAAGGAAGTGAAACAATTTGAAAGAACAATCAGCGATGGCACTTGAAAATCGAAATGGAACCAAAAACTGAGACTCTAACACTTTGCAAATATAATTCAAAGAGCACCAAACACACAATAACAACCTTTGTCAATCAATTATCAGCCCTCTAGAATCCCAAACATTATTGACCTTCACTACCGACATTGTGAATATAATCCTATACAACTTCATAGATTAACAATGTAAAATAAATTAGATCATATTGGAGCGGTTTCCTTTTAGTGGAAGACCTGATGAAGCTTGCTTGTATCTACTTCAAAGTCCAAGAGTAGCTCGTCCAAGCTTGAGAAGTCCAAAGATAGCAAAGAAATGTCTGTCTATAGCATTCTTCGGAGATGTAGGGCAAAGTTTGACGTTGTTTATTGCTAATGCAGTCCTGAGTCAAGTTGATAGAACTTTAAAAGTGTATGCTTGTTACTATAGATTTTGTGCTTTGTGATTTGAGTCGAGTTGATTGACACTTTATTGTGATTTATCTTGAGTCAACTTGTGTGAATATAAAAGTCATGACTATTGACCATGTTTTATTGGTCCGACAATACAACATGATTCAACTATCTTTCTCCACTTTCACAGTATGGCAAAATTTGGAGCAAGAGTTATGTTGGAGTTATGTTGTGTTGTGAATGGATCTAGCAGCGGACCTTACATTTGTAGAGCTCCAACCACATATCTTATGGGTTTTGTTAAAAAGAATATTGATAGGGTGTGCACTCTAAAAGTTGGAAATCATATCTCTTTTTGTTGAAGTAATTAGTCGCATGAGGATGATGGCTCCGATTAGCCATCGAATTTACAAAGAAAAGTCAGATTTTGAAGGGTTTAGAAGCTTTATAATCCAAACTTAATAACATATTGATACATTCCTATGCAAGGACTATAGAACGTCAAATCTACATGTTAAAAAGTTTAAGAGGGGCATATGCGAACCTCGTTAGAGCTATATGTCAAGTCATGTTGGCAAGAAACAGTCATGTCTATGTGTTGAATGCTTTTTATGTTGATTTATCATAACATTTCAATATGTGTTAAATGCTTTTTACCATGGCTCGTTTTATGATGCTTACTTTGCTTTCAGGAGCACTTGGCGGTACTGCTATTCTTGTTTAGTTGCTTCTTGTGTGCCTTGCGCGTGTTGAATTGATTGGTTGTGAATCTCTATTTGTTGTTCTCTGTGCAGACTGTCCATGTTCGAGCTTTGTGGACTTCTCTCTTTGGCTCTTGGACTGCCAATGTTGTTGCTATAGTGTTTTGATGCCTTTGTTGTTTTGACCTCGTGTATGCAAATGTTGTCGACTTGGATTACCGGTACTGTGGCTGGTGTAAATAACTCTTCCGCTGCGAGGTTGCGTTTCTTAATTACTTTCTTTTGCTTTAGATCAAAAGTTGTCTAGTCGGCTACAACTATTTGTGCATATATGCCAATGTTTGCCTTCTTCTATACTAACTGTAAGTACATTGTTGCAGTACAACAAACCCCGGCTCCCGGAGGTGGGCCGGGGTGGTAAAGAGGAGCGAAGCCCCTAGAAGCAACGCGCTCCTACGAATGAGGAGCCGTTCACCAATCAAAATTGCTTATTTTTTTTCAGGCAATCTGCTACGACTTATGTGTTGCATGCATTGGTTGCAGGATTGCGCCAACGTTGTATCTTTTTGCGCGGGACGTGCATTTGCTTTTCATGCCTGCAAGTAGAAAATGCTTGCAAGGGGTGATGGTAGACCAACATGTATAGTAGTAAAGTTGATAGTTTTAGTAGAGATAGAAGTCTGATTTGTGAGGCTAGAGTATTGGTGTGCATCTAAGCCTAGTGATCTATTGTGTTGACTATAAGCAGTAGCACGTGTATGTAATGTCGCAAAAACAAAGACAATGATAATGAGATAGGATGTAAGGTTAGAGATGATAGCTGTGCGTTTGGGCTGGATGTTGGATCTTATGATATTGTTGTTGCATGGTGGTTGGAGTGTGGTTTCGGTGTAGATAGTGATGTAGGCTGCTTTTAGTGCAGCTGCTAGATGATCTGTAGTAAGTAGTGGTATCTATAGTTTGACGATTCTACCTACATACAGATCACCTCGCCTAGCTCACCCAGATGCAGCGTTGTTTGTCAAATCCATTTCTACAACTACTACTCCACATATCTATTCAGCACATATACAATTATGCTCATTTTCTGCATATTAGCTTGTTGATATCCCCCTAAATGCATACTCAGAAACACCCTACATAATCTTACTAACCACCCTATGTCTCCAGCCTCCGTTGCGCTCTTGTTGCGTTGCCTCAGCTCTCCTTCGCAACACCGTCGTTAACTGTTAACAAAATGATACTTCCTTCTTTGTAAATTTGACTCTATAAATGTTAACAAATGAAATACAACCATAATATGGATGATAAAACTACACATCCAATTACATTCTTCTCTCTCTCACCATGCGTTTAGGCAAGACATAGGGCAACGAGGCTGGGGTGGTGGCAGAGCGACATGGAGGCAAAGAATTGATTCCCAAAGCTTGAATTTGCAAGCATGTAAAGCGGTCAAGGTATTTGACCCAACACTGTTATGGTAAATGTTTCTATTACTATATACTCTTGTTTGTCAATTCCGGCCATATTTCACGGAATGAGATTGTTTAAGATCTCTAATTCTACTCAGTTGTAACCTTCAAAAGAATCTTTGAAGAGCGTAATATTGATTAAAGTTTTGATTATGTTTGCAATTTTATGAATGGTATTCTCTCACAAGGACTCTTCACAAGGATTCTACACTAACCAAGCCAGTTCAAATTCTGAATTTACACACTGGACATGACCGATAAAAAGAGCATCTGAGGCAATCCGCAACACTCTCCAGGTAGAACGATCAGTTAGTTACATGTGAGCCGATTAGTTTTTGGAAATAGTTGGTTCAATTTCAAGAATAGAGGCAATTCACCAAAATAAATGGCTAAAAAATAATTATTTTTAGTATTCATAGATAATATATACTGGATATAATCTTAAAAAACCAGTTGCTTTTAGAAAATAGAGGACATTGACCGTTGGCTCATAAAGTCTCCCGAAGAGTGATCCGTGACGAACTACAATACGACGACAAACGACGGCGAAGGGCGACGGCGCTCTTTGACTGTAATAGTGAACCCGGGCACCGCCGTCATCACTGCCCGGGAGGGCTGCCCTCCCCGGCTGCCCGATGAACCTCAACCGACCCCGTTCCGCACAACACCCGCCCGCCCGCGACGTTCCCTACCACTCTCGCGTTCCCTTCAACTGTTCCCAATCCCTTGTTCCCCGACTAGTTCATAACCTGACTAGTGACTAGAAGTAGTGACTAGAAGGCTGCATCGCGGTGCCGAGTCGCCGAAGCAGATCATATCTAGGCTTTCGCGTTTTTATATGATCAGGATAGTGTCCAGGTTGAAATGGCGTGGGAATCTCACATCGCCTATTTGTGGCCTCCGGGATTCCGTGGTCCAATGGTCGAGGCGCTGGGCGCTGCGTCGATCAGGTGCAGGAATCCTGGTTCCTTTATTCTTCCAGTGACGAATGAGGCTTCGATCGATGATCCAGGTGAGAGAAGGAACTGATTACAAGGCTGTGTTTCTGGTGAACATACTTACTGTGCAATTGGCTGCAGAGAATGCTTTTCAGATTAGAATAATGTAGACAGATATAGCCATTGCTACAGTGGAGGTGCTCTTTGTTGGTCGAGTTCGACCTGCGCTTGATCTCTAGAGGTACCGACATTGAGTACTATATTATATTGGGAGGATTTCGTCGAATGGAGTGGGACAGTGCGATTGAGATCTCATGCCTGATGATCGGAGGCTGAGTTTTCAGCCACTGTGGATTTGGCAAAGCTCCTCGGATCCTTGCATGGAATGAGGCCAGAGGCACGTTCGTGTCCAGCCATTTTTGCAAGTAACGTGGCTGTTTTCGCTCTGCAGCCTTCGGAGGACGTTTTGGAGTAGGTGCAGTGTCCTGGAGGATTACATGAGCGGACTGGGGGTGTTTGTGCGTGCGAGTATTGTTTCAGGTGAAATGAACGGGTCGAGTGTTATTTTCTGGTATGAGGGAAGCTCTAAAGTTGTCGAGGTTTCTAAGGAACTTTTGGGTTTTTGGAGGAAGTGGGAGGAAGGGTGGAGAGTTCGTTAAGAGGATCGCACGGAAAATTGGTCTTAGTAAGACAGTTTTTGCAGCGGGGGTGTTTTCAACGCTTTATGCTGTACCTGAGGAGCGGGGATACCTGGCGCTTAATTGAAGAAAGAGAATCGCCACCTTTTGCTTTGCCTGCTCTTTGAGATTTCCGGCCATGACCGGTCGGATTCTGCCAACCAGCCGAAGATCCAATTACGGTGCGAAGTACGTGATTAGCACTTCATCGTGCCATTAATTGTGAGTAGTTACTACCATTCTTTGGTTATTGTTTCCTGTCTTTCATTGAAGCTTTTGTACAATATTATAGAACATCGGCCATACTATCTGGAATGCACTGTGACTACCGTATTGTGCATGGATACCAATCGCTCGTGTAAGATATATGATCAACCAGGCCAGCATTTGACTGAGCTCCAGACATATTAGTTATGTTGTCTTATATCTCCTTTTTGAGTAGAATGTTCGCACGGCAATACAATTTCAGACAAAATACCCCGCATGAGAGAGAGTAACTTAGAAAGGATAACCCTAGAAAGCGCTAGGTACCAAATTGATCTTTGGTCCTGAAACCTGTTGAATTGTGAACCTGGGTGAGATGATATTTGTATACAAATATATGCTTCAATTTGAGACATGGTCAAATTGGGTTTGTTTCCTCGTAAGTGTTCAGCAGACCGTCTCGCATCGGAAGCGATGAGTTGCTTGTGACATGGTTAAGTAGTTACTGGTTGCTTGTTTGTGAGAATTCATCAAACACATGTGAAGAAAATTGTCATTTCCTATGGGTACTTCTATGTAAGTCTCGGTTGTTGTTTGATGCTGACAGAACATGTTATGTATATCTCTACACAGCACTGGGAAAGAACTAAGCACTGTCGTAGGTTTTGGTTCTCCAGGAGCTGCTATGGCTGACGACTCCGGCATGCTTGACTACCTCGAACTTTCATTTCGTTCTATTCACAAGGTAAATAGCTTGGTGAGTGGTGGAACGCTGGAGATAAACGGGAATCTGTGTAGGAATGTTATAAGCCACGAACTGCAAGTCCTGTTTGACTTTTTGATGTTAAATTGGGAGAAGCTACTCGTCAAAGATATCGTTCATGACAGAAGGCGAGTGGCTCTGCTACAGCTATATGCTGTAATCAAGCAAGCTGAAAACCTGGTTCAGCAGTGCTGCGAAAGTAACGACTCGACATGGCCGGAAAGGGCACTTTCTCTGCGTGCGATGAAGGAAGATGTCCTGGATATTCTTCTACACCTCCGGTGGTGGAGATCAATTTTGGACATGGTCATAGAATCAGCTATGAGTCCGCTGCCGAATGCTTCAAGTACGCAACTCATCGAATCAAATCGTCTGGAGTGTGCGAACCGAGAATTTGAGGAAATGTTGAATTTGATGGCATTGTTCGACATTATGGATTCAAGCACGATCGACGAAACCAAAAGGAAAGGAGATGTGAAAAGGAGGACGGATACGCTCCAAAGGGTCCGGGATCAAATGGGGCCTGCGTACGCCGGTGAGCTTGGTACAAAGGAGCACCTTGAGTTCATACTATCGTGGAGTAACGTGGAACCAGAGTCTAGCATGAGGCCAACTATCTCTGGATTAATCAGGACGCAGCGTTTGGACAATTTCATCTTCAAAAATGTTTTGATGAGGTGCATTGAACTCTATAAAGCGGCTCTGGAAGACAAGAAATGTTTAGTGAATAAGGCTTTGGATGTAATGGGATCGTTCATTGGTGAAGCTGGATCAAGGGAGCACCATGCGTACCTATGCGCAAACCAGGTGTACTCTCTTTTGACGGGAGAGGAAGTAGACGGGATTCCCGAGTTGAATGAATATAGCGTAAAGTGCACAATAGGACAGAGTGCCTTTGGAGTAGTGAATCAAGTGACATGGTGTGGTTTGGATTGTGTTCTGAAACAGACTGTTCACAATCCAAAAAATTCAGAGCGAAGCGAAGTGAAGTCCTTGAAACGCTTTTCTCACCCCCACATTGTTAAATTTTACCGCCATTTTGTAGATTCCCCAGGCGATGATGAAATTCACTCTCCTCAGTCATCCATATTGATGGAGCGAATGCCTATCAATTTAAAACAGCACATGAAGAATTTGAAGGACAGCACTTCAAGTTCAAGCTCACCAATTTCATCATCAAGTTCCACAGATGCTCCGTTTTCGGAGCCTGTTGCGGTTGATATAATGCTGCAGATGGCAAAAGCGATGTGGCATATGCACAGCAGACATGTTCTCCACGGAGATTTGAAGCCTGGCAATGTCCTTGTGAGACGAGTGAGTCAGGAGGAGCTGCCTGAGCTCTCTGCTCAAGGCTACGTGCAGGTGAAATTGGGTGACTTTGGACGAGTTCGAGAAATCACATTGAGCTCACATCCAGAAGTGCGCATGCCTCATGAAGCGGGAACTTCTGTGTATCGTGCTCCAGAATTATCAGTACTTGATCCTACTATCAAGAAATCTGATGGCGGTGAAACGAAAGCAATTACGATTAAAAACCCTCATAGGACAGATTTGTGGAGCTTCGGCATGTTGAGCTCAGAAATTCTTAGCGGAGAAATACCTTTTAGTAGTGACCTACAAATGGGTACCCTGCTGGAAAACATACAGAAGAACGTCAGGCCCCGGATACCAGAAGATTGTCCGGACTACTTGAGATTTTGCATCGAGAGCTGTTGGAAGTATGAACCTCTGGAGCGGCCAAGATTCGCAGACATCTGGAGGATGCTTAGGATTGCAAAACTCCGGAGCTTAGGTCTCATGAATAACAATCGTGACTGGTTCATGTACAAGGGTCGCGGTAATCATGTCGTGGGTATAAATACAGGGCCAACTGTACTTTTAAGAGCACTACAGAAGAAATCGGAGAGAACAGCACAGACGAAGTCGGAGGGAACAATACAGATGAAACCGGAGAGAACAGCTTCTGACGGTCTTGCAAGATCAAGCAAGACTAAACCAGCAAAAGGGAACATCAGTTTCTTGATGTCGTTTTTTCTTAAACTAAGTAAGTTTCAGGCCATTCAATCTTTGAATCTCTTCCAATTTCAACAGGTAAATGTGGTTGTACAGGCAATGTATCTCTTCTAGTTATCAGCTCTATCTGTTCTCAACGTGTATATGCCACAAAGGCACAAATGAAACTTCAAAGCTTAGTAAGTTTAGAATTAATCAGCTAATCCATTCCCAGTGAATCCATATTATCAACTTGGTGTCAGATGTTGCTGATACTGTACGGGTTCTCTTTTTGCAGAAACGTTTGGAAGACCCAAGCTAACCCTTGACCAAGGTGTGTTACAACTTTTCAAGTGTCTCGTCCTTTGCATAATTTGGATTTTGAAACCACACTGTCGAGGTCGTCTCAGTTCTTTTCACAGTTTCTAGGTAAAGTCCTGGGAAAGAATCCCGGATAGTCACAACCAACATCTGACGATCTTACTTTGCTTGTAGAGATTCACTTCCTTTAATGTTAAATGAGTCAACTAGACAGACGGTCTAGAATTTGGTAGCTTTCGCTGATTCTTATAAATTATTGATATACTTCTTCGCAGGTCTGGACATTCATTACGTGTCACCTCATAGACAGCGATTTGTAAGATCACTAAACTTTTTACCACTTAAGACAAGTCGACTCACATTGCATTTCAGTTTTAATTACAAGCCTTCCCATTTCCTAGACTGTCCCTCTCGTACGTAGTTGAAAACAGTACATGAGAAACTTTATGAAGTTAAAAGTCACCAGAACTCCAAAACTTGAAACCATGAAGCACCGTAGAAACAGTTCAGAGTTGCTCTTCGTAGCCTACACATGTTTTCTAACTTTTGACTTTCTGTGAGCAGGGTTGTCTAGTAAATAAGGTTTGGCCTCCAGACAAGGTAACTTCTAACTTGAAACTAGATGTAATCTTCTTCGAAGGAAATGTAGGAGGAAGGCGAGCATTGTCCTGTAGAGATACATGGTTGCAACGTGACCGACCCAAAGTGTTCTGGCCGCGAGATTGGTTACCTGAAGATGTACATAACGAGAGAATTCGTGTCCTGGTGCTTGAGTATTGCATCTCGGAGACAGGGCTGGAAGGGCTTGTAAGTGACATTAAAAAATCTCTAATCTTCAGGTGCGAGCTTTAATTCAGAACCTCCATGATTCTTTCTCCTTGCAAGAGTTCCAATGAACAATTACTCTATTTCAAGCGGATCATTCATCATAATAAATTAAATGATGGAAAGTCATGTTGGTTGGGGTTCTCCTTCTCTTTGTGTTTGTAATAGTTTAATGAGGATGGTTAAGGCCTTGTGGTTTGACATTCTTTTATCAACATGGCAGTGACCGGTGGAACCTGAATGGTATCTGGGAGCGTCCAGTTGTTCTTGTAGGACACAGCTTGGGATGCACTGTCATTGAGGCCTTAGTCTTGGATCTTGAGGAGAATGCAAGGCAACGTTTTAGAGACTCAAGTGAGGGACCATCATCGGATTCTGGAAAGACGGCGTGGGAAGCTTCAAAAGCGTTTGTGTATAGTTTGAGGGGATGTTTCTTCTACGCTTATCCTAGTTATGGGCTGGTGAAAAGTCACGCTCTTCTGAAGGTTGTTTTTGGAGGCTTGACCTACTCAGATGAGCTATTCGGCGAGGAGTTCCAGGAGGGGTCTCAGAAGATTGTGAAACGTTCAGCAGACTTTTTGAGGGTAGCACAGAGACAAAATCCTCAAATACGTTTGATGTCGTTGATTGAAGGTGGTCACACGAGAGAGGTGAGCAATTTTCCTGTTATTTTTCTTTGAAACCTTGATAGATATATACAATGAAGCTCTTCCGAATCCTAGGCTTGGTGGATGGGAGTTTCACATGGTTATGTATGATGGTCAATTTACTGTTCATTTCACCATTCTAAGTTTAATTGTGAAAGTTGTATGACAAACGGGCTGTCTAGGATTTCTTCGTCGCCAGAGGCTTCGATATTGGAGGTTTCATTTGTCATTTATGAAATCTGTCTAATTTTTAACTTTCTAAATGTCGATGTAGGAATTCGTAGTGCAGAGATTTCCCGACTCGCCAGAGTGCGATCTTTCTATCGAAAACAACTTGGTGCTGGAGGATTCTAATCACATTGAGACATGCAAACCTGTGGATAGAGAACATCCCTCTTATCAGGAGCTTGTGAAGTTTCTGATTATCAACAGTAAGTCCTCGGGTCCTGCAATTGTATTTGACCTCTTACTAAAATCGAGTTGGTTGTAGAGTATGACATTTGAAGTTTCGCGTATATGGATAACCTTTGGAAGGCATCTAAGAGTTCACACGTACTTCTCTTCTTTTGCAGGTTTTAGAGTTAATCCTCCTTACAATGGTGAAGTTTTCAATCCAGACTCTGAACCCCTAGAGCTGTGAAATTCATGGACTGAGTGCGCAAATGTGTCCATTATGGCATCACGCTAAAGTGTGTGCGTTTTTAGGAGAAAAACCTCCACTGTACCACTGCACACTTACGTGTAGAAACACATCTTGGATTTAAAAGAAATTCTAGCAACTAGAAGGCCCGGCCAATCTTCAGCTGCCAGTGGTGAAACTGAGGCAGCCGGGGTTTTGTTTCACCTAATAATGCCAATCTTGACCATTTATTACATTAGAATGTAGCATGAATTTTAACAATCAGGCTCCATCGAAGTCAACGAGAAGTGTAGACATGACTGCGTTATAGGTGCATTTAGTTCTTGAGAATAGGGACCATCACATAGTTCCACGCTCTTGTAGACATTAGAACTGAAATCTCCATCCACCATCACGAACCAGCTCAAACATTGTGATGACTGCACCATGTCCAGCAAGAGAGGACGCAACAATTTTTAATTCAACTTTAGTAAGAGTTAAACCAATGCTAAAACACTCTCTGCTTCAACTTCCTAACCACTTGCATCCACCACACACACACACAAAACAAAACAAAACAAAACACAGCCAACCCAGCCATTTCTAGTCCAGTTCCTCTGTCTGAATTCCATCAATTCAACTAATTATTCGCCATTCCAACGAACTACAGATGCAGCAAAGTGGATACAGACAGCCTTCATCAGCATCCTGCAATTCTCTCGCGTCCATCTGCCAACCAGTCACCACCATCGCCGATTTCCTCACAAGTTGTCCCAGATAAACTATTCGGTTAGTCGTAAAATCACCAGATGATTAAACTTAAGCAAAGAGATCTGCGCCAGGCTTTAGTTTCCAAAAGAAGAACACACTAAATGAAAATTGTGCGGGTGACCGACAAAGCATCCTTCGACCCGGATCTTAGACCGAGCAAACCTGGCTTTCAGTCGGAGAACATTCGTGGACGCGTCTTCCGACCTGCCGACATTTTGCTCCGAACTTTCCTGGTCCATGCGCTTCCCTTTCATATCTAATTAGTTATTTGCAATTTGCTGCACAAGGGCCAAGGCACTAGTGCTCCCTGCGGCTGCTTGACAAACATAAGCACGATCATTCGTGTTAAGACTTCGGTAGTCTTTGCCTTGCAGAGTGTTTGCCAACATGGCCACTGGTGGTGGTTCAGAGTGAGTCCCGCCTTTTGCTCAGCGCGCTTGCAGTTGTACATGTTACTTTTGTTGATTTGAAGTGGAAAAGGTTTCCCATTGCGGTGAGAGAGAGGGAGAGAAACGGACAGTATGTGGGCTTGCCGAGTTTTGTCGGTATGGCTTGGGGAAAGTTTCGTAGGAGGAGCCAGGTTTCGTTGAGATTGTGCTGGAAGCGGTTGGAGCTTTGGAATTCGGATTCGAGAGCAGGTGGTTCCTGTACAGTGCGCTAGCTTCACGTCGAACGTTGCCTCTGGTTCCGAGCATGATGGTGAGTGTCGTCGTTTCTAAGGTTGTTGCTTCCGCTAGTAGTGAAGGATTTGAAGAATATTTGCTGGAGTCGTCTTGACAATCGCAACATGGGTAAGGAAGGCGCGAATGACTTTGCCGAGAGTCTAGAAGGGGAGATTGAATGTGTCGGTCTTTGGTTTCTTGACCTAGTAATGTATAGTCTTTGAATCTCCTTTGTGTGTGGTCTGACATATGCTCATCACACGGTCTTTGTTTATGGGTAGATGTGAATACCGACTTCGGCGTTCTGTGGAAACCGGGCAAGGTGAAGCGTGGAACTCTCTACAGTAGAAACCCCATGTGATCGATGTCCCCGTTATCGGTGAAGAAGTGTAGTTAGATTGTAGGAAGTCCTACCCAAATACTCTGCGTTTTCATCAGCCATGGCCCTAATAGACTACTCGTACATTGACTACCTCGAACAATCCATCTCTTCCATAGACGTAGTGCAGCAATTATCTAAAGACCAGAAGGTGCAAGTGAACCCTCGTCAATGCGAGTATCTAGCCGACAAGCTCACAGAAACAGGATGCTTTCTCCGGGCGAAATCCGACAATCTCATCTCTATTCGCGACATCGCCGATATTCGACGCAAAGCCCTCTTGCAGCTGCATTTCGCGGTGAAGCGGGCCGAAAAACTGGTGCGAGGTTGCTGCTGCAAGACGGAACCATGGCTCGAAGCAGCAGTGACTCTGTCACATATCAAAGAGGACATCAAGGACATTCTTCTAGATCTGCGATGGTGGACGTCGATGATTGACATCGCAATTGCTTCAGTTACGTGGATGTCCAGCGGACAGAAGATCGTGTTGGAACTTCTGAGATGTGCCGAAGAGGATTATGAGAAGCTGCTGGATAATCTGCATTCGAGCGACAATGGCCTGGATAGGGCGGCCAGCAAGGATGAAGAGCTGCTGCTGCGCAAGGTGCGGGAGGTGGAGAGCTTGTTTGCTGGCGCAGGGAGTACTCCCGAACAGAAGCACGATTATCTGCTGGCGGTTCATGTGCGGTCCCGGCTGGAGAATTTGGAGGCAGAGACCGTGGAGGAACTCAACGAGTACGATGACCCTAAGATGATTGGAATTGGTGGCTTTGGCGCTGTCATGAACGTGAGATGGTTTGGACGCAGATGTGCTCTGAAAATGTTGAAACAGAAGTGCAAGACGGAGGCCACCAGTCTAAGCGAGTTCCAGCATCCGCACATCGTCAAGTTCTTTCGGTACTGGGAAGCTCCGTATGACCCAACACCCAACGGCACGCCAAATGCTTCATCCAGAGACACACCCCGATCTGACAACTCCATGCCGTTCCATGTATCATTGCAATCGCACATATTGATGGAGTTGCTGCCGATGGATCTCAATCAGCACTTGGTAAAGCTGCGAAACATGGTGAACTTCACGGTTGGGGCAAGGCGAAAGCCTGAGCACACCCGAGGATCGCCACTACCCGAGGACGTAGCTCTTGATGTCATTCTCCAAATGGTAAAAGCAATGTGGCATCTGAACAGCAAAGCTGTCGCCCACCGGGACTTGAAGCCCAACAATGTGCTTGTTAGACCAGTGAGCGACGATGAGGTACCTGAGCTGAACTATCGAGGGTATGTGCGGGCGAAGTTAGCAGATTTTGGACTGGCGAAGACGAGAGCCTTGAGCTCGGCTCTTAGCACCCAGCCTGTCGTGGGTACCAAAGTTTACGGTGCTCCGGAGGTCTTCAACCAGGACATAATAAGCGATAGGAGATTTCCCCGGAAAGCAGATGTGTGGAGTTTAGGCATCATGTTCTGTGAGATTCTCAGCGGAAAGCCACCATTTCCTGCCGTGGAAGATCAGACGATGCCTCTCGGAGAGCTTCAGGGTAGAATAAAAAAGGGGTTGAGACCTCGATTACCTGAGAACTGTCCAGACTACCTGAAGTTTATCATCGAAAGCTGCTGGCAGCTCAACCCTCAGGACCGACCAAACTTCACAGATTTGTGGAGATTGGTAAGACTTGCTCAAGTCCAGAACCTAGGGCTTATTCAGAAGGACCACGATCTCTTCGCCTACAGGACTAGAAATGGTGTTAGAAGTTTACGTCCATTCAAGAAAACACCTGCCGATCCTGCATCTGACCCACTAATTCATCAAGGAGCTCTGGAAGGAGGGCTGTCGAAGGACAGCGCTGGAAGTTCCATATGGTGGATTATGATCCGGTGGATCTCCTACAACCTTGCGAGGAGTAAGTTTTCCAATCTTTCTCTTTGTTTGAGCATCAGAATTTCGATTCACATATTCTCCATCTATTTTTTTGCTGCACCTACCTTAGTGCACGAATTTGTCTAAAGCCGAGCTTGACAAGGATATTGTGCAATCAGAAGTGTTGTTGTAAGGTCTACAATATGTTACTGACCAGCTGTTCACTCGTTACTTAATCGGATTAGTAACCACAAGGAAATTCAACTATCTTGGACATGTGCCTCAGAGGATCCGACATTCCACATTCAGAGTGCCAATAGACGATGTTTGAAAAATGGCTCAGAATTAGGAGTGTGGATGCTTTCAAAAGTATGTCTTCAGACATTGATGAACTGATCATACCGTATGTAGAAAATAGGCGACTGAGGAAGACTTCATGCTACCTATGCATTTACCTCATTTTTGTTGTTTGGTCAGAGAGATGTTCCTTAGAGGTTCAATGAATGCCTAAGACATCCGCTCGGTTGAGTTGTGTTCTCGGTATTTACCGATCGTTATGTTGACAACTTCTGGTTGCAGGGCGAGACCTTAGTTTCCAGCGGGGCCCAAGCCTCAAGCGGGGATTTTCAAGAGCAAGTGAAGGTCCGTGGTAGCCGCATTTAGATTCATCTTTGAATTATATATTATATTTCCATTTATCAGTGCTTCAAACCAACTAATGGCATTAAACAAACACATATGTATCGAGGGAGAGAATCAAATGGCATACTGAGTGTACTTATTGTCTTAAACATAATTTTCCAGCCCTTCGGATGACTAGTCCAATTTCTGCTTCTTGACGTCTTCGCATGTTCATGTTGCTTCTGATTTACAATAATAACACCATTTGATATTTTGTGAATTTGTTGTGTAATGTTTCTGCAGTCTCGACCTCGCGTTCTCAACCCGAGTCCAAACCCTTGGTAAGTATCTATATTTGAGAGGTCGTCGAATAAACCTGATTATCTCGTCTTATTCTCTCCCTTCCCTCTCAATCCCCCTGCTTGCATGAAAAAGTATGTCATTGTTTCACTCCAAGCTTTTTTCACATGTGGCATTTTGTGACAACCCACCCTATCTTTGACATCCTACTAACTTGCTTCGCGTCGTTTGATACATTGCATCATGTCCTTAGCGGTTGCAATACCATGTATTTCAAAGTCATTCAATCCATTTCTAAGCTTCGTTGTGCTATTCCTTTCTTTACTATGCAGGGATACCTTGTGAATCAGATGGGGCCACCTAACTTGGACATTTCTAGTTCAAAGCTGGATGTGATCTACTTCGAAGGGAATGTCGGGACGAGGAAAGATATGTCTTGTAAGGATACGTGGGTGCAGAGGGGCAAGCCCAATGTATGGTGGCCTCGAGACTGGTTGACCGAGGATTTAGGAGGTGACATTCGAGTGTTGCTGCTTGAGTACAGCATCTCCGATGAAGGTATAGAAGGGGTTCTGGACCAGTTGCAAAGGCTCCTGGTGTTCAGGTACAGATCCTTGAGCTTGGAGTAGCTACATGTCACGTTCGTGCATGAAGATAATAATGGTGCGTTGTATCAGAGATGCAAGCGAAATAGTGACATACAATCAGGATTGCATGAGCCTCAAGAGTTCTTTTGGAGGTGTGAGATCTAATCTTTGCTACAATAGCTGGTTAGGTTTTCGATCGTCTGACATTCTTTTGTATGTTGCAGTGACCGTTGGAACCGGAAGCACACCTGGGAACGTCCGATTGTGCTCGTGGGACATAGCTTGGGGTGTGTCCTGATTGAGCACTTGGTCGTTGCTCTTGATAGAAGGGTTAAGTCGATCCAAACTCTGGAGGATGAAGTTGAGATTGGGCGAGCTAAGGTGGCGGAGGCATTTCTAACAAGTTTGGCAGGATGTTTCTTCTATGCTCCACCATGGACAGGGTTGGTGCCAAGTGAGGATCTTCTGAAATATGTGTTCGGAGGACTCAATTACTCAAGAGAGCTATTTTCAGATCTGTGTTTGGATTCTCCAAAGCTGAAATTGCTTTCGGAGGATTTTGTCCGGGCGAAAAGGAAACACATGAAGCTGACGGCTGTGATAGAGGGTCATCACACAAGAGGGGTAAGCCTTGGTCTCTCTGTTGCTGAAATCCTTGACTAGTTCTTAGTACTGAGATGTTCTGTTTAATATGGAGTGTACGGCATATGGATTGTTGCAATAGTGGTCGGCGTACATACAGTTCAAAGTCTTAGAGTACTGTATTAACTGAGTATTAATCCAAAATACTTATGAGGTTGACTACATATGTATCAGTTATAAATGTAAGGTGCGTTATGTCGACTGAATGATATTGCTTGCATTACAAGTACTACGTTTTCATTCAGTACTTAATAATGGCTTGATTGAGCCTGATATGGAATGTCGTATGCTAACATTCGAGTGGCCGAATGCTGTTGCAGAGGACTGTTGTGCCACCAGCCTCGATGCAAGACTTTGAAGGCACGGTTGTGGATCTCGTGGATTCGAATCACGCAGATGTTTGTAAACCCACAGACAAGCAACACCGAGCCTATAAAGAGGTGCTGAAATTTGTTGGTGACATTCTGGAGAATTCAAAGGTATGATGTCGATCAGTGAAGTGACTTTGCCCGGTTTATCACTTGAAACTTCGGGCAGTGGCTTGTCAGAAAAACGGCTCATTCTTAACAGATGACGTTTCCAAGTTGGGAGTTCATTTCGAGAGATGTTATTTTATGCAACGCCAAGTTAGTTGTCTGCATTTTGTTGTTAATGGAGACATGGTTTTGAACATTCTGAGTTTTTTGTAACTCTAGTCATATCTCGGTGCAGGCCATTCAGCACCCGGTTGATGATAAACAACAATACTTGCCGGGAGATGCACAGCAAAATTTATCTGATGGCAAGCAGCAGTATTTTTCTGACGAGAAGCAGCAGTATTTGTCAAGCGGCAAGCAGCAGTATTTGTCAAACGACAAGCAGCAGTATCTGTCAACCAGCATTAAGCAGCAGCATTTGTCCAAAGAAAAACAGCAGCATTTGTCTGATGACAAACAGCAGTATTTGTCTTATGGCAAGCAGCCTGCTCATGACATGCGAAATCATTATAAGTGATTTAGAATGCATTTCGTCGAAACATCCGGACTTCAATCTCGCTAGCATACTGAATTAGTTGTCATGTGTTGTACAATCACATTCTGCGTGGCATCTCGAATTGTAGTTGTAGCTAGTGCTTGTGATCAAAGAATCATTTAATAGTTTGCTGTTACGGAAGAGTACAACGTACTGTAATTTGCCTGTTTTAGTATTGTAAGTTTGGGACTTTTAGTGGTTACTTAGTTGCCCTGGAATTAAACACATCGTATCGAGAAAGTTATTTCTCTGTCGGTAGAGTAGAGTAAAGATCCAAACGGTAGGGACTAATCTGTACAGGGGTTTGATTTGAGCTACCATTTAATATCTGGATTTTTTGAAATGAAACATGTGATACAGTTGAATTTGTTAGTTTTCTGCTAAAAAGCATTATTGGAAAGATATATTTCACTGAGCGATATATAATTTTAATCAGGATGGTTTGTCAAGATCTATTCACAACGACATACTATATGCCACGTACAGAACAGGTACATATCTCCACACTACCAAGACTGAACAGTTCGTTTTGTACAAGCCATCAGAATCTGTTGCACATTCGAGAGCATGATATCGTTAGTACCCAATTGCAACACGAAGCGCTCTGCCTCACTAGAGTGTTTTATGAGTGTACAATTTTGCGGGGTAAGGTGCTTGCAATGAGCTAAATACCTTGCAATCAGATGCATACATCAATTCTATTCACAAAGGACACCGAAACACACAGTAGTCGAGAGAAATCCTTCTGCAGAAAAAGCAGGGATCTATTGAAACAGTGGGCACTCCACTTCCCGCACAACACTTGTACACATCATCTCTGTGTGCCACCGAGTAGATTACATGGTTCAAGGACCTGATATACACGTACATCTATTGTACTTTGCTCAACAACTCTAGTGCCCACCGCTACCTGCTATTCGATTCCAAGTGTAGCAAAATGAAGTTGTGAAAAAATTATGATGATCTTAGTCATTTGACAAAAAAATCACTAAGAGATCAATACCAACGTGGTTGATATCAATTCATGGCAAGAGACCAATTCCAACCATTCAGCACCAAAAACCTGAAGAACTGCCCAGAAAACTTAAGCAGCAGATTTAAATGCCAGCTTTTCCATGTGATCCTTTCTTGGAAGTTTCACTTTCGTTGCCAAACCTACAGCTTCCAAGCCACGAATGACCCACCAGGTTGGGTCCAACTGCCACCATTCCAGACCGTGACGAGCAGAGTACTCAAACGCATGATGGTTGTTATGCCAACCCTCCCCGAAAGCAAGCAGAGCTACCCACCTGTAACAGATTAACGATACACATATTTAAGCAACGATAGTAACACCATGAGAAATAAAATGAACAGCATCGACTACGGGTGAACTGCTGAAGCTAATTTGTGTAACCCGCAACAAACTATCACATCTTTAGTTTCAACGAAAATAGTCTGTTAAAAAGTGCAAAGAGGCATCAGATTAGTCCTACTATCCTGCAAAATCATGTAATTAGTCATTAAATGAACAGTGGTATGCGAGAAATGAACAAACGTACCAGTTATTTCTTGATAGATCACCAGTGTTCCATGATTGTGATCCCCATACATGTGATGCCGAATTAACAAACCATGTAATATGATATACCCACACAGCCCTAACAGCCTGCAAATCCCACGGACATCCACACGAAATTCATCAAATTGTAGGCAGAAAATCGAACAAAGTATCAACTAATCCAATGAATTCAAGTCAATACAATCCAAAGAGAACACAAAGACTTTTGCTTGATCCAATTCATCGCAATAGCCATAACCAATTCAAACACGGCAATGCAACTAACAAGTAGGATCTGCGGGAAATTACCATGCCCCAAACAATGTAAGGGAATCCACCCAAGGCGTACAAAGCTGCGCCCATCATAATTGGATGAATAGGATAAGTCTTCGCAATAAAGTTGTAGAAAGGATCCTTTTCCATGTCCCCAACGTTGTTCTTCGCACCCACCTGTCAGCAAAAACGTCAAGGCTTGTAAGCTACATCTTCCACCATAACATTGACTCTTCTTGTTGACAAGCTGAAATAAAACTCATGTTTATATGGAATGGCAATCATTTCGAAGTATAATAGGAAGGTGAGGCAATGAACTCACTCTTTCTTGCGTTCTGCTATCGTCGAGCAACCATCCCATGTGACTATGCCAGAATCCTTCATACGGAGTGTGAGGATCATTCTCTGTATCACAATGTGCGTGGTGGTAACGGTGTGCGCTCACCCACTCGGTAGGGTCGCCCTGCGAAATTCAACGCCATGTTTAGCAAAAGTCCACCGATTACAAACGCCAAACAGAATACAACCCCAATCTCATTGCCGGCAAACTCCAGTCAAAAACTCCATACCCTATCTTAACATCACAAAACACACCTCAACCTCTACAATGCTCCAGCCGGCAAACTCACCTGAATGGCTTGCACGCCACAATACGCGAACGTGTACTCCAACCACTTCGGCACCTTAAAGCTCTTATGCGACAAGTTCCGGTGATAAGATAGAGTAATTCCCAGCATCCCCGTAATCACATACAATCCTACGAACAACCCGAACGCGTTCCACGAGAATGTGGCCGGCGCAAACAAGCAGAGCCCGTGCATGAGCGCCATAAACCCAGCATACGTCAAATCCTTCCCGGTCCACTGCCGATTCTTGAAGTAGTTCCTGCGCTTCCTCACCACCACATCCGACAACCAAATCCTCGACGGCGGATACTCCGTCCCCTCCACCAATTGCTCCGGCGCGGCTTCCTCCAATACGCAGCTCACTCTCCCCACATTCCCCCCCGCCAATCCCTTCACCGCCACCCCCAGCAACTCCCTCCTGGGCAACACCTCCCTCCTCAACCCCACTCCCGCACTCCTCCGCGCCACCACCCCGCACGGCCGGTACTCCACCGGCGCCCTCCGCACCGCCCTCCGCAACGACAGCCCCTGCAATCCACACGGCGCCACCGTCGCCGACATTGCCCCCGCCGTCGCCATCGCTCCCAATCCCCTCCTCAATGAAAGCTACAACTCACCGTGCTTCCTCTCCAATTCAAAAGACGAAACGTAAAACTATTGAAAGTAGAAGAAGAGAGTAATGTGAGCAATGTACGGTCCCGGCGCTGAGCTGCGTCGCCGAGAGAGGAGCAGCAGCAGCAGCAGCACACAGAACACCCGGCGCTGCGCCGCGACTGCGAATATAAACCACTTCGCAACTCCTGCGTCGTCGTCCTCTTCGTCTCTCTCTTCGCCTCGTCGCCGTGGTCGCTCTCGGGTCCTGCTCTTGGGATAGCGATGGATCGTTGAATCCGTCACCGGAGCCCAAAACCTAACATCATCTAGTTCAGACCTACATGTGTTGTTGAAACATCTAGGATTTAGGTTGAATTTGTTGGTTTTTAAGTGAGGTGACGGGTTTTTGGGAGCGTTTCTCGGGATTGTGGTGTTGATACACGGGTGAGGATTGGAGCGGGTATGGGTAGCGAGATTAGGGGGCTGCGTATGTGGCGGACAATTCTGCGACTGTCCGTAGAGGAGCAATGATACGGCGACGAGGTGGTGTCGTTGCGAGGCGGTTGGTGTTATGACGGGTATTCCAGGGTATTGGAGCAGTTGCGAGTTTTTTACCCGGAGGGTATGTGGCGGGGGCGGTTCAGGGTCGGTGGGAGGGGGTCGGGTATCGCGTGGTGGTGGAGGAGAAACTATCTGGGGATGTGGGGGAATGCAGTGGTGCCGGGTGTCGAGGATATGCTTTCGGGGGATGTTTTTGGTGTTGAAGTGGGTTTGGAGTTGGCTGCTTCTCCGGCAACGTGTGGTTGTTGGTTGAGTTCCGCTGGAGAGTGGACATCGTCTGCTGCAGCTACCAAGTGGAAGAGTTTTGTTTGTCTGCATAGTTTGTAGGCATCATGTCATAATTACTTCATGTGATGATGATGGGAATGACTCCAGAGATGAGAAACTCTCCACTAAATGTTGGTTGAGAGGGTTGGTGGTTTTGCTAACTTGCTACAGCCCACCCTCCATAAGTTGTGGAAACTTGCACTTCCCATAAAATCCATAATTATACTAGTAAGTGTTGATCGTTAGCAACTTGAAGATAATTTGTATTAATTTACCCCTTCTTCAATAAATTGATCTTAATATGTGTCAATTTGAATGAAAGCAAGGCTATGAAATTATATAACTTGAATGAAATTGAGTTATGTTCATCATGTATTTTTATCTTCATTTATTCGAGTTTGCATCTTTAAATTTATATCCTTAATTTATATTAGTATTAATGTTTTTGAATCCAAAGTGATATAAGTGTTATTTGTAATATTTTTACGTGTTGTTTGTGTTTTTCACTTTTGCACATTGTTAAATTGTCTAATGTCATATGAATGTTATAAGTTTTTTTGTTCTCAAGTGTTAACATATATAGTTGGTGGAGTGTAATAAAAAGGAGCTTTTGGAGATTAAATTGTTGTATAGCAATGACAAGAGGGTCATAATTTTTCTACAAGCAATATCACCAATCCTTTCAACCAAAATTAGATGTAGATGACAAAAATGAAGGCTTCACTGAGATCGTAAATGATCGTATTTATATTCATTCGTCTTCATTCTAGAGATAAAGGCTTTAGGGTCTTTGAATGAAATCTCCTCCTTGCAAATTGCCTATTTTTTGTGTTGATATCTCGTTCATTGATAACCAATCAAAAGCCAAGTGCAATGTTCAAGCCTCCTCCTCATCCACTGCGTAATTATACTCAGACATCTCAAATTAAAAAACAAAATTAACTCCAATTAAAATGATGAATATGAATGGATAAAATGTTGAAAGTATACTTGTAGTCCTACTTAATTTAGATGCCGAAGCCTATATTTTTGCTTGAAGCTATAACTTTTAGTATAAAATTTATTTTTTCATCTATACTCATAGAGGGAGCATAACACATTTTTAAATTCATAAAGATCTCTTGTTTGAAAAATGCGTATCTAAATTCTGAGTGCAGGCTTCTAAATAACACAAGTAGAGAATGGAACATCATTGTGGCTACCAATAGAACTTCAAAGTTCTTGCTTCAGGATTTTGTTCAGGGCTCTAAGTTATGTTATGGCTACCAAGAATTCTGACTTGTGAGGGTTACGTAGCCAATTTTTGTTTGTAAATAATGGAGCAGCACTCTACTCATGTATAACTTATATGATGCCATTCAAACAACCAAAAGATAGCTTGCAAGAAAACAACAGCCTATTACATGGATGAGCATTCCTGGAATTCCAATCAGGCGAGGAAAGGAACGCAGGTGGATAAGCAAACATGGCCCACCCTGTAATTTAAGCCTTGGGCCATTTCATACCGGCCAGTTTGTGGTTGTTTGATGGTGGATTTCCCACTGCTTGTGTGGAAAGGTGGTGCTTCCACCTCAGTCAAAGGCTGGCTGTGTGTTATGGCCACAAACTGGAAAATGCCCCAACTGACATGACCATCTCTAAGTCATTGGTGCACATGATGACCGTCTCCATTGGTGCCTCCGCTGAACGCCTCTATTGGTGCCACGCTGACTGTTTCAATTGGTGTCCAATTCAGGCTTTTGGTTTCAATACCCATTGGCAGCCATCCCAGCCTTCTGAGAGGCTGCTTTCACTTCCCAACTCCCTTAGGGGTTTCCCTGTAAAGGAATTCAAAGCCCCCTCCCGTCGTGTAATTGGATGTTAGGAAACCTCCCGGATTTTTTCATGAAATTCTTCTAACGCCCCCATAACGCCCCCATAACACCCCCCCCCCCCCCCCCTAACGCCCCCTAGCATCTCCTATGCATGAAAACCCGGGTAACATGGGCAGCCTGGTGTGAGCAATGTTGACACAGGCGTTTCAAAGGAAGAGCCCAAGGTCAAAAGGGCTAAGAGGCAGGGGCAGGTTGTAAGGTGAGCCCTTCCAACCTGGGGCTCTTCATTTACATAATCATATATGAGCTTGTTGCAGTGCTGTAACAAATGCTGATTTGTTTCAAACAAGTCAACATTTTTAATCCCTAAAGTTGAAAGGCCTCAAAATTGTCAAAAACTCTCAAAATTACACTCTTTTCAATAGAAGATGTAAGTTTTTAAGTTTTGATGTATTTTTGGGGGAAATAAACGTAGGATCTAGTACCTTACTTGTACATGTAAATTTACCCCATATATTAGATTCAAACTCCTTACCGTTTGTGAGATCATAATGATCTAAGTTGAAAGAAAAGTTTTTTTTCCCGTGTTGCAAAATAGGTTTCAAGTGTTTCGTGAGCCAAAAAACCAATTTCAAAAGCAAACTGGATGTGAGGCTCTTCAAATTCTTGTTCCTAGATGAGTTAGGAATATGTCCATGGACTTTTTTCCTTCATACGACCTTTCATACCTAATGAAATGCTTGATTTTTCACATTGAGGTATGCTGAATTCAAATGCAAAGGCCCGTATATGATAGTAGAAAAGGCATACAGGGAAATATTGGATTGAAAATCTGAATTGGGAAATTATGCGTTCAAATTGTATTTACATGTTGAAAAAACAAAACTTGAAAAAAAGTAAAATCCCAATTTTTGGTGAATTTTTGAAGTTTATGTGATCTAATTAATTTTGGGCAGATTTTGAGCAGATTTCAGCATGCCCGAATAGTGTTTTCCAATTTTAACTACAGATATTTCCTAAAGTATGAGGAATTTTGAAGCATGACTGGTCTTGTTAGAAAGTTATAAAAATTTCCTATGTTGTGCCAAAGTTACAGCCACATCTGGTAAAATTTGACTCATAGGAGTTTGACCGGACCCGAAATCTTACGAAAACTGTTGAGTTGATGCCTTAGGGGTTAAGTTTTGACTTTTTGATTTATTCCTGGAGAATCTTGCACACTTGTAATGTCTTCATTGGCTTTCTACTAATGGCGGAATATGAATACTCTACTCACTATTATATTGGTCTACAAGTTCTACTTTCCAAATTACCTAAAATAATTCATTTTTTTCTCGATAAAATATTTGTAAAATTATATTTTAAAAGAGACCCAAATTTCAAAGCAACATTTTTTTCTCAACAAATTCTACCTTGGAAAACATGCCCAGATGCTTAAATTCTCGTAAATACCCCTCTATCTAACACAACACAATATATATTTGTTGGCTGAGGAATTTTAGGATCATGGGCCAAGATTCAAATTGGCTAACATTATTACGCCCACTCTTACTTTTATTCTCTTAGTTTTTTTGCATTATAGATTAAGGGGGTTTTAGTGCATGACAAAGGCAACTAAATTAGCTAACTGTATAAAAAAACCACACACAAAGGACAAGTGTAGCATGTTGAAAACAAAGAAAATTTTACTCTAAAAGATTGTTTTTGAACATTTCAAAGGCAATTGTATTCTTTTACATTTATTAAATAGACAAAAGAATACATGCGACATATAATTGAGATAAAACCAAATTTGTTGGTGGAAATTGCACCCTATTATTTTTATAAAGTTGAATTCACAAGAATGCTAATTCATATTTCTATTCTGGAAATTTTATTATTTACCAAAGTCCCAATCCAAACAATCAGATTAAAGGTTAATATCCATTCTTTGATCAAAAAAAGAAAAAAATATAATAAACAACTTTTCCAACTTTTATGATGGAAAGAAGAATTTTTTTGGTACATTGCCTAGAATAGTGAGAAAACTTTGATCTTTTGTAGAATGAAAATTTTGTACTCAAAGAAGTTCAATTTTTGAAAACCTCAAAGATGACAACATTCAATATTTATAGAAACAATCACAAAGGTAACAATGTATTTAGCATGGCTCTCCATATTGCCTACCAAACACAAAATTCCACTTCGGATACCATGATAATTTATTTAAATGTTCAATCACAACAAAAAACACATTCAATCAAAGTCATTGCCACATTTGGGCTTTTTTTAAGAATCTGGGCATGTACCTTTTCACAAGGCATGTAATCTGGATATGTATATATATAAATATATATAAGAATTTGTCATATAAAAAAATAACCTCAAATAAAATACAAAACTTCATAAATAAAAAAACAAAATTAGCTTGAAAGATTGAAAGAAAGATTTGATTGTATTTAATAATCAATAAAACATTAAACTTATGAATTAGTTAATTTTTTATCAATTGGTGTCATTTTAATGCATATAAATTAAATAATTTTCAATGAACCAAATGCTATTCAATCATTAATTTATTAAAAATGCTATTTTTAGTCCATTTGATATAATAACATTCATGTTAAAAATATTTTATTTAAGTTGATATTATCAAAATTTAAAGATATGATAATTCATTTAGTTTGTAGTATATAAAATTTTTAATTCTTAAAAAATGAATACAAATGTTTTTTTAAAATTTAAAATTTTTTAAAATTTAAAAAATATATAAAACATAAATCTAAATTTAAATATTTATGTTTATATTTAATATACATAATCCCACATTCTGCTTAAACATTCATTTACGATTTGATTTTATTCTATATCTTGGTTAATAAATATATACCAATTTAATTTCAACAATTAGAATGTTCTGTACAAAATGTGATATTTCCAAAAATTGAAAACGCTATATCACCAAGAACTTTTCACACCAAGACTATTAAAGCAACCCTTAAAACTTTTAAATACCAAAACCTATTAAAGCAATTGGCACGTTCTACACCAAACATCAAATTTATATGACTTTAAAAAGTCCTTTTGGCACAGACTCCTTCACTCACAAGACCCCGTGATTACGCAATGAATAAAATCCTGCTTGTTACTACCATATTCTTGTAAAACATTCTCAAATTAATTTAAATTGATGTAGCACATAAAGCAACTTCCAATGTTCAAAAGTCCAATCAAATTCATGATTTTTGATTTCTTCATTAAAGTTATGAATTGGATGCGATTATAAAATAAAAAATGCAATATACTTTATTTTGAATCAATCATCTAAATTGACATAAATCTATCCGCCATGAATTCATTTATGTTTTGAATTCATGTATGTTTTGAATTCAAATTTGAACTAGATCACATGTTCAAAAAGACAATATCAATTTTACAAAGAAATTGATTTTGACTAAATTCATAAGACATTGATATTTCTACAAGGTTCGTTTTAGCCACAATAATGGGCCAGAAAAATATTTTTATCCAAATTATATATAATTTTGTACATTTATAGTTAAATATCTCAAGCCTTACATGTCACTTTCTTTTTGCTTGAGGAATTTTACTTCTTGGTAGAATAGTTAATCTCAACAACTAATGATGTTGAGCTTTGCTAAAGTCATTGATCTGCACCAAACAAAGAAGAAAGCCAAGTTTGTGGATGATACAATATCCATGACCGGTTCTGCTCTATGTCCTTACAGTCAATAATTAGTTTTTCAACATTGATGTTGGTCATAAATGTTGTATCATCAATACAATCAAATAAGTTTTTGGCATTTCCAATATCGTCAATAGAATTCACGTGTATCTTAGTCTTATTTTATTTTAAGTTGGATTCATTTTTATCCTTAGAATGCTTGTGTGTAACTAAACAGAAATACTGAAGTCTTTAGAGTCTTTTACTTTAATTTCTTTGAATGTTATCTAAATTTGTCTTCAAATTTTATTTTGTGGTTTTAATGTGTAGAAGTTTTTCCAATCTTTTGTACCATTTTTGGATAGATTTGTAATGTTGGAAGGCATTGGAATATTTTCAATATTATAAATGTTTAGATTGTATGAAATACTTGGATTGCTTTCGATATGAAGTTGTATAAGGTACATAACGAGTTATAGCATGTTTCCATATGTTTGGTTTGTGGAGCTTATGGTAATTTTTCTTAAAAATCAAGATGAATGAAATTAAAGCTTTTAGGATTCAGCTTTATATTGATGTGGTTCCAAATCCCACAAAATGATAGGTTGTTCAATTGATCAATTAGAGTTATTTAAGGTTCAAGCCTTGATATAAATTTGGTCAAGAGCATCTAGTTTTATGTTCTTTAATTACAAAAGAATGGCAATCAATGAGCCAACAATTTCTCAATATTTTGGAGATTTTCAACCAATCTATAGGGTAAGCTAGGAATTTATACATGTTGTTGATTTGTCATCTTAGCATTACCAAATCAATCATTATAGAGTATAGCAAAGTGAATGCACTATGGTTAATAATGTCTAGATGTCATATTCCTTATTATGGTATTGTTTATACATTTGATATACCACTTAATAATCAAGAATACAATCTAGGAGGTTCTAATCTAGTAGTGATTTTTGTGCATACTTTTGTCTTAATTTTTTGACAATGAAAACCAACGCTTTAGATAGAGGCAAAAATATAAAAAATGAATTATTTGGAAGCATCTTGAGTATATTCTACAACAATAAATTGAATGGACCATAGAAAATAAGTTTATTAACGGATATGCTTGGACATTTAATTCAAATTACAATGTATTTGGATTGGGGTGACTAACCAATTGTAGTCGAATAAGTTTATTAAGGAAGGACTGCATTAAATTTACTTATAAAAGGATGCATCAATGTGGTCTATAGTATCTGTATTGAAAAAATGAAATTTTCTACACTTAGTTTGATTTAATACTTCAATATATATTGGCAACTTATGTGGATTGAATTCTATTGGATTTGTGCCAATTAAATAAGCATTTCCAATCATGGTTAAAAGAAGTAGATTCTTTAAAACACCTTGACAACATTCCTCAATGGTATATGGTATGTAGAAAATGATTTGTCTACACACTGGCCGCCAAAGGTCGTTTAATGAAGTTTGAATACTCTCATTCAAGCTAAAGCTTGGTAATCATATTAAACATCATTTTTGATGGAGTTCTTTCTTGAGATTTATATAGAGATTCACTAACGTGGTTTATATAATTATATCTAGGAATATCTCAGAGTATCATAGATTACTTTGATGTATCATCTTTCGAATGCATTATCAATTTGTGTAGGTGTGACACTGATACCATTTTTTTTCTTTGAAAATACTTATGATATCAATGGATGTAATTCATCACAATTGATTTTATTTTTTGACCACCACCTTATGATTTTTCCTTGAATTCAAGTTTAATCTCAGGATATTTATTATAAATAGAAAAATACCATGAGCTATGAGCGTAGAGTTTACGCTCATAGCACATAGCTCACTGCTCACGCTCATGTCATTGCATCCCTCAATTTATGAAAATTTATATTAATTCGACAGCCATTTGATGAAAGCTCTCTGAGATCTAATTCCTCATTACTGTTTAACCAAGCTGTGTTCCTCAGTACTGTTTAACCAAGCTGTGTTCCTCAGTACTGTTTAACCAAGCTGTGATGATTTTATTGTTATTGTTTTAATTTTTTGTGCAAGGTTATATCACAATGGTTCCTTGCAAGAATGAAACTATGATCAAATTGAGAATGCTGAACAACCCTTGGAGGGATGACATGTTGGTTGTAGAAAAATATTTACCTTCAAAAAAGAAAAGTAGCTCTGGATTCATTATCCTTTGCCTTGTGGCCATTGGATTAGTGATTAGAGCAAACAAAGATTACATTCAAGATATGTTTGAGAATACTCAAGTATGAACTCCTAAATTCAGTCTCATCATCTGATAGACAGTTAAACTTATGCTTGCTCTGATATCGTTGCTTTAGTAACTTAGAGGCTGGCTTCGACATATGTCGATAAGTTTTGCTCAAAACTGGAATCATTCGTTCAACATTTTGGAGAATAAAATGCAGAGAATTAAGACGCATCTTGAAAACTTGTTGAAGAATATTCCAAGTACTGTTGCTGTTCTCGTCGGAATTTGGGAAGTGGTTTATTGATTCAAACTTGGACTGGACCTGGAACAGATTGAATTTTCTTTTCCACCTTGTGAATGATGTAACAGGTGAAATGGTATTTGGCATTTAAGATAAAACCAGGCCTGATGTTGCAGAACCTGTTACAGACCGTTATTAAACCTTATGATCAACGTGAATGTATCACACAAAATAAAACTAACATCTTACATCGCTCCACACGATACCTAACCTACCACACTTCCCTGCATTCTCCAGCAAACTTCTCCTTTGTAAGAGTTTGCAATTCAATTACTGGCTAGTTTAGCACATTTGAGCACACTGTCATGCTTCTTTGATCGAAGTAGTTTTATCTTGCAAAAGTTTCCGTCTGATGAAAAGTCCGAAATTAGCTTCAAGACTGTTGATTAAACCTTCATAGCTATGGGGCCAAGCTAAGATGTGGAAACATTGTGAGGAAAGAAGGCTACTTTTGTTCGCAGCGACAATGGCCGTCACAAGACGAGTCTGCTTCAGCGGAGCTGTTGAAGCAAATGAAAGGCATCTCACGCTGTGACATTCTCACACATGAGGTTCAATTTTGACTGGGCAGCTTGGTGACAAAATATTCTTAATGCTCTGGTCCATGTATTATGCACCATTATATGTGTAAGAATCATCCTCCTCGTTAGACAGGTCTTGGACATCCAAACAGGCTGTGCAGGTAAGACATCCACCGAAGTGTCCTCGTATTTCCACACTACGATTTTCCATGAGAAAACTGACATCGACCATATATACCACTGGGTTCCAAGGGCTACATGATTCACTAGACAGGGTGGTCGGGAACAGGTACTTTCACGGATTATGCTCACCAAGTCGGTAGTCAATCATTCGATGAGCTCAAGGTATATCCATGATTGGCACAAAGTTCACAGATGATTCATTAATTTACTGATCCAATTTATCTTTGCACTTGGCTCAAACCACAAGTCGTCTTCCATTTAAGGGGAGTACTACCGAGTCATCTACAGCTCATTGTCCCTCGCTTGCAACAATTTACAAGTGCATCTGAAATTTTGAATGCATCTTCCTCCTGTACTTCGAATTGACACTCTAGATACTTGAGCAGTCGACCCATGTTTGACATATCATTGTAGAAAAGAAGGTGCGAACGTCATGACGAACCTTGGTAAGAACACGAAGTCGGTCATTCATAACTGCATGTTGCACAATGCTAGCAGTGCTAGGAATAACTGAAGTAGGCTAAGAACGCAGGGGAACCTGTAATTGCAGACAAATTTTTCCAAGTCAATCCAGGGAGTGAGAACTTCAAATTCGAAACTCCATTGCACCAATTCTCCTTCGTGATCAAACCAGCGGTTTTCGACATCACAACTAAGAGGCTCATCCTTGGACACGATTCTGCATTCACGAAATTATTCACATGTAACTATTTACAAGTATTTTAAATTATTCACTGGTATTTTAAACGCACCTCCCTCCTGTACTACGCGTGTCAATGGACCTGGAAAAACTAGCCTCGGCTCAATTAAATAGTTGGAACCATCAGATTTATACGTGCACGAACGTGTGCCATTTCACGATTGTCCCACACAACCATTGTCTGCATTTCCCTAGTTCCCAAGTCGCCATTGACAGGTGCGTCATTGGCTCCTTGCAGCAACTTGTCTACTAAACAATTTAGTTTGTAACGAATCCATGTACTGCCCTTGGAATCCGCATCAAAAAATGACGGTAATCACTAAAACACATTATATTAGAACTATCAACTGTGCAAAAAACATTAAACCATAATCATGCAGACAGGAAATCGTCACATTGTACAATACTTGCATCAGTGCATCGAACGGAGCAACAGGAAGCTGACCATGTCAAGCTAACAGTCTACAGAGCTGCTGAACAACACCGTACTCTCACTTGTTAAATTCTCACTGTTAAGCAAAGACAAACACGAGGGAATCAGTTGACACGAATTCAAACCTAGAAAGAAGTACGGCACTTGACTGAGTCTAGGACCCATGTGCCCATGGCTGCTCATGCAATACTTTTTGTACGTATGATCAGTTTCAAAAGTGAACATCAGCCAATTGTCAAGGCCCAAGTCTAAGAAAGGTAGTAAAAATGAACGTGGTTGGTGCACGGGCAGGAAACTCACGTGGTTGAGCTTGACTTGGTGGACTTGCTCTGAACTCACGTCTCCTCGCTTAACTACTGTCCCAGAGCCCAACGCAACCCTGCGACTGTAATCTAAAAGCATGTAACCAGTTACCCCTGAAATGCAATTGTAAACAATATAGCCGCGGATCTATATCACTGCTTGGTGCGCAAGAGTGTTTCATAACTCTCTCTGTGAGAGCTTTGAGAGAGCGAGGCTCGTTTTGTATTTTTGCCCAATAGCAGGGTGTTGAGCGCTTGGAGGTCCAATATTGGACCTCGGTGAAGATCACAGATTGCTGGACGTCTGGTTGTCTTCGCTAGCTGCAGGCGGGTGGGTTGGAATGTTCTGTTTAGTTGTTATGGCTGGGGAGTGAGCTGGCTTTACTGCTAGTTGTGTGGGTGAGTGGTGGTTGTTGCGGCGATAGTAAGGTGGAGAGGGGCATGGTAGGTTTGAGAGAATTGCGGGAGGGGTTTCAGGTCGAGGATGTCGAGTGGTGTGTTAGCTGCGCGCTTAAGTCGTCTCCTATGACACTCTGATAAGTAGATCTCCTGGAAAAGATATCACTACCTAACAGTTATTCAACAAACTCCTCAGTACATAACTAGATTCTAGCGCAACAGAGCTGCTATATTATTTGCCGCAAGCCACATATATTATAGAGTGTTCAAGAACGTACACCGCTCTCACTGTTTAAGAATGCACGGATTCTCCACGAATTCACGGTGACACCACCTTACACCAGCACTACAGTGACTTGAATCCTTCCACCGGAGTCCTACTGGTTTCCAATGTATGCTACCTGAACACAGTGTTAATTCATCTTATACTTCCTGAGTATGTTGATACTGGGTTAGCTAAATTAGGCTTGAGTTCTAACTTACCGTGACAGTCTAGTATACAAAGCGAGAGCGAGAGAGTGAGCGAAGACGCGGACCCAACAGTGTGGACTGGGGTAGAATTAAGGTGGTGATTAGTCTACTGTTTTAGGATCTTTTTCCTGCACAGTGATTTGGTTGGTTTTTGAATTAATTCATATTTTGAAAGTGAAAGCGAGTTCAACTGGAGCACCGCTTTCGATGTATGAGCACACTGTCAGGTGCTATTTGGTGAGGTATTTGTCTTTTGGATCCAAGGAAATCAGGGAGAAGGTTGGGGAGCATTCCGTTCCAAATTGCAGATATGTTCCGCGCAAGGCATTCACATATTCGACATGTCGTTGTTGCAGATTCCGGGTTTACTTTATTAAATGTGCATTTTCATTCTCAACACTGCGGGGGCTGCATTATCGTGAACTACCTTGGAGCTTTCTGAAATTTATATGTGATGTGCTGAGCTTTGGAAGACTGGGAGCAACTTATCTGTGTTATTCATGTGATCAAGGGCAGCACTTTGTCATATTCCCTATAAGGTACTTTACTCCCCGACGTTGTTGTGAATCACAATTTGCTCCATTGTGCTTCAACTGTGTATGATGGTTGCATGTCTCTTTTACTATGAGCCAGTTGCGTTAAATTGTAACAATAACACTCCAATTGGCAGCTTCATCGTGGTCTAAGTTATTTCATTCCTTTGTGGGCAGAATAAGAAACCTTGCAACCCAGTTCACCAATCAAGACGATGATTTGATTGACAGCTTCACAAGTCGTCATGGCCGACCCACTTTTCACTCCCGCTGTGGTTGGAGCAGTTGTAAGCTTGTTCTTCACAGAGGTGATTGATGCAGCCAAAAGTGCCTATCGATACAGAAAGAAATGCAAGATTGTATTAGAGAGCGTGAACAAGCTTCAACCACATATCGATGCAGCCAGACGAAATTCAGCCCATTTGGAAGAGGCACAAGCGAATTGGTTGAACGAGATTGAGGGTCTTCTGGTCAAAGCAAGAAGTCGTGCCATAAAAGGTAGAGATGAAACAAAATCAGAGAAGCGGAAAAGAGTGATGAAGGTATGGCGTTGGGGGAAGCTGCCAAGTGAGCTTATGGACATTGTCCAACAAATTGAGAAGGCACAGCAGAATGTAGTCTTTGTGGCTGCACTTGAAACTATCACATACATGAACTCCCTGAAGAACAAAAAGTCATTTGATTTTGTTCCTCAACCACTTCCACCTCATATTGTAGGAGTGGGTGAAACGTTCAACAGACTCAAGGCATCTGTACTTGCAAGTGAAGTAAAAGACAAGCCGAGCTACCTTGGTTTACATGGAAGAGGTGGAGCAGGGAAAACAATGTTGGCAAAGATGTTGCATAACGATGAACAAATCATAGAGAAATATGGAGCTCATTCAGTTTTATGGCTCACCACTGGACTTGATGCAAGAGTATCTGATCTATACAAAACGATGGGACAGTTCTTAAAGGATGGAGTATTTGAGGAAACTTATGCACATCAGAGCCTGAAAGATCAACGTCGTTTCTTGTGGAATGCATATTCCAAGAAGAAGGTGTTTTTGATCTTAGATGATGTGTGGCAGGAGCCAAATGAGCAAAACCATGAAATGATGTATTGGTTGAATATTGCCACAGCTCCTGGATCAGCAACTTTGATCACCACCCGAAGTACTTCGCTGCTCTCCAGAGTACATGCTGAATCAGAAGTTGTGTTGGGTCTTTCAGAAGAGGATAGCTGGAAATTGTTTTGTGCTCATTCATTTTCTGAAGGCACTCTTCCATCTACAGTCTCTGAGGAACTAGCCAGAGAAGTGTGTAAGGAATGTAAAGGGCTTCCCCTTGCATTGAAAGTTATTGGCAGTGCCATGGTGGGTAAGGTGAATGAGGAAGAATGGAGTTCAGCTATATATGATTTGAAGCGGTCGGAGCCAATATTAGATTCTACGGTGGATGTTGAACTCTTTGATCGCTTGAAATTGAGTTATGACATGTTGAAGGGTGATGTGTTGAAGACATGTTTCTTATACCTCGCAGCCTTTCCAGAAGACTATGAGATTCCAACAACAACACTATTCAGGATGTGGAATGCTGAAGGATTGTTTGGATCATTAGATGCCAAAGATGCAAGCAACAGAGCACGAGCGCATTTGGAAATCCTTGAAAAACGCTCATTGATTCATTGGAATCGAAAACGGGAGTATGTTCAAGTGCATGACATTTTACGTGATCTTGCATTGTACATCATTGACAAAGCTGGGCCTAGTGAATGTGCAAGCAAATGTTTTTTTCACCCAGGAAAGACGTTCAAATCATTTCCATCGGGCAAGTCTTTGCAAGCCATCAAGAGGATGTCATTCATGAATTGCACTATATTTGAGTGGCTAGAGAAGCTTCAAGCCCCTAATCTTGAAGTATGTTTACTTTCTGGGATTATTTTGGACACCAATGTATCCAAATTCAGCGGCTTTCAAGACATGACAAGTTTGAAGTACCTAGATCTCTCACATTGTCACTTCAAAAGTGAAATAAACCTATTCCGTTTTAAAGAATTGGATTCTCTTACAAACGTGGATCTTTCATTCAGTAATTTGTTGAAGGAGCTCTTAGAGAGCATCGACGAGTTCAATAGTTTAATTGATTTGAACCTAAGTGGATGTACATCCTTGAGGGAACTCCCAGAGAATATTGGCAAATTCAAGCATCTCATACTATTGGATCTAGAAAGATGTATATCCTTGGACAAGCTTCCTGAAAACATCTCTTACTTGAAGAGTCTAGAGAGCTTAAATCTAAGACATTGTGAATCCTTGAAAGAGCTTCCAGGGAACATTGGCAATTTGAAGCATCTCACATGGTTGGATCTACTAGGATGTAGATCCTTAAAGAAGTTTCCTGAGAGCATCTGCCACTTAGATAGACTAGAGGATTTGGACCTAGCAAATTGTGATTCCTTGAAAGAACTTCCGGAGAACATTGGTAATTTGAAGCACCTCATACGATTAGATCTACAAGGATGTAAATCCTTAGGCAAGCTTCCTGAATGCATATCCAATTTGGAGAGTTTACAAAGCTTGAGCTTATGGGGATGTGACTCTTTGAAAGAACTACCTAAGAACATTGGCAATTTGAAGGGTCTCACTCGGTTAGATCTACGAGGATGTGAATCCTTAGACAAGCTTCCTGAAAGCATCTCTAACTTGGAAAGTTTAGAGGACTTGGAACTATGGAGATGTCAATCCTTGGAAGAATTTCCAAAGAACATTGGAAATTTGAAGCATCTCAGACAACTCAAACTAGAAGATTGTAAGTCCTTGGACCAAGTTCCCGAGAGCATCTCCAACTTGGACAATTTAGAGGGCTTAGATCTCAGTCAATGTGAATCCTTGAAAGAGCTTCCGGAGAACATAGGTAATTTGAAGCATCTCACACAGTTGTATCTACTAGGATGTATATCCTTGGATAAGCTTCCTGAGAGCATCTCCAACTTGAAGAATCTAGAGGCCTTGGACCTAAGTCAATGTGTATCTTTAACGGAACTTCCAGAGAACATTGGAAATTTGAAGCATCTTGTACAATTGAAGCTACAAGGTTGTAAAGTTTTACAACAGCTTCCTGAAAGCATCTCCAACTTGGAGAGTCTAGAAGGCTTGAACTTATGGAGATGTGCCTCTTTGAAGGAGCTACCTGAGAACATTGGAAATTTGAAGCATCTCAGACAACTCAAACTAGAAGGATGTCACTCCTTGGACAAACTTCCTAAGAGCATATCCAACTTGGAGGATCTAGAAGGCTTGGACCTGAGTCAATGTGAATCCTTGAAAGAGCTTCCGGAGAACATTGGCAATTTGAAGCATCTTACACACTTGGATCTACTAGGATGTATATCCTTAGACAAACTTCCTCAGAGCATCTGTAACATGGAAAGCCTAGTGAACTTGGATCTATGCAAATGTAAATCCATCGAGGAGATTCCGAAGAACATCGGCAATTTGAAGCATCTTACACAATTGAAGCTACAAGGATGTAAAGTCTTACAACAGCTTCCTGAAAGTATTTCCAACTTGGACAGTCTAGAACGCTTGAATCTACAAGAATGTGAACCCTTGAAGGAGCTTCCGGGAAACATTGGCAACTTGAAGCATCTCTCAATGTTATATTTGGAGGGATGTAAATCTTTGGAAAAGCTTCCTGAGAGCATATTCAATTTACAGAGTCTAGAGGTCTTGAATCTAAATCATTGTGAATCATTGAAGGAGCTTCCAAGCAACATTGGCAACTTGAAGCATCTTAGACGGCTTGATCTACAAGGATGTAAATCCTTAGACAAACTTCCTGAGAGCATCTCCAACTTGGAGAGTTTGGAGAGCTTGGACCTACGAGGATGTGAGTCCCTAAAGGAGCTTCCGGAGAACATTGGAAATTTGAAGCATCTCATACAGTTTTATCTACAATCCGGAGAACATGGGGAAAGGTCTTATGCTAGCAATAAGCAGTGAGCAAAGAGTAGAAAGTGGTGATTGAAGAGCAGAAATAGACATTTACCAAACCTTGTCAAAATTTAAAAAATCCCTAATAGGAAGGGAGTGTTTTACAACTATTATATTATTTTTAGTATTTATTGTAAAATTGCAATGAGTTACCATGGAATTCCATTCTAGAAATGGGAAATGAGAACATGTTGACACAGTTGAAAATCTTTGGTAATTACATTCCACCTCGTTTTGAAGCAAAAATTAGGATTGATATTCTGGTGATGTCACTATACAATTGAGTCAACTCTAGCTTGAATTATCTATCTCATATTTTATTTTTCATATTTAGGGTCCTTTTTATTATTAGTTGTTCATTACACAACATTCTTATAATTTGATATAATTTCATTTAAATTTTTCTTCATTAGCCTTACACTTTAATGTTCCTTCTGAATTCTTATATCTTCTTCTTTCAATATTTTTGTCATGAATCACTTCTCTAAAACTTATTCATTCCAATGTTATTATTAATAATTGTTTTGGAACATAATCATTTGTGTCTCTTTTTGCAAATGTTTTATAGTTCCTTTGTCACCTTTGATCTTTTTGTGGAAATTAGTTTTACTTTTCTCTTCAATTTGTGACTTTTTTGATTGTTTAGTTTGTGTAGAGTTATTTCAAAAGGCATATGTATTTGACTTCAATACCATGAATTTTGATTAATCATAATTTTATTTGCTTATGTTAAATAGTATAGCCATAGAAGAGTTTGATGGTCTCTCTATATTCGATGTGTAAGAGTTTCATGGTCTCTAAAATCAAATAAAACAAATTTTTGAGATGGAATGATGACAAAATTAGTTTTCTTTGATTGTAATACCACCAAGTTCTTTCACAATAAATATAATAAAACCACCAATTTCTTCTATGCCTTCTTACTATTTGGAGTAAATAATAATGTTAGAACAAAATCAAACCCATGATATCTTCTAAAATCTCAACTTAACTTTAAAGATACCTCTTATACTAACTTTCTGAATTTTATACTATAAACTTATTATTAATGCATCAATATTAGAAACCCATAGAAAGTCTTCACATACAAAATGCATCATTAACAAATATGCAAATTTGGTAAAAGAACATGAATCCAATGCTCTAATGGTGAGCCCAAGGTCATTAGTAAGACAAGAAACACATGTGATACAAGGTACACTAAACCTAAAACAACAAAACAAGGTTGTAAATTTGATATTGTACTCTAAAACGCAAATTGCCGCAAGTCAATGGACATGTTGCAAATAAAACCACTTTGCAAAAGTCAACCTTTGATAAAATCAACTTTTTACCACCTCTTTATAAAAACAAAAATTTAAAAAACAATAGAGCCTATTGATAAATGTAATACAAATGATGAATTGTACATATTCGTCGCAACTCAAATGTAAATTTACAAAAAAAAAGATTGTAAATTTGATATTGTGCTCTAAAACGCAAATCGCCGCAAATCAATGGACATGTTGCAAATAAAACCACCTTGCAGAAGACAACTTTTTAATGAAAACACTGAGAGTACATTCATATCAAAGGAAGAGCTTATGAGGTAACATGATTTTAAATTCATACTGAGAGGTCTAGCATAAACCCTAATCCAATGTAGCATGTGACATAGAAAATGAATTATAGCTTCTACTCTTGAAGGATATATTCTATCCTACATGGATTCAAAAATTATAATGTTTAGATGATGGGAAATGATAGTAGAGGTCATAATATATACTCTTTCAAACATACATCTTGAGAAGACCAAATGACTTTAGTGTGATCAAAATGACAAATCATTTTTATCATAATATCAACTTCATGCATATGACACAAGTCTTTTCAATCCATGGGCAAGTTTCCATTCATCAAAAATCACAAAATATATGTTATATATATATATATATATATATATATATATATATATATATATATATATATATATATATATTATGTCTCTTCACTTCACATGTGTCTCATGTCTTGGACATGTCTCGGGCAAATGTTGGGACATCGTGAATTGTAGATCATAAGACTTGTGATGAACAGGAACTCGGCTGAAGTGGCAGCATTGATCCGCAGTGCTTTCATGCCATAGATTTGCAGTTACGCACCAGCCTCACTACCTCCTGCTGCGACATGTACGCTGCGACGATCCACGTCTGAATGCAACAATTAGAGCAATAAAACTTCAGAGAAATAAAAAATTCACAAAAATTGGGAATAAGAGAAATTGAAGGAGGAACGAGAACGTCCGCAACGTGCCAAACCAAGCAAAAACATCCGAAAAACTTCTCAAAAGAGATTTGGATAAAAGACCAGCACACACACCACAGCTAAGGCCTCTAAGGTTTCCTCTTTGTCATTTGATAGTGCGATCCCTGATGACGTCAGGAAATGAACCCGTCCTTTTGCCACATTGCAAAAACCTCTGTATGCCCTCTGGTATTCGGGTCGAGATCGAAAGTCCTCTGGAATGGAGAAATGCCTCTGAAGAATGGGTGCCAACGTATGAGCGGCACACATTTCACCGTCCCTCTTGTCAAATGCTCCCTCAAGTACATTCTTTAAGGTGAGCCCATTCTTGCCCTAAACAAGACATATTCCTTTGATTAGATATAGATAAGTGATTACTTACTTGCTTTTCAACATTTAAGATAATAAAGACAATAAAACAAAAGTTTCAAAGTGGAGTACCTTAAATGCCAAAATGGTATCAACTTGATCTGATGTAAAGTAAACCTCGGAAATGTACAAAGGACTACCCAAGTGGCCTCCACGCGCTCCTGTGCATCCTTTTGTCCACCAAACACTAACAGGTCATGCACAAAAAACTTCATCGTGGACATTACCTTGTGGTCAAGTGTTGCCAACCGATTGGTGTAGTCAATCTTTGAATTGCGCAAGGTTGAAACTACTGCCATCACTTCAACGGAATCTGGATGTATCACACAAGGATATACATTGAATTTTAAAAAAATAAAAAGATTATAATTTATTTTGATGCCTTCAAATTCAAAATAGCCTCAAATGAATTTGCAAAGGTCAAACTTGTCTATGAAATAGAACACTTACAGTTATTCTCTGCAGCAAGGCAAAGAGCTCAATTGTCAGATCTTAATTCCAGGGATTCTGCATCCTTGAAATCAAGCCTCATGTCTTCCAGCCCTTTTCCATTGTTCATCTCATTCTTGCTAAACTGCAACAGATTGATTCTACTCATACACGCTGTAAGTTTATCATTAGAAAGGATCAATCTATCATCACCAAGATCATCAATTGCCTCTAGAGTGAATGAATCCATAGCATTTGCAATGGAAAGGGAAGACAGGTCCATAATGAAGTTTCTATAAAACCAAAGTGTAAAACCAGAGTGTTCGTATGTTCCACTACGGCCTCATATGCTCCACTACAGCCTTGTATGCTCCACTACGGCATATCCAACGTGCCGAGAGACCATGCCATCATAAGTCATAAGTCAACAACCATATACTTGGGAACAATGGGCGCTCTGAAAACAACAACGGGAAGGCTCAAATAGATCAAATGACAAATAGAGGAGGTACCTTTCGCACACTACCCCATACATTTCTGTCTGATCATGCTCCCATTATATTTGAACTCTTGCCTAGTAACTCACCTACGGCTAGATCCTATCCACTGAACCCAACTATACTGCAAGACGAAAAATGTCGCCTCAAAACTACTGCACGAGCAGACACCAAAGAGACGCAAATTGGAACCTTGGCAAAGATGGGTGGTCGGGGCGCTGGAATGACCGTAACAAACAAAAGGAGAAAAGATACAGAAAGAACGACGAAGGAGCAGACACTTACCAGATGCATCCGCAAGGCCGATCGGGTCATACTCTTTCGCGGTCTTACTTCACTCCCCCTTTGACGATCGAGTCATCGTCCTTTGCAATGCAGCAAGGATGGAATACCACTAAGGAATTGCGGCAAATGTGACAGAGGAATATCGAAGTAACTTGGCAAGCTGGATTGCACAAGGCGATAAACGCACGGCCAACTTCTTCAATGCAAATCCACCTCGTTGCTCACGCACATGGAAATCCACGGAGCTCTCTAAATACTGGTTACGAACGAGGATCGAGGCTTTGCCCGTCCTTGCCAGTAACCCAAGCCCTGCCTGCGTTAAGAAGGGCTAGGCAGCCCAGCTCACCCGCTCGAAGCTCGCTCACCCCCAAAGTTAGGGTTATTTTATACATATGTACATAAGTTTCTAATAAAATTTTCCATATGTACATATTTTGACTCATATGAATTATCTGAAAGTCTTTACATACAAAATGCATCATTTACACATATGCAAATTTGCTAAAAGAACATGAATCCAATGTTCTAAGTGGTAAACCCAAGGTCATTAGTAAGACAAGAAACACATGTGATACTAGGTACATGACATCCAAAACAACAAAAAAAAAGATTGTAAATTTGATATTGTGCTCTAAAACGCAAATTGCCGCAAATCAATGGACTGTTGCAAATAAAACCACCTTGCAAAAGACAACTTTTTGCCACCTCTTTGTAAAACCCAAAATTAAAAAAATAAAATACAATAGAGTCTATTGATAAATGTAATACAAATGATGAATTGTACTTATTCCTCGCAACTTAAATGTAAATCAAACTAAGATAACAAACAAAGGTTGCCATGTTACAAAAATCAACTCTACACTCAAGTAACAAAATACATGAAACCTAAAATCATGTGAGAAAAGCACACTTCTCTTCATCGAGTGAATCATATCTTCCTTCTAGGTCCCTCCAAATACGAAGTAATATTCCTGGCTTCAAATTTGGGAATTGGATGATATATCATCAACGAGATATGGTAAAGATTAATAGAAACTAGCAAGCCCAATGTAGTACGACATTTGGATGAGATAACTTCTAGTAAATACCGACAAGCCAAATTAGAGTATAGTAATAATTCAACAAAGAAACACGCTCTAACACACTTATTTGGAAACATCTAACCATTGTACTAGCATATTCCGGTGGCCAGATCCGGAAACGGACGCTTTAAAACTGCGCGCTTAAAGCACATCCATGAAGCACCATCCATAAATAGGAAAAAATTGCAAAAAATATTGTAAGTAAGTAATCAAATAGTAATCATGGAACAATGAACTGAGAGAAAAATTAAAAAGAAAATGCGTTTGTTTCTAGCCAACAACTACTTTACACCAAGAATAGTTGTAGTTTTTAGCAAAAGCAAACGGAGATTCAAAATTTTTTAGATTGCCAGCATTAGTTGCGTGACTCTCATCAACACTAATTAAGTAAATTTTAACAACAATTCCTTCTTCATTGCAACTGTAGAAGACAAATCAACCACGAGATTTGCACATCAAATCAAACTATGAATTGCAAATCAAACTACCTGGAGAATCAACAACATCAATTTTCTTCTATGTACGCGCTTCTTTACAAACTCTTGAAAACGAATACAAAAGACAATCCTTGCCATTTACTAAAGATTCATCTCCAAAAATGAACCCTATACCATAACTTTGAAACAAAAAAAGGAGAATCTAAGTCAAACCCAAAATCAAAGTTTGGAAATGCAACAATTTCAGTGGAAGATTTTGATCTAGAGGGACGACAAAAATTTATATAATCTGCTCAATACTCCAAATTTAAATGACAATGAATGCAAAAAAACTCATAATGTTCATCAAATAAAAATACACACAAACATTGCAAAACAAAATGATAATATACTAACAATTACGCCGGAAATTGCGGCCCCATAACACACATCACCATTGCACCACTCAAAACTCATTTTAGAAATACATCTTACAATTTGAAATGAAAAAACGACATCACACCTTAAATTTGCCAAGCCAACAACCCCTGAAATAACAACCTCCGCTCAACAATGTGGAAAATTAGTCATATCCGGTAAATATTTTTGCTTGAACCGTTTACCACTCATGAACAACCCCATTTTGAACTATGCAGTCTAAAATTCAAAACAATTTTTAACTGAAACCTATAATTTTCAACTAAACTAGTCCTAAACAACCCCTCAATCTCAACATTAACAAGTGTCAAAATAAATAACACAACATCCTAAAATGTAGCAAAACTCCCTATATTCCAATGCACAACTTGTGGATAAAAATCACAAAGTGAGTTACCATCCAAACTCCTCTAATTGGGCTAAATTTTCTTTCTTCTCTCAATAACACAGTTGCTAACATCAACAAGGACACCTTCTATTATTAAAACAAGTTGGGTTGTATGACCAAATTAATAGGATCAATGTCGTTGAACATTTTTTTTATTTAAAAATAAAAAGTAAAAATACATATATACAACTCAGTTTTCCTCCTCGAGGGATTCCAGTGCAAAACGGTCGAATTAAACAAATCGAGCTTATTGTAATATAAGGTTAAGTATCCTAAAACCAACGACTTAAGCAACCTACATTATTTTTAGATCATTAATTAATAGAATGATATTTTTCCCATATTAGAAATTACTTCTTGCAGAGTATGCAATATTTTACATGAATTATTTCTCAATATTGAAGTTTATACAAATTTTCAAAGTGAAAAGTACTTCACAACCCATAACCGATCACATGCTCTAATGTAGAAATGACGTACATTTGTTTTTTCACAATCTAGAAATCAGACTTGATCGGTTTTGGGGCCGTGGTTGGTATTAGGACAACGGACAAATGGAAACATCCTCAAAGCGGAATCAAGTCACGGTAAAGGAACCCCAAAACGTCCTCCGACACGGCAACCGGTCCCCCCAACACCGAAGCCCTGTCTCTCCGAATCGCTTCAGCTTCACGCAACGCCTAACTCTCGTAACTCCAGACCATCGACCACTTCATCTCCTCGAAAACCTTCAAACCCTAACTTTTACACACACACAGACAGACGCACAGTCACAGATTCACACGTCGAGAGATGTTAAAATTCCGGGTGCCAGGCTTCCGATGAACCAACCACGTCTTCACCTGTGTTGCTACGGGGATAGATTTCCCCTCGAACGTAACTCAGGCATCCTCAATTGCATGCGTGGTGTTCACCTTCGCTAGCTCTGTTTTGTTCAATCTGGTTTGTTTTCTAGGGTTTCGACTTTCGACATCCTAGGGTTTCTCTGCTATGGAGCGCGGGAGGGGAGGGTAGGTAGGGAGGGAGGATTTCGGGGCGGTGGTTTGGGTTGAGATGGTTGGTTTCGGGTGGGAGTTTTGGTGATTGTGCGGTGTGGTGGAGATTGGTGGGAGCACGATGGAGGCGTCGGGTGGGGCGCGGTTGGGGTGGAAGTGGATTCTGGAGAAGCTCGTGGACCTGCCGAATTTTGGACTGGCGTCATTTACCCGTGCGTGTTTCTGGGAGGGGGTTGTGGAATTCGGCTGTTGGAGTGGTTTTTGTAATGAGGGGCTTGAATTGGAGGGAGGTGTTTCGTTCGGGGCCATATCGTTGGCATGTTGATATAGTGGGAATTGATTTTGTAATTGGATGTTTATCTGTTCTAATACGGCGTTGGTGGATTAGTGGGAGGGATGCTGAATTTTCGTCCAGGGCGATCGTTCGGTTTAGTTGTGGACTTGTAGATGTGAAATGTTGGGTTGTTTTTGGTATGTATCCATTTTTATGGAATGTTGTGTGCATGCAGAGGTGATCAAGACCTGTGTGCCAGATATAGAGGAGCCGCATTGTCGGCGTCTCTTGAAAAGAGTGGCGTTACGGAACCTGGAGGAGATGGTTGCTATCAAGCAGATTGACGAACATGCTATTCCTCTTATGAAGGAGCTCACTACACAAGACTCAGGTGCGGAATCAATCGGCTCGACTGTCAAGCAGCGGTTTTACAAAGAATTGTTTCTACGTGTGCAAACAGAGGTGAATGGTCTCTCTTTCTCCTGGTTGGCATGTGCATCGATGGGGTGAAGGGCAGGGGTGAAGCATTGACGATGAATTCTGCGATCCGAATGTTCATCCAATTAGCGGTCTTGTGAGGAAGGGTTAGAATCGTCGTTTTCCAGAGGCAGGGTTACATATTTTTCAATTTGTATTCGTGTACGTAATATGTACCGCTATCAGTGTTTATTCTAGTTACAAGATTGACAATTAGCATGTAACCGAAGTTGATGCTTTAAAAACTGTCCAGGCTGTCCTTTCTGTACTAAGGGAAGATGTGGACGAGATAGATTGGGCGAGTTACAAATTGGTACTTGAGAGTGTTTTTGGAGAGGCAGAAGGAGACAATTGTCTCCTAGAGCGGAAAAGGGAGCTCAGTGCACTTCTCAAGGTACGTGCAGGAAGCTCATTTTAGATAGAAAATTTACTTGATAGGCTTGCGTCGTAAGAACCATGATGTCTTTATGGTTAACAACTTCATAAAGCTTGCTTATTTCGCGGACCTCTCTCTTTTCCAATCAATTTTCTGTAACTAGCGCTTGTTTCTTTATTCTACTTGTGATGATCACGTTATCTAACCCGTTGTTTCTTGATGTCAGCCAAAGAACCAAAACCCGGCCGTTGTTGCAGATTACCTTGAAAAGCACAAACTCCAGAAACTGATGGGTGACTTGTCCTCGTTTATTGAAGAAAAGAAGGACTCGTTCAAGATAACGTTCTTAGACCAGGTGAGTATCCTACTGTTCATTAAGCTCTCCTGTGCTGAATTAAAAGGACCGCTGTTTTTATGTTGGCCTATCTTAGTTCGATGAGTAAATCTTGTACTGTGGCGTCAATTAGTCTCCCTCATACATCGATGTTCTTCTTTCCCCTTCAAGGGAGGGTTCCTTTAAAAGCTTTTTGTTTTCGTGCTTCTTCATGCTATTAGTTTTGTTAGAAATCTTGATTACTATCCCCTTGTTCATCGTTGGTAGGCTCCATGTATTTATTTCATTTTGATCTGACTGGGTATGGTTCATGAGCGGTTCAGAAAGGAGTACTTAGTGTTAGTGCTTCTTGCTTGCGCATTTGCAGTTAGCACGTGACTTTCTTGATGCCGGTGGAACACCATTTCCTGAGGAGCCTGGTGACGTGAAGAAGTCCACGGTGGTAGACGGAAATGGTAAGCAATATCATGTAGGCCACGTTAATTTTGAGAGCTTGCGAGCGGTGGCGGGCACACACGCTAACGAGGACATGAACATTGAAGAAGTGGGACAGAATCCTAAGTTGAATGAAACTCGGAGTCAACATGATATGAACGGAACCGGAGATCGGAATATCGTTTCGGGATCTCCAACGGTTTCTAAGAAGAAAAGGCCGAGGCGGAAGCTCCTTGTTAGCGATGTCGAATCTGAAGAAGCTGAAGAGGACAACGAAGGGGCTAAGAAATTAAGAAAAATATCTCCAACATCTGTTATTTACAATACTATACACCATAGCGTTTCTGGAAAATCTATATCAAGACCTGGGCCTCAGAATGGTTGTTCTTCACTGAAGCAAGGAGTAGAATCTGTGAAGCATCTTTCCTCATCGAGAAAAGGCGAGGAGGCTCTGTCTACTCCCCAAAATATTGGTTCAAAAGTTGTGAGACCCGGCAATCCACCGCTGCATGCGAGTATGAACCTGGGAGGGGTAGAATTGGAACCAAAGGATTCACGTCGTACAGGAGAATATGTCATTATCTCAGACGCTGAGTCAGATGCCGAGACACAGGTATTTTCAACTTCTCTTGTTGGCAGTCAACTGTGTTGTTCGCTATCTATAGGATAGTCATATGTCGGATATGATTATCCTTTGGTTCAAAAAAATGTCCTGCATCTCAATCAATTATTGTTTGATTTTGTGTCAGTTGACTTAGGTATGGGTACGCTTGTTTGCAAAATGTCACCCATGTTCACGGGCATGTCAATACGCAGTATTGTAAATAATACGAGATAAAGGCAATATACAGCGTTGGTGTTGTACTCACATTCTGCGTCCTGATGCAAAACTCTTCGCTCCTCGTTTGCAGGTAGTAAATAGGTTGAGCATTGATGCTGAAGATGATTCGATTGGGGATTTTAAAGATAATGATCATCATAAGAAAGGGGATCAGTCTTTATCAGAGGTGCTTTACTTGCTACTTTGTCTCTAGGATGTAAAGATTTTTCAACGACTAGGTTCTTTAGGTGTCCATATTTTATTTTAATTCTCCATCCTTTTGATTGCGTTTCCTATTTCTTGTTATACTGTCGTTTTAGTTTTCTGATGTTAAGATTTCTTTTAGATGACTGGTGATGTTGCGTGCTGACTTGCGTATATTTTCAGAATGGGTTCGATCGGGGACATCTTGAGAGAGCCGTACCAACTGAGGCTGTTAGAAAGGGCGCTACAATTGTACAAAGTGAAAGGAATGTATTGGTGGATAGTAGAAAAGAAGCGTCGACGGCTTCACCAGGAGCTCAAACATCTGAACAGGGTGATAATAAGAAGTGTATGACAAAGAGGGGGTCCACAGCTAAGGATAGTCAGGATATCTATGAGGTGGATTTTCTTGAAGTTGGCAGTGACGGTCATGAGAATTTCTGCCATTCATGTGGCTTGGGCGGCAACATGATTTGTTGTGATGGTTGCGCTATCTCTATGCACCCCTCGTGTATAAAGGTTCTTGGCTTAAGAGTGCCTCCACAAACGGAGAATTGGTATTGTCCTATTTGCGTGTCCCAGAAGGCAGCACGAGAAGCAGCAGAAGCTGAAAAGGTGAGAAGACTTACCTGTCACTCACGTGTGGCAACTATCTGACCATGGAAATGAGAAATGGAATACCGGTAGATATTGGGGTGTTGGAACCCCCCCCCCCCCCCCCCCCCCCCCCCCCCTCCCAAAAAAAAAAAAAAAAAAAAAAAACCCATTTTGATAAGTCGTGTTAATTACTGATTGGATTTTTTTCCCCTCCTTCTCTCTCTCTACAGGCAGCAGCGGCGGCCAAGGAGAAGTTGATTGCTTTCCAGGAGAGCGTAAAGAGACGCATTTCCGTTAAGGGTGATTTACTGCACCATCCCAAGCAGGAAAAGACAGCCGAACAATCTAGCTTGAGAGTGAATTTACTGCAACCTGATGAGCTTGAGAAGGCTTCGATGCCGCAGCAACGACCTGAAGGAGAGGCACAGCTCAGACTCACTGAAGGACGACAAGATTCAGACTCACCTAAAGTATCACCTAAAGTAACTTTTTTAAGAAGTGGATCACACCAACGGAAGAAACTTGCTGAGCAAGGCCCTAAAAACACAGGTGAAGATACAACACTTGAGAATCGATCTCTATCAAAACGAGTTGCATCCTTTGGACAAGGTGAAGAGGGTAAGATTTCGAACGATGTTGGAAGCGCACCCCGAGTGAACGAGCGAATGGAGAACCCTAGTTCTAAAGCGTTGTTGAAGAACGGAGCTGTGAGTATCCGCGATCGATCTGCGAAATCGGTGTTTGATGAGGAAGATGTGAAACCTCATAAAAGTCGTCCTTCCCACGATCAGGAAGTATCAAGAAGGAATCCTCTCGCGGCAAGTACAAGCGGGTTGTTAAAAAATGAGAGCGAGCCTGTTACAGGACCTTTAGGACCTGAATTTCACTCTGGCGAGGAACGCACGGAACGGGGTGTGGGCGGCACGGAACCAGGAAGTGGTGCTGCCGGTCTTGAAGAAGTCGGAGATGATAGGGATGACGAAGTCCCTGATGAAGATTCCGTTGAAAAGTCGGAGTATATGAATCAAAATCCCTTCTTAAGGTAAAGACAGACAGTGTTCTCTACCTTCAAATCATCTTTTTGTTTTCCGAATGATGTTCTTTCAGCTAAGTTTTGCAGCTTTGTCATTTTAGAAATTGCGAAACCCGGGAATGCGTCATAGTTAAACCTGCTTTTGTAATTCTTACTCGAAACATTTTAATTTTTATCCCCTCGGTTCTTTGTACTGGTTTTTTTAATTCCAGTAAGCCCTCGTCATTGTCTTTTGGGCCTACTGCAGCGCAGGATCATTGTTTACATTTTAACTGGTACTGCGAAGGCACCTGGGGTACTTAAAGATTATAGGTCCTGATAAGTTGGAAGCGTGTGTTTGCAGTGGTCGTCGGAAGATAGCAGGTCTTCGCAGGACGCGCTTACCCTGGACGAGGCAAGAGGAGCTTGCCCTTAAGGTAAACTGCCATCGTGTTCCTTCTCCTCGATTCTTATTCTAGACATGTACTGTCGTACAGGTTACTGTACGAGATGTGTAGGTCTCTGTCGGATCTGCATATTACCCTGTGGAAGTATCAATTGCATTATATATCTAGGTTGTTTAGTAGTCTAGAGGCTTCCTAAAATACAGTGAAGGCTGTAATTCCCAAATTTTGTGAGCAAAAACGTCTGCAGCCGGCTTCCTCTTGACAATGAAAGAGTTTGGTGTAAGGGTTAAGCTGTGACAGCTTTTAGGATGACGAGTCCTCATTGCCATGTAATTTGCCATAGCCGCATGCATGGAAAGTTGAGAAGTTTGGAGGAATCTTATGCACTTATTGTTGAATTCGATGCCCGTCTACTATTTTGAACATTAAATTTTCGTATCAAGTGACGTGCAGTCATCTAGTTGAAAAACCTGGGCTTCACATCCTCAGCCACTTGTGTACATGCACACAGCTTTGTACTTTTTGCAGGACCATCTCTGTTTGTCTCTTGTTTGAGGCCACAGATCTCTGTGCCCTAAGTGCATTGGGAAACCGAACTGACAGTGAGTTCGAAATTTTGTAGGAAGGTGTAAAACGATTTTCATACAATGGAGTATGGGGGTTTCAGTGGAAACGTATTCTGGAGTTTGGTCAGGGTAGATTTGATCCCAGTCGCACCGATGTTGACCTGAAGGACAAATGGCGCAATTTGGTGAAAGGTGTTTCATAGCTGTTACCCTTTATGGTTTTCCCAGCTAGTTTCTATTTTTTCGCTTTATCATTGGCTTCAGAAATGTATGCAGGATACCAGTAGGTAGTGAACTTCTAGAATCAGCAAAATGTAATATGAAAACAGGGTACTTCTTGAAAATAGTCGGTGTTACTCGATCTTGTAATTTAGGTTTCGCCACCATTGTCTCAATACATGTACAACAAACTCAACTCGAAAAGTGGTTGATTTAATCATCTTTTCTGTATAAAAACCCCTTCGGTAATCAACCACTTTTCTACAACAGAAACTGCCTCGCATTGGGCATAGCCCAGGTTTATCATCATCATGGTTATATTCACATTGTATGCTCTTACTCTTGTGTTCGATCTGCACAGATTTCTTTCGTCCGTTGCTATGTCACGAATAATACCACTGTACCATGTGGTTTCAATGCTCTCGACTCACTTCAAGTTGAGACACACGGTCAGTCGTGCGAGCAGTGCCGAGTGATCCGTTTAGACATCCTCCATGTCGTTGTCAATCTGTAAAAAAATTCCGCCATTGTCCACAGTCAATCTGAAGCTGAACTCTTGAAATATTGCAGCTTGCTCCGTTCTTGATCAACGATACCAGGCGTCTAAGAATCATCCGCACCTCCGCAGCTGCAGCCTAAATGACAAAACCGGGTAGATGCAAAACCAGAAATGGATCCCTTCTCTGTCACTTCAAGAGCATGATGCAACCCGCAATTGATGCAACCAGCGCACATTGTTACCGTCGATGACATAAGCTTCTGTGTATACTCCGCCATGTAAAGGCTGCCAATGAATTCACTGATTTCTTGGCACCAATTCTCAAAGCAGTGATCCCCTTCACTTAGTGGCATAATAACTCAATCAGTTACTCTGCTCACTGAATCCTACTCATTTGAATTTCACTACTTAATTTGTTGCGAACCATCCCACTCGAGGATTCTGAAATAAATATATTTCTTGGGAACTACTAGCAAACCTGGACAGCATGACTGTCTTTCAATACCGTATGTCGACAAGCACATTGGAGTGCCAAATTAGATGATATGGCAAGCAGCTTGAATTTGATCAATTCCAACTTGGTTCGCTGGAATTAAATAATTAATTGTGCAATGCAATAATCACCTTCAACAAATTAATATGCAAAAAGTCACTTACTTTATGAGAATTTTCTCTATTTTCAACGATTTTTCAAGGTACTGTAGCCTTCTTGAAGCTTGGACAAAAAACAATGATAAATGGTTTATTCTTATTTTACTCTACATTGACTTTTGACAAATCAAAAAAATATGAGACTCCTTATAAACACCACCGTCCATTGTACATGCACATTTTGGAATACTTCCATTGACAATATTTCAATTTCTCTATTTAATAGTAAAAGTACAAACAAAAAAACATTAAATTTTAAATTATAAAATAAATATATATTGAGAATGAAATATACATATATCCACACAAAATGATAAACCAAAACCACTTAAATAAAATAGATAAAGACCAGAGAACTGGTCAGAGCTGCACGTCCTAAAAATATAACACATACCAATGAAAAAAAAACCAAGTACAGGACAAAACTAAATGCAAATTCATCACAGTTCCTGTACGACAGTACGACCACCAAGTTAACTTACCAGGCCCTACGACCTCGGCCTCGTCAGCCTCGTCACAGCTTACACACCTGAATACGCAAGCATTGTCCCAACAAATTTTTTTAAAAATAAAAAATAAAAAAATGAAAAGGTAAAAATTAGGTAAAAAGTAGAAAGTAACAATAAATTACAGAAGTGGTAAAAATAGAAAATAAATACGCTCGCCTGTTGAGTCCTTATTTATTGCAGTGACCCAAGAAACAAGGGCTTACCCAGCCGCCTCAGCCCCACATCCCAGCTTGCTTATAGGCCCCACTCTATGACCCCACTCCACCACCCCACTCCACTGTAGATAAGACTAATCAACCCTCCATAATACGGCGTGGACAGGACATCCCTCAGACTGGGACTTACCTAGTGCTTCGAGCGTTTTTAGCCCATTGGTTGGCTTTTTTCTTCCAAAACCCTGAAATTTTCAATTTGGACTCCCCCGAGGCCATTTTTGGTAATTTTGAATTCAAAAATGGGGCCTGCGGTCCCAAATTACTCTTGAGGGACACCCTTAGGAATTTTAAAATAAAAAACCAAAAACTAAGGGCTCATCAACCCTGCCCCTCCGAAAAACGCTAGTAGCACTACGTAAGTCCCAGCCTGAGGGATGTCATGTCCAAGTGCCATAATACCACACCTCCATAATTATCATCACTTGTCTCCAAACTTCCAAAAAAATTACCAACACCATCCTGATCAGCCCCCACTTAGTGGTCCAAAAATCAAAAAATAAAATAAAACAAAAAATTACCAATATCATCTTGATCACGTGATCACCCTAACTGGCCCACTATCCTGGTGATTTGCACCTCGCAACCAATAAAAATCCTATATCTATCCTTACAATAGAATCCATCTCGGTGAATTTCCATTCGCAATGGGCCAATAAGAGAGCTCGAAGCTCCGCTTCGAGAACCAAAAATCCGAAACATTTTTAAAAATAAAAAAGTTGCAAAAAAACTAACGAGCCAAGCTCAAGCCTCGCTCCGCCGCGCACCTCGAAGTGCTTCCCTACTTGAATGAGAGTTTGCAAATTCACCTTATTTTTCGATGTGTTGGAAGGACACGGGTCTTACATACTAGTTCTTTAAAAAAAACAATTAATTTGAAACACCAATTCATTCACACCTTACCCAAATACCATCTAGGTAAGATCCAAACACCTCAATTATCTATTCATTCCGATTTTAAACTTGATTCAAAAAATGATTTAAAACTTGATTCAAAACATGATTCAAAACATGATTCAAAACATAATTCAAAACATAATTCAAAACATGATTCAAAACATCATTCAAAACATGATTCAAAACATGATTTAAAACATGATTTAAAACTTGATTCAAAACTTGATTCAAAACTTGATTTTAGAACTTGTGATTAGACTCAAGATGGGAATAACCAAGTCCCGGAATGGAATTAGTGAGGCTTGGAAAGCAAGGAAACGCAATGTTTGCTGAATATGCCATGGACTCGCAGTTGCAGGATCAGCGCCACAGCCATCCGCCATAGCCAGCGTAGCGTACAGTACTACAGACAACCCTGTCGTGAAGGTTGTAGTGTAGTGTAGTGTACTAGGGAGTCCAGTGTAGTACAGAGTGCCGTGATTCATCTTCCAAGCACGCGGACCTCACAGCTACGACACACATTCTTCACGCACCTCCACGCCCTCTCTCGACAACAACAACTTACTCTGCGGTAATCGCCAGCTCCACCATCTTACTTTACCATGCTCTGCAAATCTGTTTTTGCCGTCTTCACTTGCTCGGAGACGGGGATGGTGGATCGTTTTGGATAACGGACGATGCGTGTGGGGGTATTTATGTTGTTTCTGCAGGGGAGGGGAGGGGAGGAGGGGGTTGCACGAGGATGCTGTGACTGATTGCGCCGTGGTGCATGCGCTCTAGGGGAGGGGAGGGGAGGGGAGGAGGTGGAGGTGGAGGTTGTTGAGGGGGAGTGTACGGCGTTTGTGTGTTTGGCGTGGCAGTGGTGGCGGGTTTCGGGAGGACTATGGAGGCGGAGGCGTTGGCCATGGCCGGGGAGCTTCCGCTGGCTCCCTGTGCGGTATGTGCTCTGTTTCTTGCTGTGTTTCTTTCTTGCTGTGCGTTTTCTGGATCGTTTTTTCTGTGTCCAATGCTCTGATAGCAATATGAAAGTGATGCTTAAGAGCATAACCAACGCCAGTAGGTGTGGTGATCGGGCGAGTGCGTGAGTGATACGAAGGTGGCTCTTGGTGTTCTGTTGTAGGATTCAGGATTTTTGTCAAGGATTGGTAGCGTGTGTAGTTTCTTTTAGGGGCTTGTGTGAGCTTCTGGTGGCGATGTTTGTGGAGTAGAAGTCTGTTTTTTGTTTCGAAGTTTACCTGTGTGGTGTGTATTTTTTATTTATTTATTTATTTTTCGTTCTTGGTTTGAATTCGGTTGTCGGTTTGGTTTTCTTTTTGTTCGAGTTGTAACGTGGAGGAGTGTTGATCAGGTGAATGGGGGTAGTGGGAAGAAGTTGATGCACGCTGCGTTCTTTGGTAGGATTTGAGGATTCGGAGCTAGGGTAGTTTCTTTGTAGGCTTTAGTAGAAGCTCGGGTTATGATGGTCATGGAGTGGGTGGGAAGTAGATTGCAGGGGATTTAGGCGTAGGTAGTGCATTTTGTGCCGGGTTGAGTTACTTACGTTGTTAGCTTTGGATTTTTTAAATTTTTTTGGGGAGTCGAAAGAGAATTTTATTTCAATGCCAACAGTAGTATCTCTGGAGTTAAGTGAATCGGTAGCCGTTCCTCTATGCTCGTTCGGAGAATAGCGCTGGAGCTTAAAATAGCCAACTTCCATGAGCCTTGAGTGAGTCAGCAGCAATTATTAAACAGAAATGGTTTATAATGAGGACATTGGAACGCGATGCTAGGTCGTGGGAATGTAACAATGCGATCCTCTGTTGCGTTGAATTGCATTGCTCGTTCGGTTCATTAAACGTTCAGGACTGTGGAAAGGATAAAATCTATCCCCGTGCCCTGACGAAATAATTTTAGCATTCCTTCAGAAATTGGCTGTACTCGATGATGGGAGAAGTAGTTTCAAATTGACATTTGTTTAGTGCTCTGCAAGTCTTGCTCCTTTCTATTCCCGGCTCTTAATTACTTGTATCCTGTCATCTTTCCACTCCATTGTTTGATATTGAGTCAAGAGGTTCACCTACATGTAGGGAGTTTCGTAAAGTGTTGTTTTGGTTGCGAATTGAAGGTTCGGAGTGCCGATTTAAGATGGATGTGGTGTTGAGAGTTACGGAAACGATTCTATCTAGTTTGAGTATGATTGCACTGGGCAGAGGGGACATGGCAGAGCCGAATGACTGCACGTTAAGAATGTCTTTTCTGACTTTCACTAAATGGTTGCGTGGGTGGATAACAGAAGCACAGCGAAGGCCAGCATTTCGTGGTGAGTGATGGAGATCGGCTTGCATATATGTCCTTGCCACATGAATACGCAGCTTCCGCCGAGAACGAGGAACTATGTTTTACAGATCACAGGCCAAAGGATGTTGCAATGGGGATCTGTTGCCCTCAGGAATCCGAGCACGTACACGCACACGTGCACCGTGGCGAGATCACTGAGGACATTCTGTTGGAACAGGTTCGTTCCTCTTTCCGATCTCATGCTCGTTATCGAGAATTGTGAATTGCATTGACGAAGCATATTGATAGAATGCCATGCCTATTCTTTTTACCAAGAATGGAGAGAACATCTTTATTAAAAGTTACAATGATGTATCTGATAGAGATAAGCAATTATCTATGTCCTTAGGTACTATTAATTATCCTTGCTGATTTTCTCTATGTTTCTGACATGGTGCCTTCTCAGTCACTGAGGAGGACGATGTCATTACTGGAGTCTTATTGTGGAGGATAAATTTTTATCAGTAGGTTTATCAATAATACCTTCTTATTGTAGGTAAATATTTTTTGTGTTTAACCTCTGACAAGTTGCGTATGCAGTGTATAGAAGGTTGTGGACTACCTGTACTCCGCGAGCTTACAGGATTATGCGAAACCGTGTTACAGTTAGGAGATGAAGACCATGAGCATAGAGAAGGCTGTGGGCACTCTCAGATATCTCACGGAGATCATACGGATTGGCTTGTACCTCTAAAAGATGGTTCTTTTAAGTTGAGTCATCAACAAGTACGAAATGGACGTCCAAGCTATATCGAGCACGGTCGATTAATCAAAAGGGGTAAAACATCCTTGGCGAAGATTAACCTAGGGCCGACGATTGTGGAAATTTTAAGCTTCGAGAGTCCCAAAAAGAAGGGTTACGAGAGCCTTTCACAACTTGATGATGACGGAGATGTAGATGCCCATAAGAGGGATAGTTTCCAAATTGTTAAAGGACAACTGCCAGATGATAATCGTACACTCTTGCCTAGCCCAAGTGTGGGGCGGAATGTAGTTCAAGGTGGGATGATGAAGATGGATATTCCTACGAACTATGCTGTGTTATGTAAGACGACGCTTGATGTAATGGGGATATGTTGTCCAAGTGAAGTTCCGTTGATTAAGAAATTGCTGGGCCCTTTAACTGGTGTTGAGGAAGTTTCTGTAAATGTGACAAGCAAGACCGTACTTGTTCTTCATGACCAGTTATTGGTCACAGACGTCCAGCTAGGTGTGAACTCGAACCTTATGTCTTCTCCTACAGCTCGTTGAAATCCACGACGCTTTGCACGGAGTGAATTTGGTTTTTGAATCTTTTGTGTGGTCGAACCTTGCTGCATCTGATGATCGTCTTTGTTATTCGTCTATTATAATCATGCAGTGAAAGTTTTAAATGGAGCACATTTGGACGCTAGTATACATCAGCGTGGCGAGTTGAAAGCTGGTCGCAACTGGCCAAGCCCTTGGTGCCTTGGTTCCGGTGTTCTAGTAGCAATTGCTTTCTTCCACTACATCTACCAACCATTGCAGTGGGTTGCTCTTGGTGCTGTTGCTGTCGGAGTGCCACCTTTAATCTTGAAAGCAATTGCCGCACTAAAGAAGTTTGTTCTCGATATCAACATACTCATGCTAATTGCAGGTGGGATTCCTCGTCAGTGTTTTCAAATTCTTTCTAACTCGCTGGGATCATTGTGTAGTTGAACGGGATTTGAAAATAGGAAGAGCATGTATGCTGACCACAATTTGGGTTCCTACAACGGGAGTAGTTGTTCCTTATCTAGTCGTCTGATTACCTGCTAGCTAATGTTACAATCACGTTTCTTTCCATGTGCTATGCGTAAATACTACGAATTAGCTGTAGATCTGAAGTTCCTGGTCAGGATTGCGCTGATGAATTAAGTGATGTGTTGTGACGTGCAGTGGGTGGAGCCATTGCATTGGGAGATTATTTGGAGGCTGGGACCATTGTCTTCCTGTTCGCACTCGCGGAGTGGTTAGAATCAAGATCTACTGACAAGGTTTTCCTTCTCGAAACTTAATCCTTTTGCTTTTCCCCTCATCAAGAATTGATAATATATTTAATTTTTGAATAGACCTCTATGTTAGCATGGGAGTTCTTATATACAAGGAAATGACTGATCAGAGAGCTGGCGACGTTCGTATATTATGCTGAACATACTGTCGAGCGCTGTTTGGCAACCATAGGCTATTGTGAATAATATTGATGTTCTTGCGGCAGTTAAAGGTCAAATTTAGTAGTGTTTCTTTTCTGTTCCTATTTAGATTTTATAATTTGTCACAGTACTCTTGTTTATTGTGTTAATTTGTAGTATTTCTAAGGTTTAGATTTGTAGCACTTCCTCCCATGAAACTTAACGAATGGTTTCACTGAAAATTCATTATGCAGGCTCGTTCGGCAATAGCCGCTGTAGTTGATCGTGCGCCACAGAGTGCGACACTATTAGACGGTGGAACTCGAGTGCGCGTTGAGGAGGTGGAGGTGGGAACATTGCTCTCAGTAAAAGCGGGAGATACAATTCCAATAGATGGAGAAGTCGTCACAGGTCGAGGATTTGTGGACGAAAGCAGCTTGACTGGTGAATCGGTGCCAGTGGAGAAAGAGCAGGGAGCCACAGTATGGGCTGGAACAATAAACGTGACAGGTTTGTGCTACGAGAGAGACGTTTCCTACTAAGAGTGGTCACAATCTTTTAAAACCTTTACACGAAAGTAAACGCGTCCATTCTGGTCATTTGTGCATGAATTGAATCAGTAGATGCACTGTATCGATCTTCGTCATCTGCTTGTTGCTAACCGCTTTCTATTTCAAACTGCTGGAGGTCTATTTCTCTACGCAAAAATAAACGAACTTTTCTTTTCTAGTATGAAGTTATGCACTGATTTATGTGATTACAATACATGTTCCGTGTCAGTCACTAGTGTCAATCTGATCAAGAGACAGTTGACTGTTGCAGGATATATAGCAATGAAAACTACAGCTCTGTCAGTTGACTCCGCTGTTGCAAGAATGGTGAGACTTGTCGAAGAGGCACAAAATCAGCGCTCGAAGACTGAAATGCTGGTGGAGAAAATTGCGAAGTACTATACACCTGGTAAAATGCCTTCTAACGTGAAGTTAATTAGCACGCGCTTGCTTTGCTGTTTCGAATCTGAAATGGAAATAGCAAGTACTGAACTTCACACCCCTGAGTTGTACGTGACTATGCTATCTTACGATCTTCTTTGCAAATTTATCACCAATGCATCATGTTTTTCTTTATTAAGTACCAATAACATTATGCCTGCCTTGTCCTTGCAGCTGTCGTTGTTGCTGCTCTTGTTATTGGAGTTGTTCCCTGGGCGAGCGGAGTACACAATCCTAAACATTGGGTTTATCTTGCTCTCGTTCTTCTTGTAGTGGCATGTCCCTGTGCCTTAGTTATATCTACCCCTGTGGTTGTCACATGCGGAATTGCCCAGGCTGCGCGTTTGGGGTTGCTTGTGAAAGGTGGTACGTATTTGGAGATACTTGGCAGACTGAAGGTTGTGGCCCTCGATAAGACTGGCACTTTAACTGAAGGCCAGTTTTGTGTGTCCAATATGCTCTCGATTGATGGCATCTCCACTCTGCAAGAAGTTTTGTACTGGTAAGAATTGTTGATTGCTTGCTTTAACCTTCGAAGGCTGATCGATTTCGCGTTTACAGTTTTTCTCTGCAGGTTATTGACGTCAGGTTCTGCTTTTGGATTTTCTGTTGTTTTGAGCATTTTGACTTAAGATTCGAAATTGAGCTTCGGGTTTCAGATGAATGCTTCTCAAATGTCGATATGACAAGTCCCCACTGCTCGTTTTCACCTTCTCAGGGTATCGAGCGTTGAAAATAAAGCGAGTCATCCATTGGCAGCAGCCCTTGTAAGCTATGCACGCCTTAGCGGAGTAGAGCCTTCAGAAGATGTTAATGATTTTGAGGTGATTGCGGGGGAGGGCGTTTCAGCAGTAGTAGATGATCATACTGTTCAGATTGGAAATGCGCGAATGGCAGCTCGGTTAGGGTGGGATTCAGGTATGTTAATCATAGAGATAAACGGCCTAAGAGGGCAGGGTGATCTAAAACCCATGATGTACCACCTTGGTTAGCTCTTTCCTTACCATTCAGGGAAGGCGCTTGTCTTCGTGAAGAAATGTAGTGTATATAGGAATCGTCTTGACGCTACTCTTCCTTAAAGAAGGGTAGCTACGTATGAGTGTGTTTAGAAATCTCGGTCCGTCCTCTCTTATTGCCTCGTTCTGAAAAGTAAAATTCAGCGCTGATTCTCTCTGTCTATTCATGTTCCCAATACTGAGTTGTTACTGTTGTTCTGAAGCTGCTGCTATTGAGAAGCTGGCGGATTGGAGCAGATCTGGAGCAACGGTTGGTTGGATAGGTCTTGATGGAATTTCTATTGGAATTTTCAGTGTTGGTGACCAGCTACGACCAGAAGCAGCCGAAGCGGTCAGAGATTTGAAGGTACTTTGTGGATCAAGTCGATTACCGCTTGCTATAACATCAGGTCTAATGGATTTGCTCAATCAATTCAGTGCTTAGTTAAGGAAACCGTCCATTACAATCTATGATACGTCTCAGTAATAGTAAATCTCATTTTAGTGTTTTTAGAAGAATGCCTTCTTCGAAAGTCGCTTCTAATTCTGATAGTTCTTTTTAAACGACGAACTAAGATACCGCTGTTGTTAATTGTGTACATCATGACAGAAACTTGGCATTCAAGTTGCAATGCTCACTGGTGATAGCACTGCAGCTGCCACCTATGTACAGAACAAGGTATGCGGCATTCTCCATCCAAATTGCAGAAGTAGGTGCTGGTCATGGCTGATTTTGCCACATGACGTTGGAAAATACCTATTCAACTAACTCCTTATGGTCAAGGTCCCAGCCACGTAATAGTATTAGAAAGTTTTCTTATCTGTGTTGAGAGGGCTTTTCATACTCTAGAGTTGTTGGCCTTGGTTTTGGTCTTGGTTCACATTGGCGATTTCATCTAGCGAGGACCTTTTTCCACATAAGGATCCGGTGTTTGATTTTCTTTCGCTGGTGTCTCTTCAGATAGGTGAAATCGATGTATTTGCTGAACTGCTTCCCGAGGATAAGGTTCGGATAGTTCAAGAACTCAAAGAGCATGGTGTTCTAGCAATGGTGGGAGATGGCATTAATGATGCCCCTGCATTAGCGGCAGCAGATGTGGGAATTGCAATGGGCGTGGCTGGTTCAGCTGTGGCCATGGAAACAGCGGACGTAGCTTTAATGACAAATGATCTTCGGAAGTTAGCAGCGGCAGTGCGTCTAGGGCTAAATTGTCGATGGAAAATCGGGCAGAATATCACCTTTAGCTTTGTGACGAAACTCCTTATTATTGGCCTAGCAGCGGGTGGATATGCTTCCTTGTGGGCGGCCGTAGTCGCAGATGTTGGAACTTGTTTAGTAGTTATCTTCAACAGTATGCGTATCTTGAAGAAGGCCAAACTTCATGGCAAAGGTAACTTTTTGAAAATTATTTCACAACAACATTTTCCATGGTTTTATAATGTTTATAGTTTTGATTTGGATGGTTGATATCTGTAACTAATTTTTTCGAATGTTACAGATCAGTGCATTTCGCAGAAGTTAGAGAAGGAATTCAATAAGAACTGTCAAAGCAGTTGCTGTGAGAAAGACGAGGTGGATAGCGAATGCTGCGAAACAAAAGCTGTTGGTGTTTCAACTGTTCAGTCTTCTGGTATTGCACATAAACACAGGGTACTAATTCCGTGGTTACATAAACACCATCAACATCATCACCACCATCACGACAAGAAAGAGAAGTGTGAAGATGACTCGTGTTGCGCAGATAAGGATGACCAACCTCCGTGTTGTTCCAGTGCCAGGTGTGAGAAGAAGGTGCTTACTTCAAGAGGGAAAGGGCACAGACACGGAAACAATGTTGGGGGCTTTGACAAGACCAAAGGTGTAAGAATGGCTTCCCAGGTCTGCGAGAGCCATTGTTGCAGTGATATCCCAGCAGCTCCGATCGTTCAGCCTAAGCTCCCAGATTGTGGATCCTCAAGGAAGTGCTGCCTGCCAGAAGAGAAATTAGTTCAGAATGTCGAACTTATGCAGAAATTGCCAACGGCAGAAACGAGTGCTCGGTGTTGCTCAAAGGAAAGTTGCAATGGCATTGCTTCACGTGTTCGTGATAATGCTATTGTCAAGAGCGGCTCGGAGTGCTGTTCAAGAGGGAGCTGCAAGGTACCTAAAGCCTCTGATTCATTGCCCTCGGTTGCAGCTGGGTGCTGTTCAACAAGGTCTGCTCAACCTGCTAATGAGGCGATTGTACATGAGCACTGTGATGACGACCATATTGAGAATCGCCTCTTGGATACGGCTGAGACGAAAGTAAGTTCGGGCAATTTGGGGCCAGCTGCTAGATGTTGCTCTAATGGAAGCTGCAAGGCTTCTCTGAACAAGACGACCGCCTCACCTGCAGTCGAAAAGATCAAGGATTCGGAATCAACTGTTTCTGATGCTCCCAAAGCCATGAAGGCAGTCAGTGGATGTTGTTCTAGCGGAAGCTGTAAGGCTTCTCTGAACGAAAAGACCAGTTTACCTGCAGTTGAAAAGAGCAAGGATTCAGAAACAGGTGTTTCCAATGCTCCCAAACCGCTGAAGGCAGTCGGTGGATGTTGTTCGAACGGGAGCTGCAAATCTTCGAACAAGAAGACCTCCTCATCAACAGAAGCGACCAAGGATTCAGATTTAAGTGCTTCTAACCTTGACAACGTGAAGGGAGCAGTTGGACATGGTACAAGTGATGACAGCAAATCAGCTCTGTGCGGTTCAGAAAATCTGCCTGCGAACTCGGCTTTCATTGACTTCTCTGCAGGAGCAGCTACAACCCCAACCGCCTCCTGCTGTACCGATCCATCAAGTTGTAGATCATGTATTGTACCAGTTGCTAGTCAAGCCTGAGACAACCCTCACACCTGAGCGATTGTAGTGATTGTCACCCTTGAACCGCTGGCGAGGATGTCTCTGACTATAGTCTGTACCTATACTTGTAAATTCTTTAGGACCAACCTCTGGACATTTGGACACTAGCTAAGTAATCGCTTTGGCAAACTTTGGGACCTTAACAAATTTAGGGTCCTGATTGCCCTTTCCCTTTTTTCATCTGTGGTAAATGGAGATCTTCAGACCTCGTTTTGTGAAGGGTTGAAAGTACGTTGTGATTGAGGTTTTGCAATGCACGAAGCCTTGATTGTTTGAGAAGCCCTGATCAGAAATCTTCGAAATGTAGCAAGAAACCTGTTAATGTTCTTTGTGCAACTCAACAGGAAATTATTTTTCAATGAACATCATGACCAAGTTCTTGTAACCTGCACAGGGACCACAAGCCTGTTAAGGTCCTAACATTTTTGTCGAACTTTCTTATCTGTTAATGAGTATTTTCCCTGAATCGTGGTAAGTGAAGTTTCGAACATATTAACTTGTTTCCGCTTGCATACTTGGTAGCTTCTAAGAGTGGTTGTGATCCACTATGCTGACAGGAATCATGTCTATGCTGGATTCAAATCGTTTCAAAGTAAAGCGTCTTCTCCGATCAACTGTTACGAACGCATTGTGATCTGTCATTGTTTGCATACCTGAAACCGTTATGTTGAATCCTTCGTCATTGTGGTTCGCTTGATCGATGACCTTCAGTCTCTTCGGTCAGACACATAGCTTGGAGTTATGTTTGAAATCAGTTACAATTAGGCTTTCAGGTTTGAAACAACTTGAATCCAGCTCAGGCATGGTTCATGCTAGGGGATCACAACCAGTCTTAGCCGATGGCGGATTACATGATATCTTTCCAACAAGGTGATGTGCAACGGTGAAGAAATAGAGATTGGAGGGCTATATTAGGTTAGAGATTAGGAGCTGAACCAGTGATTTCCTATTGTGAGTACACGTATCCAACAGATTGATTCTCTGCCCATCTTTCATCTTTTCTACATTCAATCGAAAGCAAATATATAGAAATAGTGAAATGGATTAAAAGTGACGAAGGATCCTGGCCACAAAACACGGGAATTTCGCAATCCCGGATATTTATTCGTAAAACAATTTCGCCCACGACTCTGTTACCATCTTTGCTTTCCAACTCAGTTAATCATGTTCTGTAAGGATACTTCCCTCCCTGACTGCCAATTTCCATGATATATAAAGTGAGGCACTTTAACCTCACTGAAGTAGGCTTCACGATAGTAGGGCAAGCGTATCGTCGATAGGCCACTATCCTCGAAACAAAGACAGATACAGAGTTGGTCGAAAGACAAATCTCCAGAAATTCTTTGAAAGCCCAAACATTAAATTTCTCCCATATAATCACATTCAAATTCACAACTTTTTATAAACAGAAAGTTCCGGCAACATGTTTTGACAAATTAATGGCCATCTGCCATTTTATGACAGTCTGCACCTCTACCAGTACAGTAGAACACCATACTCGCAACCTAGACTGATACAATGCCATAAGCTGCTGCTCGTTCATGAGAAATAGAACAACCTCGAGCTGGCAGAAAATACAGGAACGATACCGGGAAACGAAGCTAGCTCATCTGGAAATCCTTCAGAATGCCTGCATACTCCTGCACAGATACCCAGAGTGCTCTCCACAATTTGACCACACCTCAACGATGTACACACACACACACGGAATAGTACTATTGCTGTAGAAGTCGCGGCTCGTAATGTCGACATTTCCGGACAAACAGCAAATGTCAAACTCAACCTGTTCAGATGTTGTTTCATGCAGGCTCTGCGGACTTGATCAAGCTGGTCTTCATCTTCCGAGGTAAACCAAATGCCTTGGTCATTCCCTCCGTCGAATCGCAATAGGCAACCACCGCACACTTGAATGCCCCCTCCCAAAACTCACAGCTCATTACGCGACCGTTGAGACAATCACAGCAATGGTAAAATGGGCCACAGGGTTGGCCATAATCCACGCATCCCAGGACTGGAGCCGGCGACAGCGTGATCACCAGGACCAGAAGCAGGCCTAGTCCCGCTACTTGCTTGCTGAGCTTCATGCTGAGGATGGATATGTCACTGTATTCTCAAAACTGTGCTAACTTACGACGATCAATGTGCTGCTCGCAACTGATCCAGAGACACACTGAGCATTTGTCAAGGTAGCAACATATATAGCGACTTGATCACCATGCATGGCGAACGGGTGTCGTGATTTGGAAACAGGGTGTCATCGTGCATGGTGTCCCACAAGAGACTGAGCTTTGCCAACAACATCTGCCGGCATCTTTTGTGAATCTCGTGGGCCTCATGGGTCTAGTCGGCCTCGTCGGATGGGCTCTGGGGTGTCTTTAAGGAATCAAGGGTGGCGACGTGAGTCTCGTGAGTTTCACCTGCATTAATTTGTTTCTGTCAAGATATATTGAGCATACTTCGTGTATTAGATGGTGGGAAAAATGACATTTTTTTTTAATCTGTAGGTTCTTGACTCTTTTAGGATATTCTAAAGAAGTATAAAACTCTTTAAGAAGCTCAGTTCGGCATTCTAAAAACCCCATTTTGGTACAATGGAGAATAAGTTATATGAGCAGAATTCTTCCAAAATAAAACCAAATCCGTGGGGCTTGCATTGTTGTTTAAGGATTTAATATGAGGGAAATTTGATCTTAGTTCATCACTTTATGACATTTAGAACAGTATCGGACCTCCCACATAAATGGTATCTACTTTTGCTACCTAGTGCATACAATTCTCGCGACACGACTATAACATCCAGCAATACCCTTGATATACTAAGGTGATACCATGAGGATATCCGCAAATATCACCATATGAAATTGCTACGGATTTATATCATGATGAGCATTCTGGCTATATTTCAATTTTTATTCATTTTCTCACTTTGTACCTTTAGCAGCCCCATTCTTTGGGTAGAAATCCAGCCAGTTTTGAGATCGTGCTGTGTTAAGAGTTACTTGTAATCGGAAAAGGTCTTGTCCTCTTGTTTCAAAGAAAAAGAAAAAGAAAAGGTCTTTCGCCCTCCTTGTTTCATGGAAGAGAATTTAATGCTCGTTGGTCGCGTGGGTCTCGTAGGTTTGACCTGAATAATATGGATAAGTTGGCCTTTCGATGTTTTCAACAGCTATGGGGAATGACCATTCCACTAAGAAATATGAATCACCAGTTCAAAAGGGCATCCAAACCTGCGGATTATTTCCGTAATTAAAAGAAGTGAAGAAGTTTTAGTAGCAAGCTACTGCTAGAAGTGAAGTGACAGACTATACTGACAGACCCATACATTTTATCTCCTTTTAAATTTCCCATCTTGATTGAAGACGAATGAATTTCGATTGTATCATTAGTGAATCTGTTGCAATTTATACCAGAATTTTGATTGAATCATTTTGCTAGAATCCAGGAAATTCAGGTCTATTGCTACAGAGGACAAGATTACAGTCATTCAATTTTTGCACTTCAGAAGAAACTTTGCAAGCCAAAACTCTACAGTAAAGTCATGTAGGGAGATTCTGAACGGAGTCCTATTGAGAAATTGTGCAAAATGTTCAAGTTTCGCCACACCTGTGTGTATAATCTGTAAAGGGTGCGATCTAGAGCAATTCCACCACTCATGTAGAAATTTGATTATGTTTCATGGAGTAGTAAGTTCGTCAGAAAAGGAACCTGAGTTGAAACCATGAATGAGATCCACCTGATGACAACAAATAAAAGAATTCAATTTCTAACGATCATCTGCTGTTGCTGGCATTCTGAGTCTCGAAACCAAATTCTAAATTCCCCTGAAAACTGCTGAACTTGATGCATGACTTCCTTCAGAATTACTAGATTGCAAGCTAAAAAATTGAGATCGTCAAGTAATGTAGGTACTAACTAATGATAGAAAACGACGGACTGGTCCAGTAATCATAATGTACCAACACATACACTTCTCGAGACATTCTGAAGCAGCCTCAGTGAGAGTGTAGGCAGGGAATTTCTAACTCCGAAAATTTCATCTCAGCAACGAAATCCCCAATTTTGATCTCCTACAGCAATCCTTCACATGTACTCTACATCTCTGCATTTCACACTCCACGATTACGCATTGCACGAAGAAACTATGCAGTTTATCTATCCCACATTCTTGGTACATTTCGCTTCGAACGCTCCAACTACAACTCTAGCACCTAAACCGTAAGTATGTGCGACTAATTCTACTGGAGTCATTCGGCCGAAATTGGATACTAATCCTGTAATCCATCTACCTTTATTAAGTCCAAGGGTGGCAACAATATTGCGAGCTAGCCAAGTACTTCAGTCGATGACTATCTAGAGACGGAAATTAACCGTCCATATATGGTGACACCATATTTCTTGATAATTCTATAACCCACTGCAACTAAAATCAGTGGTTCGATTCTCCGGTTGGATGCTCTCAGCACAACTCAACTCTTGAGCGTAATTCTACTAGACTCTCAAACCACAAAACTCTCCAAAACACTGGCGAAGAAATGAATCTCAGCTACTGCGAAGGATTTCCACGAGTTCGACCCAGAGGATCAATAGGGGCGCTGTCCGACATAGTTGCCCGGCGGGTAGTAATTGCACGTCATGAAAATGTTCCCGTCGTTGCAGACCGACCTCGCACACCCGACTCTCGTGGTCCCGCGCCACACCACCTGCGTGTAATGCCCGCACTTGTTGTAGTACGCGCAGGAGTTCGAGGAGTAGCGGTACCACCGCTTCTCACTCACCCACGCGTTGGCCGCCTCCTCGGGCTGCCAGGCCTTGCCGGAGCCCCAGAAGATGTTCTCGCCGTAAGGCCCGCCCGAGTGCTGCAGCCGGCAGTCCCCGTACACCTTCCGCTGCGCTGCCCACCCCTGCGCGTAGTTCGCCAACCTCCCGTCCCACTGCAGAGGCGCCAGTCCCAGCTGCGCCCTCGCCGCGTTCTGGGGCCGCAGAAACCCGTCCACGTCGAAGTTAGACTGCGCTACGGCTGCATTGCAGAGCATGGCAGCCACAAGGAGGAGTACTACAACATTCAGATGACGAGTCAGCTGATGATCCTGAGCTGCCATGTTCGCTTTCACTTCCTGAGGGCGTTTCAGTGCGAGCAGCGATGTGGCTATGGTGCCAGTTCCTGACAAGCTCAGTGTGTGTGCAGACTGTCGATCGGGGACGTCTATATGTGAAGATTGGGTGGAGCTTGTTCAGCTGGAGCCCGAGCTGCGAGAGTGTTGCAGGCAGCTTGAAAGAGTGAGCTGCAGTGATGGTGACTGGCGACCGATGCGAATGATGGGGGCTTTTTATCATGAGCGAGATTTAGTGCAACTGTACGCGGAGCTGTTCCGGGAGCTGTTCAATGTTGTCTCAACTGACAACATTGATTCGTTTCAGTGTGGGAATTAACGAAAACTATATTGGAATGAATTTGTAACTAAAATAGTCCTGACTCTCGGAGTCTTTCATTGCAAAATGTGGTACAAGGTTTCAGTGACGAATACCGACATTTGCAAGTGTTAGCCAGGAGAGTGGAAGATTTCGATTGATTTCACAGTCTAAGAGCTAGTTTACGTGTAAATTTTGAAGATTACATCGTCTTTCAAGTACTGAAATAGCTGTAATCTGAACAATCGAGTGTGTATCTCCGGCGGACTGTAGGAACATCAATTAAATTAGGCTCTTTTGATCAAGGATTGATCAGAAACCACAACTAATTGGTGATATGATTCTCAGCTTATGGTAACATGCATGATGCGTTTTCGGATGTCTATGGATTCGGCAAAACGATTACGAAACCCGAGATGCTTGATCGAGTCCACTGTCAGGCTGACACCGATCTTTTTCTAAGTCATTGATTACGGTAATAATCTTTGATTTTGAGTGCAGATACATGTCCGTGCAAGTATACTCTTCAAATAACATTCATACTGAAGAAATTTTCCGGAGATCAGTGTCATAACGGAGAAGCCTAAGCTTCAATTGAACTGAACTTAGACCACTTGAAGATTCCAAAGAAATTAACTTTGCGTGCCGCATATTGTTAGCATAGAATTTTAGTAGAAGCCGAACTAGAGATGAGCCACGATCCACTGTTTCTACTTACTTGAAACTGGCAGAGGAAATGAGTTGGAAGACTGTCGACTATGGCAGGGTGTGCCTGCATAATTGGTTTTACCGGCCATGTGCTGAATTAATGAAGCGTCTGACCCACCGATCTACCAAGTTATGACAATGTACAGTTTCTCTGTCACACTGCACAAGACTCTGAGAAGGCTTCGTACATAATGTATTTGATTCATCACAAAATCATTCTCAACAGAATATAATAACTCAAGAGTTACCACCAAGTTCTTCAATGCTGCTGAACTGTGTCGTCCCTGCGCCAGATACCTCTTTTTCCAGGACAATGTTGTAGGCGCTTGTAAGGGGGCTTCCATCGTCATGAGCTTTGTATCGTCATGATGAGAGCTTTGAATTGTGTAGTTTCTGATGATAGATTTTGGTTTATAATTTTCTGTTATTATTTACGCCAGCGATGGATTGTGATGAGGAACTGTCTAGATAAGGTGGAAGTACTAGATTTCTTCACTTTGGTACTCATTTTTGGGTGGGGATTTAGGCAAGAATTTTTGGAACAAGAACTCAAAAACCTAGCAAACAGAGAGGATGTCAAGAGGAAAAAGAATATTGTTCCCATATGTATTTGATTTGATATGAATTTTTGAAGGTTTATATTGAAAGGAACCAGTAAACAAAACTAGGATGCTGCCAAAACCATGTACAAGTGAACCCAAACCAAGAAGGATTCATATTGATTTGAGGTACTTTCATTCTACCACTTGTTGATTTATGCTACTCCCACTTATGTACCTAGGCATAATAGTTGGCCCTTCCCAGTTATTGGTGCTCTTCCCTTGGAGAAAATTGAATGGTTGTTACACACAACAAAACGGTGTCCTTGGGACCAATCACAATGGGAGCAAACCTTTTGCCAGAGAGAGAGAGCCGGAGCAACTTGTATGTTGCACACCATGGTCATAGATAGATATTGCAAAATCAGTATGAATCAAAGATACTTTCAGTTTGGAGAATGATTATGAATAATAATCGACATACCTACGTAACTCAAAAGCAACCGTTTCTAATTGTTCACATACACAAGCCCACTTCGAGCTCATGTACCACTCTAAAGAATTGCCCTAATTTGCAAATTCAACTTCTTATCTACAATGCAAAGTCATTACCAGACCTAAACTGTATAATCAATTATGACTCACAAGGGAGGCGTACGATTTTGCAAACTTCACAAGACACCTTGGACCAAGTTTACAAATCGAACAATTCTGACACACGAACAGCTATACTTCCCTCCGCCGTCGCCAATGTGGGCACCTCAAGCAACTGATCAACCGATACTACATCACTGATGTCCAAAGCAAGAATCAAACTGAGCTTTGTACAACTTAAAAAAACAATTAAGTTGAGACGACTTAGGACCTATATGTAATCCGATAACTTACCCAATCAGATGGGAAATTTGTCAACGAATTATCCACGGCTCCAAAAACTTCTATGAATTAATGACAAATGCCTACCGGGTTTAATGCACCAATTTAGAAGCTTGCAACTAGCACCGAAGGAATTCATATTATCCTATCAATTCGCAAGTATAACGTAATTGTATAGAACAGCCCATTTGCAGCAAAAACGTTATAATTCAGATCAATTAAAAGGCTAAAGGTTGACAGTCCAAAGTGCCTGGTAACGGACACACCGACTCTACTTGAGAGAGAGATAAGCTTGTGTTACCTGTGTAACAAAATCATCAATCACAACTCAAAGAAAGGTGGTGATAGGAGAAACAACAGTAATCTGAAGCTCAATATGTCAAATTGATACAGTGAAACCTTTGTACAACTGTGATCAAGCCTGCAAGAACGCAACGCTTCGGCAGAGAACATAGAACAAACCTATGCATTTAATTACAGAGGAAATAATCCGTCTACCAAAATTTCGAACTCCATCGCCGAGGTCTTCTTCACATCACTCTACTCGTCAGGGAAGAAATTCTTAGAGGCCTTCTTGGTGGAGTCGGCGGCCTCCTCGCCCTTGGCCTGTGCAGAAGCTCCCGCATCCTGAGCCTTGCCCTTGAGGTCCTGCCCTGCTTGCTTGGTGGAGTCGGCTACTTCCTCGCCCTTAGCTTGAGCTGAAGAGCCTACATCTTGAGCCTTGCCCTTGATGTCCTTCCCTGCTTCCTTCGTCTTGTCAGCTACTTCTTCCGTCTTCGATTGAGCTGAGGAGCTCACATCCTGGGCCTTGCCCTTGATGTCTTGCCCTGCTGATTTAGCCTTGTCAGCTACTTCCTCGCCCTTCGACTGCGCTGAGGAGCTCACATCTTGGGCCTTTCCCTTCAAGTCCTGTCCTGCGTCTTCTGCCTTGTCCTGTACCTTGTTCAGGTTCTCCTTTGCGGACTCCTTCGTGTCCTGTGCTACGTCCTTAGCCTTTCCCTGTAGAGGAAGATGAAGGTGAAATGGTTAGAGATGGGAGAGTGGTAGCCTGGGAGTGTTCAGTTGTATATGAATTTGAAATTTGGAAATGAAGGAGGGTAGAATGTGGGTGAGCACTTACGGCAGCTTCATCAGCCTTGCTCTTGGCGGAGTCGGCGGTACTCTTGACGTTGTCCTTCAACTCCTCGCCGCTCTGCTTTGCCTTGTCTCCGAGCTCCTCAGCCTTGCCCTTGGCGTTCTCGGTTGCGTCCTGGGCGGATTCCTTAACATCCTCGCCTGTTCCAACCACGACATCCTTGATTGCGCCGGCGGTGTCCTTCACTTTGTTTGCAACAGATCCAGCAGCTCCCTTCACCTTGTCAATGATTCCGTCTTCGGCGCGGACGACGAGGGGGCGGCGAGTCACGCTCGAGCTGCATAAAACACAAAAGTCTAGTTTAGTAATCTATACATGAATCCCTACAAGCCATAGCGAAGAGACAAATGACTTAACTCAAAGACTAGAAGAAAATTATAACTGCGTTACCAAATGCCAACCCTCTAAATTAATCTTCCGCATGCAGGAGAAGTGTAGTACCTGGAGAACGAAGCCGAGTGAGCAACATTGAGTCTCACTCCGCCAAGGCTTGCTGGGGAGCTAAGCCTCACAGATGAAACAGGAGAGACGGCAGCAATTGAAGAGCTGCATACTTGCAGTGTCACAGCGGTCATGGATGCAGATGCCATAGCTGTTAAGTTTCTAAATCAAGTTTCTGCAACACGATCAACAACCACATGTAAGTGTATGCCACTCACAACCCAATCCACTAAAACCAGATAAAACACCCACTTCACTAAACCATACCCAAATCAGAATCGATAACTAGACTGGAATGCAGAGACTGTTGCCAACTGCTCACCAACAGGAAGATGATCTCAGAAGCAGATGGTGCACAGAAAGATGTGTGAAGTAAGCCCCTGAACTGATGATTGAGAGAATGAAATGCGAGATAGTTACTCATCGGCCAAGACGGCAGCAGATTATGTAGTGTACGAGCAAGACATTGACTGGAAGGGCCATCGAGAGAGAGGCTCCAGAGCTGGCTCCACTTGGCAGTCGACGCAACCTGGAGCTCGCCTGCATGCAAAAAGTGTTGAATTTAATGAAGGTACTAGGCTCAAACCGTCGATGCTAGACTTCCAGTTCACATGCGATGAAATCAGCGGCGGCGATGTCACAGCCTCACATCTGCAAACTAGTAACGAAACTCCTTCGGCAGATTTAATGGATAGAGTTTGCATTCAGGTGGGTCCAATGCATGTCGACTCCCTCGCTCGGCAGAGCTCTGTTCTTTCCATCTGGCGGGAGCTTCTTCCATCCAAGTGGCACTCGGAGTCTCTCCATCGCCTGCTTGGCTTTGTTGTGATGATCGACGACTTCGGCGAGTCCAGCGAGATCGACGCACTTCAAGCTATTCTCTTGGTCAGTCCTCATCAACAGTGCGCAACCGTTACAAGAGACTAACTCCATCCACTGCTCTAGAAGGTGTGCAAATCATCACCTCATGTGGGTTGCCATAATCTATAAGAATCAGTAATTTAATCTGTTTTTTTTCTTAAGCAAATTAACATATGGGTCGCTGATTTCGAGTCTGAATTAAATCTGCTTAATATCGCCTTAATTACGTATTACACAAGTGTGTTCTTCGGAGATATCGTAGCAGGATTTTTGTGACGAAGTGTAAGAGTCTTGACCTTCGCTGTGATTAGGCCACAGTTCAAGTGATTTGAAGCAACCGAGTTGACCTATTTGATAACTCAAAATTTACAGATACAAACACCAGATTATATGAAAGCAAGTAGGTATTTCTACAGTATTCTGCTAGACGAATTCTTTTTTCGACCGTCGGAGTCTAAGGACATGCACTATCTTCGTAATGATCATAAGATAATTCGGACTAAATGCGGTTGTCACTGTGAAAGCTGTAATTGACTAGTGTATAATTGCCATATACACATGATGTTAGAGTTTCCAGATTTACAGTCTGTTCGCACTTTCGAACCAGTATCCTCGATCAAATAAATGGCAGGCTGCTCTATGCTGTCATAACAGGAACTCGGAGAAGTCCCTTGGTGCAAGGGTGAAATCAACTTTTTAGTACTTCTGTGGTGAAAAAAAACTTTCAGGATATAACTCGCCATGAAAAATTCTTCCTGCTTCGAAATGAAGTATGCAGAAACGTCAGCAACACCAAAAAAACGCTTCCGAGTCGCATTGAGGATAGCCATCTTCATACAACTCCTCCAAACTGAAAGCACCAAACTCTCTATTCCCCTCTGCCTCTACCAACTCTCTGTAGCTATCCCACACACGCTGCTCCTCGATCCACTGTCGCAACGATCGACACACCAATTGCATGTTAGCCGATAGCGCAGCCAGCTGATCCACTTTCTCACTGTCCGACACCAGCTTCGGCCACACCACATTATTCACCACATCTCGTGTCAATCCACTTAGGAAAGTAGATTCATCTCTCAGTCCAGAGATCAATTCCTTCGCTATATCCTCCTCTGTTACCTCGAAGGCTAGCTCCCTGTCGATTTCTGTTCTCACTGCAGGGGGCGTAGCAATTTCAGCTCTCCCTAACCCTGGAATTGCCAAGGATGAGTGCGATACATCACGACCCAACTCACTTCCACGAGCCTCCAAGGCACTGTCATTCCGACAAGATGAACCCGCCAAACCAGCTAGGGTTTCCTCCACCTCGCTCGATTCTGAAGCAGCCTCATAACAATCGAACCCGGATTCACAAGAATGCTCCGAGGCGGTATCAAATGACTCAAGGGGTGGACGACCGGCGAAATCAAAGAAGAACACCGGACGATCAACAGGATCGCTCACCGCAAGGTCGTGGTAGTACACTAGTCGACGCTCCACCTGATTCTCCAACTCGTTATCCTCTGCATGACCGCCACCCGACTCACGAACCCTGCTCCTTCCGCAACACGCACAGATTCTTCTCTCGTCCTCACCACCCAACACCGAAATCCCCACGAAGAAGAACAGACATACCCAATCGACCGCCTGGTAGTGGAATTCCACTGGGTCGCTGAGGGCGTATGCCACAAACAACAACAATAGCCACGAAGGGTCTAGCTCCATCCCTTCGAAGATTGCCTAACCCTTATGTGGGTTCCCTGTAAGCATTCCCTGCACCGCAATGTGGAATTCTCTGTGTGATTTACATTTTCAGGAGATCTGTGTGTCTACTGTCTCTCCTACTCACATCAAATGAACATCAAATTTTCTTTGTGAAAGAGAACTTGGAGAAACTGTTTGGTGTCAAGCTCAGCTACGCTCATGACCAACAAATCGTGTGAGCTTCAATCTCGGAATGTCTGTGAGGAACGAAATCAGTTGGTTACGATATGCTAATGTGTCATGTCTGCATCGCCTGATCCAGCCTGCTTCCTTGCAACCCATTGACAGTAGAACGCATCGCACCGACCACCATCTGGATTCTACCAACTTGTAAATATTCACTCTGAATTTGCGGAGGTTTCAAGAGTTTCTGGATCCTGCCCTTCTCATCACTTGCGGGCTGATTCTTTCTACCCCATGTCTCTCAATTAAGCAATTCAGGCAACTATCTTCATTTTCTTTTTCCAGGACGTAAATGCACCGCCATTGGTAATGACACGTACAGATCAACTAATTATCGGATGTGACACACAAGGTTTTCTTGGATGAACAAGCTGGGGAGTAAACGAATCAATCGTATTCTACGCCTGATTCGGCATGAAAGCCGTCCCCAGATAATTGCCACAAGAGATCATTACCTATCTCCAGTACTTACAAACTGTAATTATCTATCCCCAGCCTCGAAATCTGAAACTCCACAAGAGATTTACTGGAAGAAGAAACTGTCTGAGCAGATGATCACGAGATTGTAGAGAAGGTATCAAGGAGCACACATTGTCATTGATTGAAATTGATTTAACTACAAGAGTAGTCATGTTAACAACAGATTCCCAACTAGAGATTGAACCATGTGGTATATCAGTTTGAAAGCTGGCTCTCATCTCAAAAGGAATAAATGAAGGGGCGATTATTCACGTTAGAAATGTGACACCGCATCCGAGAAGAATGTGGATGAGCACAACTTGATTGTACTCTCCAGGAAGAAACAGTAATTTATGCACTACTGAGGATGTGCTGCTAGTAATGTATCCTAAGACTAGGGATTGTGAAAATAATTGTGTGAATTACATGGCCAACAACTGCTTCACATTCATAGGGCTAACAACATCAAGGCCGCCGGAGAGGAACTGTTCACTGCAGATCTTGTTCACGCTTTCGGTGGGGTGGAACGCATCCCAGAAAACGGATTTTGTTCTGTCATCACAGAGACGCCCAATTGAGCGGCACGCACCATCGATGCCGTTGTATTTTCCCATGCCACAGCAAGCTGTGGTGACAGGATCAGTGAACCCTACATAGTACAAACAAAACCATATTAGAATCCTGACTGAAATCTCGAGAGAGATGCTCAAAAACATCAAAACATTATAAGAGCGCATCCAGTTTACCATATTTTATAGGGTCGTTGATGATGGCCATGACAACATCGTAAGCGTTGGTGTAGACGAAAACAGAGTTGGGAAGCTGCGACTGAAGCTCGATCAACATGGGCTTCAAGGCAGCGTTGAAGCCAATGGCGTAGTTGTTCACCTCTTCGACACACTCTCCACCCTGGCTTTGGGAGGACAACACCGAAGGTGCACAGCCGATGGGACCGATGCTGGAGACGATGAACTTCCGCATCCCTAACCCATACGCTGTCTGCAAGTGCATGCCAGGAAGTGGTTAACCATCACGAACACACTTGACCCATTTCGATCGAGACATGGAAACCCTAATTTGAAATCATCGTCATGAAGGGCGTAGTGTATGTACCTTGAGCTGGCCTCTGAAGGTGTTGATGAGAAGATCTTGAAACTGGGGCAGAGTGTATTTCCGTTTCGTGCTCGTTGTGGCTGCGAGGTAGTTGTTGACGTAGTCGTTGCCTCCGATTGTGAACGAGTATATGGCGTTGTTGATCAGCTCATCGGTCCCCGGTTGGCCGATGATCTGAGCTATCTTATCCTTCGTTTTCTGGAAGTAATCAAATTGCTGGGACATCGTAACACGCCCAATCTGAACAGCAATTCATGGCATCAGAGCAGTGAATCAACTCGAACAAGGGCCAGTTTCTATCTACTTCATGATTTTTCTTTAGAGCATTATCGATCATGGTACAGGATGTGAAGCCGAGTAATCCTTACGAAGATTGAGCCGGTTTCTTCAAGGATCCCTGCTCCGGCAGAAGCATAGTTAACGCCGTTAAGAAGGTTAGCTCCCTTGGCTTCTGGAGCTAGGACTGGAAGAGGGGAAGGAGTCCCAATGTATTCATCTGCACACCAAGCATGAGTTCATTCCACATGTTACAAAATGGATAAACCATTGATTATGAACTGATTAGTTCATGAGGAAGAGGAGCATACTGATTAGGTCCGGGATGATTTTGCCGTTGCAGAATCTGCCAGTTGCTTGTTTGTCAGCCCTGTCGATGCCGTAAGGCTTATGGTTGGCAGAAGCCAAGGTGAAGATATAGTTGTTGTTGCCCGCATCTACTAGTGAGTCTCCAAGTATGAAAGTAGCTGGGGGCTTCTTTCCCTGTGCTTCCACACCTGTACTGATCAATGCCACGCCCATGATTGCGCACATCAGCGTCACCACCATGCCTACCATGTTTGTCATTTATGCAAAAAATTGGTGTGGTGACGGAGACAGATCTGCACAACCAAATCAGAGAATGAGACATTGCAACATTCTCTACAGAGATTTGAATCAGTGCAATATTGCGTATGTGCACATGGGTGTTGTGAAGAAAACAAGCTTAAGTCGTGATGATCATGCAACATGAACAGAGTTCACTTCCCTAAACATTACGTAATGTTAAGTACAAAAATACTTGCTAGCTTACGTACACGGAATGGAGTTAGGTGCAACTTCATTTGACTTTAAGCTTTGCACTCCAGGCGTAGGTCATCAACAGTTTCTACAATGGAAATTCCTAAAAGCACTACCATGCTCAATTTGTCACTCGTGCAGTGGATACGTTAGGTCGGGTCTTACGTCAAAGATCAAATGTCAGTAATGACTCAAGTATTTGACGGGTGAGTAGAGTTTAGTAGATACAGTGAGCACTGAAACTCGCGAATTACCTAAAACTTGATGCCTCTTCGAGAGAGGTAAGTCCCGGGAACCAAACTATGGGCCAAAAACAGAGGCAGCAAACGGCAATATGGCGAAAGTTGCCGGTGATCTCAGCAAACGAACACTCGTTGGGGCGTGAATAAACTAAGGTTTCTAAAAATGCAATCTACAACAAAATCTGATGCGGATTTTCAACAGACGTAAATGGCCTTGCAAGCAGAGGACCAAGCTCTCACCATGACGGGGACCATCAATTCCAATGACATTGAACAGCTAGAAATAGCTGCATGACATTGAGACTTTTGAGAACAAAATGGTAAGACGATGTATACATCCTATGCTACAGACAAGTTAGTACTGGAAAGACTTGATATCAAAACCAATCCAATATGAGCTTCTCAAGAACATTGACACTCGAATGCCAGCTTATCTCATTTCAGTTGCTTCGACAACCAACAACATGCGTATAAACTTATACCTCAACAATGAGCTGAGATTCAAATGTCTACCAAATTCAATGCAAGTCCCAGCTCTACATTACTATCATTCCTAATTTCATTCCACCCTCAATGCTACATTCACAACATGAACAAACATGAAAACCACTTACAGAAACACTGGCTATGCACAATTAAAGCTCATTCAGCTCAAAGGACCGATCGGTACTCTCATCTACCAAGTTGGGCAACCAACCTCGAATCAGTCACCCACCAATGCTAGAGTGCAGGTCGACACAGAACACCACTATGTGAAGATGATCATATATAGTGGTGTACATACCCAAAGCTTGTGAACTCACCAAGTTGCAGCGACCAGGACAATGTGGTGAGCAATAACACCATGAGCCGAGCTTCTCCGCCACCCACCTAACTATCATGTGAGCAGCCACCAGCTTGGGAAGCAGGCAATGGCATTACAACATGAGGTGAATGGGGCTCAAGGCAGCTGGAGAGAAAGCTGAAGAAAAGAGGGAAGTGTGCACTGTGCTTGGCGCCTGCTCCAAAGGCGGTCGCTGAGGGCAAACTGGGGGTATTAATTGGTGTTAGAGCGATGGGGATTATGGTGGAATTGAAGGCACATCTACATCGATTCAGACTCATAATTATGCTACCCACTGCTTAGCAGTAAACAAGCATTCCACCACCAGCTCTGACACCGTGTATGGTGCAGCAAGTTATTGTACAATCTACATCCAGCTGCTACGTGGTGGAATACTGTCCTGTACAGATCAAAATGTGAATCGTGAATAAATCAGATGGTGGTAGTTCCAAAGAATATCTAAGTTAGCCTAAGAGGTCCAAATTTGTAATCTGGTTCCAGCATTATTGCCACCTACTTAGGGTACTCTTCATAAAGTTGTATTTTTCACTAATACGGATATTTGAGGCTGATTATACCAGTAGTTTGTATTCAAGGAGAACTTTCTTAATCTGAATCAACTCATGATTCAAGGTGTTTCCCATAAGTTAATCAATTCCAAAAGTTTGTGAAAATGAGCTTCATCGGCAGCTTGAGAATCAAAACTTTGAGTTTCGACGCTGCTGAATCGCAAAATGAAAGCAAGTACATGACATTTGAATTAGGAAAAGTCCATATTTGAATGGTGGGACGTTCAAAGCAAACCAGCGACAAAATACAACAGAATGTTATCAGATTTTTACAAAATGCAAGGCACCACTCTTACTCAAACTAGTATCCATTCACATGACCTCTGAGGACTTCAATATGTCTCTATTTAGGCTCTAGTCTCAGCAGCTTCGCTTCCTAACATTGACAGAATTATGCATTGAATAACCTCCTTGTTACTTCGAAAAGTTGTACTGCTGTAAGTACCCAATTCTGAAGAGGTAGAACGGTGACAGCAACCACACAGCTGATAACAGAGTGTCATACTCACAGTCTCAACGCTGTGGACCAAGATCTGCCATTGTGCCACCTAATCTCAATTTCCTCTTTCCTGTTGCTTCAAGCAATGCTAACACGGAATACGTGATTGATCCAGTGCCACCCAGACATAGAACTCCGAGTTTTTGGATGGGTGCTGGACATCAATTTCCGAAAGCAGGCAAGAGCATGTGGTGTCTCTACGGTATTCTTTACACACAGTACGTGTAATGAGCTAACGCTGCGAAGTTCTGACAGTTGACAGGACACTCCTTTCATATCTCACTAAGATTAGCAGAGAAACAATCGAGAAACATCTTGATTTTCTAACAAAAAGTTCTAGCCTTGAGGGTCATATTATAATAATTGAGTAGACCGCAAATTGTTCTGCACAGCCCTCATGCACTGATGTGAAACCACTTGATTTCTCAAACAGAACGTGAAAGTAACCCACTTGTATTTTCCTTCTTTTGTACATGTGTCTACAGTTGCTGACAAGTCGGCTACTTGAGAATTATCAAGAGATTTTGACATACCCTAACTTACACAAGCACAGAACCATTATACCATCCTCAATGGGAAATAAGAGCATTGATAATTGTCATGAGCAGACATCGCCTTGCTAAACCTTGGCACTAATTGATATGTGTTGGACACGACAAGCCCCGGTACAATTCAAAAAAGCAGCCTGGTACATGCGATCAAACCTGTTCTTTGAATTTTGAATCATTAGGTACTCAGACTGCAAGGAGTGACCCAAAATGATACACGTTTTAGTTTCTAGCTCGAGGTGTAACTCTGCTGTCATTGTCCAAGAGCAAATAGTCTTCAGGATTGAGTACTGCTCCAGCAAGATGGAAGGAGTTCAGCAATCTGGGCAATTAAGCAGACACTAAGCAACAAAGCTGTGAATTGCCACCGTTCCTGCTACAAACAGACTCGTCGTGGACATTGCATGACCTAGATCTACCACGAAAGCTAGGTGAATGCACACACACCGTTTCACCAGCTGCTACCAGTGAAGTATCTGATGAGTTCACACACCAGAGTATTGAAATCTGAGCAATAAGAAGCCGTTTCAAACTAATTCTACCAAACAATGCAGGTAATTTTCCAGGTTTATGATCATTCAAAGAGCACTATTCCAAGCTACAGACAACACCTTTTCAGCATACCTATACAGCTCACAAACTAAATCCTCTCAACAAATTCATCTGACAAGTCACCAAATTATTACTTGAACACAAGCCTGATGGTGATTCAAAATGCCCAACCCAGTTCAGGAACTAATCTTGGTCTGCTGCAGATGGATTTCTGAATAGGTGATCACTCATCACAAACAGCAGATTTACAACATTGTATACAAACAAGAATCAAATTCATCAGGCTTATGCATGAGCTAAATCAAAGCTAGGACACACTCTCCACCATCTCTCGCCCTAATTTGTGCGAGCTCTCCACCTCTCTCGGAGCTCTCCTTGAATCACAAGACTAGTCAAATTCTTTTGACCTCTGAAAATGTTAGCAACCTCAGGTAACCTTGGCGTTGAGTACCGATACACAAACTTCCAGTTTAACCCAACACGCTTGCTCCCTTTGCCTTCTCCACAGCCAACAACCTACTTTGGCATAGTGCCTTCTTTAGGCTTGTATCTTTACAATACGTGTCTAGTTAGGATTTTGAGTTTTCACATTGTGGCGTTTATTCAACCGGAAGTCTGGAGCCTATCTGCATGCACTGCCAAGGTTACCTCGAAATTACTGTATTTGGAGGTCAAATGAACTAGATTACTACTCTGATTGAAAGAGAGCTTCAAAAGAGGTGAAGAGCCCTCATAGGATAAGGGTTACAAATGGTACAAAGTGTGTCCCCGTTTAATAAACATGTACCCCGGTTTAAATAAATTAAAAATTAAAAAGTTAAAATTTATTTGAAAAAAAATACAAAATAATTTGTTTCATTCTTTATGCTTTGAAGCTAGTTAGACTTGGTAAAAATCTTCATAGGCTATTCTTATTTATGTATGCTCTTTACATTATTTCTTTGATGACAATTGAAACCATTTCATAGTTTGCACTTGATATATAGCCTCAAACATATAGATAAATTTTGAGTTCTAGAAGAGTTGATGAAGGTTGTTGTTCTTGATTTTAAAAGTTTTTTGAAGATTCCTATGTCAGAAGAATTACTTGATATATCATGTAATTGAAAGAAGTTGTTAATCCTTATTGCATGTGCACGCTTTAAAATCCAAATTCAATCAAACTAATTTTAAAGAATTTTAAAGTAAATAAAAAAATCTTTCATTTTATTAAGAACATTTGAATAATTTCATAAATAATTAAAAAAATTTAAATTCAAATAGTCAGAAAGGTTATTTCCTTTATGAATAAATGAAAGGACGGGCATGCATATTTAAACAAATACAAGAATATCCTACTAGAAGGTCACTTGTTATTTAATATCAAAAAAATCATTTGAATAAATGTCTATTTCAATTATTTGAATACTCTCAAGACAATCAATTATAAACGATTTAATTTTGAATTTTCTAATCAACGTTTTCTAAAAAACCTAATTATCATATTCAAAGGTGGCGAAGCTAATATGTAGATATAGAACAAAGTTCAATTATTTCAATGTTGACAAAGCTAGTGATTCAAATCAAATCATGTACAAGCATTTTTAGTCTACAAAGCATCATACATTCAAGTTGCTTATAGAATTCAATCACTCTATCAATCAACTCAAGTAGAATGTATTATGTATATGATCTAAAGAACTTTGGCTAACAACTATGCTTTTAATGTAAATGGCAAGTTGTTAGAAGTGTTGAATCATAGAAGTAAATTCATAAACAATCATTTTTTGCTATTTCAGCAAAAAAAAAAAACAGCTTGTAAATGCTTCGAAGCAACTTTGACCAGTTGATCATCAGCTGTTATCATGATTTTTTTGAATTTAATTGATATTGAAGTTTTAAACTATTTAATTTAAATATTATTATATTTGAATTTTATGAAATTACCTTAAGTTACTTTTATTTCAATTTTTCTCTAATGCTTTTAATCAAAGACAGTGTCAAAATATATGTAATCTGCATATATCATAGTTAAAGTTTGATTTTTGATACATACATATAAAATTATTTTTTCACTTATTAAAAACTCTATTTTTTTTCCACTTCAAGTCTAATTCAAAATGCACAATCATAGCTTTAGCAAATTAACCTTTAACCACTTCATTTTTTTTTAACTACGACTATTGAATCAATTTTAAAGAATCCAACAATGTGTTGAATTGTGAATTGTTGAGGACAAATAAAAGGGTGGTAAGATGATTACAAGATTTAATCACCTTTTTTGATCAATTATAATTATAATTTTAGATGAAATGCTCGACTATTTTTTGTAGAACCAAGTAAAACAATGGAAACACTAATGCACCAAACTCAGCTGTAGAATTGGACCAGGTGAAGAGATTACAAGAGCTGTATCAATGCTAAAATGAATTCTGAAAGTGATGTAAGTTAGGAGGATGAGAGAAGTGTATGTGCCACACATATGGTCACCGGGAATCGAACCTTGGACTCCAAAGCCGTGACGCCGAACTCTGGCGCTCCCATGCCAATGGGATCTCTAGGAACGTCCGCGTTTCTAATGTTGTGAGCGTAGGCGTCCCCTAGAGGTCCCATAAAAATACAAATGTAGTTTTAATTTTAAAACAACCGTAAAAGTATCCATTGATCAGAAGAGTCTGAGTAGGCCACACGGCCTACAAACAGCATTCTTACGGATGAAAGGGCCCTTTATTTACGCTGGTATAATTTATACCAGAGTTACCTATATATATATATATATACATTGATAAGACCACTTGCACATGTTTTGCTTGAAATTCACGCACTCTAACATTTCATGGTATTCTTTTGTTTATTATCAAAAGTAAATATAAATTAGATAAAATACAGCTAGTTGTTTTATAATCCTTTAACTTTTTTATATGTAGTAATATTTTTATGGTTACATTAAATGGGAAAAATAATTTTAATTTTAATTTTTTCCTATTGTTAATTGAATGTTTTTAATTCTTTAATTTAATTTTTAATCTATAAAAACCTATATAAAAATCAAATTTAAATCTTGTTATTGATAAAATTATTATGCTTAATAAATATAATTGGTTTTTACTTATTACAATAAATGTTTTTAGCAAATATTTTAGTGAATACTTTTATTATCATTTCATAATATTGAATTATTTATATATATTAAAATTATTTTTATTTATAAAATTTTCCAAAATATTATTTAATATAAAAAGCAATTTTACAAATTAATTTTATTTCTAGATCCAAGGTTATTGCAAGCATTTTGAAGGGGTTGTATAGAAGTATGATGAATATTTTATTGGTGGAGAACATAATGATCACAAAATTATTTTGGATGACATAATTGATGTTATTGTAAGAGATAAGGAAGTTAGTAGAAAGTATAAGATTAGTGGTTCAACACTTGTAACCAAATTAAAAGTTGAAATCATGTTTGGGTATTATAATGAATTTCAAGTGAAGATATCAAATGTTAAATAATGTTTTCGTTTTTTTCATCGAAATGAAAATATTGGTTTAAAAATATAATAGTGAGATTTATCATCATTTATTCAAGTAGAAAACCATAACACTTATTTTAAGGCATGTATCATACTATGACGCAATTAGGTCGATTTTCTAGTAGATTATATTTGAGAACACTTGAAAAAAGTTAGGAAGAATATGCATACTCAAAAATTAGATGAAGAAAATTTAATTGATATGATTCCAACTATCATTTAGAAGCCTTGCAGAGAATAATATATCTAGCAGGTTCCAAATTCATTGTAGGAGAAGCTTTTATCAAAGGACCTATTTAAGAATTATATAACCTGAAGTTATTTTTGAAAAGATAATACTATTATGGTGTTGTATAACACTTCAGCTTTTTTAGTGAAATGTTTAGGGATTAAAAGAGTCCAAATGGTGGAAAAAAAATTATATATAAAAAAAATAAAATCTTATAAACAAATTTCATGTAGGATTCTATATAAAACTAGCTTTTGATAGACAAACAAAAGGATGGGTTTAGGTTGGAAGGTGAAATTAACAATAAGCATTGTCAGGTTTCGTCCCTTAATGAATCGACGCGTTTAATCGAGAAGGAGATTCGTAGGGCCCTCCACCCGCGGATTTAATTGTGCAGTGCACTGTTAAATTTTTTAATGGAACAGAGAACTCGTTTCATAAAGGTCTCCGGTTCGAACCTCGACACTTCTTAACGCCGTATTAAGCCTCAGCCCTCCCGCGTCATGGGCTATTATACGCTCTTATGCGTTCTGCCTTTCGGCATGTAATAGCGCGTGAAGCACGTGGGCCGCGGCTTAACCCTATACATTAACCATGGTATGTAAATGAATACTTAACCTGATTTATTTTGTATTTTCAATATGACCATTTTCAATTTCGTTCACGAGGAACTTGGAGAGGATTTTAGCCCAGAAAAATATGAAAAAAAATCATCGTCGTGACCACCGTTGTAACTGTCGTCGTCATGTCCTTTGGTATTATTGGTCTTATATGGTCATGAAAAGAAAGTCTAAGAAATTGATGTTGGAATTGGAAACTTGAAAGGTTGTTTAAAAGGTTATATAGATTATATAGATGGCTATTCAAAAAGTTATTTTAAAAGTTATTTCAAACAATATTTAAAAATCAATTGACATAATTAAAAAACAAAACAAAGCTTGATTTCATTCATTTTTTCTATAAATTTTATTTTATTTCATTTTAACATGAACACCTTTTCATTTTGTATATTCAAATTAAAAAATTATAGTTTAATAAATTGTCTATTAAAATTTATAATTCTATTGTAATACAAATAAATTGGAAACTAAAATTGCTTTGTTTATGCAATTTATTTTTTACTTTTTAAAGTGAGTGTATTAATGTTTTATATTATAGATTTATGTTGGCTTCTAGAGATGACTATACATCGGTGTTGTAGGCACCAATGATTTGTAGAGGCTAATAGGCCACTACATAATTTTTTCTATGTGATAAAAATATTTAATCATTTACTCCGTGAAGATTTATAAGCATTGGAAAAAATTATTATATCTTTTTAATAATCTAAAATATAATAAAATATAATATATTTACTCATTTTTAATTTAATCTTTGATTTTATGATCAAGTGACAAACAATAATTACATATATATGGAGTAATAGAAATAAAATAAATATTTATAATATAAGAAAACCTATCTCCAATCTAATTTTTATATCTTTTAAGATATGCAATCCTTTCTACTACTTGATATATATAGACTTGCTATTGGTCATGACTCCTTACCTATGGTTAATGTTTACATTAACTAGTTGTATACATGGACTAAACAAGGCACGACGCGTCCAAAATTCATAACTTATTTGCATTTTATAAGAAAATATGAAATCCTTCATACTAAAATTGTAATACATTTTACAATGACCCAACAATAATTTTACGGGTGTAATTTCTAAATATACACTCACTAGTGGCGCTGATATGGTACCCCATCTGAACACAAAACACATTGAAATAAAATTTTAGAATACAATCTCCACGTCACATATAGAGAATGTATCAAATCATGATATGACACGTGGCACGAGCGAATTTCGAATTATTTCTGTACGAAACTGCATTCCTCATAGAAAATACAAAGAGAACGATGTAGCACTGTAGCCCCCAAACACACTCCCAATCCCAGTCCCAGTCAGACAATCCAGTCAACTGCACCAGTCAAATAACGAACACGCCCCCACGTCAGAAACGCCACGCTGGACACACCATGCATGCCCATTGGCCCCCAGCCCCCCTCCGCCCACGTCAGAAACGCCACGCTGGACACGCCCTACACCCATTGGCCCCGACTCCCCCCGCCCGCCTCCGATTGGCCACCGAGCGTCGACGCCCAAAAGCACACCACTCCACTTCACACTGTTCACAACGATGACCAAAAAACACCCAACCAGACGAACAATGGAGAAAACAACACACAAAAATTAGGGTTGCTGCAACCAAGCTCAACCCCCATCGCAGACCCCGATCCACGCCAATCCGAGCTCCGACGGAGCCTGCCGCATGCTCCGGGGAGAGCCCCGATCGCAACACCTGCCGGAGAATTGGAGTCAAAGGTGGAGTGCGGGTTTTGGCATTTTTGTAGCCATTGACGGGGCTGCGATCGGAGGACGGTAGGGGAGGGGAGTATTTTTTGGGGTTTCGGAGGGTTTGGAGGAGGGGAGGGTTTGGAGGAGGGGAGGGGATGGCGGCGGGGGGGAGATGGCCGCTGATCTTGGCGTTGCTGGTGGTGGTGGGGGTGGTGGGGGGGAATTGGAGGGAGAGCACGGCGGCGCCGGTGATGAGCGTGGACATGGGGGCGGAGTGGGTGAAGGTGGCGGTGGTGAATCTGAAGCCGGGGCAGCCGCCGATCTCCATCGTGCCTAATGAGATGTCCAAGCGTAAGTCGCCGGCGCTCGTGGCGTTTTCGCGCGGCGATCGGCTCGTGTCGGAGGAGGCGTCGGGGATTTTAGCTCGGTATCCGGAGCGTGTGTTTGCTAGTTTAAGGGATATGGTTGGGAAGCCATTTGGTGCTGTGAAGGAGCTTCTTAAGTCCCAGCATTTGCCGTATGATGTTGTGGAGGACGCTTCTGGTCGCGCAAGAATTCGTGTTGGAGAGGACTCCGGGTATGTAACCTAATTCGGAGTCTCGTCCTTCGGTTCACGAGTTTGCATTTGCTGATTTGATTTATTTCTTTAAATAATTCTGTAAATTTTGGTCTTGCAGCCTATCATTTCTGTTGAAACTATACATACTTTAAGGCAAGTTTGAGGGATAGGCATGAATATGTTGATTAGGTTGCAATTTTTTGCTCTGGAGAGTAATGCAGCCCTTTCTTGAGATTAACGTGGAGTTTATACAGATAAACCCTGAGTTCTTGGAAGTAATTGAGGTTGATTTAATATGTTTTTAACTGCTATGATGATGTTGAGGTGATGGAGGTTTTAAAGGGAATTTAGAAGGCTTTTATTTGCTGTGTGTCTTTTTACTTGAGATTAACATCCTTACGATCTGGTGGATGGATAATGCCTGTTGCAGGTCTGTGCTGTATAGTGTTGAGGAGCTTCTTGCCATGCTTTTGAACTACGCGCGTGATCTTGCGGAGTCACACACAAAGGAATCCATCAAAGATACTGTGATCACTGTGCCTCCATTTTTTGGCCAGGCGGAGCGCAAGGGGTTGCTTGATGCTGCGGAGATTGCTGGTTTGAACGTGCTTACTTTGGTTAACGAGCCCGCGGGCGCATCCTTGCAGTATGGAATTGACAAGGATTTTTCTGTCGAAGATCGTCAGGTGGTGTTTTATGACATGGGTGCCTCCAACACATATGCAGCGCTTGTTCATTTCACTGCGTACACAACCAAAAGTCCAGGAGGCGGAAAGAACATAACTGCTCAGCAATTCCATGTAAGGAGTGCTAAGATTTTGGAACATGTGATTGTGCTGATTGTTAACGTGATATCTGCCTTCATTGAGTATCTGAGACCTGTTTTCTTTGCTGCAATGTATGTTCTTTCTCATCTCATTTTACTGGTCTTTCTTTTTGCCTAGGTAAAAGGAGTCAGCTGGGATTCAACCCTTGGCGGACAGACTATGGAAACTCGGTTGGTAGATCACTTCGCTGCAGAATTCAAGCAGAAGAGTGGCATTGATGTTCTCAAGCATCCCAAGGGCATGGCTAAGCTCAAGAAGCAGGTCAAACGAACAAAGGAGATTTTAAGCGCCAATTCTGAAGCATCAATAACAGTAGAATCTTTGGCTGATGACCATGACTTTAGGTATGCTTTGCACTTGCATATTATACTATGCTACAGCTTATTAAAATTTTGAGTTGCAATTCAGTTGGTTCTTTTCTAAGTGTCTGCACTAAGTGCGGTTGATTGCGCTGGAATGGTTGATTGTTCTTCAAAAGAGTATGGTTTATAATTTGGGGTCATATTTTTTGCAGGAGCCATATTACAAGGAAAAAGTTTGAGGAGCTTTGCAAAGACTTGTGGGGGCGCTCGTTGATTCCACTGAAGCAAGTTCTGGCTGACAATGGCCTATCACTGCAGCAGCTACACTCCGTGGAGCTTCTTGGCGGTGCAACTCGAGTGCCAAAGTTGAAGGTAGACACATGCTCTATTTGGTTTCAATGTCTTAACTACCAGCCTTTTGACGAACCAGTGAACTTCAAAAGAGAAACATTGCAATTATATGTTATGATAATTTTCGATACCTTAATCTTCCTAATTAGTTGACTTCTGTGCTAACAACACTGTTTTTTACTACCATGAAATAATGTTGTTTTTTTACAGCGGTTTCAATTTGATTTGACACGTGACCCTCAGGTGGAAATTGCATGTCAAACGTTGAAGTCTGGGTTAGCAACCCGAGGCCAAACTGCGTGTTAATCTTGTGCTAATGATTGTAAGCTGAATTTGTGCAGGAAGTTTTAACGGGATATGTTGGACAACAAGCACTTGCTAGACATCTAGATTCTGATGAAGCAGTTGTGTTGGGGTCTTCACTAAGAGCGGCAAACTTAAGTGACGGTATCAAACTTAATCGGAAACTTGGGATGGTAGATGGTGCTTCTTATGGCATAGATATCAAGTTGGATGGTGCCACTTTGGAGGCCAAGGATCAGGGTTTACTTGTACCACTTCACAAAAACATTCCTAGCAAGGTAAATTACTTGGTATCCTCTTGTTGTCCAACTTTATACGTCATATTTGCTATTATTTTATTACATGATGCACATGATTGCAAATTGGCTTTCGTTGTGCCTGTTGAGCCACCTGTTGCATTGACCAAGTGACTACCCTGGATATCATAATTTCTAACAGAGGACAGAACAGGGAGAGCGAACTATAGTAGTGATCTTTTATTTGCTCATTTATGATTGTGTGGAAATGCAGATGGGCAGAACACTTAAGAACCAGCTCAAGGATTTCAAGGTGTCTCTTTCGTATGACAAAAGTGGGAAGTTGCCGCCTTCCATTTCTTCGCCACTTATTGCAGCTTATCAAGTCAAGGGTGTTGACGAGGCTGTTGAAAAGTACGTGGCACTTGACGTCCTGGTTTTCTTTGATTACGTTCAGTCGCATTCCTTGACTGTATTTTGCAGATTACTGTAGTTTTAAGTAGAGAAGCCCAGTACACTCTGTGAAGTCGAGTATTTAGCTAACTCAAACTATTACTTTCTGGCTTCCAACATCTGTGGATACTGGGCAAGTATTGTATGACATGGAATTGGGGCACCTTTTCTTGACTGAATTTCTGTATTTTAATGTGGGATTTGGGATTTTTTATTTATTGTTTTGAGTAAGGGCATAAAGGTGAATTAGGTTGTTGACTTGTGTGGACATGTGACTTGCAGGTACAAAAATCACAATCAATCGGCTCCGATGAAGACTGTTCTTCATTTTTTACTGGACCGCAGTGGGGTTGTTAATCTTGACCGTGCAGAGCAAGTTATAGAAGTGTCAGAGTGGATAGATGTGGTGGAGCCTCTCGCTAACCTCACTTCCATACTTGCCAATCTGACTGCGAATGGAACAGTTGGTGATTTGAATGGCGCTGACTTCAACTTAACTAAGCTACTGATTGACGAAGGAAATCTGGCAAATGGAACTGCTGCTGGAGCAAATAATGAGACCGCGCCCCAGGCTCCCAAGCAGAAGCTAAGGAAGAGGATTCTCAGAGTTCCCCTAAAGGTACATTTCAACATTTACGATAGCCATGTCCGACCCCACGGTTAGAAACTGTTTCTTTCAAATATATCTATGCGTTATCCGTTATGTTACGAATGCCACTTAATATAGATGATCGGTTCTCAGAATTGTGGTGATTAAACCGAGGTGTAATGTCTTTGGAATCTATGCAGATAACAGAGGTGACAGAAGGTTCAGCGAAGTCATTGTCTAGGAAAGAGCTCAGTGAAGCCATCCAGCGTTTAGAAAAACTAAATGCTGCAGATGCTAAGAAGCGAGCTACAGAGGCTGCCAAGAATAACTTGGAGTCCTATATATATTCTGCAAAGGATCAGGTATGGACTTTTTCTGCATTGGATTGAGGTAAACACATTGCATCGTTTTTTAGTAGTGGATGTAGAGCGGCACTAGTGCGAAGCCTATTATGTGGGTTTCAAGTGCTTCCTATAGACTCTCCCTTGATTGAGCAATATTTCGGTTTTACAGTGTTAACTACGCATAAAGTATCGGAAGGTATTATTTTCTCAGTCAACTTATCCTCGTTGCAGTTGGAAACGTTGATCGATTCCGACAAGGAGTCATCTCAAGCAGATCGGGATTCTTTCATGGAGAAACTTGCTGAGGTGAGCTTCATTATCTCGTAGTTTTTGTTTGCTGATTGTGACCACGCCTTGTTTAAAGCACGTCCTTAGACAGGAGAGCTTCGCCTTTATTACTTTTCACAGCCCTACTGGGGCTGCCTGCCTGCTCAATCGGGTTGCTGACTGCCTGCCTTGCCTGTCTGCCTGGGCTGGGCTCCGAGCGAGTTTGAGGGCTGTGGAAAATCATTTCACTTATGATTTTATTTAGTGAACCATTCCTTTTTCTCTCAATCATATGAGAGAAGAAACTTGGTTTTTATACGGACACTGAGCCCACTTCTTGCATTTCTCGACGTTTGCAGGCTGAAGATTGGTTGTATATGGATGGTGAGAACGCTGACGCGTCTGAATTCCAAAATCGCCTTGAAGCATTGAAATCTACTTGGAAGTCGCTGTTCACCAGGTTAACACTTCTCCTTGCAGCTTTCAATGTATTACTGTAAGAGTAGTCAGGAACTATAAGGGTTGTTTCTTTAGTTTGTTTCACGTATCGTAATGAATCTTGATCTAGTTCGAGGTTTGGATTGTACACAGAAAATGGAAAGCCCGTGCTGTATATTTTTAATGTTTTTTTTAGTTTCTACAAAAGACCTATATATTGTAATATTAGCCATCTGCTAATGGTGTATTATCTCTGCATTTGACTGCAGACCTGAACCAGCCAAGGAAGAGGAGTCGCCAGGAAAGGATGAGGCACAACCTGATCTTGCGGCCAATCTAGAGGAGGTTTTAAAGACGGCGGAGCAAGCCACACGACCTGATGCAGATATTTCCAGTCCTAGTCACGACGAATTGTGACCCGATTAAAGTTGTGCCAACATAAATTAGGTTAGAGCACGGCGTAGTAAGAAATTTGAATGCGGGGAGGGCTGAGCACATTCCTCTTCTGCATTACTCGAGATTAGACTGAATTAGAGCAGTTGAGGATTACTCAGAGAGTGACACATTGGAGCTTGGTAGGAATTTCCATGAGTGGATGGCTTCCTGAATCATTCATTTCATTCTTGGGTCCAAGTTGTTCTGGACAACTTCAATCTAGCGTAAGTTAACATGAGATTCAAACTTGAGGATGCAAGCTGATTGTACAGAGATGACCTGCAATACCCTTGCACGTCATTATGCATTATATCTCTTAATACATTGTACTAGGACAGAACTTTGAAATGAGAGCTTGTGCACGCTTGTGCCTATCTGGTGTGAAGAAATCTTTACGAATGCGGTAGTTTTTGATCAGATACAATTTCGATCAAAATACCATTCTCTCTCCAGCAACAAATAACGTTACGAACAGGAGTAGAAATTAGGAAAGCTACCACCTATTTCTTGGAATGCCAACACAAATATTTAAAAGAAAAATTCTGGAGTGGGATGCGTAATCAAAACCGACGTGGCTTACCATGAGTGATGGAAAGCATCACTTATCGACTTGGCTTGTTGTCCACGTCGGTAACCTTCCAAACTGTGTCCTTAGAAACTGCACCGAAAGAAAGATTGCTTGATGGAGTCGACGGTAACTTGAATGGTGACTCGCATTTTGAGATCGCATGTTGCCAGTGCAGAACGATTTCATGAGCTGAACTCTGAAGTAGAGAATCCGAAGCAGCGAAATTTAGAGCAGAAAACAGTGCATTTATTTGTGTGTAATGCGGTGGAGGGAGAGGGTGTGGCGATGGGTGAACCAATCTGCCGAGGTTTACTTCGACGGCCTGCCTCGGAAGGCCTTCATCAACTCCCTCACCAACTGTCTCAGGTAAGAATAAATTTTTAATTGGAACTGGGATTTTCGTTTCATTGATTTTTGTAAGTTGGAATAATCTGATGTCCGGAGTTTTTCTAATAATTCAGTGAAAGCAGTGAATCTTAGGGTTTTGGGGGCCATCATGTTGCAAACTGCTGCGATGATCATCTGTTACGGTGTTTGTGTTGTTCTGATTTTGAGTGCATATGCAGGGAGTATCCACAGCTCAATGGCAGGGAGTCACTCATAGTGCACAGAATTGAGGAGCTATGTCATTCCGGCATGGAGCGGCACGCTGCCATGGCGGTCGATAACCGAGGTTCCACGCATCTGCAAGTATGTCTACTTACCTTGGCAATCTCTGCCTATCTAGGGATCAGCATTTCGCTGTTTGCATCTTTGAGACAATCAAAAGAATTGCGCTCTGATTGAAGAAAGTGGGTTTGTTCAAGATAGCTTGTTTGGTGCAAGGCACGTACCAGACGTTGCTGCCGTGGTTCAAGAATGACCAGGAGAAGGTGATGGAGATTATCAGGAAGCCTGTGGGCGAGAGCTCTGCGGCTGCCGTGGGCGTTGCCCAGAGGATTGCGTTGCTTCTGAGCTTCGACAAGTTCCGGCTTGTGTCCAAAGGGTTGAGGCACATGGAGGCCGATTTCGGCAAAGCGTTTGTCGTTGAGCATCATGAGAAGCCCGGGTAAGTATGTCCTTGTGAAGTCAGATTGCTGAATTATGCGCCATCTCTTTCCATGTGCAAATGGACTCACTTAGAAGTTGGTTGCAATGCAGTTTCCATCGTGCGAGAGTGAGCCGTTGTCTCTATCATTCCGTGTTCACTGCGGAAGGCAACCCAGAGTTGACTCCGATCTTTTGTGCCTTGGACAGCATGTGGTAAGCCTTCCCCACTCCGCTAAAATCACTCTACGTTTTATGTGTATACATGCGAGATGCCATGGTAACATTACACATGCACTTCGCAAGTCTGTCTCGAGACTCCTTGATCCGCATTCTTAATTAGCACTCGTCTCCTTTACTTCAGTGCTGATGATGGAGAATCAGTGAAATATTTTAGACTCATTAGTCGCTAACCAGAACATTGCTAATGCTGAAGTTTCAGCATCCTCAAAGGTGTATAAGTTGGTGTAGAATGGTCGTGTTTGCATCAGCAGCGCTGAACTTTCAGCGCATTCTACAGCTCAACCTGGAACAGAGAAACATGTGAATTATCGAATGACCCGTTGTTGAATGATAACATGCTAATGTCTGAACCCCAACCCACCTCATGTGCAGGTTCGATCAGCTGAAGCCCCAGAAACATGGAGTTGAGTTCCAACGGCCCACCACCCTTGCCAGAGGAAACTCGGCGTGTGATTTTGTGTTGCGGAGAATACCTGGGCGAAGTGTGACTCAAGGCCAAGCGCAATCCTAAGATGATCGCTGTACCTCAATTTACTAGACACAACTAAAAGCTCTCTCCATAGCACTCGCCATGCCCGAGAGCAGATTCTTTTGTTACAGCAAAGTAAAGCCCAAAAGATCATTCTTATGCCAACCTCGGTTATCAACGCTTTTGCAACAATTCTACATTTGCAGTATTTAATCCTTTCAGAGAGCAGCATTCTGCTCTTCCACTTGTATACCCATTTCCGTTTGTGATCAAGAGTCACCCTGAAGTAAAAACCAACATATTCTTATGCTAGTTTTCATTTTTTAGGAGCGTTTGCAACCTGATATATCGCACATGGAAAAGCATGAACCACATGCATTACCGAATGTTAAGCTTATTTATTTCCGAACACTGTAAATGTACTTAAAAACTTGCAAACCAAGTCCTGATTACCATCACTTCCATCACTTCCATCATACTTGAGCTCATTTCTCAATTTGATCATAGCAATCAGGTATTTGTGAAATTGCTGTACACTATTTCGTTCTGAAATAGTATCCTCCACCGAGGTCCTCGCCGTGCTCCAGGAATAGTACTGTAGAGAAATCAATGCCAGCAATTCAGCAATGAGTCGGATTCTGGACATCACTGAGAGCACATAACCTAAAGTGGGCGAGGTGGAAGCTTTTCTGTGACGCTTGGAGTTGGGGAGCATTGATCGTTCGTGTAGTGGGTAGAGCTTGTTCTCTCTATTCGATTCTGGAACTTGCAGTCATGGAGGGAGAGAGGCGGCCAGTGCCGATATCAAGGAGACCGATGGATCTGTTCCTAGTGGCGTTTTTCCTGATGAACATTCCAGTGGTGGTGCTGTTCGAGTCACAAGTGATACTGCCGCCCGGTGTCGTCCCGAAGCAGCTGAGCGACGCGACGCAATGGTACGTGAACGCCTCCGGGGATTACCTCGTAGGTGAGAAGCCGGCGTTCTTGAAGGGCCTCGTGGTTGCGGAGGTTCTGTTCCAGCTGCCGCTCATGATCGCCAACGCCTACTCTTTCACTGCTGGTATGTAACGAGCTCTTGCGTTCTCGCTGCTGAATCTTAGATTGGGTTTTGAACTCCGAGAACCGTGAACCTGCTTGAAATGGAAAGATGGGTGAAATGCGAGAGATGCATGATATTTCATGATGCTTAGTAAAAGCCCTCAACAACAAAGATGGAGAATCCCTGATATCTCTTCAGAGATAAGTGACATTCATCATCTCTACAGTTAGCGGCCAGCCATAGCCACGAGAGATGTGCATCGAGAGAGAAACAGAGGCTGAAGAAAAATCGTTATGCATTATAGTTATTTGTAAACCCACCCTTCTTCTTTGCCTCATTCATGTTTATGATCGGAGCACATCCTGTTTATTGAAGCACATACTTACTTAATACCAATGTGTCGTCATGTTTCACCCACCTATTCGAATGCCAACATTTTAGGTCACTCACTCAATAGAACAAGAGGTTACAAAGTATTTGAGAGCCAGATAATCACTAAACTGTTAAGCTCACCAGGATTTATCAGCGTGTGTTTGCTGATGGCTGCAGGGAAAGACTGGGGCCGCATCACAGGCGTAATCTACGCAGCTCACGTTGCAACAACCATGGTACACACAAATAAACGTCCACTCTGTTGCGCTTCGAATGTGAATTTGCTGCAGGTTTTCGTACTTAGGATCACGGACACATGCACAGACACGGGATAGCAGAGAGGAGATGATCAGCTTTGCCGTTATCTGTGTGTGTACAATCCTGAATTGCGTGCATCACAGAATGTGAAGATGTACATTGTGTGCTCAGTTGGTGTTTTGTTGGTTGCAGTTCCCCCTCTTCGCAGACATTTTGGCGGCCAAAGTTGCCACTCAGAATCTGCTGCTCGGGATATACATGCCTTACCTCATCGTCCCGCTCATCATGCTCGCACGGCTTGCGCCATCGCCCCATCCGTTTACAGAAGCAGTGGCCTCCCTCAAGACCAAGAAAGGACAGTGATTTGCATTCCGCCACTTCTCTGAAGCCATAGTCTCAGTTAGTACTGTTTATTTATGAGGTCAGATAGTTCTACATTAGGTGTATTAATGAATATATTGCGAAAAGAGTTATTGTATACCTCGTAGAGTGTCTATCAGTTGTGTGGTAATTCATGCCATCAGATAAGCACATGAAGTTATGAAATTTAGACATGATGAACATGTATGTTAGAGGTATCAGTATTTATAAAAAGACAATGTTGGTGAAAGACCACATTCCCCAATACACGACATACAATTTATCAAAGAAAAGACTGGCAAATCATTCCTTTGAAAAGAGTAACAGTGTTCAAAGCGTGAAATGAGTCTAAGAAAATAGATAAATATCCTGAAACTCTTCGTTGAGTGGACAGAAAGAAAAGTGGGGGCGTACCAAAGCCCCGTGTGGTGTCATAGTCGACACAGGAGCTAATGCAGGCCCAGTTCCCGTCCATCGCCACGGAGGTTAGCTGAGGCACCTAATGAATGGCCCAGTGTGGCTACTGAAACTATACTGCACTCGTGTACTGCACTACGTGTATACTTTGAGATCACTCTAATAGGAACTCTTAGAGGATGCATCAGGCCTTGCCTTGAACTTAGATCCGTCTTTAAAGTCTCCTGAACTGGAGGCACTGCTCCAGACATTGCCTCTGAAAAACAAGTAAAACAGAACTGCAAGGAGAGCAGCTACTCCAGCTCCAACCACGACTTGCAAAGGCATACCAAAGATCTTCTGCTGCTTCACCCTCACCGGCATTGGTGGGGCACTAGCCCTTGCAACTCGAGCTGCTTGCTTCTGTGTGTTCGTCACCCCACGTTTCCGTTGCCGTGAGCTAACATTGGGAGTAACTCCAGGGGTGGGCTCCGGAGTTTCTGCAGCACTATCAGCAGATTCTGCTGCAGGAGCACTGTCAGAGACATTGCCTGAATCTACAGGTGCCACTGCTGCAGTCTTCTTGCGTGCCTTTTTCTCTTTCTCCTTTTCCTTCCTCTCTGCCTCCTTCTGAGCCCAGGCTTGCGCCTTCGCCTGTGCCCTTTCAGCAATACGCTTCTTCCGTTCCTCGGCCTCCTTAGCCTTAGCCATCTCGGTCGCTCGTCTCTGTTCCTTCAGTTCCGCAACCTCGCGCTCAAGCTCCTCCTTGGATTTCACATCCTCAACCACAGGACTTGGAGCAGGAAGCTTCTGAGCGTCTCTTTTCGCGGCAGACTTCTCCTCAGCAACGGAAGCGGGAGCAGGCTCAACCTCTTTTTCAACGGGAGCGGCAGTAGCCTCTACCTTCCCTGCCCTCGCCGATGTGGTCTCCTTCACACTCGCACCTGCCCTGCCACCATTCTGCTGTGAAGCTGATCCAGCCGAGAATGGCGCCTCTGCGTTAGCCAGCACTGGGCGTGCTTCATCTGGACCCAGCGACCGCCCATCCAATGTCCCAAAGCGCCTCACTGTACTCACCTCGTTATCCTTCACATAGTTCTTCCTGAATTCGTCATTGGTGTTCCAGATCTCGAGCATGCGCTCAACCTGCGCATTGCAGAAAGCCTCCACGTCCTTGCTGTTGTATTGCTTGCTGGCCAACAGCTTGGCTTCTTGGATATCTCTCTTATTGTCGTAGTGGTCCTTCATGCGGAGATACTCTTGATCCTTAAGAGTTCTGTGATGTGCATAAGCCTCTTGCATCATACCATTCGCAGACTGCAGTTGACCCTGGAGAGCCTCTACGGCAGCATTTAACTTATCGTACTCTTGATCACATTTGTCCAGCTGCGCTTTTGCTACCTTCCGCTCCGCTTCCAACTGTCTGAGATCTGCCTCCAAAGGCTTAAGTGCACTCTCCAGATCCTCACGCTGACCCATCGACACATTAACTTGAGCAAAAAGAGCTTCATTCGCACGGACAGACTCGCGAGATGACTGAAGCTGTTTAATATCCCGCATCAACTGCTTCTCCTCCTTCAACAGAATACTTTCATGCTGAATTCGCCACTCCAGTTGTGCAATTCTGCGGTCAAGCTCCTCCTCCGACGTCGGCATGTCCCGGCTCTTATCTCGGACTGCTCGGAATTCTTCCTTGATCTTCTTCAGACCCTCTCTCAATGGACTGATCTGGTCAAGCTTCTCACGTATCTTCAGAAACCAATCCCGTTCAACTTGACGGGCAGCCTTGCGCTTCTCAAATGCTTCGTTGCGTTTGAGTCTGGCTTCCTGAACAGTATCGTTGTGGGCTCTGCGCTGATCTTGCTTGTCCTGCCATTTCTGGCCTGCAGCGTTGATCTCAGCTTTGCCTTGTCTGTCGACAGGCCTGGGAACCTTCACCACGTAGAAGTTGTAAACCTGAGGAGGTGGCTTTTCCACAGCTTTCTCTGCAGGAGCAGAACCGAGTACGCCAGAATCGGTGGTTGCTGCAGCAGCGGTGGGTGCCTGTGCCACACCGTTCTCTAGACCTAGAGGCGGCTCTGCGCTTGTCCAGCTTACAGGCGCACTGTTCCAGTCAGTTGAAACCGGTACCTCATCACCTTGAACTTCAGCAACTCCGTTAGGAAGCTCTGGGGTAATGACTTCGGTAGAAGCTGGCGCAGTATCTTCTTCGATCTTGCCGTTCGTCTCAGGAACAAGCGGAGGTTCCAAATCGGCCGCTGCGTGGTTCTCTACAGCAGCACCTGCACAGAGAAGCTGGGAATAAGAACGTGCTTGGGTCACCAAAGTTGCCACAAGGAGTAGGTGGAAGTCGCAGGTTATGTTTGATTCCTTACCGGCAGGTACTGCTTCGACTTCTCCGTCCTGCTCCTTCATGACTTTATTCACCTCTTCAGGTTGCGCAGAACGCTTCAGAACAGCTCCCCAGGACTCAGGAGATGCGCCGTTCGTATCCGATTTCTCTTCCATTTCACAGCGGGCACTGCATAAATCTGAAAGAACCAGAAATTAGGTTGTCTCAATCGTTCAGAGGCGATCATCGCAAATGTATAAATTACGTAGCTTGATACATTAAGTTTAAAAACATAATCTGATCCTTTAAAAGTGCATACTTGTAAACCTAACAGATCTAGGAATAGAGTTCTAAACCTGACCGAGTGAGCGGCACAAATAAAGCCCGAACCCTCTTACTCACCTATCACGTAAGAACCTCTCTGAACCAACATCACTGAACAGAACCCGACACAAACAGAAACATCCTCCTCGCAGACTCCGACTAAATACCAAAACCAGGCTCTGCAACAATCCTAAACCTTTACAACCCTAACCCATCATCTCCGAATCCGTTACCACCAGCAGTAGCGATGGATCACAATGCACCATCTCAAAACTAAACGAGCAGAAAAAGCTACCTCCATTTAGAACAAAACCTGGAGCAAACTCTCCACCGCACCTCGACCACTCACAACAAACAAAAAGTACACGGGCTCCCAAACGCAAACTGCAACTCGCATCACCACGAACTCAAACTCCTCGAACTAGCAAGAGCTACTCCGACACAGAATTCCGCCGCAGCCATGCAAAACACTCACTCACAAAACAGTCTCATCTATCCTCACACACTCACAACCTCCCCGCTTCGTCTAGCTGGCCACGAAAGCAACTCACCAACAACTGATCCGAGCCCGAACAACAAACCAAAAATCCTCCAAACCGAGTCCGGTCAACAGAACTCCCCGGCCGCGCACCCCAGCCTCCTGCGGATCCTCCTAATCTGCAGATCCACAACATCACTCATCAACACCACCTCAAACCCCACCCTCCATCGCGCGCATCCTCTCCAAAACCTCATACCCCTCCAGTGACCCCCACAACCAGCTAAACGCCACCAACACAAACACACACAAAACCCCGCACGCACTGCATTGGCATTCCAAGCAACACTCTCACTCCAAAACTAAACAACAACACCATCAAACCAACACACCACCCGGCCAACCACTCCACCTCAACACCAAAACCCTGCGAACACTCCACGAGCTACCAGATCTGACTCCAGGCACGAGAACTCACCTCCAGCGGCTCCAGCGAACAGTCGTCAAGAGTGACCTCCCGATAGTCCTAGAGGACGCGCATGCCGCACCGTCTGTGGATCTGAGCGAGCTCCAGAAGGCGCAACGCGACGACAGCAGCGAGAGAGCTCGAGCTCGAGCGAGAAAATAATGAAAAGCTTCTTCACGGGACTTCCAAGTTTAGAGCCAAACGCTCACAGGAATTCGCCTCCCGGGCTCGTACACGACGACAAATTCCAGCCAGAACTTGCCTCCCCGGGTAGCTCACACGTCCTTTTCCCCTCGGAATTGTCGCTCGGGTGGGACATACCCGGCTGAGACCCTTTATGGGTAAGCTGACGGAGACGGGTGTGGTGGAGCGAGAGCGGTTCTGGGTAGAAATTCGCCTGTCTGGCTGGATTGCGGTCGTGGAGCGCGTGGACCCCGATGCTGTACGGGGTATATGTAATCACGCCACTACACCCAAACCCAACTCTATCTCCACCCTCAGTAGATCACTTCCTCCAAAATATACTCAATCCCAAAACTCACACTCGGAATTAAACACAGTAACGCACTTGAGTACTCCTAAAGTACGGCATGGAGACCTAAACCCGTGAATGCACCTAAAACCAAACATCTAGACAATATCTAGATTGAACTAACTCATCGTAGATTTGGTGTGCAGTTTCTTTCACACTACAGTGGTGTAGGTGGGACTGGGGCCCGGTACAGGGACTGGAGAGGCAATGCAAGCAAATGGTCCCACAAGCATAAACTGAATATCCATATCCCTTTAGAATTTGGGAGTCAAATTGGGTTGGAAATTCAACAAGGCACAACAAGTGTGTGGAGTGACCTTTGGGACAAGAATTTGGAAGTTATGAAGTGGCGTGTGAGTAGAGTGGTAGGTGGTTTTAGCGTGGGGGGTTTACCGGGTGGACCCGTGGATAAAGGGGGGTTTATTCTGCGACAGTATGGAGTGCCAAAAATACAGTGTTGGTCACAGGAGGGGTTCGATTGGAGCTCATGCGAGGAATGGAAGATATTTCGTGGGGGGGTTTAATTTGGGTTTGGTAGAGTCCATGTGGGCTAGGGTGGTAAATTGGGAAGTTACTTTCTCAAACGGAGAGCAGTGTGGTGAGTGGTTTGCGAAGTTACGCACAGGGTAAAAGAATTTAGTTAGGTGGAGAATTAGTAACCAGGAAAGGGCAGAATCTATCTTAGGGCTATGTTTTATCTTTGAAATGAAGAGGAGTGCTAGATTTTAGAGTTTTTAGTTCCTTGTTGGTTGCTTGTCTTCTACCTTAGAAGTTAGCACCACTATTGTAGTTCCTATGCATTTTGAACTTTTTGTAGTTGAAAAAAAATTGTGATTTTTTATTTTTGAGTTATGATATCTTAACATGTTAAAAAAACTTAGAATTTGTTGCATATTTTGTGCTGTTAATGTGATGTTAATATAGGATGGTTTGAATGGTGACCCACTTAAGGGTTGTTTTCTATAAATTGCTTATTTTTTTTTCAAATTGTAAGTCTTTAGACGCAAATGTTGTGAACAATCTTATCTTACCTGCATAACAACTTCATTAGGAAGTCACCAAATTGTTTTTTAAGCCGATATTTGTAGTTTGTGGATATTACAATTGATATGACACTGATATGACAGCAAGAATGGATCTAGAGATAACGACAGTATGAGTAGATTCGGAGATAACGATTCGGAGATAACAAGAGAAAGCTATTACAGCAAGAATGGATTTAGAGATAAAGACAATGTCAGTAGATTCGGAGATAACGACCGTAAGCATAAACCATGATGAAGATACTTAGCCTCGCACTGACAGTTGATCTTCAAGATATTGATAGGAGAAAATAATGACAGCAAAAGTGGATAAAAATTATGATAAGAAGAATATATAAAGATATGACGATATATTTTATAAGTGTACCAATTAGCCAGGTAAGAAATGAAAAATGACTGCAAGATTGGATAAAGATGTTGAGAGTTATAACAAAAATTAGTATAATTAAACTAATTAATAATGTGGTGCTAATGTGGAATAGTTTGAACCACTATTCATTTTAGAGTTATTTTCTATAGCTTGCTTCTTCTTTTCAAATTATTAGTCCATCAAGGCAAATGTTGTAGAACAAACATATCTTATGTGTAGGGAAGCTTCAATAGGTACGTGCCTGATAACTAAATGAAAAAATAAAAACAGTTTGACTACATGAGAATAGTTACTCAAATATTCATCAAATTGTTTTTAGAAGCTAATGCTTGTAGTCTAGATCATGACGATAGTAGTACTAGATCTAGAGACAAGGACAGTGAGAATGAATTTAAAGATAATGATAGTAGGAGTTGGACTAGAAATGACAAATTTAAAGATAATGACAGCATCAGCTAGAATAGAAATAACGACAGTAAAAGTGGATTTAGAGATAATGACACTAAGAATAAAAAGTAAAAGTGGATTTAGAGATAATGATACTAAGAATAAAAGTGTATGAGAATACTCAACCTGGCACTAACAGTTGATCTTGAGATAATGACAGCAGCAATAGATGAAAATAATGACAGCAAAAGTGGATAACGATGATGACAATTTGTATGAAAAGATATGACAGTTACATTGGATAAAGTACTGATTAGCAAGCTAGGAAAAGAAAATGACAGCAAGAGTGGATAGAGATTTTGACAGTTGTCCAGAAATCAATACAACTTCACTTTGGACCACTAGTGATATTTTTTGGTCTAGATCAAGTTCTCATGTTAGCTGGAAACCTATCCCCTCTTTTGTTCCTATTGACATCCAGTAACCTCCTCTCAACTATGTTCATGAGGGTGTGTATTATTTCTTCTTTGCAATGAATTTTCATTCATATGCTCCAAAAAATTAAAAATCAATACAACTAAATTGATCAGGTGAATGTACCTATTAACATGTTATAAAAAAGAAAATAATAACAAAAGTAGATAAAGGTATTGACAATTATATTAAAATCAATACAAATGGACCAATAGCATAAAACTAATGACCAACTAGCTACAAAAAGTTCATTAATCTTATAAATCAAGATCGTATAGAATATTTGTTTATAATCTAGACGCAATAATCATATAAAAAATGTGCACGTATTCTTCATTAGCCTCCTTTAACTAAAACATACAATTAAGCATACAAAAACAAACTCTCAATATAAAATTAATAAAATTAAAATCAAGTCACCAAAAACAATTGGCATAATGTATTGATGTTTGGTTGTGAAGCAAAATTTAATTGCAAAGCTTGCAACTTGTAATCCCTTCCCTCTTTTTGTCCATCACATCCTTATTATCATTTTTTGAAGAAACAACCAAGTTAGAAAGAGGTTTCCCTTTCATTTTGAAGAAAAAGTAAATCTTGTTACTGTATCTTTATTTCTCTTTTAATATATACAAAAACACTTCCAACAAAATTCAGTTGCGTATTTAGGGGAGTGGGCAAAGAAAATGGGAGGCCATGCCCAGTCCCTTAGACAATATTGAAGCAATGCCTATTCACGAAAGCCCTTGCAGGCCTACTGATATGCCAACTTCGAATTGCTCAAAACACTAGCAGCTAGGAATTATTTCAAAACCTTCCTAATTTCCTTCAGAAATTGAACTTTTAATTTTTACTTACATTGCAGTACTAAGGCATGTGGTTTGAACTCCAACGGAACAATGTGAAAAACATCACAACCTGATAAAACTTGACACAATAAAAGAAAAAACGTCCTTAGACAAGTACGCCATACTAAATACCTGGTGTACAACACTTACACTTGGAGGTCTTTTCAACCAGTAATGAACGGTGTTCCTAATGATCTATTGACATAATATTGAATTGAAAGATAAAGAGTTCAAAATTATTAGGCTCTAAGTTAATTTGCATGTAACCTAGCTCCAGATCATCGCTTGCCAGACAATCAATCATCATGGCTTGTGAATCAATCAGCAATTCTGTGTTAATTCTCAATCGAAGAATGGAATATCATGGCACTGTCAAAAAGCTTTTAACTAATTTGCCACTAATTTTTAAGAGCTAAATTGCCATGATCGCACAATCAGCGACCTTTGCTGCGCTTCATCTCTTTCTCGTAACGTTTCTTGTCTGCCTCCGCTTTTTTTATGTATGGCTGCAGAAATAAACCATTGCAAGTAGTGTGCATGTCAGCACTTCGCTTGAAAAATCAATCCAGTGCTAAGTAGTAATCATTTTACACGTGATTTGTTTAAATGCATGGCGTGCATGCAGAAGCTTTACGTGCTCATAATGTGCTGATCTGAACTTTGGTAATGTGGGATATATTTTACTGATTTGTGCAGGAATGTGATCAAGTCATGGATTGGAAGTTATGGAAGGGAAGGGAAGAGGAGGACCAACCTTCTTGTCTTTCTCGGTCAGTTGCTGCCATCGTGAGCCAAGGATTCTTCCGACATCACCGAACGGGATGTTAGGATTGTCAGCTGCGATGCTGGCGTGTTGCTCCTTGCAGAAGAACATGTAAGGGCCGAGAGCGCGCTTGGGTCGACCGGATCGCTCTCTCCGCTTCGACTTTCGGATTGGTTTCGAAGAGGAGCTTGACTTTCTCCGGGATCGAGACGCGGAGGAGCGTCGCCCTCCCCCTCGCATGCTTCCTCGTGCCTTCGCAATGGTCGCTTGCTTTAAATTGCCGGTTGATTACCTACTCTCAATACGTGGTTGTTTCGCAACCGAGAGTGTGGTAAAGGTGAAGGGGTTTGAGAATGTATGAACGTACAGGGGAGCTAGCAACAACGCCGTGTTGCTCAAGCACAGGACAAGAAGCACGAGAGGGGCGAAGCAACGGAGATTGTAAGCGGTGGCATTAGAGGAAGGAGAGATCCATATGGGCACTGTCCCATGGACACCCTTGGTCCTATGCTACGCTTGCATCGCTCCGGCCTAAGTGCTGTTTCGGAAGAGTTGATGTCCTCTCTCCGGGAAGGGAATATTTTTGAGCAGACGCAAGGAAGTGTCTCACCATAGCTCAAACTTTCACCTGCAGAACCGATTGGAGCAGAGGACGAAAGATGCATGTTTTTTTGGCATGGTTGTACTATGTTTCCCGTTTGCATCCCAGATGTTCAAAATGGCCTATTGTTGACAGGTACTTTGGAATTTCAAGTACCCTTTCACGTCCGTCTCGTTAAAACGGTTGGCGTTTTAACAGAAGATTGTCGATCCGGTCTCATTTTGTGCAGTTAGAGGTGCAAGGGGTGGCCTGACCCGTCACTGGTACCTGTTTTCCACCTTCATGTGCTCGACGTTCTATTGATCGACCATTATTTCTGAACATTGTTTACAGGCAGTTTGTGCCCTATATTGTATGGGGGGAAGAGAGGAGTTGATGCAATCTTCTTGGATTTTATCTAGTTGTCGACCTTATTGGAATTTCAGGGTGAATTTTGACAGTTGAGGAAGCAACTTTTCCATTTTGTTTGTGTTGCAGGTCAAACAACGCCTGAGCGAAAAGTTTAGACCAAAGTTTTTAATAGCTCACTGGCAGTTACATTCTGCGGTGTACTGCCCTTACGTAAATAGGAAGTTTTTTGGAATTTATACATTCCATGTGCTTCAGGCATTTCAGACTTGCAAACTTCGACATGTGGTGGTACCAGACGGTGCAAGTGTTGTGAGAAGTCACAGGAACAATTGAATTTCTCTTGCAGGCTTCTCACGACACCTGCAACATCGGATACCACCAGTATCATTGTATGTCGAGAATTTACCGTTTTGATTATGACACTATGCACTTGCACTTTGGATTATTCAGCTTCGACAGGAGACGATTAGACTCTAACTTTCAAGTGTTCCAGTACTACATAGGTGACAGGGATAATTTTAATCCTTACGCTGTCGAAGAGAGAGTATCTCACTTACAGTCTCAGCTTTTCTGTGAAGGATGCTGCTCAAAATCGTGAGCGATTCAGATACAACTCGGGAAAAGAATCTGCAAGTCACAGGGAGTACCTCAGGTTCGCAACTTTCTCTTGCTTCGAAAGCATGATGGAATTGATTGTCTAGAAGGTGATCCATTCAGGAGTAATCGAGAGTTTAACTGCAGAAATTTTATCCAGAGTCTGTGGAAATGAAGCAGCAAATTTTTATCTTAATGCACTCGGTATAACATGGGTCCCGATTTCAGTGCCTCCAGAAGACTAGATTTGAGACAACATGGCAGAAATTTTGAGGAAATTCGAAATTGATCAGGCAGCCATGAAGAAAGGTGAAAAGAAACCTTCGTCTTCCAATGACGCATACCTGAAGCCCAGTCCATTGAGAGATGTGGTAGCACGATGTGAGAAGAACTGGCATGAGCAAACTTTAAGGAGTGCAAAATGTGGAAATGTTGCCATGCAAACCCTAATCGGCCAAATGCTTTGCTCTGGCTATGGGGCCGCCGTCAATGTGAAAGAGGGGATAACTTGGTTGCAAAAGGCAGCAAAAAAGGACCAGGAAGCATTCAACATGTTGACCACATTATCCCGAACAGGTATTAACACTGGACCTCCAACAGGGTTATAGAGTTGTACATCCTCCCAGAGATTTAAGAATGTTTCGAAAAAAGGTGAGACATTTTCAAATGAATAGCACAACAAAGTGTTATCTACAATAATCCTGTGAGCTTAGGGTGTTGAGTATGGTTAATGTCAACACACTGGTTTCATTAATGTGGGGTCCTATTGACAATCCTAAGGCTAGGGCTAAATGTCATAATCCTCCGGTAGAGACTCAAGCACGGTCCACAGCCACCGAGGAGACGAACTCAGTGCTTTCATTACAAAAGAGGCCACCGGTGTTAGCAGTGGTTACTAACAGCTCGATGATGACTTATAGATTCTAAAAATGTGCCGGATATCATTTAGAGCCATTCTACAAAATGCCGAAGGAACGCACCTCTCTGTCCTGCCTGTCAACCATCATTCCACAAACCCATTTCGACCCGATATCAGTCAACCTCCAATAACAATGCATGTATTAACATAGAAGATAAGGAACAGAGTACGATATGAGTAAACCTGTAGAATATGGTATCTAAAACTTGTGTTTCAAGGGACTAGTGCTTTCATAAAAACATTATTTTCACTACGGAGCAGCACGTACCTCAATCTTGTATCACTTCCTCGAGCTGGTAGCTTACGATTTGATGGAGCTTGGAGAGAGTGAAAGCTGGGAAGCGAGATGCTCGTCTGCTGTGGCAGCATTTGCCGCAGCAATGCTCGAGTCTCTCAACGCATCCTGGCATTGACCCTGAGTTACACAAGCCAAATTATGCTTAGAACGCAACATGGTCAAAACGTGAACCTAGAAGAAGCAATAGGATAACAACTCCACTAGGCATTTGTAGCAAAAAGGAAAACTCATCACCTTTGTGGGCGTTGTTTTCTCAGGCTGTTCACGTTCAGAAACAGAGTGCTGATTTGTTGAGGAAAGAGTCAATCCAGGTGTTTGAAGTAGCAAATCAGTGCCCACAGCAGGGGTATCTGATGCTTGAGCGCTCTTGGGCACTGCCGCAGGATATGTTGGGGTAGGATGAATAGGGGCAGGGTATCTTGCAGCGGGTCTTTCGACATGAATCTGCTGTACTGGATGGGGGAAGTGGGTGTGCGGCATGTAGGGCGATGGCCTGGAGCCAAACATGCCGAAAGTTTGGTACGCAGGGTGCAAGAACGGAGGGAAGAATGGTGAGTTTGGATCTTGAGTGACATCCTTTGAAGGTAGAGAGGATTTCGTCATCAAAGGCATTAATGGGTAAGGGAACTGGGGATTAGCCATAGGAACTGGTTGGTCCATTCTCCATCCTGGCGCTGCGCTCTGGTTGTCCCCGCTCTGATTTCGCTGGTCTTGCAGCCGCACTACCTCAGTCTCAAGTGAATTTTTCTCCTCTTGGAGCTCAGCTTTTTCTTGACCCAACTGCGCAGGGATATTTAATTCATTGTAAGGAAGATAATCTTCCACACTCACAATAATCTTCCTGGAGTGATGACTAGTTGCAACATCCTAAGAACGAGTAAGAAAACTGAGACAAGACATATAAAGAAGCACCTCTCAACTACTAAGGATTACCTTGAAGCAGATACTAGTCCCAATGCAGCATCTGGAGAATAGTCGTGACCCCATTGAGGCAATCAGAATATTCGGTATCAGTGGGTAGAGGAATAGAAACTTACATCTCGTGATTCGTCTGAAAGAGCAATGTGCTCATTTTTCATGCGAGCAATGTCGGAGCGGAGTTCATTTACAGCCAGAATACTTTCAGCAAGAATGGTGCCTTTGTCAAGTTTAGGTCGGACAGGATCTGGTACCACAACGCAATCTTCGTTATTTTCAAGAGCACTAGTCTTTGATAACTGCATTTGTTGAAAGACAAAAAAACTCAAGGAAACCAAAAATGCGCATGGCTAAGGAAACACTCACCAAGAACATCCGCCAGCTTTGCAAACTGCTCATTCAGATGATCTCTCCTCAACCTCTCCCGACCAGCTTTCTGAAGCTTTCTAGCAGGCTGCAGGTGACCATTTTCCTCTTCTGCATCTCGAACTCTGCCACTGAATGTTTAGGTTTTTTTTCATTAGCTCAAATTCGACCAGGAATCAAGCTCAGCAAAAAACAGATGAAAACACGAACAGTATCTCGAAACTACAGACTCCAAACCAAAGGAGCAACATGCGCTTGCAACACATAATTCACAAGAGTCGGACAGCACACCTAAATTCAGGCGCAGCCGCTACAGGTACTACATGCGGAGGCGCCGAGCAAGGCGATTCGGCAAGAACACTTCCGTGATGGCCAACAGAAGAAACAAGCTCCGAGTGCATTCTCTCCGACACTAGACCCGCGAAGCGATCGACGGGCGTCTGGGGAAAACTATGCTGCTGCTCTAGAAGGTTGTCGTGCATCCAAAACCTCGGGTAGGAAGCTCCCAGCGTCTCCATCACAGCGTCTCTCTAGAGCTCGCTAGCCAACTACACATCTCTCGCCTACCTTCCCCCTAATCAATCACGTACTAGTACCGACAACGAATTCCGCCAGGCTCATCAACCCATGCCAGGCTCAATGAAGAAACAGAAACGACCTCCAATCGCCAAACACGCCCTCCTCAAAACCTCCACTCTCTAGTATCGTCTCCACCATCTTTCCACACAATCTAGATAATGCACTTGCAAGTACCAAAGTGATCGTTTCAGTAGCTCGGACCCACTTCCGCTCAGAAAACTTCAACCTGGAATAATCCACCCGAGTCTGGTCCAGGCTGAGAGAAACGCGTTGTGAACTGGAGTGGTCGAAGCATATGCGATCACACGATCATGCACGCAAGCAGCACGGGGGTGTTGTCATAGGCGAGGCGGAGGTGCATGGGCGCAGGGGAGCGGGGAGAGGGAGGAGAAGCGGGCCGTCGGGGGCGGCCATGCTGGGGGAGGGAGCTTTGCACGAGCAGGCGTGTGGAGGGCAGCCAGTGGGGCCCTGACGGAGCGTGCCTTCGTTGGCCCCAAGCGCGCCCGAAACACGCGCCATTCCACTTGGTGATGCGTCGCGTCCGTTCGACGGAGGACGGTGTGTTGGGAGAATGCACGCTCGATTTCGGCAAGGGATTGCGGGCACCAACTACCACCTAGTGCTAGTATTTTCCATGATGTCATGATTCTGGTAGGCGAGATAGGCTTCTGGATGGCAGCGGAATCTGGATCATGGCAGTGGAGAAGCGGGCCGCGCTCGTGGTCACCAGGTGGTTGAAGGAAGCCGTGGGGAAGGACCGGACCTTGATCAGCGACCCGCAGGAGGAGGAGGAGCTGCGGGGCCGCGCGGAGCGCTTCTTCTCGCACTTGTTCGTGGACTTCCCGTCGCTCACGCGGCTCATGCTGCTCAACGCCAACCACGCGCCGCTCAAGTGCTTGATCTGCCCGCGGCGGCGGTTCAGGTCGCTCAAGGAGCTCCGGCAGCACGCGCACCGGGGCACCAGGAGAGAGCGCCGGGCGGAGCACCTGGGCTACTACGATGCTCTTGTGCGAGCGCGCTTGCCCAGGTACAATGCCGAGAGCAGCTCCAGTGATGAGTCGGAGGAGGATTGAGCTCGTGATCCCTGTTTCGATGATGATGATGTTCTCTTGCAGCAACTTTGAACCGAAAATTACACTGAAAATTACTCATGTTTATCGAAAGAGTGTCCCTCTTCCCGTTCACCGATTCTGTGATTCTGTTTTGCTTGTTGGGCTTTCAATCTGCAAACTGTCACTGGGCTGAACTCGTTTGGTGGTCTGGTCTGTGACTCCAAATTGTGCAGATTGCATGCTTCCTCTGGCTTCGTGTTTGGAATTCATGTTCCTTTCTGCATATCATGCGCAAGCTGCATCCATGGGTTCTCAAGGTTGCATCGAAGAAGAGCAGTGCTGTATTCCGATTCGAAATGGGACAACGATTCAGAAGGAGACGTCACGAGGTTAGGTAGCTTTACTGTATAATTACTCGCAGATATTCAGAAGATGTCTCCGCAAAGGAGAGGATCTTGTGGTGCACCAAAGGCCTTATTTCTGAGTTCGATTTGAGTGTAGAAAAAGGTTCTAGAAGAGAATCTGGATAACATATAAAACATTCGTGAGACTGGCATGCCATGAATGGTAGCCACAAGTTAGGTGCAATCGTATCTCACCAACTGAATCGTGCAGCTCTAGGATAACATAGCTTTCGAATCGGAGAAAATTGAAAGGCATCAAATAAGTCAGCATGTTCAGGAAATAAATGCAAACCCGTCATAGGTTCGACAAGGTAAGCATTAAATTAGAATAATTCAGTGCAACAAGGTGACTAAACCCTCATATAAAGGAACAGTGCAATACAGATGTGGTAACAGTTCAGAGACAGTTACAAGCATTACACTTTAAAAGTGCCCTAAAAGTAGGCACAAATACGGCCTTAATATTCAATACAATACTACAATCCAGGCCCCATTATTTGGACCCTACGAGCACCGCAAGAATTTTCTGCATACAGGACCCCCAATAATCCTCTGCATCCTTGAGCTGCCATGCCAGATCTTCGCCTCGTGGCAATCTAAAGCATTCTGCTAACCTATACAAGCCCTAAGATTAAATGCACTTGGATCTCGTGGCAAAGGATGCTCATACAGGATGCTTTCCAGCACCTGAGAATTGGACTAGACAGGAAGGTAGTAACGCTGTGCAATGCAGCTTTTCATCTGAACCTTGCTGGAAATCATCCTGTGACAGCGAATAAATGCACAACGGTGATCAGGTTATCAGTTGTCACCCAGGAGTGTTGATAGCACAAGCTGTTGTACAAACTTCGCGCGCAGATTGGCATGCTTTCGCTTCTCCGCCCGCTCTTCCGCCGTAAGCGAACTCTCAACACTGCTTAACCAGAACAAGAACAACGTCAGACTACAACCAAGCAGAATTCAAAGGAAACTCATGTTTTAAACATTACATAAAGGGGCCTAACCTTGAGCACAACAATGAATAACAAGTTTCAGAGTAAGTGTATGACACAGCCTTAATCATAGATGATGAAGCAGATAAATGATAAAGCAACATCTTGCCTGGCCTTGGACTGCTGACTCAGAAGAGACAACTTTGTTGGTTGCTCCTCAACCACAACTGTGGGCTTGGGTGGCTCTTCAGTCTCGGATATAGGAACACTGTAAACCAAAGATGAAAGAAGAGGATCGGTTGCACTTGACAGACCAGATGACCGAGATGTTCCACCCAGAAGAGCCTGCAAGTGCGCCTCGCGAAGCTCCTTTCCCAGAAGTGAAAGAGTAGCATTGGATGGAACTCCAGCCCTCCTGAACCTCCTTCGGCGCTGCATGTAGACTGTTGTCAAGGCCAACAAATCCTCTTGAACATTGTGGGTTAGAAAAGCAGGACAAATCATCTACAGCTCTTGCGAACGGCCATGATGTCAAAATATTCGTCATCAAATAAGCATTCAAGTATTGAAAGGAAACTAAAAGTTCGCATGGAAAGGATATCTTAAATAAGTGGCCATGCTGCAACGAAATGTGGCCCACCATGTCCTTCGCTATCTTCCCAGCGCAAACTGGACACATCTGTTTACAAAACAAGCAATTCGATAAGTGCAAAATCATTCTATTTTACTTTGCATCATTTCCATTCTATGGCAGACCACTCAAGACAAAACACAAACATTTAATAAACTAAGCGGTCTACCAAAATAGCAAAGGTACTTCAGTAAATTAAACGATGCTCCTTGCCTAAGTAACAGTCTAAAATCTGAACAAGGCAGAACTGGCCTAGTACACTGCCAAAAACACATGAACATTGCTAGATACAAAGACAGTCACAAGAAACCCAAGCATTGAACATAGATAACACTCAATTTGAAGCTATACTTACAGCTGCCCTAGATTCAAAACAGTGTTCCTCCTCAAGATGTGAGCAGAGGGCAGTAATGTCAAACTCTTCATAGCAGTAAGGGCACGAAAATTCAGCTCGCAAATCCTCATCACCATCCACATCATCTAGGTTAATCTGGCGGTCTGCAAGGCAACAAATCACCCGTGTTAAAAAGAAATTAAATAAAGAACCAGGATACGATATCACAATCCCAGGATGTGTTGTTCATAAAGCCCTAACTTTACCGAGATATAAACTCAGAGCAACACACAGTTTCAAAATGAATAGTTGCATTGAGACTGTGTTACCAAGTTTCTGCAGAGCTTAGAGGATGTGAACACCTCATGTTAACCCCCACTGATCCTTCGCCCTTCTAGGAAGAAGTCTATCCTCTTGCTTCCACAATGAAACAAGGACTACCACATATTACAGCTCTCAATACATGTATAACGTCTAATGAGCGACTAAAATTTAACCAACGCGATCTAAAACCAAAGTCACCGAATGCGGAATAGAGAGACGAACCAATAAGAGATTGGGAGGGCTGAAGTGTGTGATGGCGCTTCGAAGTTGACATCCGAGCAGTCCAAAACTCCCCGTCCATGATATCTTCTTCTGCCTTAACCTCTTACCTTCCTCTTCAAACTAACACACTTAGTGAACAAAAACTACACGATTTACCAGACCCTGTTCCGCTTGCCTATATAGTGTCCCCGCTTGATAAAATTTACAATCAGGTGTCCTCCACAAATCTACAAATTATGTTGTCCTTGGATAAAAATCACTATTCTGAGTCTATATGCTGTCCTCGCTTCAGCATATAAGCATCTCGCATATACTCTTGACCTACACAACAAAGTTCCAACGTTACTTAATCAAACACCATTGAACGTTCAAACAACACTACATTTACAGACAAAAGTGCCAATCTGGAACACTTCCACCTTCCTCACAAACACTATCAACCATAATCTCACATCCAAATGGCCACCCTAACGCTTCACCATTTACTTCCCTAACAAATAGGTCCAAATACTCACTGTTCACGGTACCACAAACTCCAATTCCAACCCTAGATATCCCATAAATTCTCCCGAAACCTTCAATTAAGACTAATTCTCGACTCACTCTCATCACTAAAAACCGCCGCAAAATGAAGACACGCACACTCAACTGCAAAATTCCTTACAAAACCCCGACTTCAACCACAATCGCCATACAATCCACCTCACGCTAACGAAAACTCACACCGGAGACCGTCCCTCCAAACTAAAATGCATCTCCGATCAACTACAACCTGGACAAACGCCACACAGACCATCTCACGCCCACTAATAGCCTTAAACTAAGGATCTAGCCACCCAAACCACATGCATCAATCACCAGAAAACCGCAACAACCATCACACCGACATGAAAATGGCGGAATTTTTTTAAATAAAATAAAAAAACCACCACCACCATCACCATCACTGCATTCGTTGCCATAATCAGCCCCCCATTCCCCGCTCTCCTCACAAACCACCACGAAACTCCAAACTCCAAACCCGACGAAACCCTACCACCCTGAGCGCCCCGACACCACCACAACCGCAGCCCCTCCCCCCACAACCGCCAATTCCACACCAAACCCTCCCCCACGATCACCCTGATCGCCCTCCAAACCCTGAACCGACCTCCCCCACCCCTTCGTCCCCCTCCCCTCCGCCCCCAATTCCCAACCCCAGCAACGCCCCACAAAACACCATCCCCCGTACCTCACGAAACGCCCGCCGGCCACATAGATAATCCGAGTCCTCCTCGTCCCTACCGGCGTCCACCTCCCGGTCCCCGCTGATTGTGCCCCCCTCCCCTCCCCTCCCCCCACCCAAGGCGCAGCTCTGAGGTCCGGTTCCAGAAACCAAGATATGGGTCCTTGAACGCGCCGTGAGTTCCACGCAAGAGTGCTGTCCCGGTAGCGAGAGGGATGGCGTGATGGCGATGGGGGTGACGATGGCGATGGCGATGGCGATGGCGATGGCGATGAAACCCCAGGTCTGTCTGTCTGTCTGTGCGTGTGCCGGCTCTCTTCTCTCTTTCTCTCTCTCTCTCTTGGTTTGTGTCTTCGATGGCGACAACTTCTCCCCCTTCGTCTTCCTCGCCTCCCCTGTTCCCTTCCTCACGAGGCTCCGCCTTTCGCGTTCCCCGCCTGGGAACCACCCCTGGGCACGCCATTGGAACGAAAGGGGACGCGGTTTGTCTGTAACATGGTTCATCCTCGAAGCCACTATCTGCTCAATAAGTACATATTCTGTGTTCCGGTTCTAGTGAATTCGTAGATAGTGGCGGGTTTTATGTGATTTTGGGGGGATAGAGAGGTAGTGAAAAACCGTCACTAGACCCGGACATGGGGATATCAGCTAGTGGTGTAGATTTGGATTTCTTGGGTTTGATGTGGGGGAAGTATCGGTTATAGGTGCGAATTGGGGGTGCTGCGAAGGGGAGCTTAGGGAGCTTTGGAGCGGGGAGCGTTGGGAGCGTGGGGAGAGAACGGGGAATGTACCACCCAAAACCGTCGCGGCATCCTAAACTGATAATATCTAACAGATGGCTATATTTAGTTTCATGATTTTGCAAGCGGTGATGTTAGTGTCGGGTTTTGATTCTGTGACGGTTTTTGTGTGTCGTTTGATAACCGGTGAGGGTTGATGACTGAGGAGCGTTGTTTGTGGGGTTCGGGTTTTGGGCGTGGGTGGGGGGCGTGCGTGGTGGCTGACGTGGAATGGTGGGGTGGTGGGGAGGTTGGGGTTGTTTTGGGATCGGTGCAGTGATGGTGGGGAGTTGGGTGGATGGATCGTGGATGGATGTTGGGTTTGTTATTGGTGCGGATGTACTAGTAAGTTAGTAGTGAAGTTGGGGTGGATGATTAAATGGGGAGTCCCTCCTATATAAACACTTGAAACTTTGATGAGTTTATCCAGGGCTAAATTGGGGTAGTTTAGCCCCCTCTTTAGCCCTCCATAGCACTATGTGAAAAATGAGGGGGGGCTAAATTTTTTGTACCTTTAGCTCCATTTTTGTACAAGTAGCTACGGCTAAAACACAAGTTAGCTGGGGCTAGAAATGAGAGATTCGGGTTTAGCCGAGGCTAAAAGAGAGAGATTCATGTTTAGCTAAGGCTAAAGTTCTTGGTTTAGCCCCTCCAAGTCACTTTAGCCCCGGGGGCTAAAAGCTCCAAAGCTTCCAGTGAAAGTGGCAATTGCCTTTGCTCGTTTTTAACATTATTTTGTGTTTGTTCTTCACTTTTGTCGGAGCTCCACTCAAGCTACTTTTGACTTATGAATAGAGTAACTCAATTGTCTTTTTCATAACTTCTCCTTTGAAGAATGTAGTTTGTCACTTTTTGGTTTCATAATGCAAAGGAGATGTAATTGGTGATCAAGGTTCAATACTGATAATTGATGTGTTTGCAAAGACATGCCGCTGAATACTCATTGATGAGTTTGCAAGGACATGCCAATGACTTACTGTAGTACCATAGTTGGATAGTCCTAAAATGTTTCTAATATAAATAAATAAACATACAACAAGGTTTTCAAAATAAAATTTGTAAAAAAATAAAACAAAAAATGTTGTCAATACAAGTAATTTGTTATTTGCAAGTCATGGAGGCTACTATTAGTTTTTTGTAAAAAGACTCAAATCTGTTACTTCATAATTGAAAGAAGCATATTTTTTTGATGTAGTTACTATATTCATAGATGATTTTCTCAAAAAATAAAATGATTGTATTATATGAAAGCCTTTAAATTTGTTGAAAGGTTATGTATTTCAATAAAGTAAATGTTTATCATCTAGTTCATATGATGATTTAGACCAAAATTGCTTTAGCTTAAACAATGATAATTATATGTTAAAAAGGCAATTGGAATCTTTGAAACCAATTGGTCTCTATAATGTGCAAAAATTTATCATAAAAAAAAGCTTGACAAACCTCAAGAAAACACCAAAGATTTGCTATGATTTTGTACAAACAAGTTAAAAGGATCCAGATTTTAGATCAACAAAGGTTCTCAAAGACCAAGTCTATATATGTAGCAAAATATGGAGATGACATTGATTAAGGTGAAAAGCCAATCAAACTTAGAGTTGACTAGTTTTTAAAATAAATTGTGGTAAAGCACATCATGTTAATGGTTTATTGTAGAACATTTATTGCTATTCTTTTTACTAATACTAATTAATAGAAATAAAAAAATTTAAATTATTTTTAGTATGAAAAACTTAAGTATTGCTTCATAGATAGAAACACCAATCCTTTGGCGAGGCCGGCGTGAATAAAGTGTCCATTCGTAATGTCATTGACCCGGTGCCCACTGGACATTATAGTAACATAAAAACATTGAGACAAAACTATTCTCCCCTTTCGAGGATGAACATTATAGTAACATAAAAACAAGTAAGTTGCAATATTGTAAGTAGGAGGATATGGAGTAAGGTGTGTACAATTTCAATATTTAGGAAGGCATTGTCACCAAGTCATGAGATCTTTGGTTGGTTTGGGAAAAGGTGTTTGTATCTCATTTGATTGGTCCGAGTTCGACCCTTGTTGGGCTCCTTTGAGCGGTGATGTGATACGCATGGCTTGGTGCTGCTAGTGAGTTATCATGGCAAGAAAGGAATTTCAACCAACCTAAACGAGAAAGAGTGGCTAGCAGTGCTTGTCACCACTACTCTCCCTCTTTTGTTCAATTTATTCTGTTGATATTGGTTGGTTATTTTCTATACAACATTTATGTAATAGGATTGATCCTGCATTTTGTATGGCAATGGTATTGATTGCTTTGAGTGCTTCATACTTAATGATTATACTCGAATTCCATAACTTTAATCAAATAAAGTGACTATAAAGCTTTGTTTGTCAATTGAAAAGGTGGTCTACAAAAAACACTTATCAAATAAACAAAACTACTTAGACTATTTTAAAGATGATAAAATTTGGATCCACTAAGTTTGCAAATATGAATGCTATCTTGTGAGGTGAGCGATGAGCGCTATATTTCAAAATTTGGAACCTTTTTTCATATAAATTGCATTAGAATCAAGAGGAAAGCTCTATAACTGTGGTTAATTTTTTCATTTGTTTTAAAGGTAATGCACCATCAATTGCATTAGATCCCTTGAACATATTGTATTTTTGTGAGGGTCCCTAGAATTAATATATTTAATTATTTCTTAGAGAACACTTGGGATTTACTCTTGTTATTAGCACATATACTTTATACAGAATCCAAAGTCGGGAGAATAGAAGCAATCATGTATAATTTACTTTTACAAATAATAAAGAAGTAATCAAATATAAGAAATGAAAATAGATTAAAATATGAAAACGCACACATCTTGGAATAAGAGAATTAATCAAATGGAGGAACTGTCATTACTAGCTGCGTCAATAATGGTTGAAAAATTAGTATCCATGCTCTGAGTCACTGCCATCAAATAGTACCATATTGTCTACTACTGCAAATAGCTCAAAATACTGCTCTGCATCACAATTTGGATTACAATTCTTTGGAGCGGATGGTGGTGAAGGAGCCGCCGCCACAGCCTGTGCAAGGTTCTCTACGTGGTGAGGAAGCTCCAAAGGACACGGAGGGCTTCTTATCTTATTGAGATACCTTTACACAAATCCTTGGGACTTCAACGCTTTCGACCCCCGTCTGGAGCAAGTGAAATAAATGGCATTTAGAAAACATAATTTTCCTAGGGAGAAATAGCTAGAAACATCAAATGCTCATAGTATAGACTTACTTATAAGAGCGCTTGGGGGTTGTATTTTTCTCACGCTCATCTTCATTTTCCAATAAGCACTTCCTCCTTGTAGAAGGTAAAAAAATATAAAAAAATACTGGAAAAAAAAAATTAAAATAAATAAATAGAAAAAAATAAAATAATGCTCATCGATCACTACTCACTGCTCACCGCTTTCAAGAGAGCGTAGCTGACTTTGCAATGTGTCCAGCACAACTTATATATCTTTATTCATTTTTGGAAAAAAATGAATAATAAATTAGAACAAAGTCCAGTTTGAAAATTAAATATTTTCGTTGTTTAAATCCATTTACATAAGTATGAAAAGCTTGAAAATTGTCAAACTAGTACTTGCCATTAGAATCTACTCAAGCTTGAAAATACAAAACATGGGTAGACATAGAGTTTAATGTTTTGATAGTTTATGTCTTCATTTACATCAAACTAGCTAGTTCATGATTTATAAGGTCAATATCATATTTTGCGGTTTAATCTTCATTGACAATGGATCTACTATGCACTTTAAGAAAACAAAGTAACATTTTAATTCTTATTTACTTGGAATTTAAAAAGAAGTTCATCTACAATCAACATCCATGATTTTGAATATTTTCCTTTCAAAATAGAAGAAAGGATTGTTTATATTAAGTAGCCATTATTAGGGAAGTGGTTTTTACTTATGTTTCAAAAATGTTATTATAGAGGATGGGTATGTGTCAATTTTGGGAAGACATTGTTAAAACTCTCTACATACAATTTTGGAATGTGGGGTGGTTCCAGATCATCCTATGGTATAATTTTTTTTTCGGTTTTTTAATTTTTTTTTATACTTTTTAAAAATATATTTTATGTTGCTGACGTATTTAAAAAATATTTTAGTTATTCTAATACAATGAAATAACAAACCACACACCAAGATATGAGTCTCTCAAATGAACTCACAATATTAAGATAGCATAGAAATAACAACCTATACTAATATTAAGACATTTTTTTTGCTTGCTCTTGTGTTTTTAGACAAAAGTAAATGTTTAGTAAAGTAGAATGCTGTAAAATCGTCACTGTTCTTAACCCCCAAATGCTTGAGCCTATGACCATGGAAATAGACTTTGACTTTGGATGCTCTATTTTGCTGCTATAAATAATGTAAAATATGAATTTTTAATTAAAATTAGCTAGATACACATGTTATCTACAAGCAATAATTTTATCAAAATTAATGGTTTCATTATGTAATTAATATAAATTTTCAAATCAAATCAAACAAAGAAAATTCATAATAAATATAGGTTATACTAGAAAATTACCAAATACTTACCATCGATGTATATGACAACCAAGAAATTTATACTAGTTACCGTGCTCAAAAATGATGTTTTAATTCAAAAATATGATGAAAAAAACCTAAACCGCGGAAAATCAAGTAGTAGCCACAATTATACCCCTTCATCTTATACCAGCTATTAATCACTCAATTTTTAGTATTTTTCAAATTTTCAAATTGGAATGGAAAATAGATTTGTCAAACTACATTTCATTAGTTTACCTCAATTGCAAAAAAAGTCATCCCAATAGTGAAAATTGTGTTTCAGCTGTCTGTATGAAGAAATTTTTGAATACGCACACGGTATTGATGTTTTGGACTTTAAGGAGGCACCAAAATTCATAAAATTATAATTTTGAGAATTCATTAATGAGATTAGATAGATTTCTCACAACTTTACCACATGAAAAATAAATGGATGGTAAATTGTCATATGGATGATAGTTATGGAAGTTGGAAAAATGAGGTCGAGCAGTTTTTGGTCGTTTAGGCATTTAGGGGTTAAATTGCTCAAATGTAGGACATTAACTAATTTCAGCACTAATATGTAACTAATTAGTACGTTACTTGGTTGTTTAGACCAAAATGAACAAGAGTTGTAGAAACCACTTACATTTCCGCCCTGAAATGAACCAATATTTACATTTGAACGATTTTAGAAGAATAGCGATTTTGGATGCTCCGACCTTATTTCCTGTCAAAGAACGAACCCAAGAATTTTCAGCCTGTTCTCACGGTCGAGGACGGCGTACCTCGCAACAAAGGGACGCCCCCAAACCCGTGAACTACCCATCACCGTTCCCTCCCTTTGGATGCCAAATGGCGCCACGTGGCACAGTCCGCGTGGCAAGGGCGCAGAGGAAAGTGCCCCTCATCGACACTTCGACGCTTCCCCACCTTCTTCCTCCAACCCATACCCAAAACCATCACTGCACCCTAAACCCACACCATAGATACGAAAATCCAACATGTTGCCCACGCCAAGATAGTGTTAGCTTTGAGTTCAGTGACGCGTGTGCACAGACCATCCTCCAGGCGACCTCACTGCTCCACAGTCCCGGACTCATTTAAGCCTCGTCTTCAACAGCACCGTCGCATCATTCCGCTCACAAAAATCCTGCCTTAGGTGCATTCCCAGGTTCGTCTTCCTCTGCCCTTCCCAGCGCACCAATTCTTTCCCATTTCTGTCCAGGATTCGCTTCACACGAGTGGATTCTGTGCACGGACTCCAGCTTTAGTGTATTTGAGTTTTCTTGAGTCAATGGCGAGTTTATGTCGATATAGAAATCTGGGGTTAATGTAGAGCTCGAATAGAATAAGTTGTAGGAGAATTGATGTGGATTCATATTGTAATCTTCGACCCACTTCTGATTTTTTTCATGTTCTGATGGTTGTTGAGGTTATGGTGTTTCAGCTCTGGAAGTTTGGTTTGGGGGTCTTAGGAAAGAGGTCTTTGGGGATTGAGATAGGAGGAATTGTTTGTTATGAATGTGAGTGTGGAGTTTTCCTCTGTATGCGTAGGTTTTACAGGGAATTTGATGTGTGGTTTTATCACTGTTCGGATAATGATAGCTGTGTGTGTCTCTTTGACTCTGTTGGGATTGGTGCTAGTAGGAATTTTTGAGATTTGGAGCTGTGAAAATGTCAGCAGATAGCTTGGATGTTTCAACTTGTATTAGCTGTCGGTTTGTTGAGTGGACTGGTTCGTAATGGCTCACATTTTCATTGGAATAGGTTGAGGTTTTGTGGATGTTTCTTTGTTTGGTGGCTCCCATGTTGGTTTACTAAGACGGTGGATTCTATTGTTGGTTTCTGTAGGGTATCAGATATCGAGAAAGAAGGATAGCACATATTTAGAAAAAATCTCAATTATTGAACGAAGTTTTATTCGGTAGTCTTGCGAAATGGCGCTCGAGAATGTGGTGCAAAAAGCGAAGGAGGCTTCACAGGATGTTAACCCGAAGAAATATAGCATGTTTCTTGCCAGCAAGCCGGTAGACGGTGACCGCAAGTGGTTGGATGTTACAAACAAATATACGAATGATGTTGGTATGTGTATATACCTCTTTATCAATTAACCAGTTTTGTTTACAGATTTTCTGACCATATCTTAATGTGCAGTTTCAATTTTTTTCTTATACATGCGATTTTACTTCTGCAATGTGACTGATGCAGCTGCGAAAGTGCCACTTGCAACACACAAGGACATAGATGAAGCAATTGATGCAGCCGTTGCTGCAGCTCCTGCCATGGCAGCCATGGGTGCATATGAACGTAAAGAGGTTCTTACGAAGGTTAGTGTTTGCGTGAATTCTTAAACTCAAGTACTTGCAAATTCAGTTCGCTTGTAAGTACAGTGAGAATTTTAAATGACTAAAATTCGATGATCGTTTATATTGGTTGCAGGTAGTGGCAGAGCTGAAAGAGCGAGCTGAGGAAATCGCACAGATTTTGACAATGGAGTCTGGGAAGCCTATCAAAGATGCTAGAGGTGAAGTCACGCGCACAATTGATACTTTCCAAGTTGCAGCTGAAGAGAGTACCCGCATTTATGGCGAACACATCCCTCTTGATATTTCTGCACGAAACAAAGGACTTCAGGTAAGAGTTTATGCTATTACAGGGTTTGGTGCTCATCGCTCGGCTTACTGTTACGCTCTCACCACTAATTTAAATTCTATATTGTAAAACCGAAAATGCTGGATAACTTCTAATTAGCCTCATTGAAATGTGGTTGTGGTATTACAGGGACTTGTGAAGAAGTTTCCAATCGGCCCTGTGTCCATGGTTAGCCCATGGAATTTCCCACTCAACCTTGTAGCACACAAGGTGGCACCAGCGATAGCAGTGGGGTGCCCTTTCGTGTTGAAGCCGGCAAGCAGAACGCCACTTTCAGCTCTCATTTTGGGAGATATATTGCACCGCATTGAGGAATTGCCTCAGGGGGCATTCTCTGTTCTCCCTGTTGGACGAGAGGATGCTGACATGTTTACGGTTGATGAGCGGTTCAAGCTCCTCACATTCACTGGCTCAGGGCCAATTGGATGGGGCATGAAGGCTCGCGCCGGCAAGAAAAAGGTACATAACCTTCCGAGCCTTGAGCTAGTAGTGTTTTAACTTTTTAGCTTTCTTCAACTATCTTGTGTTATTTCGAGGAAAACTGATTTTTTATTGTCCTTTCAAACAGGTGGTAATGGAGTTGGGTGGTAATGCCCCATGTATAGTGGATGATCTTGTTCCAGACTTGGACTATACAATTCAGAGGTTGATCAACGGTGGGTTTTACCAAGGGGGTCAGTCATGTATCCACATGCAACGCCTGTATGTTCACGAGCGGCTCTATGATGAGGTGTGTTTTTGGCGAGGTTTTAATGTCGTGCTTAAGTTGAACTCTCCATTTCAATTAGGACAATCATTAGATAATATGGCAAGTATTATGTATCAGTGCAGTTGCTTGTGTGAATAACCTTGATCTTGTGATCTTCAGGTCAAGGAGGCATTCGTTGCTGCAGTGAAGAAGCTGAAAATGGGAGATCCTTTCCAGGAGGATACATACTTGGGGCCCATGATCTCAGAGTCTGCAGCCAAGGGCATTGAGGACTGGGTGAAAGAAGCAGTCGAAAAGGGTGGAAAGCTCCTCACAGGAGGAAACCGAAATGGTGCATTTGTGGAGCCAACAGTAATTGAGGATGTGCCAATGGAAGCCAATGCTCGAAAAGAAGAAATTTTCGGTCCTGTCGTCCTTCTGTACAAATACAGGTAAGCACATGTGGAGATTACATCTTTCCTGCACGATGATGGTATCACTTTCTGCTACTAGCGTTTAAGGTGTTGTTGGAGGTTCTGTAATTTGTAGAATGTGTCACCGAATTAACTTTCTGTATAATATTGCCAGTGATTTCAAGGAAGCCGTGAAGGAGTGCAACAACACACAATACGGACTTCAATCGGGCATCTTCACCAAGGATTTGAATAAAGCTTTCTACGCTTTTGAACATATGGAGGTGAGCCCATGTTTAAACTTCGCTCCTCAGTTCAAACTGCTATGAAGGTGTACTGTTCTTATTGACAAGACCGAGTCTGTTGTAGGTACAGTTCTGGTCTTTTAGAAAGGAATTGTAAGATTCTGGAGGTTGATGTGGAATTAAAAACTTATGTTAAGAAAATGTTTGACTGTCCAGGTGGGAGGTGTGGTCCTCAACGACTCGCCATCTTTACGAGTCGACAGTCAGCCATACGGTGGTCTCAAAGACTCCGGAATTCAGCGTGAGGGTGTGAAGTATGCCATGGAAGATATGCTCGAAACCAAAGTTCTCGTCATGCGCAACGTTGGAATCTTGTAGAGAACTAGTTCAGTAGCATACATGTACATAACCTTTTGTTATAATGCTCAACAGCACAGGCTTCCCCCAATACTTTGGCAAGGAGCAAAACTTCGCTTCTCGAGCTAAAACCGTGCTGAGGTCCACAATACTTTGTGTAGTTATGACGAACCGTTACTGATACTCGAGGATCTGTAAAAAAAGGATGGATGAGGTTGAAGACAGTACACGGAATGGTTGTCTTCATGAAACGTAACTATTTCAATAAAAAAGTCCACTACGATTTGCAAACGCACAACATGTTTCCAGTACCTTGAGTATCGATTTTTCACGTTTCACATTCACTGGTGGATAAACGACTTTGGCATGTTAACCTTCAAATTCTATTATTTCACTACGGCACGGCTCATCTTCAGCAACAGCGCAGTGATTCATCCGCACTCTTCTTCAAGTGAAACACACTGATGTGACTGTGGACCATACTATTTAGGCCCTAACACTTCTTGCTGGTCTTGTTACTTGTCCTGGTCCTCGGACTCCCCACTATCAGTGGGCAGCGACACATCGGAGGTGCCTTCAAGTTAGACAGGAACATGGCAGCTTAACTTGTTCGTATTATTCGTTTGCTTATGTCAAGTTCACATCGAGGAGTCTTGAGGGAGTTAAGTCTGAGATGAAGTACTTTGCGTGGATTGCACTCCAGCTGGGCTGAAGCTCAACACCATATTCATGGCTTCGGTTTGACGATTGCGGCATAGTTGCGTGGGAAACGTAGCGTTTGAATTCGGGTACGTAATTCGGAGCCTTCGTTTGTTTTAGTGAGTTTTGTATGCTTGAGTTTGATGGTATAAATTTGTAATAAATTTGTAATAAATCACATGCGAGATTTGGAGGTTTGAGATGCAGGTTATAGTTGCGATCAGTTGTTTAGGAGGTGGACTGCGTGCATTGATGCTCTTGTTGGTGATGGCGTAACGTAGACTCCATCTATCGAATAAATTTGGCAAAGCGAAGTGGAGTGGAGCTCAGAGGTCGCATTGCGGGCGACTTCACAAGCAATCAAGTGTAGTGTAGTGCAGTTTGGGCTGCGGAAACTGCATCGTGAAGCAATATTCTGTTAATCACTAGGAGCCTGCTTGCATAGGCTTTAATTTTGATGATGCGCTTATGGGATTGTGGCTAATTTCTGCGAGTTAGTTCATGTCTTCGGTGTTTGGTAGCAATATTTTGTAGCCTGTTTTGTTTATGAATGAAATTTGCTCTTTGGAGGTTCAAGGATACTGCTGGATTCAAAGTTTATGAGCTGCATTATGGATTGATTGACTTCTGCAGATGTCTGCACTGCGTGCTCGGAGTTCACAGAAGACCTATTTCGCTCGTTGTGGGCAGTAGCTTGGATCCAATCGGTTGAAGCCTCTTATTTGGATCAGGATCCGTGTTCTGATCCTGATCGCATTCTGCACAACCGATTGGGTACGTACTCCGTCGCTAGAGATTAAGAGTCTATCAATGTTTTCGCGTTTTAAAGAGTTGTACACCAGAATAGTGGCCTGCGATTCTTCGACAAAACTGATAATGTGTTTCGACAGAGCACATAATTTTCTTCCCTTTAACTATTGCATCTGAAAAAACTTCGACATTGCCGATGGAGTGTGGTTTGAAGTAGATCAATTGTCTTCTAGCACGCTGAGACTATGCAAGGTCCTGCAAGCTCTTTCCATGATTTGTGACCATCTCTTAATTGGGGTGTCTCAGGGGATGTTCTGGAGGCGGGAGTTCACCAAGGGTGGATCATTGCCAATACTTCTGAAGAGGAACCAGAGGACTTCAGCTTCTTGGAGCTCACCCAGATTGTTAGATGTGCAGAAGATAGATTTTATTGTTCTGGTATCCGAACCTAAACACTGGCATTTTCATTCTCAAAATGGAGGAGCCTAAGATGGATGCTGCAGGGCCGAGTGAAGTTGGTTCCATGCAACGAGTTTTGGAGGCCAAGCTCGAAACGGTAATGGACATCGCTCCATTCAACATGTCGCCCCTTCACGTGGCAACAGCGAAAGGCGAAGTCGAAGTTGTGAAACTGATCATGAACAAGGGCGACCCAGTCGAGCTCTCCAGCAGAGATGACCTGCACCGGACGCCCCTCCATCTCGCGGCCTACAACGACCACGCAGAGGTTGTGAAGATGATTCTGTCGAAGTTGGAGGAAGGGCATGTGGATGTCAATGCGCCCGCCATGTTTGGCATCACCCCGCTGCATCTCTCCATCATGCGGCGCTCCCTTTCTGTCGCCGAGGTTCTCATCTCCACGCAACTGGTCGACAAAATGGCACAAACCGAGGAGCTCTTGAGCGTTCTCCACATGGCGGCTGATGTCGGGCAGGACAACATCATCACCCTTTTGGCACAAACGCTAGCGGAGTCCGAGGTCGGCAAATTGATGAGTGCCGGCATGGTGGATCGGATCCAGAGAACCCCGTTACACTACGCCGCCCGTGCTGGACATCTGGACGTCGTCCGCCTCTTTCTTCAGCAACCATTTTACGAGTATCTCGACGTCAACGCCAAAGACGCAGATGGGTTGACGCCTTTGCATCTCGCAGCTCGGGTGGGTCACACCGGCGTGGTAGCTGAGCTTCTCAAGTGCGCGAACCTCTCTGTGAACGCCAAGGCACGTAACCAAAACACGCAGGCAAGTGTTGTTGCACCCACAGATTTGGAGCTGGAGTATTTGCCCAGGCCATCCCTCGCGGACTCGAGAGTCGAGACAAGCAACGGCTTCACTGCCCTGCACCTGGCGGCGCGTGAGGGCCACAAAGGGGTTGTTACCAGGCTTCTGCGTTGCGCTTCCATTCTCGTGAACGAGGAAGATGCGGATGGGCTGACCCCGTTGCACTACGCGTGCATGTCTGGTCAAGCGGAGGTCGTGAAGATACTTCTGGAGAATTCGAAACGGAATGTGAACGCTGAGGCGAAAGATAAGTCTACGCCCTTGCACTTAGGTGTGAAGAATGGCCATATTCCAACCGTTATCGAGCTCTTACGCCAGGTAAATTATCTCTACATAGACATGCACGATACTTGTCTGTGAAGCTCGAATAGGAACTGTTACATATTGGCAAGATCACAAGCTATACGTTGAAGTGAAAATGAAACTTCAACCAGTTTGGAGGCTGCGTGTTTGAAAAAGGTAGCAGTACTACATCTAGTTCTGGGCGGAGTGTACTTAGTATTTCCATTGATAGTGATCCATTTGCTTGCAGAGGGACATCAATTGCAACTGTGAGGATGGAACCGGTTCAACAGTGCTCGACATAGCCGAGAGGGAAGGCCACATAAATCTCGTGTGGCTGCTTCTTGAGCATCCAGTGGAAGTGCGAAAGGACCCAGGAGCAGAGCACCTATACAGCAAGCAGCTGGAGCTTGCAGCTAAAGAGCGGCACGAGGACATTGTGAGGTTACTCTTCCAGAGAATCTCAGACGAGGTTGCATTTCCAGACGGTGCACAATACCAATACGGCCAGCATTTGCTACACTGGGCAGCGGACATGGGCTACAAGCAATTGACTCGCCTTCTTCTCGAGTGGGGATCCCCTCACGACGTCAATGTACGAGACTCTCTAAGTAACACACCCCTCCACTATGCTGCCCAGAAGGGGCATATTGATATTGTCCGGATGCTGCTTGGCCACTCCGATGTAGACATCAACGCTGAAAACATTCGCAAGGAAACGCCTCTGCACTTGGCTGCTAGGGAGGGGCAATACCAAGTGGTGAAGGAGCTGAGCTTGGAGACAACCGGCCGGTTACGCGCCACCGAAGAGGATAAGTATGACAGAACTGCGTTGCAGTTGGCGGTTGAGAACAGACACAAGGATATTCAGAAGCTTCTTCTGGAGCGACCTGATGTTCAAGAGTATGTCAATGGGCTCTACCGGGACAGACAAGTGTATGTGGATGCAGCAAATGCCATACTTGTGGGCTCGTCCTTGATTGCCAGTGTAACTTTCGCAGCATGGCTGCAACCTCCTTTGGGATATGCTCAATATGTGGGCGGGGTGCCGGGTGCTGCGCAGCCGAGTGGGAACTATGAAGTGTATGCAGATTTGCAGCAACATCCTAGTCTTGAGGTTTTCTGGATTTTCAACACTTTGTCCTTCTTCTTCTCCATAGCCACCGTGATGGCAGGTGCGGGAGGGGTGTTGCCCATGCGGGAGAGGTTTATCAAAGATGCGGTGCAGAAGGTGAGGAGAGCGCTTCTGTGGACTGCTCTTCTTCTGGCAGGCTCGGTGATCTTTGTGTTAGGTGCCTTTGCCACAGCTGGCTACGTTGTTCTTCCTCCGATTCCGAAGTACAGGAATGACATGATCATCACTATTGTGCTTGGTGGATCAGTATGTGCCGTTGCTCTGGGTGTGTTCCTTCTTAATCTGTACCAGTTGCTACCTGAATGGTGGAGGAGCAACGTTGATCACAGATGTGTGCTCAAGTGGAGGGAACTTTGGATTAGGAATTCAGATACAAAATCGAAGCGCCGATGAAAATTCAATTGAAGAATGTTAACACTCTTGTACAGGCAAACCCAGGTTCATTGATTGCTTTGCTGGCTCTCACAGTTGGGCCTGGTTGGATATTCCAACGCACACGGCGTTCCATTGAACGCCAGCTTCGTTTCAAGGGAAGAAGATTGAATTTTTTAATGTGTCAGGTACCAGGTCGTTCTTCCTATCTTTGTGGACAACTTGGGAATTAGTGTCTGATTTGTTGCAATTGGTTGGCTACGTTTTTACTGACAAAATATAAAATATGTTTACTGCAGATTCCAGGATTTGAAGACTCTTCAGCCTCGTGAATATTGCTTGTAAGGTTTTTGCCTCTTTGAGAGGTATTAGGCTCCCTAAGATACTGTGTTCTTTTGCGACACAAAAACATGTTGAATGGTGTGTCACCCAGAAATAAAAGAAGAGTGTTTTCACAATTCTCCATCTCTTCACAAAAGATATATAATGGAATTCGGCTCAAGTCTGAACCTTTGAATCCTTGATAGGTAAATGTTCATCCTTCTTTTTGAGTTTTGAAAAGGAGTTCCAAAGTATCAAAATTACAATGTCAATCTGGGTCCCAGATCGGAGCGAGGAGATTAACTGTAGGCACTACGAGAAGTTCCCATCTGGTCCTGTTCAATCTGGATTCTGCATATGCAAAAGATGATGTTGCAGCACGATGTGCTCTTTAAGTCCTTCTCTGACCTGATGGTTCAATTGGTACCATGCCTATCCTACTGCAGCTTAGCATCTTCAGTTGTGTCCAGGCCCCAGCAATAAGCAACCAAACCAACATAAGGCAGAAACCTCAACTTGGCAACGAGCTCCTTGCTCTCGGGCCGGATATTGTCAAGATTGTCGCCTATCAACCACGGCTGAAACACCGTGTAACAGCACAAGTCCCAAATGAAAGCATAGGTGGGACGGTCTTTCGAAACTGTGTCAATCCAATAGCTCCATCGCTCTGCCAAATCTCCAAATCCTTCTGTCGGCCTTCCAATGACAAACCACACAATTGACAACAAACCTACTGCAGCTCCGGTCACCGCAACTACACGCGCACCATTCGTAAAAGATCGTTGCAACCCACTTGCGGGCTGCAGGAGTGAATTACGAGGTGAATCAGGACTTTTGTTCAACCGAATTGCCATGTATGGGATAAGAAAAGCTGCAATACAAGTACACAAAACACGGTAGCTCTTAGTCTTGTGGAATTAGAACCATGTTGAGAACACCATGATAAGTTTGAATGGCTGAAAACTTTCAAAAGAAAATTAGCTAAATTCACTTACTGTTAGTTAGAAACATGGACGCTAGCCAGAACACATCCAGAGACCAAGGGAAGCGATCCCGCTTCCGATCTGTAAAGATGAGTGGCGCAAAAAGGAGCGCCCACCCCAGAACGAAGTTGAATAATGCCTCATCAGCCTGCAATCAACACTCCTACAAGTAAACCACGGCACTAGCAGAATGCACAATACGTGCTTGTGAAGTTACAGTACCGATGCACAACAACAATTCAGCTTAAAGTATAAAGAAAGAACTGTCTTGAAATTAATAACAAGACAGAGACGCTTCATCGACTACCGTTCTAGTAACTTTCTGGTGTTAGAATTTCTAGGGCAACATTGACATTGTTGAAAGGACGAGGCGCTTACAGGATGGACAACAGCAGCCTCCAGGAGATGAAAGCCTACTGCTCTGCCCAAACGAGACAAATACGCACTGTGAGTTTAAGAAAAACCACTTTGAAAAACCTGTTCTATAAGACTAATATTTCAACTGGATTGCGATAATTTTCCTAACTATTGAGTTTAGCACATGAAGACATGGCATGAAGGAGTCACGTACAGATGTTAGCCAGCGGCAGGACGTAAAAGAAGTTGAACGAGAGATTGAGAACTCCTGTAATAGTAGCTTGTGAAATGGCCCACACTGGATCTCCCTGCAAACCAACAGCCCGACACGTTCTGCGAGTCAATGCCAAGCTCATTTTCCTTCCACGGTCGAATCCTTGTTTCATTAATCCTACAGCTTGAACTTGCACAACTAAAGCTCTTCTCGGTTCTCAATCTGGGACACTGGGAATCACTCGAGGTTGCTTCGGATCATAATTCACAATCCCATTAACCCTAACACAGATTGCATAGGTGCCCTGCGAATGAGCATATCCTCAGTCCCCAGCTCGAATTTCCACAACTGTCCTGCTCCAAGCTCGAGCCATAGATTCAGTGCGCATTGTACCGAGAGGCAGAGGAACCGAAGAGGGACTTACCGGAGCGTATGGCAGCAGGAAGAGATAGGACGTGTAGACAGCGGCCATGACCCATAATGCGACCTGCTTCACGCTCCTCACAGGATCGTCCATCTCTGGCACCTCCCCGCCGTCTCCTTCCTTCTGCGTGTCCACCTTCACCCTGCACAGTACCACTCCCCTACCACCCTCCTGGCGCGCCCACCTGAGCTCCTCGCCTCGCTGGAATCTCATCAGCTCAAAGCTCGAAACGTTCAATGTCTGTGACCCATGTCTCCGAAGTCCGGTGAGAGACACTCCGCATGGACCGATGGCCTTGCGAGGCTTCGACAAGGAAATTCTGGAGCTTGAGAGGTGGGAGAGACCACGTTGGGTCAAGAGGCTGGAGGCCATGGCTGCAATGAGGACAACAATGGAATCATGCAGCAACAAGAGCAACAAGTGTGCGCATGTGCACTTGGGCAAGTGCGGTAATCGCAGCAGGTGGCGGCTTTTGAGCCTTTTGGCCCTTTTTGGTGGCTTTCTCTCTCGACAACGTTGCGAGAGTGTGAGCCATTGTAACTTGGAAGGGTGGATAAGGATGGATGAGGTCGCAATGCGAAGTGAACAAGTTGCCCATAGATTTGCATGACTCTTGAGACCAGGATGAGTGAAACAGTTTCATAATATATGTGCCTTGATTGTCTATGGTCATGCCTTTGGATGACTCATTCAAGTAAACATAAAATCTGTACAACTGAATGTCAATCGGCATGTGTTTCCGAAACGAAACATTCCTCGTACGTCAAACTGCCTTTGCAAGTCCAGCACGATGTTCCATTTCCCATGATAGGTGGGCTGGATCAACCTCTAAAACTCCGTAAACTTTGAGCTACTCATGTATTCCGACAGTCAGGGAATGAGATGCGAAGCGGAAAAATGTTTGTGAATGGTGTCTAGTGTCAGGTGAGAAATATAAATTTCGACAATGGTTCAATCATCCTCGTCGTCCTCGTCCATAAGGTCATCGAAATCATCGTCACCGTCGCCATCTCCATCACCCCCAGCTTCATCAGCAACTGCAGCAGTGCCCGCGGCAGCTGCAGCTTTTGACTTCTTGGAAGCAGCAGTGGTGTGAGGAGCGGGTTCTTCATCCTCATCATCTGCATCTTGTTCAACAACCTCGACATGTGGTTCCCAGTCAAGGATCGCTGCAACTAATTCTTGCTATTGGAAATAATTGACAACTGGAACTCCACAAGAATTGGTCGAAGGGAAGAGGTTTCAAAGAAACTTGGAAAATGTGAATATAGTACGAAAAAGCAGTTTCCTGTAACAAAACAAACCAGGGCAAGCCAATTTGGAAGACTCTAATGGAAAGGATATCGACATCTCGAGCAGTTCCACCAGCCATAATACTTTGAAGATCGTTCTCCACTTGTTGAACCAAGTCTGGCTGTATCCGAGAAGTCACCAAAACACAGAGTGAGCTCAAGCATGTCATTAAATGAGCTAAACTTCAAAGAGTGATGAATCCATCTAAGAATCACAGAGTGAGGCTGAAGGAGATAACTGGACATCGAAACACTTTCTTAGGCTCTCCTGTTCACTGGAAAAGGAAGATTGGAGCTCCTGAAACGGGCGAAACTTCAAACAGTAATGACCCCAGGTGGGATAAAGAGAAGGCGACCGGGCATCTGAAATCTGTCTCAGGACATTCTCTAACTTGAAAAAAGGATGACAGGAGCTCACTACGTTCAAAACAGGTTTCCAGGATATCCTTGATTCTTTGACACCAAACTGGAGAAGACATTCTCTAAGCCTTTCGGATGACGACACTTGCAACTTCTTGGCGACAGGTTAAACCGGAACCGTGAGTATTCAAGGGCTTCGTCTTCAATGAAGAATGTTCTCTATTATCTTACCATAATTATCACGCTGGCTTCCAGGAAATCGAACTCTGATTCCTCTTCCCGTCCCTTACGTTCATTCTGTATGGCATCTCATATATATACGATAAAGTGTTTGTAGATTAAAGTGGACGATTAGGAATCAAGCTCTACAAATTTAGCCTTCAATTAGAGTCATTGAGATAAATATGTTCAAATCGAGTTCGAAGAGGCTCTAGAGCTTGCAACATCTTTCAGGTTACTCCTTAAAAGGTCCCTGGGAAGTAAAGTCTACCAGTAGTTGTTAGTCTTGGGCAGGTCATGGGAAGTTGAAGTTTAGTCCAGAACGTCAGGTTGGTCGAGATGATAATGCAAAACAACACATCGAGGACCATCAATACAACCAGGTACAAAAGGCTTCTAATACAAAAAGGTCGAAACTTACATTGAGATCAGGTTCGCGACGGAAACGACGCCGCCTAGCATCACGCATGGCTGGAGTCAAACCATGCTTGTATTCTGGACCTTCAGGAGCTGCCTCCCCTTCTTCCTGAACCAGAATCATCTGCAGCCATGGTGCGAATTTATGTGAATATCTCGAAACCCAATCCTAGTAAAGAGCCATACACATCTCACGCTCACAAAAAGAAAGCCTAGCAAACTAAGCAACCGTATGAGCTCCCGGCGTGAAAGCCATGTTCTCTTAAACAAGGTTCAAGTTCATGACACCAACAACCGAGAAGACGGGCATCATAAAATAGTCATACTCTCTATTGGAAGTGACATGATCTCGGTTGCAACCGGCACATGATTCTCAAAGCAGCAGGCGCACAACGGAATCGAGGCAGAACCTGCCCAATGTCCGCTGTCTTGATCAACACATTATCATCGTACGTCTTGTACGACTCAAGAACGCAAGGCATATCCACCAACGATGCCGGAAATTTGTCCTGTCCTATCGTGAACATCCCCGATCTCGCATCTGCACAGGAACAGCCTCGCAAACGTTCAGCTCATACACTCGCCACCATCTCTCCTCATGCGTACACACATAACCTCCTCATTAACTCAAACCTCAATTCAACGCCCTGCCTCAGCAACATCTAGTTCCCCAGAAACGCATATCAATCACCTTCCAGAAGACAAAAACCCTGGCTAATCTAACTTTCACATACCCAAACTCATCTAACCGAATTCTCAATCAACGAACTCCTTACACCATCTGTTGCAATGAGCGCCAAGCCTACACTCGGCTTCGAACCACAAGACACATAAACCCAAACCAAAAGCTAATCTACTAGACATGATCTCTGCTTCGGATGCGCTAGCAATCTAGATTACCTCCTTCCTAATCCCAGAAACACACATCGAAACACTAAACTCCACACCTCAAATCCACACACATCCGAACAACTTCGCGCCTCTCCATCCACCGCGAGATCACACAACTGGTAACGCAATTCACTAACCTCGAAACGCAAGGTCAAGAGCGTCTTCCACCGCGCTAGGATCCTCACTCAGAAGCTTGTCTAGGCGCTCCGCAACCGATGGCGGCACCCGAAGAATGAAATGCTCCTCCATGCCTAGAAACCTCCAACCCACATACACAAACACATACACAAACACAAACAATCTCCTGAATTCCCAACTCAACTAATTGCATCAATCCTCAATCTCTCAGCTCCCATCTCTCATCTGCTCAGCTTCCTCAGCTAATATATGATTTCCTGAGCCTGGGACCCATCAATCCAGGGAAGTGGAATCCTTGGGCTTCAAGGAAAGTCATGAATCCGGAAATCTCTGAACCCTAGTGTTTTGCTTTTATGTTTTTGGGGTTCTGGGGCCTGGAACCGTGAACCCTAACCATGGGCATGATATGATGGGCACTGCTCCAAGTGGGTTTTATTTGCGTTTTCTTCTCTGCTCTTTGGTTTTTGCAGGTGTTGGACTGACTTAGCGCTCGCACTTGATCAGGGCGAGGTTGGTTTCTGTTGGGTTCAGCGCTTCACGATGATTATTCCTGTGCGTTGCTTCACCTGCGGGAAGGTATGTGCTCGCTTTGGAGTCACGTTTTGCGCTTTCTGGGGAGAGGAGAGGTTTTTGTTTGTGTGAGAGGATGGTGAGTGAGATTGAGGACGAGGGTTTATGGTTTAGGAAGTTGGGAGCTTCTTGGGGAAGTGTTGGTGGAGTGTTGTGTTGTTCTCGCTCTTGTTCTGGGCGTGGAAGGAAGGGCGCGTTTGTGAATAGCGGCTGGTTATGGTGTGCTGAGAGCGGGGTTAATTGGCTGCTAGTGGGCCGAAGTGGGTTTTAAGGGAGTTTTTTTTAGGGTTCTTCTTTGGGGTTTTGAGAACTCTCTTGCGTTTGGGAAACGATTTTGGGTGTGGGTCTCTACGCTTGTGTGCACTTTCGGGGGTGATTTGGCAATCGGAGCGAGGAGTGCTTTGTATGGGCACACGCATCATATTGTGCCATCAGTGTTTTTAATGAATTTGAGGTTTAGGGTTTGAGAGGTTTCTTGGTGGGGAAGCTTTTTTGTACAATTGTCGAGGGCACTTACAATTTGTGAGTGCATCTTGTTGTCGCGGTTCTGTTCTTTGTTCATTCATGGGCTCTTAGCCTCTGAAATTGAGTGGAATTGGCCGAGACCTTGTAGTGAAACTTGTGAAGAGCATATGTGGTTGTTTATAGGGTTATCTTCTTTGGGGAACGCACATGGCGATGTGTACATGTTGTGACTGTTTGTTGGTTGCGCAGGTGATTGGCAACAAATGGGACACATATCTCGACCTCTTGCAGGCGGACTATTCCGAGGGGTAGGCACTTAAACCCTAGAATGAATGCTCTTCTTGAATAACAAACCGGCACTGAATTGCTGTCAGTTGCATCCCTTACGACGACTTATTGTGCCTCAACTGATGCGTCTGTTTCTGTACCTGCCCTGTTTCTAATAGCACAGCTTAAAATAATATTTTTCTTCCTGTTCGTATTGCAGTGATGCCCTGGACGCCTTGGCTCTGGTCCGGTACTGCTGCCGCCGCATGCTGATGACCCATGTGGATCTCATTGAGAAGCTTCTGAATTACAACAGTAAGCATCGTCTGCTCCCCATGACTGTTATGGTTTTGTGTGCTTATTATGTTTCTACTTTTGAAGTAGTGTTTGCTACTGCTTAGGGTAAGACACAGGTGTGACACAAAAGCTGGTTTTCTTTTTAAACACATGTGTGCAAATTTAAAATTATTACACATATGTGACTTGAAGATTGATTCTCTGTGGCAAAAATTAAAAAGTATGACATTTATGTGACCCAAAAGTACTCTTGTATTTTTTGAATGGTATGCTACTGGTAGAGTATTGAAGGATTATATGTCAAATATGCTTGTATTAAAGCATCTAATGTGTCACGAAAGATGATTCTCTAGCGCAAATATTGATGCTCTCCTTTTGATGCTGGTTGTGCAGCTCTGGAGAGGAATGAGAACGCCAATAACTGAAGTCAGCAGTAATGACCAGTGTCAGCATGGCTCTGTTTATGTTAGCAACTATTATGTTCTAAAAACTGGCAGGAACTACTCTTCTCGAGAGGTTTTAACAAGTATAGGAAATGATGACTTTGAAGATTACGGAACACAATTAAAAGAACAAATCTAAGTACTGAACGGGGATATTAATTGCTTCACTTAAGAGTCAGCTATTAAGATTTCCTTGTAGAATCATTAGTGCGGCATCCCAGCAATCTTCGAACGTCTTCGAACATAGATTCCGGAGTGAAACATTGTGCACAGACTCTGCACTTTAAAATTTTCCCAGAATGTAAAACTTGCTTGTACATCGTGCAGTGAAGTTTTGTGCTAATATACCGTACTCTAATCCTATTCACTGCATGAACTTCTCTTGTTAGAACCATTCAAACTGAGTTGTTTTACTTCAGGATTCTTGTTTCCTTAAAAAAATCAGTTCCCTTGTCCGTATGGTAAGTGACTCGTCACTATGCTCTACTCGTAAAATAAGAAATATCCTCTCTGTGAGCGGTGGTTGTACTTGCTGCTGAAACCATGGCATGAAATTCAATCTTGTAGCTATAACCCGCCGTTGACAGTGTACTGCACGTTGGCTATCCATCACATTCTCAATGAATGCTTCAGGAGTATTTCTAATTTCCTACGCAAACAAGGGTGCTGGCGCGGACACGCCATTACGTCCAACTACCTCATTTCACGGTGGTCACAGAGTTCTGTCTATGACCACATTAAAAAAAATTCTTCTGGCTCAATTTATGTTTTATAGTGCTAATTTAAATAAAATTTGTATCCAATCTGTATCCAAAATCCTACACTTGCAATGCAGTGGCTTACTTGGAACAAAGGACTTCAGAAAATACGTAAAGAAAAAACAGATAAATTTTCAGGTTGGTAGGCCAAAATTTCGCTAGGTTTCGCCGGAGTATCACCCGAGTAGCTGGGAACAAGGGAAAATTGGCATAAAAAAGAGAAAATCCACTGGCTCAAGTTGCAGAGAGAGATGTGGATGGAAAGAAGATGAGCTGCCATGATCATGGCACCGAAAGAATTCACCTGGTTGGTGCCTTTCTCATGTCCGACTGCCATTCCTGTGGCTCACGGAAATCCACCAAGGAGACTCCACCAAGGCTGCGATGAACAAAACCACCTCCTTCCTTCATCCACCTCTGCACTGCACTGTACTCCATCCCCATGATCATTGTCCCAGGAGGGTCGAATCGGACACACAAACAAACCAGAGAGGAAGAGAAAAACAGATGACACAGAGAGGGAGAGATGAGAGAGACACATAGCAAGTGAAGCCAAATCTCTCGTCTTCCTTCCGGTTACGCCACAGAGTCCCACAGCCTAGAGTCCCAGTTGCGCACATCACACACTACTTGCATTTGTGAGCTGCTAACTTCACCCACCGCTTCTCGCACCACTCATCACCTTCGCTCATCACTCTGTGCTTCGGTCATCTCGAGGGTTTTTTTTAGGAGAGCTTCATTGCGGAGCAGTTTGGAGTTTCTCTTCTATGTGGGTCACAAGCTTCCATCTTTTGGACATTGGGTGGCTTCCATATATTGATTTCCTCTTCCGGAGAGTGTTGTGATTCCTGTGTGCTTCACTTCGCGCACTCTGCTCTCTTTGGTGAGTCTTTGAATTTGCGTTTTTTTATTTCTCTTTCCTGCCTTTGTGTTGGCTGCGCAATTTGGGGCCTTGATAATGCAGTGGATTCTGAATTGGTAACTTAATTGGATTGGCTGGGATTTCTCGTGATTTTTTTTTATCATATCGTGATGTACGTGATGGACTGTCTTGGAGAGTTTGACTGAAGGGGCAACGGCGTATTTGCAAATAGAGAGTTTTAATTATTAAGCGTGTAGTTTTCCCTCAATGGAATGGTTTCTTCATTCTACTTGCGGGGGATTGTGGTCGTTTCTGTTGGAGAAGGATTTGGAATTCTGGTTGAGTAGCGGAAACTGGGCAGTTGGATATGTAAGCTCGTATTTGCAGTGTTTCGTTGGAAGTGCCCTCTGGCTACGTTTCATGGGAGTTAGGTTAAACTGCTGTTATGTCGACGAGGTTAAGACACTGGAAATTATGAGTGCGGTCGAAATGGCCGTGTACCCAGGACTTGTGATTTGAATCAGAAAGTTGTGAATTTTTCTTTTGTAATTTACAGGAAGTTGGGCGAGCATGACAATGAATTTTGTGAGCCTGTCCATAAATAGTTGGCAGTCAGGGGGTTAATGATAGTTCCCAGATGGGTTGCATTCAAGCCGATTGAGTAAATATCGCACATTCTATAGACTTAATGATTTCACGAGAGAAAATGTCGAAGTCTTTGTTTTTTTGTTTTTTATTGAGGACAGAAAATAAGGTGCAGACAGCGGTCAATTGAGGCGTATAATTGAACGGTCAAGTGAATGGAATCTGGAAGCCGGTTCAATTGTACGTCTTTTCTTTTTCCCTGTCTGCATCAGAGGCGTCCAACTGAACAGTTTTTGAGAACAGGTTACGACCGATTCAGGAGCAGATCAATTTGCCAGCTTAATCTCGACAATGAAAACTCGGTGATCATTAGGAATGTTTTGGAACATACGTGGTCCTTAGGTTGTGGCTCGCAAATTTAATTTTTGGCTGATGTTGCTTTCTCAGTAAGTAGCAACAATGTCAGCTACAAAGTCCTGTTTGATCTGCAAACATGAGAATTGTATATAACTTCCATCGTTGAGCCTAAACAAGGGAGAGCTTGTGTGAAGATGAAATTGGATCGGCATGTGGTCCTCTAGATATGAGATATGTCAGTTTTCTGAATCTGAAAGTTATGAATCTTAGTAATGGTTGGTTATGCAAAATATTTGAATGTTGGAGATACGCTGTGTTTGCAGCGGAGCTGAAGAATGAGGGCAGCAGCAGTACCGGTCACGCATGTGGCCGGTCCATTCCATTCTGTGGACTCTTCAGCACCATCTCCGTCCGGACAGCTTCGTTATAAACCCAACTGCCCCAATGCCTCCGGCTGTCTGGCAACACAGGCATCGAGGGCGCAACCTGGATGTTCAAGCACTCTGCACAGAGGAGCGAAACGCACAGATGTAGGATGGCTAAGCAAACAGAGACTCGGTTCCAATGCTCTTGCAGAAAGCTCCAACAATGTAGCACGTGGTGGAGGCAGGGCAGCGAATGCGAGGGCTGTCATGGTGCCAGTAAGACCAAGGGAGCCCACATCGATAGGGGACTCAGGCAATGGTGCCACCATGCGGACTCTAGAAGGGGTGTCGACTACTCAAGGAGTCTCCGGGGTAGGTCTGGTAAATGCGAGAAGCAACGGAACCACCACCCAAACTGTGGCAGAGGATTCAGATGGAGCAGAAGCACGCGCTAGTCTTCGAGCAGCGGGCGTGGTTGAGTATGATCCGGTCATTCTATCCCGCCGCTTCGGTAGCCAACCATTCAAGGTAGAAACCTTGCAGTGGAAATCTTTCATGTAGTTCTCCCACTTCGAATTTTCTCTTTTTGAACTGCCTAAGCTACCTGGAAGCGCGGACAAGTATCCAATCATTTATGTGTTCTTGCATATGGAGGCTATGGGGGCACCAAGCTTGAAGCTAATTCTAGCATGTGTAGAGTTGGTGATGGTGCTGATTGTTTTTGTTCGCTTTCATGCATTTGTATACTGACCTGACAGTAGGTGGTGGGAAGGGCGTTACAAATAGGAACAGGTTTGGGGACGTTCGCTTTGACGGTGCTGTTGGATAAGCAAAGAGGTCTAACTGCCGTCAACATGCGAAAGCGAGCGATTGAGTTTAGAGAAAGACTGACGAAGCTTGGCCCTACTTTCGTGAAGGTTGGGCAAGGCCTTTCTACGAGGCCGGATCTTTGCCCTCCAGAGTATTTGGAAGAGCTTGCCGAGCTCCAGGTGCGTGGCAGGTTCACTTCCTTATGTACCGATTTGAAAGCTCCACAAATTGAATAGCCTTGACGAGTACAAATTCATGGAAGATTATTTTGTGACTAGACTTAGGAGAATCGAAGGTTGTGACTCTTGTTTATTGAATGTGGATTCCATTTTTTACTTGCAGGATGCATTGCCAACATTCTCAACTAAGTTGGCATTCGAATGCATTGAAAAAGAGTTAGGGATGCCACTTGAGACCGCCTACTCAAGTATCACTGCTGAACCAATTGCTGCAGCGAGCTTAGGACAAGTTTACAAAGCTGTTCTTCGCAGCACTGGCGAAACTGTTGCTGTGAAGGTTCAAAGACCCGGCATTGAGGAACAAGTGGGTCTCGATTTCTACTTGGTCCGAGGTTTGACAGCTCTTATTGATCGCTATGTTGACATCATTACAAGCAACGTGACTGATCTGCTTGATGAATTCGCCCGGAGGGTGTACCAAGAGCTCAACTATGTACAGGTACGGCCTTGCAATATACATTTCTAAAATTTTGGTTTCAGCAATACGTTTGAAGAACTTTCATTCAAATGCTTACAGTCCACTCTTCCAAACATAATGAAGTATACTGGTCGTTTTTGAATGAGAACAGGAGGCTCGTAATGCCAAAAGGTTCAAGGCACTGTATGGCGATCGAAGTGACGTGTTGGTGCCTGGAATGTACTGGGACTACACAAGCGTAAAGGTCCTGACAATGGAGTGGGTGGAAGGAACGAAACTGAGTGAACAGGCAAGGATTGAACAACAGGGTTTAAATATACTTAAGCTTGTGGACACCGGCATCCAGTGCAGCCTTCGCCAGCTACTGGAACATGGTTATTTCCACGCCGACCCCCACCCTGGCAATCTTCTTGCTACTCCTGATGGGCGCCTTGCTTTTCTCGACTTTGGCATGATGAGTGAAACTCCAGCGAGTGCTCGATTTGCCATCATAGGGCATGTGGTGCATCTGGTGAACCGTGATTACGATGCCATGGCTCGAGACTATTATGACCTGAATTTTCTCTCCCGGGACGTGGACGTTTCTCCCATTGTGCCCGCTCTTCAATCCTTCTTTGACGACGTCTTAACTGCCACCGTTAGCGAACTGAATTTCAAGACTATAGTTGATGGATTGGGTTCTGTTCTTTATCAATACCCATTTAATGGTAAGCGTTCGAGCCATTCTGATTCTTGCTCCTACTCATTGCCATTATTTATGTTTTCAACAGTAATTTGTGAAAGTGCAAGGGCATTGTTTTTGTGGTCGCTAACAAGCTGTATTGTCTGCCAGTGCCTGCTTACTACGCCCTTATTTTAAGATCTTTGACGGTGTTGGAAGGGCTGGCTCTGTACACCGACCCAAATTTCAAAGTTCTTGCTGCCTCGTATCCATATTTTGCCAAACGACTGCTTACCGACCAGAATCCTTATCTGCGAAACGCTTTAATCGAACTTCTTTTCAAGGATGGAACTTTCAGGTAAATTTTGCTCACTTCATCGATATTTGCTATGAAACTCGTTAGTGCTCTCCTGCATTGCTGTGTTTTTATTACTAGTTAGAGAAGGTTGTGACAAGACTGCCATTCCCTGGTTTTGTGCGATTAAGCATTATATTGTGAGTCATCTGCAGAAGCGGTTCGAAATTCCGTCAGGACTACTTGTATATTTTCCTTTAACTAATTAGTTAGAAAAGCAACCAGTTAGAAAAGCAATTGGAATGTATCTGATGGCCTTGTTTACTGGCAGAGTACTTAACGGTGACATATATCTTATGCAGGTGGAACCGTTTAGAGAATCTGTTAACACAAGGTCGGAAGGACTCGGATTTCCAGGCAAACGAAGTAGTGCAACCCATAGTGGAGCTACTGTTGGGGCAAGAAGGCGACGAGTTACAGATGCTTATAGAAAGCGAGGTCGTGCGTGTGAGTGAAGCTTTGATATTAGGCACTGTATTGCAAACTGTGAAGCAAGTTCCTGCCCCTCTGCGCGCATTCCTTCCTCCGATTCAAGCCAGTCTTCGAGACCAAGCCACCACGCTCGCTCTGCGTGAGCAAGTGCTGAGGATTTACGGTCTGCTTCAAAGCTCCAGAGGGTTTGACCCTGCAATGCTTCAACCCCTTGTTGAGGTATGCTATTCTCGAACTCTCTATTCCATGTGTCCAATTGCCTTCACTTATCAAGAAGCTTAGTTTCGCTCGTGACAGATCATATCGAAAAATTATCTTTGTTCGAACCTCAGAAGCATTTGCATTAGTGCCCGAGTTGTCCTTGTAAAGAAGCCGGTGCTACTTGTTGTTTGAGATCACGTCTAGTCCACAAGACAAGTGACACTTCACCGATGTTGCTCTAACATTTCTTCCTGGTGTGAATATAGGTGCTGATGAGGCCAAAAGCTCGGGCGTTTGGAGGCCGTGTCGCAAGTAGTGTATCTCGTCGTTTGGCTGCGCGCACATTACAGCAGCTATTACGGTCGCCATCATCCTCTCAACCTACAAGATTGGCGTCGTAATATATGGAGGCACATGGATCAATCACACAGCCCAGCGTAGAGTCCGGTACTATACATGAATAGCAACCTCTCAACTTTTGTAACATATGTGAAGACCTCATGAACTGCCTCACCGCATAGTTTGTGCGGCGGAAGGTGGGTGATTATTATTATACAAAAAGAAACATTCTTCATTCAGGATATGGATATTGTTACAACCACTGGTATCCATGTTATAATAAAAGAGCAGCGATTAGCATAGTTGGTGTTTTAACGTTGCCATGGACACATCATATGGAAACACGCCAGGCTTAATTTGTTCAAAACTACCAACACCAATTGGGCTTGTTGGTCTGAATTCAGACCTTGCTAATGAGTGGGAAGCAGTTGGTGTTGGACCAGCTTTCGGATCCTCGATGTTATAAGTGCACACCCATCACAAGGCCCTCAGGAACTACAAGCCCGCTGTTGAATTTCGACTTTTTAGAGGTAAACGGTTGTGAGAAACTGCAGGAGCTTCCTAACTCCATTGGACAACTCAAATTGCTCACTGAGCTGTCTGTGAGGAAATGTAGCAGCCTCTAGACTTGCCTGATTTGTTGGTTACATTGATAGGTGTGCGATATGTATACATTGTCAGTGGTAGCAAATGCTACGTTTTTTACTAACTAAATCCGGAAAAGTGCCTCCTTTTTTTTATCTGTTGTATTGTACCTGACTCACCAGCTCCTACAATGACTCAAAATAGGGACAAAAAACGTCAGGTTTGCTGCCAGTGTGTGCAACACAAACCGATCACCCAGCTGTCAATGTCCGCAGGCAACTTGTAAAACCTCCGCGAGCTGGGGATACAGGGTTGTTGTGAGTTTCCAGGGTCATGTCTCATGGTGTTGGACAATAGTGTCTGGAATTCCGCTCCGTTCTATGATCATGGCGAGAGAAAGAAGCCCTTGATCTGTGACTTGGAGGAAATTGCAAGTGGTGGAAACGGATAATTGCAGATACCTCAAAAAGGAGGTTAATTCTTCAGCGTGTTTACAAGTTGCCATGTTCCAAGTTGAAAGAGTTCTGTGAAGAAAAAAATGTCTTGATCATCGTGGGTCTACTTTAACAGGACCTTACGTGAATAGAAATTTTGAGGTGTGTTCTATCAAGTTATCTGTTAGGACTCGACTGCGTTTCATTGAATAGATCTTTAGGATTTGTTAGTGCAACGTAACTTGGACATTTATAAAAACTTGTACTTGAAAATGATGAAATGGAAATGAACAAAAGCAAAGAAAGAATAAATTTGAAGATAATGACACTTGTGATCAAAGTAGGCCTTCATTTTGAACAGAATTATCAATAAAATTGCCCTAAGAGAGCCTCACGAATCAGTCCTACTTGCCACTAATAGCTTTAAACAGCTGAGCTCCAGATCTAATCCCGAGACGAAATGCTAGTTTAGTGGACTGCTGCCTGAAGTGTTTGTGGGATGCCGCCTTGTGAATACTTAGCAGTAGCAATGATCCTGGATACATTGTTGATGTTTTCCTGCGCCATACCCACTTCATGTCAGTACCGACACTCGGCCTACAGGTGACTCGTTCAAGCATCATCGTTTTTAAGAGAAAATTATTTGAAGAACTCACCCAAATTTAGGCAAATGTCATTCAAAAGACAGTCTTAATAAATTGTTGTTTTGATCAAACTACAGTTACAAAAGAAATAAAAAATGATGTAGCAAGGCCAAGCGAAGTAACTCAAAAACTGTGAATGCAATAAAACTCGTTTAGGAAAGGAAGTTGCTAACCTTCCAGCCAGAAAGTCCACTCCGCAACTCTTGCCACTGTGCAGGTCCAAAAACCCTCTCGGTGCAGCGTCTGCGGATTAAAAAGTGTCAAAAAGTTAATTTTTCAATTACTAACATATTCAAAAGGGGATAATATGTGAACTAAAACATTTATTTTTAATAAAAAGAAACATTGATTACTACAGAATGCAATTGTCATATGATATCATTCCATAATGCAACCTAAAACTGCGACACTACGGAACATGAACGTACAAAAACATATTACTGCTTTTGTAATCTGATTGAGACAATCAGAATTTGGCAATTACTCTGCTCGTTTTCCTAATAACAAGTGTACAGAGTTCATGCCTTTATAGGGGGAAAAATGCAGTAGAAACCCTTGCTGCACAAGAATGATACGTACCCAATGACAACGACTTGTCTCAATTGATCCATCTTGGCTTCCAGAAGCTTTGCTGCAATAGCCCGAACTATCCAGTACTCCACCTCGTCATCGTTAACCTATCATAACAACAAGAAATTCGTCACATTACATAACCTAAACTCAAATTAGTAGATTTCAAAGGCTCGTCATGATAGTGTAAAGGTGGCTTCGAATAACTTGTTTGCAAATACCTTGTCGTATGGGAAAAAGAAAACTAAAACTGCTGTAAAAGTTACTGTTATGCTATAAATGGTTTTCCGAACACCAAGACCAACCAAAATCAACAAGGCCTAGAAAACCAATGCCTTCGGAATCTTGCCAAACGTGTTCATTGAGAAAGCTACCATAGCATGAAAAGATCATATGAATGCTTATTTTGACAGCTGCAGCATACCTTGAGAGTATCCCGAATGGCTGCATAGGAAATCTCCCCAGAACTCGTGGCGGCAAGACCCACTAGCGACATAAGCCGCATCTTGGTGACGCATTCCTCATGCACAAGCCCTGCATCCAAATCAAATTGGTTGACACATCTATTCCTCTAGGTGGTGGGATTAACAAGGATATCAAGGACTGAAGACACAGCGAATTTGAAATTATGATGAAAAAACGGCAAGTGAAAATACAGACCATATTCCTTCAAAGTAGCAGCATCTGCTGTCTGAAACTCGAGGTAATCAGAAAGTCGACCAGTCAAAAAGATCTCGAGCAAACGGTATACTGGCCCGTATTTGGAATCCCTTCCCAACTGCTTCACGGCTGGCATCTCCAATAAGTCGCACTACATACCACAAAATTTTCCACCCATAAGACATGACTGCACTTATTTAATCTGCCCAAAAAGCCAGATATCTATGCAATAAAATCCAGATCTACGCACAGCCAGATACAAGTATTAATATGTGAGAAATTTGAGACTTACAAGATAAATGCTCTGATCACCAGACCGATGTTTCTGCAGTTATACAAGCAGTTTAGCAAGTGGCCTAAACATAGTATAGCATAGAAGACCAGTACATGATGGAAAAGCATACCCAAAAAAAATATTAAAAGATAAAATAAAGAAGCAGATGTCTCAAACTTCCAACAATCGAGTTCAACCTGAAACATATCAGGAGACTTGACGAATTCAATGATAGCCCTCACAGCTTCTTCCTTTGCTTCGCTGAGCGTGCTTGCGTCCGCTCCAGCAAAGGTTGCCAAGTATTTTACCAGAAATGTGTAAGAGTCCTTTGAGTACCTACAAAAAAACTCCATATAATTTAATAGTTGGCCAAAAGTTGTTTGTTCCACAAATTCCATGTTTAAAAAATTGGCAAAAATTTCAAGGTATTGATATCAAACTGAATCGCTAAGTCAGATGCAAAAATTGGCTTGAAAAGCACCTCAAATCCCACCCAAAAACAATATACTAGATCGTTGGTTTCCAGAAGGTTAGCTGTTAGTCTAAAGTACCGAGATAAAATGCAAGGAAACTGCAAAGGACCAAAATGTTTGCTTCAGAAGCTTCAATAGGCGCCGATTGGGAAATTCGATGCAAATGCGAAGACATAGTTTGAGATGTAATGAAATTGTGTTGAAACGTACCCTTTCTGATCCTTTAGAATGTTTGATGCAGACAAGAAAATATCACGCTTCTCACTCTCACTAATGTTCCATTCAAATAAGAATGAATCCATACGCTTGAAAGTAGGTATAACAAGTTCGGTCGCTTTTCCGGCTACAGCAAGCTTGAGCACTCTCTTGAAGATCAGAAACCGGCCATAAGGGTTCTCTAACACATTGTACAAATGAAACAAACTGCAAAGCCCACAGGTAAAACTCCAGTCAGATAGGTATGGAGCCAGATAGAAAAATCAACATCAAACCCAGGAGCGATGTATGTATCCGAAAAAAACATCCTTAAAGTTCTATCAAGATCGTCATGATAAAAGAATACATTTTGAGACGAATGACTGGCTTTTCAATGGGCTGCACAGTGAGCTTGTTCGCGATCTGATCCGCCATCGCGAGTGCATCATCTGGACTTTGTGCCTTCGATACCAGATTAGAAATGACTGTAAAAATGCACTCCATATCTGCAGCACACAAGCCAAGGCGAAACTCTCATGAGCACAAAATCAAGAAAAATCTGATCCAACCTGTTTTCACCTAGCTTTCACCCATATTATCATAGACAATTAGGTCAAAATTTGTGCAAGCCCTTACAATTCTGACACACTACACAAAATTCCAATGTAAGGATTTAAAACGCTGCCCCTAAAAACTCCAAACAATCCAACACAATCTCAAAACAACAGCCAACACCAGCACAAATCAAAACGCACCAAAGTACCTTTCTCTGAGGTTTTGGCAAGCACCATGTCAGCAGACGTGAGCAGCAAATTCACAAGGTCCGGGTACCGTCTATCAACCAGGTACGCATGCGCTTCATTGCAGAATTGCGCAACCGCTGGCCCGGCAATCTTCACACAAGAAACAAACACACTTCAGATCACCTCAACCACCACGCATCCACTCCGTAACCCTAAAAACGCTCCCCACCAAAAACCCCTCCCCCAAGCCAACCCCTCCGTCCCACACACCACTACGAAACTCACATTACCCCATCTCTCTCGCATTCCAACCCCCAAACCAAACCCTAAACCCCCCATTCACTGCTCACGACTCCCATAAACCCGACCTTGAACAGGTTACCATTAAGAGCACTACCCAGAGTCTCCACCTCCAGTTCATTCATTTCACTAAAACCGTGAAGCTCTTATCAATGCTGTGCAGACATGAGAGAGGAGAAGCAGAGGGAGAAGAAGTAAGGCGTGACTGACCTCATGGCCGCCGTCGGCCCAGGCGAGGTCGGCGATGGTGCGCGCCACGGCCATGGTGGGATCCTCCTCGGACGTCTCCACCAGAGTCGTCATGGTGGCGGTAGTGGTGTTGCCAAGGCGTGCGAAGGATACCCCGGGAGTGAAGAAGCGCCCAGCAGCAACAACGACACTGCGAAGGGGTGAAAAACAGAGAAAAGAGGTCTAGACACAGAGTTAGGGTTTGTTGGTTTCCTCTGGAGACGACGACGTATTCGTATGCTCTGACATCAGCCCTCCTGTCTGTATTTATACGGTCCCCCTATACCAGGGTTTTCATGTACGAGAGAATTTTCTATCATCCACTTCATGTATTCTTGGACTTGTTTGTTTGTTTTAGTCCCGTACTCAATGCCGAGGTTACCTTAGCAATTCTATATTTGGAGTCCAACAAACTTCCCTGCTCCTCTTGATTCGCAGGGAGCTCCGAGAGAAGTGGAGAGACCTCACATGATTAGGGTTCCAAATGGTGTAGGGTGTGTATCCGCTTAAACTGGGTTTCCGGGTAGATAAGACGAGGACAGACTCTCACCATTTCAAACCCTATTCCTGTGAGGCCTCTCCACCTCTCTCAGAGCTTTCAAGGAATCAAAGCAGTAGATCAAGATATTTTCACTCCGAAGTTAGAAAAGGGGAGGTAACCTCGGGAGTGAGTGGAGACTATTTAATATCTTAATATCCGGACTCCCGGTTTAAGAAAAGACACTTTGGTCTCTAGAGGACGCCGACATGAATGAAGTGATTGGTCGTTTTACTTCCAATTAATAACCAATTATGGATTTTACTTTTGGTGATTATATAAGTCTATTGTCTAGTGATAAAAGCTTGTAGAGACTAGACATTTGAGACTTTAATGTATCTTTTTTATTGGTTGAATGGAACTTAGTAAGAGAAGAAAAAATACACAAAGGTCAAGAAACATGGAGAATATGAAAAAATCAAAATCAAAATTCTTGAAGTTGTATTAAATTTTTAGTGAATTTCTAAAGGTTGTAAAGCTAGAATTTCAACAACTACAATAAAGGACATGTAAACCAAATTAACATACACTGGAAAACGGCCTGGACAAATGATCTCCAAAACTTGGACTTACAACACCCCTTAATAAGTCTTAACGGAAGGGATATCTAGCCATAAATAAGTGTTATTGCAATAAAAATAATACTCCCTCTGTCCCAAAATGATCTTCCTGTTTGCTTGCATTTCTTGTCCCAAAATGATCTTCATGTTTGCTTGCATTTCTTGTCCCAAAATGATCTTCATGTTTGCTTGCATTTCTTGTCCCAAAATGATCTTCTTGGTGTATAGATGAAATTTATTGGATGATTTCTAGAATTTTGTATGAAAATTGGAATATTTTGGATGAACGTTTGGATAACATGGATGAATGTTCCAAGAAGAACCAAGGGAGCTAAGGAAATGAGTGGCTACCGGTGCTCCTCAAAAACGGCCAAAAAATCCCACTTTTCAATGCTCCAAACCTACACTTTTAAAAGGATTTTTAAACTCAAATTTTTGGGAATAAAAGAGTGCACTTAACTCTACTTTTAGCTCAAAAATAATTTCAAAATTGTCATTTTCAACCTTAATCTAGATCATTTTATCAAATAGGAAGATCATTTTGGGACGGAGGGAGTAGTAAATAGAACATTGCAATAAGGCATGTAAACCAAAAATCCACCAAACAAACACCATTATTTGTTGTCTCGTGATCCCAAATCCATTTGCCTTCAACCAACATCCATGTTGTCCCTACTTAAGGTGAACTACAATTGTACCTTTAATAGTGACCACATGCATTAGTGGTTGAACTTAGAATCACCAAAGACAAGAACAAAAGCAAGCAATTACACCTAACCTTAATAAGCATATCTAGACTTGATAGAGGTGATAGGAGCCGGGAAGGCATACTGATGTGCTTCAAAACCATATGTTGAGCCTTCTACCGAGCGTTTATTGGTAGTAAGTTGGTATCGTGATTCACCATCTCAAAGATTCAATCATTAATCTATTGACACAGATTTGGCACAATATGCGCCAATGGTAAGTGAATGTAGGTCATAATGTAGCACCTCATTTATATTGTGCCAAATTAAAAAGAGCTAAAGTTGCATCTTTAACAACGACTACATGCAATAAAAGCTGAATTTAGAATTGAAAAAATGCAAAAAGTAAAAAAATAAAAAAATGTGAAAATGTGCATACTTGGATGAGTATATTGGTAAAGGTGACAATATTCAAACATTGCACTACACGCTAACACCATATGCCGAGCCAAATAAGCAGACAATTCTTAGTATAAGTTTTTATCAAAATTGACTATCATAGTGAATTCAACTTTTGATTTTCTTAAAACAAACTTGCACTAGTTTCAAGATATACGCAGAGGGTAGGTGAATAGAGATGGATGTTGCAACCTCCAATAGACTTGAATCCTTTAATAAAATATACAAATTAGGAGTTCAATGAGTCTTTTAATATTTTATCTAGTTCTTCTCTTGCTCCTCTCTTTGCCTTTCTAATATAGTTTTTTAATTGTGGTTGTCATTTTTGTTCCTCTTACTTTGCACTCATCATCGCATTCTCCCCTATTTGTACTTCATGTACTCCTTTTCGCTTTAGATGCCATCAATGTCAATTTAAAGGTTATATGCTCTTGAGATGTTGGATTTTCATTGTAGAGATTGTGGTTTGGAGCAATGAGTCCCAACAACGCGGGATGTGATGTTTTGAGGGTATGTTTTTTTTAATTTATGCACACAGTAGCTCTCACATTGGGATGTGATGTTTTGAGGGTATGTTTTTTTTAATTTATGCACACAGTAGCTCTCACATTGCAAAGATTGTTTCAATATTTAGGTTTCTTCATTAATTGGATAAGAATGATTTGATTATGGTATTGATTGTTTTATCTGCAATTAAAGTTGACTGATTTGCTTACAATTAATGTTGATTGATTAGATGTTTTTGCAATGTACAAGTAAGAGGTAGATGATTTCTTATAGGATATTGTTTAGATGTTGAAAGGGCATCAGACAATGTTTTGTTGGTATTGCAAGTGAGCTTAGGTTGTGGCAAGTTAAAGGCTTCACTGATCAAATTCACATTTGATTATAAAATTATGTTTTGAAGATGCAAATCACAATATTCATCCCCTTAAATTTATGTTTTCAAGTTGTTTTAGCCATGTAATTTCAATGCACAATAATCATGAAACTCCACTTAAACCAGAAGTCAAAATATATAAAGCCGGGATACACTTTGCACCATTTGTAACCTTAATTAGTAAGAGCTCTCCACCTATCTCGGAGCTCTCTACGAATAGTAAAGTTCTTTTGACTCAAAATATTAAAACACTAAGATAACTTTGGTGTTGACACGGATCGGCTCGCAAACTACCGGTTTGAGACTGAAGCACTGAAAATCAACATATAAAGAATTTTGCCTTTTAGGAAAGACCCCTCTGTCTCAAACCATCAAGCATTGCCATTGTCATGTCGTCTCTCCTTCCAAGACCACGGCCAAGCCTCCCCTCCTCCCAAGACCACGGCCAAGCCTCCCCTCCTCCCAAGACCACGGCCAAGCCTCCCCTCCTCCCAAGACCACGGCCAAGCCTCCCCTCCTCCCAAGACCACGGCCAAGCCTCCCCTCCTCCCAAGACCACGGCCAAGCCTCCCCTCCTCCCAAGACCACGGCCAAGCCTCCCCTCCTCCCAAGACCACGGCCAAGCCTCCCCTCCTCCCAAGACCACGGCCAAGCCTCCCCTCCTCCCAAGACCACGGCCAAGCCTCCCCTCCTCCCAAGACCACGGCCAAGCCTCCCCTCCTCCCAAGACCACGGCCAAGCCTCCCCTCCTCCCAAGACCACGGCCAAGCCTCCCCTCCTCCCAAGACCACGGCCAAGCCTCCCCTCCTCCCAAGACCACGGCCAAGCCTCCCCTCCTCCCAAGACCACGGCCAAGCCTCCCCTCCTCCCAAGACCACGGCCAAGCCTCCCCTCCTCCCAAGACCACGGCCAAGCCTCCCCTCCTCCCAAGACCACGGCCAAGCCTCCCCTCCTCCCAAGACCACGGCCAAGCCTCCCCTCCTCCCAAGACCACGGCCAAGCCTCCCCTCCTCCCAAGACCACGGCCAAGCCTCCCCTCCTCCCAAGACCATGGCCAAGCCTCACCTCCCAAGACCATGGCCAAGCCTCACCTCCCAAGACCATGGCCAAGCCTCACCTCCTCCGAAGAAACTATCAACACACAGTTGCCTACAGCTCAACGTCTCTACAAACATCGCATCATCGCTGTCTAGCCGTTGTTGTTGTGCATCCGTTGCAGAGCGCCTCATTCAAGGCACACACCTACGCAATCGCTGCCATTGCGCCCCCTCTTCCTGCAACACCACTGCGAGTTCTCACCTCACTATCTCAAATCCTCTCTTGCAACCAGAAGCAAATTCATTTCATGTTGCCGCACTCCATCGCCATCACACTTGCAAAAAACTTCCGTAGCTCCGGCAGTGAGCTATCTAACTTACCCTACATTCACTCGTCTCTCATCTGAAACCTCGCATTCTGCCTCTGCTGTTGTCGTTGTTGCTTGTGTGTGAAGACGATTGACTCAACTCTGTAGAGACTGTTACATTTGTTGTTGAATTGGTCCGTTTTGTGCAATTGGAGCTCAATTAGGGTTTTGGAGGAGGTAGGGGTTAGGTTCCGGCATTGCGATTTGCTATGGTGCTGCTCGGTTGCGCAGCAAGTTCTATCTCTACGTGTCCATGTGCTGCATCGAGTGCCGCCGTTTGGCGGTCGGGTGCGCGCTTGGGAGTTTCACAGAGATGTAGGGCGTTTTTATCCCACTCTTCCGTCTTTGGAGCAGCGAGGTTGGTGCACACTTTGCGGTTGTGGAATCCGTTTGTTGTGACACCGCGGAGCGTTCGAGCGGAGGTTGGAACGAGCATGGAGGAGGAGCTCAAGGAGTTACCTGGAGATGAGAAGCCGAAGCAGTCGTGGCATTCTTTGCCGTCCGGGCTGCGGCTCGAGGTGCTTTCTCTCGGAGCCGGGGGGAGTGTGAGCCAAGGGAAGGCGCCGTTGGTGTTTTTGCACGGGAGCTACCACGCTGCGTGGTGCTGGGCTGTGCATTGGATGCCTTACTTTGCGTCGCTTGGATATGATTGTTATGCGGTGAGTCTGCTTGGTCAAGGAGGGAGTGACACGCCGGTGGAGCCTGGGCCGGGGGGAACGATCCAGAGCCATGCGCGGGATGTGGCGCATTTTATTTCACAGCGTTGTGAGCGGCCGCCGGTGTTGGTTGGGCACTCGTTCGGGGGGTTGATTGTGCAGTACTATCTGTCGCAGGTTTCTACTGATGATGGGGTGGCATTGGATGTTGGTGGTTGGGGAGAGCCGTATCCGTGCCTTGCTGGTGCGGTGTTGGCTTGTTCAGTGCCTCCCACCGGGAACACGGCGGTCGTGAAGCGTTTTCTTATGTCGAAGCCAGTTGCGTCGATCAAGGTGACGCTGAGCCTTGCTGCGAAGATGTTTGCGACGTCTGTGTCGTTGTGTCGGGAGACTTTCTTCTCGCCGAGTATGCCGGAGAAAGAGGTTGTACAGTATCAGAAGCTGATGAAGGAGAGCTCGAAGGTGCCGTTGTTTGATCTTCGGAATCTGAACTCCTCCCTCCCTGTGCCTTCACCCGTGAAGAATTCTCCCCCGGTTTTAGTCATCGGTGCTGAAAATGACTTCATTTTGGACAAGCAAGGGATTGAAGAGACGGCCAGTTTTCTGGGTACGAAGGAAGTGATTGTGCCTGGCATAGCTCATGATGTAATGCTAGATATGGGATGGAGAGACGCTGCAGATGTACTCAAATCCTGGATGCAGACAAAACTACAGTGATCATATCCATCTTCAGCCAAGTATCTCAATGGCGTCTATCCCAGGTCATTCCATGTACTTGGATGTGAACTACATTCCTTCCCAAATTTTGTCACTTCCAGGCATGCAAGCCACTATTCTTTAGTCATCGGAACGTTCAAGTGGTAAACTCGTCCTTATCAACAGGAGTGCTTTCATGGATTGACCGAGAATAGCATTCAGGAGGTGGTTTAATCGATTGGGCTATGACTGCACGAGGCAAGTATTCTCCTGAAGAGCTTCTAGGTGATCAGTTCCAGGATGTGAAGAAGCAACGACACGCCACATCGAGAGGAGAAAATTTCGAGAACTAAATTTCTGCATGAAACCAAGAAATGGCCCAATTGCATTACTCATGGAGAAACATGATCATTTGACAAAGGTCAATTGAAGCTTGGTGTGTTTTGCATCAGGCACACTGTCTGGAGATTACTCATCTTAGCTAGCCATTGGCTGGAGTGAGTTTGAGCTTGAATGTCTGCGAATTGTCCCCTTCTGCAAGCATTCTTATTGCATAGGTGAAGGTTCAGCAGAGATAAGGTATCACTCAAACAAGGTCCTTGATGAGTTGGCAGCGAGGCTGTTTGTCCAGGCGTGCAAGCTGCAGTATCCACAACCGCAAGGTTTGTGTGTGCGCGGAATGCAGCTCTGTAGAATATTTGTGTTGATAAGGATAAGGAGCTTTGAGGAAGGTTCTCAATATTTTTGACAGGCATGACTACAGATTATGAGATCTATTTGTTGCTTGTAAGGAGCATTCATTTCTTGTAGAGCCGCGAGGCATGCCGAAATCCAATCTGTCGAAGTTCCTGTTGCAGAACCAGAATCAATAAATCGTCAGATGAACGGAGTCTACAGCTTCGGTCTTCTGCAGTGTTGGTTGTGAATAGTGTTCATGATCTATGGACTATTACAGCACGCAACATCACGCGTTTTAAGGGTTGGCTGCACGAAAGCTTCAACTCGAGCTTTAATGGCACCGGATTCAAGGGGAAGAAGACGTGGGATTGCGCATCAAATACCTGAATTCTCTAGTACAGACCAGTATCTAAACGACCGGCCATGCACGTACTATGGAGCTTGACTTTGAAAGTACTTTTCTGGAGTCCTAACCACCCCTGACTCACCAAGAATTGTCGGGAAAATTTTGGCAGTGTCTCCGAAGAACGATTCCATGTCGAACAAACAGGTTCCCCGAACCAGCAAAAACTCTGAAAAACTCTGTCGCCGGTTGAAAAACTCTGAGGTCTATTGTGTTGCTGTCCATTTGGTGTGCATCATGAACTGGCACGTATTAAGATGTCCATTCTCGTGATTGGTACTGATGTATTCGGATATCGTTCTGTAACGTAAGTTTTTTTGTCTGTAAAGAGAACAGTTTGACAAAGCTCTCATCCTTCCTTTCGAATCAAGCGGTTCGTTGCTTAATTGAACACAGCCGATCTGTGATTGACCCCAGATCTGTTGTCACGTATTTCTGCAGTACAAGTTGGGGCTAAAGTCTCTGGATTGAGCCTGTGTACTACTTCAGCAAGATCCTGCACTGTGGGCTGATCACGGGCAATTTGAGAAGGACTCTTACTTTTTAAAGCATGCCCTCTACGAGTAAATGGTCCAGGTTGGATGACATTCTATCTGAACTTGCAAGGAGGGGGTTTGTGCTCTGTGTCTTGCGAGGGGTATAATTTCTTTTTTAAAAGCTTCTTATGAGGGATAACGTTCGATTTATAAGCCGCCTCCTCAGTTGTGTTTTGATGGAGCTCCTCATGCAATCTCGGTGATAACATAAAATATTTGCGTCTATTATTTGAAGACATCCCTTGTTCTTTTCAGAATGCAGCACAGAGCCATACTGCAATTTCGATGCTGTAGTTCACCTGATATACACCTTAGTTGAAAATACTCAGGTCCTTCGAAATTGTAATGAAAGCGAATGATTTCCCTTCTTTTATTATGCGTAAAATAATTAGGCAACCAGTTTGTTTCAAGATACAGTGGAGCTGTTGTTTGTTGCCGAGATGTTTTGCTGATTTAAGATTGTGCCTGTTGATTTGCAGAGATGATTTTCAAGTGCCCCCAAAGCACTCAATATTTTTGTGCCACGCTGGTGCTCAGAAAGCTTTTGTGGAACAGCTATATGTGGACCTCAAACGCCGTGGGCTATCTCCATTCTTTGATCAATGTCCTGAAAGCTTGCCAGAGGGCGAGGTGTTCCCAGAGCGGATTTTTAAAGCTGCAAAAGAATGCTTAGTGGCAGTGGTGGTTCTGTCAAGTGAGTTTCTGGTGTCTCTGTGGCCTATGTTAGAATTGGCTGCATTCGTGCAAGCAGAGGACATGCAACCCGAATCTCAAGATATTTCCATTATTCTACAAGCTTGAGGTTGCAGATTTAAAAAAAGATTCAAAAGCAATCAATTTAAGGATGGCAAAGTGGAAGGAGATGGCAGCAGTTGAGGAAAGGATTGATATAGATGCCTGGCAGAATTCTGTTGCAGCTCTTTCTCGTGCAAATGGCGAAGTGTTCAGCAGCTATGCCGGATCTGAGGTCAAATATAGGGAAGCGATCGTTGATTCTATATGCAAATTGGTCGGCAGGGACCGGCTGTGCAATGTAAGTGCCCCGGTTCTGTATCTTTTGCATCTTGTAATCGAACTTGGAAACAGAGGTGTTAAACACTTATGTTATGTCAATTTTTTATTCATATTCCTGGCCTTTTGTGTTAACGGTGATGGGAAAGATTTAGCCGTATGAAGAAAGAGATACCCTTGTTGTTACGTCAGGTCCCTAGTCTACCGATGTAATTGGAAACTGGCTGTTGCATGTAGCTCTGTTGAAATTCTTCTAGATTTGTTGCGATCAGTAATAACCGCAAGACCTAAATGTCTGGCTACGAGGCATGTATCTAGTAATTGTATTCCCATGATGTGGAACATTGGAACAAATCAAATTGGTTTGTTTTAAAGTATTTCACCTTAGCAGAGTGATGAGTGTACATTTTCAGCACCTCTCGCTTGATCACTGCTTGTTCCATAATGTCATGCTATCGATGCCCTGCAGAATTTTTTTAGTCCTTGCGGAATCAATATGAGATTCTAATATTTACTGGTTCTCTTCTCTTCCTCTTCATAGTTTATTTAAAATAAAATTAAACTAAGCTAATCAGCGTGCCTCCTTTGTTTCCCTACTTGCAGTGGAAAAGGCTGCTCATGGGATTGTGGTTTCTTGTGGGCTCCTTGCGACGATTCTGCAATTTCTGTCTCCAGCATAAAGTGATCTTGCATCTGCACAACTCATACGAAGACGGATTTGCTGCCGAGAGAAATTCGTCGGTAGCTGCTGCGCCTTCCGCTCCTTCGGTGGAGCTTCTTTACAAACAGGTGTTTGAGTTTCCCTACCCTAAGGTTTCAACGGCTCTTCCTCCTCTGCCTGATGGTCTTGTTGCTGAGCAAATCCTTCCTAGGCTGCTTGCGCTTGATGATCCTTTCCTCATACTGCGCCTTCGCAGCTTGAGCAAGGGTTGGAGAAGTCTAGTTGAGTCTTCTGAGAAATGGCCTATTCTGAATTCTGTCCCTCTAGACTCTCCTGGCTATTTGACATCAGCACGGCTAAATGGTTTTCAACCAATCAATGTAATTAAACGTTACAGGCATGAGGTCAAACATTTTCGCAGTGTTCCTGCTAAGCCCTCAGAGCCGATCACAGTTCCAGTATCTACTCATACTGCCTCAAATTCTCAATCTCCCAAGAAGCGTTTGTACAGTAGTGGGAGATGGGTTGAGCATGGGATCTGGAATGACTACCACTGGCATGATACTCATTCTGATGTATCAGGAGCCTATCGAGCTTATACTGACAGGGCTCTGAGGCAATTTGATAGGCGATTCAATCAACAGTCGTCAACCAACAGGTATGACGAAAGGGATTAATGTTGTAAATACATCCAGCAGTAAGACATCCACGTTGTATGCCTGAAGGTTTATAAATACTAGTTACACATGGTTTCTAATCATATTGCTCCTTGAAAGTTGTCTTTTCTAGGCATACAAGCTATCTTTTAGTTACGATAATCGGAACATTCATGTGCCGAACTCTTCCTCATCAATAACCATGACTTTTCCGGGTTGATTGAGAATATAATTCTGAAGTCGCATTATTCAAAATCTAATTGAAAAAGATAGTTATCAGAATCACTAACTCAAGATGAAGGAGCCACACGGACGTGCGTAAGGAGATTCAGCAGCCGATCTTCAGGTTCAAGAAGATGATGGGCACGTACTTGATTGACCCCACTGGAGATCGAGGTTGACAGCTCGATTGGACGGTCGGAGAATCCAATGCCAACACCAAAGTTACGTGAAGTTCCTGCAAGAAGGCAACGTAGAACAGGACGGAATTAACTGTACCCAGATTAGGAGGCAACATTGAGGCAAAATTGGAAAATGCGAAAGATCAGGCTAAGCGAAATCCTTGTGATTACCTGCCCCAGAATGTGTCATCCCATATGTACGCAAGGAAGAATGCCAGGATTCTGTAGAGAGCCGGCCTGATACTGGTGCGATTCCTTAATGAAGGGTCACATATTACAGACAAACAAATTTTTATTGCCATTTAATTGCAACATCGATCACAACAATTCACTGTAACAGACAGTTTCTGGCTGAGATTTGGGGTTGAAAACTTGTAAAACATTGGTCAAGAGAGGTAAACTGCTGAGCAAGGCTGGGGACGATAACAATAATATTAATAATAACTAGCAAACAACATGTTGCAATGCAACAAAAGAAAGTGCAAGAATTGCATTGGCCATTGGGAATGTGAGAATCAATTGAAAACATGAAAAGAACATGGAAACCTTTGCGAACAGAACTAAACTGTGAATGAAAGTTATGGATGTAATATTTGGATGATTTTGTGACGGATGTCAAGCAGGGTAGTGACATGGTATTGTGACAATGTTTTTTTAATAGAACATATAACTCTGGCATAAAAGAAATTTGTTTGGTATTTATTTGTTTAGTAAAGTATCGATCGAGGTCTCTGATTGAGCCATTTATAGAATGATTATTTATTTTGGATATCCATTAAAGTAAAGTATGTGCTCTGTGTTGTGGAGTAGTAATTTGTGGAATAGCGTTCCCTTCGAGTTTGGTACGTGGATTTGCTATTTTGTCCACTACTTCATTTCCGGTGATTCCACTGTATGCTCTGACATAGTGGATAATGGTATCGTTTTGACGGATTTGTAATTGTTGGATAATTTCATTTAATAACATCTTGTCTGGATGGTTGATATGTTTTGTAGGGTGATTCATATGTATATCGATTAGGTGTAGACTTGTTAAACAAATTGTAAAAATATGAATATGATGTTTACTGGTTTTTGTTAAGATAAGTATTTCAAGTATTGTAACACCACAGTAGGTTTGTTTTTAAATAATTCTAAATATTGAAAACAAAAAAAATAGAAAAATTATGAAGACATAAGAACAAAAATAGAACAATTTAGTTTTGGCAATATTTTGTTATTTCTAGACAATTTCAAGTCATTTTTACTTATATTTTGCTAAAAAACAAAATTTGAGAAATTTGATTTCCAAAAAACAAACCTTAATTTTTCAAAACAAATAAATATTCGTTTGGTGAAGACCGAACTTGCTATAGTATTACGGTCTGGCTATGAGCTCGGCTCGTTATATTCCTTGGAGGCCTATAAGTCTTTGGGAGATGTTAATGTTGTGGTAACTATTACCGTATATATACTGTATCCTGCTATGTTTCCTTTGAATGTGCCTGTGGCAATGTCTGTGGATGGTAAGTGTTCAAATGACCTGTCGATATAGTAATTGTGATGTGTTGGATATTTTATTTTATATTTTTGGTGATAGTTGGAATGGTAGTTTGTGATATTTGGGTGTTAAATGGTTGGATATCTGGGCGCTTTGTGCCATGCAATGTGTTCTTTAACTTTGGAGTGATGTGGTGTTTTTAAGGTAGTAGTACCAAAACCGTCCAAATTTCAAGTTGGCTCATTTGGAACAGTGGTGGAATTTTTTTATAATTTTTGGATGGAGTGCAAAGCTAGTGCAAAGCCATCGCAAAAAAAATAAATCATTTTTTAAGTAAGTCTACAATTTCCTATGAATTTTTTAGTGTTCACTCCTAGGGGGGCTACTAACCGCTCATAGAGTCATGGTTAATATGACCACTTGGATTCTGAGAATAGGACGTTTTTGCACCAATCACAAGCACTCAATTTCTGCAGCCATGGATGGAATTAGAACGCGTTTGCAGAGTTTCAAGAAACAGTCTAGGTGAAGGCTACTGGTCGGTTTTAGCAACCACTACCTTAGTAGTGTTTGATGGTGCTGTCTGTATGTAATAAGTTTTGTATTAGTGATTTGAAAGCATTGGTAATATCTGGAATGTATAAAGAGCATTTTAGTGAATAGTGGTTCAATTTTATTCTAGTATTTGGGTACTCCTTGATGTGCTTCATATTTGAGTGTGCCAAGTAAAAATTGCTATGGTGTGGATGTCTAGAAATTCATTATTGATGAGTGTATGGTTAATATACCATGCAGGATCTAGGAAGCTTATTATTGTTGTAGTATTGGGATCTTATTAGGCTGCAAGCCTGGCCCAATGTATAACTTAACCCCTAAAGGACAATCTGCCACATTTGGGCTTTTTTGGAATTTGGGCATGTACCTATGAATGCAATTTATATCAAGATTTTCTGAAATTTTTATTGAAGGTGGGCCGTTCGGAGATCTTCGTGTGGATATTTTTATTTTTCAATTCCGACATCGGGATCAAAAGTTATGATGGTTTGAGTGTCAAACGCTGCTCGTTGGGCAGCTGCTGAATTTTTCCAAGCCACTGTGAATGCAGCAAATTCTGCCCAAAACTGCCCAATACTGCCAAAATCTGCCCAAAGACGAAACTTTGAAATTCCACCAAAAATTGAGATTTTGATATTTTTCAAAAATAAAAATTTCTATGTATAGCATGTTCCCACCGTTCTGATTTTTAATTCAAATTGTTTTCATATGCTATTTTTATTGTCCAAAAACGGCCTTTGTTTGTGAATTTCAGCATAACCCCTAGCGGAAAATGATTGTTTTGGCAACTTTCCACAACTTTTTGAATATAATTTCTCTAAATGCAATTAGTTTACTCAGTCTTCTTTGACGTGCATCAAAACCCCCAAGATTCATAATGCAAAAAAATGGTTTTTTGGGCCTTCAAAACTCTGCTGTCCCCTTTTTTTGCAGGGAAATAAAACTTGTTTTTCTACTTTGAATGTTATGATCTTGAAATTGGTGAAGAATGAGTGTGTGAGATTTGGTGGACATGTAGACATAGAAGTTAGCTACAAGATCTTACGGTTAGATGTTCTAAAAAAGACCCCATGTTTGCAAAATCCACCTTGCTTTGAAGAGGGGCTGTTTTGAGGCATTTTTGATGAAAAATACCCTCAGAACTTTAGGGGTTAAATTGTTGCTTGTTGGTTGGAGGGGGTGTGCACATCCGCTGCCTTGCCATTTATATTTAAATGCTTATCTTAACGAACCAAAGATTTCACCTCTTTTATGTACAGAGTGGTAGTGTGTGTATCTGATATTGCATGTTATTCTATTTTTATTTTCTTTAGCTTGCAATTTCTTTTCGTTACATTCTGTCCTTGAATTGAATAGCACTAGACATATCAACAGACTTTTCTTACCCTGCTTCAGACTTCCTAAGTTACACCAACGCTAGCCATCTCGGAGATATTAGGTTTTTCTCTCCACTTGTGCTTGTCGGTAAAGCCTTAACCTTGTACTTAGATTGATGGTCTCATTGGAAGGGTAGATGTTTGGAAGTATGTCTTCTCTGCTTAGGTTGAATCTGCTTCTAGGCTTCCACCAGGAATTGTTTTCAAGAGAACATTTGCAGTTTTAGGGTTTAGCCTAGTGTAGGGCTTGTAAAAGCTCTTGCTTTGGAGAAAAATGGAAACTTTGGATAATTGCATGGAGATGCCGGAGTTGTTGGAGGTAAACGAAGCAAGGTCTAGGCTTACAGTGGATCATGCTGAGGATGTTCTCAGACAATATTTACAGAGATGCTACCTTTGCAAAGATGATGATGATGGTGATGATTATTCCTTGGAGCTGTTGGGTCTGCAACTAGAGGATGATGATGATGATGCTGCAGCTCAAGGAAGCGTGGATACACAGAACCAAGCACAAGAGATTCTGGAGCATCCGATTTTCTCTGTTGGGAGGAAGCGTTTTCACGAGCATCCTATCTACTCTATTTTGAAGAAGAGCTTTGAGGCATTGAGCGAGGAGGATCAGATGTTGTTCATGGATGCAGCCCTCTTTCGTTCTCCTTATTCTTCTCATCATCGTTCATGGAATATCAACACTTTGGACTGGATGCACATGGTGCACGGAGGAAGTGTTGAGGATATCAAAGAGCGGGTACGTAGCTTCCCATTGTGTGTCTTCTTTTCTTAGTTGAGATTGTATGTTTTTTTTTTTTTCTGTATTCTGTTCTGAAGTGATCAAGCGTTGGTGATAACACGTATGGTTTTGATTTCAGGTGAAGGGCTTGGAGGACATAGCGGTTGTACAGAGCTTCGATGAGGAAAGTGGAGAGATTGGCATACATGAGTTATGGCATGAGTTTGCTGTTGTGGAATCGAACCAAGAATCGTCACCGTGGTTTTACGACATTCATGAGGACAGTCATAGAGCTAGACGGTTCAGTGGTTGGGAAAATCTCCAAAGGGCGTTTATCTGGAGACGAAGTAAAGGGAAAGAAGAACTGAACTTCAGCCTTTGCTCCAACCTGACATCGTTGACACTGGGAAAGGTGCCCGACGAGCTGGATCTAAGTCCATTGAAGTGCCTGAAATATCTGGAGCTTCATTCACATGGGGGTCCTCGAAGTGCTCGAGTATTTGGCTTAGGATTTCTAGAACGTCTTGTTGTGTTGAGGTGGTTCCAAATGGTAGCTATCTCACCATGTCTTGAAGAAATCGGCTTGCTGAGATCTCTCCAGGTTTTGCAATTGCAATTCCTCCCCTGGGAGAAAACGGGTTCCAGTAAATTAGAAATGGATTTCAGCAGGTTAAGTTTGTTGCAAACTTTTTGCCTGAGTGGGGATGATTGGAGTTCGAGAACTACATGGTCTCGCGACGAAGTAGAATTCCTGAGAGATGATGGGAGTCTCGAGGGCTACGGGACATATCATGTGTATGGTGATGCATACATGCTTGCAGGCTTTCAAAAGCTGCAGAGCCTGCAGAAGTTGGACATTTCGGGGTGCACTGGCATCAAAGCATTGCCTGGATTGGAGGAGCTAGTGGCTCTAACGGAGTTGCAAGCGGCCAGGTGTTTTAATCTTGAAGAGCTTCCCAATTTGCAAAAGCTGCAGAGACTCCAGAAATTGGACATATCGTTTTGTGTCTCCATGAGAGCGTTGCCTGGATTGGATGCTCTTGAGGCTTTGCTAGAGCTTGATGCTTGGGGTTGTGTCAAACTAGGAGAATTTCCAAATTTACAGAAGCTGCAAAAGCTGCAGAGATTGGACATTTTTGTGTGCTCGACGATCAAAGCAGTGCCCGGGTTAGACGATCTGGTTTCTTTGCTGGAGCTTCGTGTTGACGGATGCACTAACCTTGAAGAGCTCCCCAATTTACAAAAGCTGCAGAAACTCAAAAAGTTGGACATTTCTGAGTGTCCGTTGATCAAGGCCCTGCCTGGTTTGGATTACTTGGTTGCTTTGGAAGAGCTTCGTGCTTTCGACTGCTCCAATCTTGCAGAGTTGCCCAACATGGGGAAACTAACGAGCTTGCGAGTGTTAAATTTGAAGATTCCATACTTTTATGAGGAGTATCGTTTGAAGTACCCGAGTTACTTTCTAGAGGAGGATTGTGATACTAGTTACCTAAAAATCAAGCCAGTGTCAATCAAGGTAGTGCCAGGCCTTGAGGACTTGATCTCCCTGCCAAAGCTTACGGTCGACTTTCGAGTGTTCGAAGGTGCTCTCGATCTTTGCAAACTTACAAAGCTGACGAAAGTGAGCCTGAGGGGATGGAGTTCACAAGCAGCAGCAGGTTTAGCAAGCTTGCCCAATTTGCAGGTCCTCAAGATATCGTATACCGATGGACTGCAGCTAGTGGAACCGGCCGGTATCTCAAGTTTGACAGGTTTAAGGCGCCTTGAACTGAATAGGTGCGATTTCGAGGACGTGTCATGCTTGAGCAGCTTGATGGCATTCCAACATCTTCAGGTGAAGGATCATGGTGATGCCCAAGGCGGTTACCTGTGTCTGAAGAAGTTACTTCTGTCTGTGCTTGACCTTCCGAGTTTGAGATTCACTCTATATGTGGATTATGGGATTCACTCTTCATGCTGGTCACATGTCTGCGATGAGCTGCAGAGACTCCAAGACAGATCTCTGATCGTGTACAAGAGCAAGTTCGACATGTGAAATCTATTACAAAGTGAGTTGAGTTTCTTTACGGAACTCTTAATTGAGAACAGTTACCGTTCTTTAAGGAATTAATCTTACTAAGACTTAGAATTAAAGTCTATTTTCTAACAACATGCTCACCATGTAGTTTCAAAGAGTGATATCAATTAGAATATTACAGTTGTGGTAACATTTGCTGCAGTAGTACCTCAAATAAAGAGCAACAATTCCGATTAGTATTACCTCAGAAGAAGAGTATCACTTCAGCTGGTATGATCTCAAAATGCTAGCGGTGCTGAAAGAGTCACCTCGCGTGATAAGACGAAATCACATTGGAGTTTAAAATCATCCAAAAAGAAGAGGATAAGGACCACGTCCATCCTAAATGAAAATGAAAGTGGGAGAACCTACTGCAAACCACAATGAGTAGTGCGTAACTTGTACTACAAATCACATATTAAGGAGTTAGATCATGCATCCTTGTCGCTGGGCTAACTACGTTCCATGCACCATTTTCCTGACTTCCTTGACAAAAACACCGTTGAGGAAATCTTGATGGTAAAGAGGGTGGATGAGGTCCAGAGTCCAGAGCCACCAGAGTGAAGACAAATTCTCACAGTAATCAAATATGACCTACAAGAAAACAAGGCTTGGATATAGAATAAACCAGATGCTCAGCACATAGACAATCTACAATGAGTGAAAGATGATTCGACTCCCAATTTCAAATTCGTGTTAATAGTTTTAGTCAATGCATTGAACATGTGCACATACAGAACTTGTAAAATTTGAAAGAAAGACACTTGAAAATTTTCATGTATTGTACATGTATTAAACACCATCAACAGCATAAGCTTGACTTATGTCATTCCCTCAAGTGAGAGAGATGGACGTATTGATTCATGGCTTGCTAAGAACCAGGGCACCCATTTTCCTACTCGAAGGGCACATCAGAAACTAATCTACAACTACATTCTTCTTGAAATGGGTTCAGCAAGACTCATTTTGTTACCATTTTCCGCCTCCAACATGGGGATCTGTGACCCTCCTCGCTCCAAGTCATTTGACCTTTCTTGCTGGGAAGATTGCATTGAAGACTGCTGCGAAGAATGACTAGGCGTATTTGGTGGCATGTACCTGTAAGGAATATTTGCTGCAAATGAATAGCAAAAGAAGAGGTCGTCAGTCAGGACCTCATCAATCCGATGTTCTGAAAATATAATAAGTTTCACAAGACTGTAAGTAAGACGCAGAATTAAGAAAGCACGTTATCGCATGGCGAAGAATAGTAGAAAGATTAGCTTACGTGAATCATCAAACAGGCTGGGGTAGTGTTGGCGGTAGCAGAAGTAGGCCGAAAGAAGCCCTGAAAGAATAAAATGAAATCATCAATCTTCGCTCAGGACGTTCAAAGTTAAAAAAAATATATACTAAACACCCGCTTGGGTTTTTATTTATTTATTATTGTCAATGATTCTGAATGTAGCGGATAAGTTGTAACTTCACGCACCAATTGCAGCTCCAGTGCACACATCGGTCCAGTGATGCCAGTAGTCATCAACTCGGGTAATCGCAACAAAGGTGGCACCCAGGAGTGGAAGAATCACGGGAAAGAGCTTCCAAGAGTGACCCCTGTGATCGAAGACACCAAGCTTGCCACCCATATACATAGCCAAGTATCCCAATCCTGCAAAAGACCCTGGACAAACACATCTCTTGAAGATTCAGAATGACGGCTACAATCTCACCCAAAGAGCACATCGAGATCTATTCTTTCGCACACAGAAAATTTTGTAAGGCACTTACATGAGGTATGGCCACTGGGGAAGCTTTTGTATGCTTCTTTCATGAGATCTTTGCTGATGGTGCAAACAACGTTCCCAGTTGCATCGTAAGTCTGCCACCAAAGTAACGGTTGAGCTACATATCTCAGTCTGTGATTCGGTTGATGCAATTATAAGGAAATTCAAGAATTTGATGATATTAATTAAAATCCTATCAATAACTCCAAGTCTGGTTCATCCTTGCCACAAAGCAGGTCCATGTTCAAAGATCAATGAGAAAAAACTGACAATCCAACTTACAGCATTCATGTTAGTACCGCCGAAGCACCGGGCGTAGAAGTGAGGACGGGGTCGTCCAATTCCAACCTTGATCGAGTCAGTGATAAGTGCTGTCAGAGCAACTGTCGTAAGCAGACCTGTAGAAGCATTTCAAGCAACTTCACAAGTAAGAGTAGGGATCGAGAACGACCTGTAGAAATCAAACATCAAAAACTTTGATAACAGTGTACACAGGAAACCATTAAGCTCAGTTAAGCTGCAAAAGCAGAAAATGGTTTGAACTCGACAACTGCACATTGCAGTTTAGGTAGGAGTGAAAAGAATTATCTCAGACTATACCTAAAAATGCATGATGCAAATCGCGAACATTTCTTCTGTAGCAGAAATGGGTAAAGATGAAAATAAATGGGATCACCAGAGCGATAACCTGTCCATTGAAAGTAAACCTTAGGTCAAGAATTGTAATGCAGATGCAATGACAAATAATTTAAGTCTTACTTGCTCTTCAAAATCCTACTCTTGCCCAAAAGAATTTAAAAAAATAAAAAAATAGCGCTAATACGAATAATCACTGAACTGAAATTGAGGAATGAGTTCATACTGGTACGACTTGGAATGGAATAGTGTTGCTCTTGTAAGGGTACATAATCGATTGAGTCACAAAATTAGCAGCTCCCACATAGCGCTGGAAAGGAGTGACGATTTGACAAACACCCCAGAGGACGATCAGAATGATTATAAAAATCCAGTCTGTCCAGTGGTTGTAGAACAATCTCCCAAGCTTCAAATCAGGTACGGGCAAATCGGGCTCCATCGTAGCAGCAGTCTGCAAAGGCGGCGAGCTCAGTATTCCACGCCACCGACAAGGTAAAAGTCTCTGTCACATACAAGAAACTGAATGTTCAAAGTGCTGAATTGCCCATTTGGAGAGAGACAAACAGTTAGCCGAGAGCATCTCCTGAAAACCAGAATAGTTTGAAGCGATGGTCAGAGAGCTAATCAGCTCTTTCGCAAATTTACAAACTGGCTGCCCCAAGAAAATTTATGACTCACACTAAACCCTAAAGAGACTGACAAGATAATGGTAATGATATGGGAGGCACAGCAACCTGATATTACTTCTAAGACGATTATCACCTAATTAATTAAGAACCAGAGCTATCGACATTGGAATTGCACCTCGCTATTCATTTCCCATTCAACTATAACTCGCACTGATTCTCCATAATTATTTTACTGAGACATCATCCTCAGAGGACATCCCTCACAATGAGAAGCCCTTACAAACTGCTTATGGAAATAAATAGTGTGTAATGGTTCCGTAAAAATCATTACACAGACCAAAGTCAGGGCAGAAAAGAGTGATGTCGCAGAGAGAAGAAAAGAAGTCGAAGACTCATTCCATACACACCTGAGTCAACTGATAATCTGAAGGACCTCGGAGGAAAATATAGAAGAGGGACAAAAGGTACAGCAGTGGCACACTTCAAAGCAATAGGAGGCTCTTTTCTGAACACTGTGCTATGGTTTTTGAGCTTCGGGTGTGAAAAAACTTACATTTTGTTTATCTCCGGGTTGTGTAGGAAACAATGAAAGGCACACAGAAGCTCATCGAAGATGAATCCTCAGATACGAGTGAGTTGGGTACTTGACGGAAGAGAAGATACAGACACACACGCAACAGCCCTTTGTAAATGTGAGCTTGTATCGGACACGCGCACCCGAAATCTCATCAATCCAGGTGGGGGCACGAAATACAATCCTGGTGAATCCACAAGCCCCCACTGTGTTGACTCCGTCCTTCCTGCCGCTTCAATCTCCGCTGCCTCACCTGTTGGAGCTTCTGAGAGCAAAGGCCAGCCACAATGCACACAGTCTAGACCTCCACCAGATGAGATTAAAGTGCCTCCACCGCATGAAGTCAAACTGGGAGTACCGTATCCGCGTTTGCCAAGGGTCACTGCAAGTGGCTCCGCTCATTGTGACCACGTGAAGTATTGGAAATTACCGGTAGAAGATGGAGGTAGGTACGGAGATTAATCTCTCACTCACCGCCATGTCATGCACATTCTAAACAGTTCTTGACTAAAAGTACAGTAGTAAAATACAACCGAAGGAAACGATGAGGAGATGATCCACGGATCTCATAAAATGCACTAACTTACTCTTCAGACTCCAGGTGCTTACATTCTGTGTCACTTCAAACTGTTCCCGTTGAAGATTCAGCCGCCTGTCCATATTTACCACAAGGTTGTAGAACATGGAATCATGGATCCTCAAAATAAAGAATTCACATAAATGGTAATGGCTTTCATTTGCAAGATTAATCAACTTACGAATTCGAATATGCATCGATCGCATTACGAGTGGCTCTTATGACGTCGGATGCACAGTGGCATACTAAATCCACAATACAACCTCTGCACAGTTGCGGGGACGACAACTGGCTATTTCGGAGAATGACATCCCGTACATAGCCACCAAAGAATCTAAAAATACTTCCATAGCTATAAAATCTACTGGAGCCCGCCGACCTCGCTTTAACTTGAGCGGAGGGAGGTCGGCATCCGCAACCCAGGTCCCATCTGGTATCTTCTCCCAGAATAGGCACTGAATTGGTCACGCCGGGGATTCTGGCGATCTTCAAGCTCGATTAGAACCTGTTCACATGAGTTGTAATCTGCTTATCGCTGCAATCAAGTTTACTTGCAATTTCTGAGCTTCTTCATTATTTCTTTCATTTTCATTTTTGCCAATTTATAAAAATTCTGGGCGCATTTTAGGGACATTGGGTTATTAGTATATTCAACTTATATCAGTTTAATGGAAAAAAGGGGAAAATAGCTTGCCGTTCCAGATTTGAATGTGACCACACTCGGATTGGATGTAATTGGGCTGTGAAGCATCAGATTGTGTAGGTTTGATATTCACCGGTTGGCATTTCGCTGTCTCCTTCTTGCTGCAATTGCTCCCAAGATCAAAAGTTGTAAACCTTCGGTGAAATGCTGATTTGGATTTCGATTAACATTTCTGATCTTCATGGGGGAGTCGTGGTGGACCATTTGGTGGCTGTGGTCTCGAAGTTTTTAGATGCTGTGCTCCAATATCCGATTGGCTATATTATCTGGGTAGTCGGGCCTGCAACACATGCCAAAGCAAGAAGATTGAATTTTGTTCTGGGAATCTGGAAGTGAAGTGATCTTTCACCATGTCTGGCCGACAATTTGACTAAGTTATATTCAATCTTTTGTTACGTAAAGCTGACAGCATCTTTATGAAACTATGTGCATAAAGAGTTGGTAACTCACCGACAAATTGGTATCTCAAGTGGAATAGGGTAAGATCTAAGACTGCTTTTTGCTCAGCATTCAGGCACCGGAGATTGTCTACGGAGGCAATGGACGGTTTGAGCTGGAATCAAAAGGTTGCTTCACCGTCCATCAGTTATTTGGCAATAGTGCATATATTTCTTCTGCTTCTGGATGTGGTATATCACCAATAACAAAATGTTGCACTTTCTTGTCTACAGCAATCCAACTACGCCCTGGACCCATTGGTGGAACTCTTCTCTTCATCGCAGGGCGCACTGCTGAAACATTCTGCAGAAACCCAGCTGCAGCATAGATATTGAAAAGCAATACATAAACGGTAGCATTACCAGGTTCCAAGATTCGACACTTCTGTGCGGCGTTTTCATCTAGCTCGACATTACAATGAGTACTGCAACCACAAGTGTAAGCTCCAGGTAGCTGTACTACTCTAAAAGGGATGTTTTCGAAGAAATTCACTGATTCCTTTAGCTTCCTCGCTCGACTAAGAATGTCAACCATGGAGGTGTAACATACCATTAGGGTTGGATGACAAAATATTTAGACAAGGAGAAGAAATGATACCAGATTTCTCAAGAAAACCTGCATTGCTGCATGCTGACAAAACTGCCACAATGTGTCATCAATGGGGTTCACCCCTTCAGATTCCATTCTTTCACAGAATTGCAGAGCTTCTTGTGCTGCGCAAGTCCACCAATCGTTACAGTCCATGTGATAACATTACGGTTAACCATTTTGTAAATCAATTTCGAGCAGCATCAACACTGCCACATTTTACATACATGTGCACAAGTGCACTTCCCATATGCACATCCGACTCAAGTTCTCCTACCATACGGTGAAATAGTTTGAAAGCCTCCTCAATGTCACCATGTTCGGAGAAAATTCTAATCATCGAAGTCCAACTTAATATATCGCTCTTGGAAAGGTTGTCAAATACTTGTCGTGCATCCTTTAACCTCCCACATTTAGCGGACATTCTCACCAGGTAGCGAGCCACATGGGAATTTTGCTCCAATCTATTCTGCATAATCTGTTCATACACCTGCTTGCCACTCACAAGGTCTTTTATTCTTAAAACACATCTGCAGGATCTCACAATACTCACGAGTCATAAGGATTTGAACAACGCTTTGTTGGTTGACTACGTCAACAGATCTAAAGAATCCCTCTCCATCGTGGAAAATCCTCTAAACACCAGCCCACAGAGTGATTCAATTAGATCATGATAATTTCAAAACAGTACATTCAACCACGCAAATAATTAGACACCAATACAATACAGTACAAGTTTTCATACGAATGCTTAAAAACTAGTTAATAATATTCTTAACTTATTTCCTAGGCAGAGATATTCGTTGCATCAGATCGCAATCACTTGCTTTTCAAGAACACAGAAAACAGACCCAGCCAATCCTTATTCAGACACCTATCAAGACATGCAACATCTTGAGTACCCAACAAGATAGTCCAAATGTATTAGAATTCCTCTGCAAGCATCAAAAGTCTAGAACACACAGAAAGAGCCAGTCCTTTTCGCCTTGAGCATTTAGTTTCTAAAGCAACCATGGCTGCAAACTTGCTTCAATACATTCTTTCAGCAACAAAAATCAGAACCCCAGGTAACATCAATTGTTTAGGAAACCCTACTGTCTTACCCTCTTCAGACAATCAACGACAAGGTTACTAATCGATGAACCGATGTGATTGCCCGACTTAACTAGACGATATTGAAGTATACAGGAGAAAGGATTTCGGATTCCAGATGTGACTAAACACATCACTCATCAATGGCTGTAAAACCCTAAACCCTAAACCTTAAACCTCTGTAATCGAAGTTGGTGGTGACCCTGACGACAACTGATTTACCAGCCCTGTTGTCCCGCATCTGAGTAGGATCTATAAAACACTCGTCCCAAAGTTGTTCCACGCTCTCCACCACACCTGGACAACTCAAAGATTGCGAGCATCAATAGGATCGAAAATAAGGAACTCAAACACAGCGTGACTTGTTTTGCTTAGGGAAAACCAAACAAAAGTCCCAACATCTGGAATCCGAAATCCTTTCTCCTTTGTAAACTAACTTCCCCACACATGTAGTAGATGATGTACAAGTGCTCACAAAGAGGCTACTACTCAGCATATGGAGTCTCGACTCATCAAACTCATTCGTTGGTCAATTGTAGAGCCGGCAGAAGAATGCATGCCCACTCAAACTCTCGGACGTTGCATGAATAATCATCAATAACCGCATTTCACATCGATGATTCATCTCAACAAAAACTCAGACTGAACTTGGACTCAACTCGAAACCAAAATCATCAACACCCAAGTTCAGCCTAAATTCTCGTTCAAGTAGAAAACGAAGGGCATAGCCATGCAACTACGCTACAACTCTGGATTGGAAAACAGCATTCACCAAATCACCATAAAACTAAAAAACTAACAACATCCCAAACCCATCAATCCAAACTAACCCACAAGTACCAGAATCCCAGAAACTCAAAAAATTCTGCAAGAATGCTCACATGGGTATGTTGCCCAAATTTTTCTGAAAGTAAACGCAGATGGTTATGTGTCCCGAATAAAATAAAATAAAATAAATAAAAGTAGTGAGCCTCAAGAGGTGGAATAAAAATAAAAGCTCCTTTTCCACTGGCAAGGTAAGTTAAGAAACCCCTGCTTAAACCCTGAACCCTAATTGTGAACCCTGGTTTGTTTTGTTGGAAAATCATGTGAAGTTGTTCAGTTTTTTGGAGAGATTTTAGTGCTGGAGCTCCTGCGCCTGCCAGCCATGGCGACGCCCAAGCGGAAGGCGGAGGAGGAGCCGGAGCGAGACGGCACTGAACCCAGCAAGCAAGCGCGAGTGCCGGACGTGGAAGGCGATGGGGAGGAGGAGGAGCTTGGAGCTGTGAATGGGAATGATGGGTATGTCGCGTGCTTGCATGAGGTTTCGTATCCCGAAGGGTACGATCACGCGGCCTCGAGAACGGTTCCGGCTCACACGAAGCCTGCGAAGGAGTATCCGTTCACGCTGGACCCGTTCCAGCGCGAGGCTGTGCGGTGCCTGGAAGCTGGGGAGTCTGTTCTGGTACGCTCTCTCTCTCTCTCACTTGGATACAATTCCATGATCATTGAAGATGTTTGTCTCATGAACTAAGCCGGACAATTCACCGCAGCGCTCTGTCAGTTGAAACTCGTCATCTTTGTTGTTCTCTGTTTTAGGTTCAACTCTTTCAGTTTCGTTTAGATGATGCTACAATTAAATGAGCAGCTGAGAGATGACTGCTTCCCTTTGTTTCTTCTCTAGTTGTAATTTTCGGCAAGCGATTGCAATATCATAGGGTGCGCTTTTCATATGTTATGCATTTCGCAGCATATGTTATTTTTATTTTTATTATAGGCTGTGTTTTACAGCGATGAGTATCAGATGGGCATTGGAAGGGATCGAATATAACTTTTACATCATTATTGAATAGGTTTCTGAAAGGGTCGATTATGTTCGTGCCCTGTGACCTTGAGCGATTGATGGCTTTGATACAGCCACCTGGAATAACAACAAGTAGGTGATTAGGTTACTCCAGCGATTTGTAGTTCGGGTTATGTCAACCTACAGCTTGATCAATGAGCTAGCACCTATGTGAACTTGGAAGTATTCTTCGAATTTGGGAAGTGTAGTATTTTGCGTTGGTTTTGCTACGCAATGGTTTATTATGGTTTGAAGATGGGATATGTGATAGAGAGTGTGTTGGAGTTAAGGTGACTTAGCACAGCAGAGTTTTGGTATCTTCGTGGGTAGCTGAAGTGGTGGAGGAATTATTTTTGATTGGGATTTGAGAATCGTGTCCATAAGCGTTGAATTGAAGATTGGAGTGAGGATTCTCCTGCACTAAGCATTGATTATAGTCTGCTTGCTACCAGTTGTGGTATTCGTGACCCCTACGGTTAGAGACATCTTTTTGTGTCTTGTGTTGTTAACCATTCCGAGGTTATTTCTTTGGCAAGATTTTTTTTTCTTATGAGCTTTTTCTGTTTACAGGTATCTGCACATACTTCTGCCGGAAAAACGGTTGTAGCAGAGTACGCCATTGCTATGGCGCTTCGCGACAAGCAGAGGGTGGTCTACACTTCTCCTATTAAGGCTTTGAGCAATCAGAAGTATAGGGAGATGCTGGAAGAGTTCACAGATGTGGGCCTTATGACTGGAGATGTTACTATTTCTCCAAATGCCTCTTGCCTGGTATGTAATTTTTTATTTTTTTATCTTTCGTTCTTGCAAAGCTTTTTGGGGTTTTTTTAGAAGTTTGCTAGCTTGGAAAATTAGACGGGATCTCTGTGCACATGTGGTCAATATTTCAAATTGTTTGAAGCAAATAATACATTATTTTCAAGTAGGCTCCAGACACTGCGCTATTTTTATCTATTTTTAATGCTGTCAATTAATGACCAAGACCGCGCTTGAATGCGTCTCAGGTCATGACTACAGAAATTTTGCGAAGCATGCAATACAGAGGTTCAGAGGTGAATAGAGAAGTGGCATGGATCATTTTTGATGAAGTGCATTACATGCGAGACCGGGAGAGGGGTGTTGTATGGGAAGAGAGCATTGTCATGGCACCCAAGAACGCGCGTTTCGTGTTCCTTTCTGCCACAGTACCAAATGCTAAGGAGTTTGCAGACTGGGTAGCCAAGGTACGGATTCCTCTATTGTTTGTTCGCCACCTATTACTTCTGTGGTAGATGTGCATACCTGTTGTTGGTTTTTTAGTGTGTACGATATTCTATGGAGAGCTATACCACAGATGCACAAAGATTCCGCCTGATTAAAAGCTTCTAGTGGTTTCAAGATGCTAGGTTTGTTTAGAAGCTTAGTCAAGTATGACACTGTCTTGTGCTCCTAGATTTAAATAGTTGCACACGTAGACAAGAACTTTCAGATTTGCAATTATCACTGTATTATATCTTATGTTAAAATTTAACATGTGATAGTTGTTGACTGCAGGTACACAAGCAGCCCTGTCATATTGTATACACTGATTACCGTCCCACTCCGCTACAACATTATGTGTATCCAGCTGGGGGTGATGGCTTGTACATGGTGGTTGATGAAAAGGCCGTCTTCCGAGATTCCAGCTTTCAAAAAGCTGTTAATGCTCTTTCGTCTAACAAACCGGCAGGCGATGGTTCTAAGAAGGAGAATGGAAAGATGCAGAAAGGTGGAAAGGGTGGAGCACCTGGAGAACCTAGTGACATGTTCAAGATTGTCAAGATGATTATGCAGCGACAGTTTGACCCTGTTATTGTTTTCAGTTTCAGTAAGCGTAATTGTGAAGAGAATGCTAACCAGGTTTGTAATTTCTCTTTTCAACTAGTCCCTTCTTTGATGAGTCTCCAACTTTTCACAGAACCTGTAGTGAAGTCAGAGGTTTATTTCAGAAATCATTATGTTTCATTTTATCTGTGTTTTAGCTAACTCCTCTTGTGCTTCTTTACTGATATAAATTATCCTTGTTCCATTCCTGTGTTCCTTTGTGCAGATGGCAAAGCTAGATCTCAACGATGAGAACGAGAAGAAGTTGGTGGATGGTATATTTTGGAATGCCATGGATTCCTTATCTGATGATGACAAAAAGCTCCCCCAGGTATGCGTTCTACTTGGCTTATCTTCTATAAGCCTGCTAAGATCAATGGCAGGATTTTAAGCTTATTGTTGATATGGGTACTTCATTTTGTTGTTTGGAATAGTATCAGTCGGTATTTTTGGTTACTCCTGATTTGTTGGATCGATCCGAAGGAACGTGTGCTACATGGATTTACATGCAACCACACTTTTGTTTTCTGGACGTGACAATAATTCAAAGTTAGTCCGTTGAAGGCTGTTCGATGTCTGATTCTTGAGTTATTTTGTTATTGCTTGAGAATACTTTTAGACCTGATACCTTCTGATAGCATGATGGGTATCCTCACATGATTAATATGAACAGCATAGTTTGAGCTCAGCAATATATCTACTCTGTTAGAAATAATTTTCTCTGTAAGTTTTTATGTTGACTGGAGTTTGTACTTCAATCAGGTATCTCATCTACTTCCATTACTGAAGCGTGGAATCGGGGTACATCACTCTGGCCTGCTTCCTATTCTGAAAGAAGTTATCGAGATTCTGTTTCAAGAGGGTCTTCTTAAGGTGATTGCCTGTACTTATCCCGTTGGCTTAGATTACCTCACGGAACACGGTTTGGCTTTTTCATGTGGTGATTCTTTTCCAGCAGAAACCATGGGACTGTCAGAGCTAACTTGTTTTCTATACGTATCTCTGACTTATGAATAGCTGTCTAAACATCTTTGTATTATTTCTTGCAGTATGATAGTTGGATCACGTTTGATCACGAGAGATTTTGGTATCCCTGATGGAGCCGAATACAGTTTAGGTGTTTGCAAGCTGAGAAAGTGGTAATTAACTTGGAATTTGTGGACAGTGCTTATTTGCGACAGAAACATTCAGCATAGGATTGAATATGCCAGCCAAAACTGTTGTATTTACCAATGTTCGTAAGTTCGATGGAGACAAATTTCGATGGATCAGTAGTGGAGAATACATTCAGATGAGTGGTCGTGCTGGACGTCGTGGGCTGGACGATCGGGGTATCTGCATTCTTATGCTTGATGAAAAGCTAGAGCCCGCCATTGCTAAGGACATGATCAAAGGAGCTGCAGACCCTTTAAACAGGTGACTACTACTTTTGCCTTCCGTATGTTTCGTTGTTTGGTTATAACTAGAGAGGTGGGGAATGTGTGCATGGGTCATTCGTTACATCTTCTTGCATCACCATGTTGCACTTGATTATGATGTATCTGCAATAGTTCTCATCATTTAAGTGGCATAATGAACAGTGCATTCCACTTGAGCTACAACATGCTGCTGAACCAGATGCGGAGTGAAGAAAGTAATCCGGAAGAACTCCTTCGTCAGTCTTTCCATCAGTTTCAGTGTGATCGTGCTCTACCAAAGCTTCAGGTAACTTCCTTCCCTTTCTTCCCTGTGCTTCTGATTTTTTTCATAGCGGCTACCTGCCCACGGGATTGTACCACGTACTATAGTAGGTCAAATTATGTATACTATGTAACCTTGCAGGGTCACGGGGCACATAAATCCCTTTAATACTCCTGAATTTACATGAGTTTGATACTTATCTAGGCTGTTTTAAGATTATGCCCGGCTACGGGTTGAGAACACTGGTCGTTTGTGTTTATGTGTAGAACAGAAACGGGTGAAAGATGCGGAAGAGGAACGTCACAGCATAGTGATCGAAGAAGAGGAACAAGTTAAAGAGTATCGCAACTTGTTAGAGCAACTGCATAGTTTGAGAGCAGACATCCGAAGTGTTGCCTTTGCTCCACGTTACAGCCTGCCCTATCTACAACCAGGTTATCTAACTTCCTGCCTCTTTCTCAATTGTATATTTGTAGAAATGACCGACTCTCTGCTTTTTCAAATGGCACTTATCCTTGGATTCATTTAGCTTTATAGTTCCTATTGAACCTGTGGACTAGTAACAGGTTTAAAAGGAACCCTTTTGTTCTTTAATTTTGCAATTTTGCCCTTTTGAGAATTTTGGTCGAGTACATTGAGTACCTAAATGAAATGAATACTCTTTAACCGCTGCTACTTGTAATCAGGTCGTTTGGTTCAAATAGTGCCAAACACAAAAGAAGGTGATTTCACAGTTCCTGCCAAAAAGATTGCCCCTGTGTGGGGTGTCATCATAAATTTTGAGAAGGTTCAAACAGCGGCTAAGGAGTCCTTTGATGGAGAAAGCCAAGTTCAAAGTGAAACTAAGTTCAAGGTGGATATTCTGGCGAACTGTAAAACAGTTGAAGATGAAGGCCGAACGAAGTTAGTGCAACCCGTATCCCTGGATGAAACAGGAGAACCTGCAGTTGTTTCTATCCCTCTTAGTCAGGTTTGCTCACATTGTACTATCTCATGTGACCCTCATCTGTGTTTCTATGATTCTTTTGTCTTGTGTGGATCATGGCTCTAAATTTTCACAATTTGTGGTTATAATGACCGTCTTGAAGAGAGACGCTTTTACTATTACTTCCATCTCCCAATCCCGTTAATGTTTTGTTTTGATCATAAATGCATGCATCCCTTAATGTGCTCTGGTGGAGTGAACTGTTTTACACTTTTCACATGCGCTCACTCCGCGGATTTACTTAGAATCATTGTTTTTGTATGATCCCCTTCTTGTCCTAAAAACCTGAGTGAATTTCAACTAATTTTAAGTCGGATTATTGTGCAGATCGAACACCTTAGTGTTGTCCGGATATTTATCCCCAAAGACCTGCGACCCGTTGAAGCTCGCGAAAGATGTCTAAGAACAGTTATGGAGGTGCTCCGGCGCTTTCCAGAAGGACCGCAATTGCTGGATCCTGAAGATGATATGGAGGTACCTATGCAAGCAATTAATGATGCATTGTCCATGCTTCATTTGTCTGTTGACGCCCACTGCTTATGATTTCTGTGTGATTGCTCATTATGTACCAGTACTGAAATAGGATTGCCTGTTCATTCATTTTGCAGGTAAAAGATTCTTCGTATAAAAAGGCAGTTCGGAGGGCAGAGGCAGTCGAAGCTTTGTTGGAGAAGCATGCATTGGCAGATTCACCTACGTTGGAACCACGATTACGGACCTTGGAACATAAGGAGGCTCTGACAACACAAATTCGAATAGCTCGCAAGGACGTCCGTGCAGCGACTACATTAGTGTTCAAGGATGAGTTAAAGTCAAGGCGCCGCGTGCTGAGGCGCTTAGGGTAAGTGTACACATTGTTTCCAGCCGTGTAAGGTTATCTCGAAAGTTGAACCATTGAAGTGGACGGGGTTCTAAATGACAGTGTTAATTGTGGCTGTCAAATCTGAAAATAAGTTGTCAATAATATGACTCGACTTGAGTTTTTATTTCGCAATTAGTAAGTGTTTTTAATTGATTCTGATACTGTTGTCTTGCAACTTCTGAGCACAGGTATGCAACAGCTGAAGAAGTGGTGGAGCTGAAGGGCAGGGTGGCTTGTGAAATCAGCAGTGCTGATGAGCTTGTTTTAACAGAACTTATGTTCGGTGGAATATTCAACGACAGCACTGTGGAGCAAGTAGTGGCGCTTCTCTCCTGCATGGTGTGGCAGGAAAAACTAAAGACGATGGCAAAACTACCCGAGGAGCTTGCAGGGATCTACTCTCAACTTCGAGAGGTTGCTCGCCGAGTTGGCAAAGTCCAAGTTGAATGCAAGGTACCCAATTTCACTCCATCCCCATTCTCAAACATTTGGGTCTACATGATGAAGCCATTACTGAATAGATCAATATAAATATTTCCTGACAACAACTTTTAGAGCATTACTATACTCTCACAAGTTGTCTCTCCAATACCATACTCTACTTTACGTATAACTCCATTAAACACTTCAATTCCTCATTTCTACTTCAACTAAACGAATGCATGCTTCTTTGTGCAGATGACCTTAGACGTCGAAGAATATGTGAGCTCGTTCAGACCTGATATTATGGAGCTAGTTTACGCATGGAGCAAAGGAGCCAAGTTTGTTGACGTCATGAAGCTTGCCCAAGTCTTCGAAGGCAGTCTGATTCGAGCATTGAGACGCTTGGAAGAGGTCCTGCAACAACTCATTGTGGCTGCCCGCGCCATCGGCGAACTTGATCTCGAAGCAAAATTCCAGGAAGCTTCAACTAGAATTAAGAGAGATATTGTTTTTGCGGCCTCGTTGTATTTGTAATTAACATGAGACAAACCTTGGTATTACGGTAGTTGGGTCACTTTATCTCCACTCAGGTGTACACCTTTCAGGAGAGACTTTTTCGCATGTATTACTTCTAGCGGTGAGATGGCATTCAACAGTGGTATTCTCGCCTCGCGATTTGATTCTTTATTCTTTTTCTGCTACCAAAGTCAGTGATCCACATACTTTTTGCAATTATTCCTTTGACAAAAAGCAAGTGATCTACATTTTTTTGCATTTACTCTTTTGACTACCTGAATTCATTGGAACGTTCTCCTCACCTCTTTTCTGTTTAGTTTTTGGCAGACTAGACCTCTTTTATATCTACTCTCAAAGAGTTTTTGGCAGTCTAGACTAGTTTAGGTTCAAATGGGGTGGTATTGCGTAAAAGTAACCCCTCTTTGTTTCTATGTCCAAATTTTGGACGTTAAACTTTGAAGAGTTGTTTCTTCTTCTTTGATTGCAATGAAATTTGTTGAGTTACATAATACATTCCAATTCAAGTCTACATTTTGTGGTAAAAAGTATTGACATAATCTAAGGCATTTCAAAGATTTTGAAGGCTTTAGAAAAAAGTAGGGTCTAGATAAGGATTCTTTTAGCTTTCCAAGGAAACATTGACTCTTTTAGCTTTCCAAGAAAAATATAACAATTCCAAAATGTAAATTTTTCCTTGGGGAGGGGGGAATATAGCTAAACTTTTACCAATATAAATTCCTCTCTGGAGTCGATACTACTAAATTGTAGATTTATTTTTACATTACAATTTGAAGAACTTCCTAGCTATGAAGCTCTAAGAGTTCAAATGAAATTTCCATATTTTATTGTTTTTTGGGGGGAGATGGATGGAGCATTTATGCCACGGTAAGAACAAAACAAAATCACTGCCGCAAACCACGAAGGCCTACAAGAACCTACTCGCAAAGAATCATAATTCCTAACCAACGAATACTCAAAATGAAACTTTTCACTTCCATTTATATTGGAACCGAGAGTTCGAGTATATAATGCGGGGACACACTTTGCACCATTTGTAACCCAAATCTAGGAGGGCAATCCACCTCTCTCAGAGCTCTCTGCGAAGCAAGGGAGTAGTCAATTTCTTTTGACTCCGAAAACAGAAACAGTGAGGCATGAGCGCGAATGGGTGCACAAACTTCCGGTTTTTTTTTTTTGGTTTTTTTTTTTTAAGACACTTAGCACTTAGTATTACTGCAGAAAAAGGGGTACAACTAAAACTTCCGGTTTAAAAACAATGATATGTTGTGATCCGAAAATGCCCATGGCCTTTACAGATTGAGCTTCGTTTCCCTCTTCTTCCCTTCTTCCTGTAAAGCCCAGATAGATCTTTCTTCAATTGCCGATGCCGGTGGGGTGAGAAACTCCTTTTCATCGACACAGGCCGAAGCCAGAACCCATCGAAATAAATGGAGAACGTGGCCAAGGCCATGGCTGCCACTCTCCCAAAAGCACCCTCATAATGGACAATTCAAACAGGAACATGGAGTGCAACTTCAGAGATCTTCCTCCGGAGCCAAAACGACAGAGCTCACTCGGAAATAGCAAGGCGACATTCCTGATTTCCAGGCCTACTGCAACCAAAAGAGCCACCTATTTCAGGGAACAGATCCAAGGACCCCACATCTGTAAAATTATGATATGTCCATAGTAACTATAAAAATAATATCATTCCAAAACTCATAAGTGCGCTTGTGAATGTGTGGGAACCTGAAATAGCATCTCCCACAGATTTGAAACTTTGTCTAAATGCGAGGCAAAGAGTTAAACATGGCTCCAAGCTTTTGTTTGCATGCTTACCCCTCTTTACAAGGGAGCCTTTTTACCCACATGACATCCATGCCCGGTGGTTTGGAGGAGGGTGGTACAGGAACAGTACATTGTGATATTAATTGCAGGATCTTGTGATAATTCAGAGCCATGGTGTGATGGAAGTGAGAAAAGGGATGTTGCGTTTGCCCATGTGGGCCTTTCACCATGAATTCTGAGATGCCTCCTGGGGCTTGCAAATGGGTGCATGGTTGGGAGAGTGCTGCAGTGAAACCAATAAGTGGTGCTCTTGAAGGAGCAAACAATTCATTTATGCTCCAATGAGTGGGGTAAGTTTGAACAGAATGTGGAGGATTGTGGTGTGGGTGGTTTGGATGTGCAGTGGCTTGCTTGGTAGGAGGACAATTTGGTTGTCCTGGAACTAGCCTTCGTAACTTTTCCTTTGGCCTGCTCTTATACCACCATAGGGAAAGTCCAATTCCCCATGTGGTGGTGTTTTATTTTTGCAATAGTATGCTTCGCAATTACTTCTTTATTGATTGAATCTATATTGAATCTTTGAATCTACAATCTGTGGTTGGTGGTTTTGAATCTGTTCATGAACAGAAACTGGGATCATAGGGAAACATGGGATCAAGAATGCATTAGATGTTAGATTTACATTTTGGAATATGAGTAAAACAACAAATACAAATTACATGTTGCAAAATTTTACAATCCTCACAACAACCTATATTAAATGGAGTTATATTTTTTCCAAATTTAGCGCTCCACAAAAACTGTCCAAGTGCTAAAATTGGTGATCTTAGGACAATCAGCCTTGATGTACTCTTGCTTCAAGCAGGCTTCATAAATCATAAGGAACCGGAGTTCAACCAAAGCAGATTGATAATTTGATACTAAGCAGATTGATAATTTGATACAACTTGGTAGATCTGGATTCTCAGGTTTGATGTAGATGGTATTTGCCAACGTCTATAAATACTAATCCACAGAACCTTCTTCGATCTGGTCACGAAATGGCTGACAACGTCTTGCCCTAGAATGTGGCCGATCATGTGGTATACACTGATGTGTGAAGATGGGCTTGTTACGGACTAATTAGGATCTAATTCCAGTTCGATCAACTTCGGTTGGAACTGGGAGCCATTTGAGTGAGACTAAGTTAACTGACACTTGGACATTCCAAGTCGGACAGGCAACAGCAAGTGACAAGTCCCTGCACGGTACAGTTTCTGCAGAAAAAACTCTGAGATTCTGCGAGATGGAGGTCCCACATGAGTGCACCTGTGGGTCCTGGCTCTACACAGAATTCCACAGAGCATGGACATTCACAACAAATCATTGAGCAGAACCACCTGGGAAACATGCAAGCTAAGAGATATGTTTGCGCAATTATGAACGAACTTGCCTTTGGAATGGCCTTGGAGTGACTCACATGCTTCCTGCTAAGTTGGTATATTGAGTAACAATTCTGTATGATTAGTTGTGTGTGTGTGTAGAAGATGAGCTTTCACTAGTGGAGGGTGTGTGGCAAATGACTGAAATTGTGACTGGGTTTGTGACTAGTTCAAAGCGAGGTGACCAGGAATGGTTTCTGGTCATCTCATGGCCATCCTGGTCAAATCGGACATGCTGATCCAGGGCATGGGCCCACGGTAGCCTTGGCCCGGGTGTGCGTTTCGCGGCCCTTTGAGCCCGGGGCTTGGTAAACTCTGAATTCCATTTACCACTTGAACAGTGGCTTCGGTGGTGTGGGTCCCGTGATGTGCTGGCGGCCAAGGTCGCCGTCGTCCCCTGCATTGACGTCCGTTACTGGGAAGACACCCGGTGGTACATACCCGGCAGATGTTGGTGCCCGAAACATAGGTCCGGATATGATATCGTAGGTATATCGAAAGAAGTTGATGACTCGGTGTTGTTCAGTTGAGGACTGTGGAAGACGTCCTGATCCGTAAATTGGATTTATATCCTTGTAAAGTCGTATTCCTATATGCCCGGTCAACGAGATTGAAACCCGTCGTCTGGATGGTATACCCGGTGCAATAATATTGGAATATCGAGTTTCGAATAAATTGGCCATGAAGCCGCGTGCCGTGAATTCCGTGTGTGTGGAGGAGCGCATGTGATACCGGAACAAGCAGAAACCGGTTTGAGAATTTAGGGGATTTCGAAATAGACAATGCTGAAAAGAATGTTTCCCTCGCGGAAGTATATTAGCAACCGCATGGTTTAGGGTACTACATTGCTTATTGTATGATCACAATGGCAACCCGACGAAGAAGTGGATTTCGACAATCAACAAGATGTTTATTAGCCCACTGACAGTGGTGATACGTAAAGGACGATCACTACATCTGTAATGCTCCGAAACAAGAGAAAGCTTAACATACACCCATTCAGCAGTGAGCTGAAATGATGTTGAATATCATACCTTCTAGTATACGTAGAGCTACACCCACGACATAGCCGCAGTCAGAATGTTTTCTTGTGAACATACTTCGCGTCCCACTTAATGAAAACATTCGAGCCCGTGCTTTTTACCAGAGCGTCTTCTAGGAACTTGAAAGGTTGTCGATCTTCGACGTGGAGGAGTCGAACATTTGGAACAAGTATTTTGTGAATCTGTATCATCTGCTCTCCTTGTCGACACAAATGTCCCATTTTCGTTGCTTTCGCCTTCCATGAGCCCCCGGTTCGGCCTTCTGCTACAGCGTCGTCCCCCATCTGGGGGTGCGATATGTAGCAGACCTTGTTAACTGCAATTGCGTCGGCTCCTGCTCTTGGTGGGAACCTCAAGGCGTTCCGTGCATGCGGCTCTCCTGGTTGCGTGTCTGGAGAGATGAGACAATTCCTCCCTCTCGTTGCCATCACCTGAGGGGAGACGGGATTGCCGTGTGGGTCTTGGAGTGCTGGAGGAGGACCTCGAGGTTGTCCGGTACCGACGTTTGCACGGGAATCTGATGTCGCGACGGCAAGATGCAAGTCCGGCGCTCCACGCTCGGGTTGTCCAACACTCTCATTCACTGACCCATTCGCGATGGAATGGTCAGATACGTCTGTGGATATGGCAACCATATCCGGTCCTGAGACTTTACGTGGACGCAGGTTGTTTCTTGTGTTCGGTGTTAATAAAACAGTGTCAGAGCTCATCCAAGAAGGTTGGTTTGAGGCTGTGGGCAATGCAGGTATTGCAAGATCATTCGGCATGGTGGCATCTCCATTGGGAATAGATACGTTAGGTACCTGATCTGAACGAGGAGGAACCTCCTTCTCTACTTCGCCGGTAGTGAGATGAACTGGTCCCGTGCTTGAGTTCACCAAGCGGAGAAGTATTTCTTTAAAATCCCTTTGTGTATGGAGTACCTCTTCAACCATTGCAAAGTTCTGGGACAACTGCGATGACAGATCTCCCACGCGGGTTTCGAGTTGCGTAATTCGAGTGAGGTCGCCGATCCGGGTTCGGTGCTGGTCTCCGCTCGATGGAACTCTACTAACTTGCTGCCTCGTGTAGTCAGGAGTGTTCTGCCGCTGCCACAACGCAATGCTCGTTAGCTGCTTCACATTAAGAGACGCTGGGAATGAAAATATCATCTACTTGACAACCAGAAAATAATAGACAAGAATTCAATGATACGTGTGCAATTCTACTGACAGAGGCCGAAGTGAATAAGGGTTTAGAGTACAGCGATTCCAATACCGCAGCCTCGGCTTTAACCATTCCACCAGTTAGTATCACAATAACGCGTAATTGCTAACATCAAACCAGATGTGGTCAAAGCTCAAGTAGTTCAGAGCAATAAGCCGGCAGAGGACCGACTACATATGATATGCCGAGGAGTAGCTCAGTACCCAATGTAGGGTATTCTATCGCACAACATACTTCAAACACATATACTCCAGTCATGCCATAGTTTTTAAATTCCGTAAGCAGGCCTTGGTGTCACGGATCAAGGCATCCATACGTCTCCCTTATCTATATACCTAGAATGAGGTGTAGTTATACAGTAACAGCTGAACGACATGTACAGGCTAAGGAATGAAGGTAACGACGGGGGAAGTCCGTCGAGTATGCTTCGGAAACCAAATATCGTACGTGGACAGCCCGAAGAGGATGACTTCTTCTCTGATATCAGAGTTTGTAACATCAATATCAGCATATGACGACTCGATAACGATCATAGAAAATTCAAGCAAAGGGAAGGACTGTTTGGAGTATGTTCGGTTGCAGAAGCGGATATACGGTGGCCGTGGACACTGTTTTGACAACTTTCAGAAATCCACCTAAATGAGGCTTAGTTAGTGCACAAAAATAGTAATGGATGATCAGAAGGAGTCCGGAATTAGTTCGGCTTTATTTCGTTCCTTCACTGATTTTTAAAACTTCCGGCATATGATTCAAGGAATTCATTTAACTTATCCTCCATCGATATTTTCTACAGGGGAGAGAAACGAAAGTTCTTGTAGCAGTAGAGATTCACCTAAATGGGAGTGACGGGTTGAGCAGGGCATTCTGTACATTCAGTACAGAAAAGAGGAAAACGTACCAGAGTGCATTTTGGTGTGCTCGGTGGGCAGTCATCAGCATCTTGTGCGGATCCTCTCGTGGATGCCTCTCGCGCGCTACTCGATGTCGGCAAAAAGCTATCACCCATCCCGGTGCTTCCGGATGGAAGAGAGGACGCGCTTCGTATAGTTCCTGTCTGGAATTACGCATAAAATTTTACATGATGCACCTCATACCCACATATATCAATGAATATTTATTATGAAACATGCATACGACAGGACTAATTGAATGCTGGCTACGATAAATAAGATTATGAGAAATGGACATCATACCTGATGTTGCGGGGGACTTGTGGAGGTTGGAATTTCGCTGCCCAGGCTATTCGACTTCTGCGGTCCAAGTGCCCTTCGCGCTGCCATACTCTCGCTTTCTTGCCTACCTGCAACGGACATCCAGTATTTGCGCAGTGTGCCAAAAGCCTCATCCGGGCACTTGTCGTGCTGTGCACCTGAATGTGCAAAAAAGAACTCTTTCCATTCCAGCCTATCGTTTTTAATAGCTCCCTTCAAATACTTAGAGAGGTATGTAGCACACAAAGGATAATCATAGCTGAAAATTTCATCTAGAGCAACATATATCTTGTCAACTGCCTTCCACCATGCTCCCTTTCTCCCAGTGTAGCTTCTAACGGACCAATCCATGCTTTGTCTTGCAATGAGTCGCACTTGCCTATGCCATGCACTTCTCAATCCGATGGGCTTACCTGTGGTGGTGGTGGGCACATGGATCACAGGGGACCTCCGCTCGGCGTGAGCACTTGCCATTTCACTGAGGTATGGTTTTGTGTAATCCCTTTGTAATCTCCTTCGCTTTGCTTGTTCCTCGTGTGTTGTTCGCCACGTCTCCTGCATGGACAGTGATCTCGAATCCATCTGCGTCACCCGGATTTGGCCAGAGCCGTGTACAACCGGGAGCTCACAGAAGCCAGGTCTGTGCACTCGGTTGGTTCCGGGGGTGGTTAAGCCCCTTCTAACATCCCGCAAGTCTGCTGGTCTGACATGTGGGCGATTATCCACAGGACGTGAGCCCTCTTCGGGTAGGTACGTTCGAGAAGTACCAGCTCTGCCATGGTTCACGATGTCTGCATGATAGGGTGCGGAGTCCGTGGGAGCGAAATCATCCGGGTGAACGTCGTTTGAGAAGTCATCTTCGAAGTCGCGTCCTCCATACAAGTCGGCGGCGGCCTACGTAGGGAAGTGGCCAGCTGATGTTAGCTCAACCGCGTTTACAACCTAACCTAGGATAAGTTTCAGGCATAAACGCACGTGGAAGTGAAGTTGAATCATTCAGTAATTCAACATGAAAAACATAGAAACTCTTCAACTAGTCCTCCATGACCCCCAACAATGCCGATGGGCCGGTAGTCCATGAACAAGAAAGCAATTCCTCACCTAAAAATATGTGGAAAACAAAATGACTCCATGGAGGAAATGTGTAGTACATACCTGAGAGTCTGTGTACTGATCGTTTAGACCCGGGCCGATGTCACTGTCAACGAGAGTCCTGGCAGGGAAAATACCCGATCTGCTGGAGAATTGGGAGTCCATGCTTCCACGTCGAGAAGAGTGCGAACGTGACGGCGAGTGGTACACAAGGCTGGACGGCGGTGAATTGGAGTCCGCTGAGTCTGAGAAAGAATTAGAGGTGTCTGATGACGTACTAGATGCCACAGGGAAAACGAAAGATCCCCTCGTGTAGGCAGAGAGATCCATTAGGGTTGCAAAATCTACAACTTGGGATTATGTGCAATAACGGGAAAAGTAGAATAAAATCGATCTGGGTATGCAAAACCTTGCATGAGTGTGGGCGGAATTAGGGTAACTCGAGCTGGGAACATCGAACACCTCTTCTCTGGAAGGGCACCGTTCAAAGAGCCAACCAGGTATGGACCACTCAGGTTACCGCAGTCATGGATGCCCTCCAAGTTGTAGTCGCTTAAATCAAAAAATGTCAGTGTTAGGTTCGTCGTTACGTGGGATTCCGCAGGATTAGAAATAGAATTCTGGGAATCCAGAAGGATATTGCATTCATGAGTCCGAATATAGAGTTGTCTTAATTATGCCGCCGTAGTCGTGGATACCGAATGGGAAGTACAAGTGTGGAATGTCAATAGTAATTAATCGCTGACCAGGCATGGCATGAGCTACGCTGGGCAAGAAAATGGACACGGCCTTGCACATGGTGCCTCTCTGGCGGCGCAGATTAAACCATGTGAAAAGAATGACACGTTTGTCGACACTGTGAAGTCGACGTTAAAGACCTCTGCATGTAACCGATAAATTTAACGCTCATGCGACTGCAAGAGTCAGATGTTATCCATTGAGATGCAGTGCACTGGGTACCAGGTCGACATAGCCATTTGCAGATCAATGAATTGGGAAACCCCTTCCGCGGACGTGTAAGTGAAAAATGAGCAAATTCGAGATGTAGGTGGAAGAACGTAGTGTCCAAACGGTGAGCAATCACTTAGAAGACCAATGATTTATCGACTTCCTGCTGCATTACTTCGCAGGGCTACTATACTAGGTCAGAGGAATTGAGTGTGACGGAGCCTCCAGTGTTACTCTGGGAAGGGGACACCATTGCACAGAAGAAAACCACGGAGAAGTCCTTCACTTGAACACAGGCACATCACATTGCCTATGACAGAAGGACAACATACGAAGTAGAATTTTGGAAACTAATGTACATTAGGGACGAGTGCAACGACAACAATCCAACGGTGTTGCGACAAAGCACACAGAAACTGCCACTCCATGAAATCCTAGTGATTAATTTATAATGCCGATCAACTTCTGTGAAGATTCACATGATCAATACAAGTCTGCAGTTTAGGACAAATAAGTTCACCTTCGACAGCAGCGATATACAGCCTCCGCTGCGTTCAACCAGAGTCTCAAATGGGATGTTCAGTTGAACATGTAGAATAGGAAGCTATTAGATATACCTCCATCGAGGTACGCAATGCCTAAGCGAATGAGAGACCAAAAGTAAATACAGAAATATACAAGAAGATGGTGATCACACTGCCTAAGGTAATTGTAGCCAGGCTACTGAAAATGTATTTCCATATATCAGACTACTTACTGTCGCGACGACATGGAACTGCAGAGAAATGCAAATGCAACTAAAAGGCTGATACAAAAAAACAGAGAAAAAACATTCCATGCGGAAATTTAATGAAAGTACAGCTAGTAATCTATAGAGGAATACAACGGTATGGTGGATCCATCACAACCCAGAATCCGTCCCATCCCGTGGTCGTGAACAAGGGGTAACAGGAGAATACATGTGGTCTGAGAAATCATATCCCTCTTGAACTGGAAATGCCGAATCCGATACATCTCCCGGGATAAATGTGACATCGTCCACCTTTTTGGCCAATTTGCGCGCAGCAGTCCTCGCCGTGCTTACTTCCAACGCAGACTCCTTCGTGACAACCACCTCAAGTTCCTTCACATGTTCTTCCTGCATATCGGAAGCAAAAAGTCCATCCGCCGCCTTCGGAGAAGTGCTGGACATAACTTCTACATTAGTAGACATGCGACTGGTTTCGCTGAATATGGAGGCCCCGGGACATGACTGAACCTCGGACTCGGGAGAAGCACTTGTGGAATCATCGAGTACAATTGGAGTCACCGGAGACCTCCCGCAATGACATGGAGGATCATGCCGGCTTTCGATGTACTGTGCGAACGTAAAATTCGCTGCAGTGCCCAATCTCTCAATCTCCCTCCGACATTCCACGGTTACTGTGAATACATCAGAATCCTCCAAAACCTCACTGAGGTGAGGTAGGTCGGGAAGCCAATGCTTGTACTCCCCATTATTTCGGCGGCCACGACGGTGAAATACCTGCCCTATCCAGGCGAGCAGATCGCCCTTCTCCGAATCCATGACACACTTACAGAGGACGAAAACGTAATTTAATCGAGAAGAAACTGATGGACTCCGTGGATACCACGAGGAAGTCCCTTACGACTATGCGAATTAGGGTCGCGTTACTGACATAGTTAAGTGACCCCAACAGAAGAAGCTGTCTCATCCGCATTAAAGGGGGAATTACGTGTGAAGACATCATCTTGCACAGAACAACTCAATCGTGGTTCACATGACGGTAACAAAGTACATTATAATTAACTCGAAACAACTTGTATGCGAAATGGACAAGACTGCCAGCAACTGTGAGAAACCTACACATTAATTGAGAAGTACAGGGTGAATCTCCGGGGGCCGCGGATCCTTGGTGAAATACAGATCGGACTTGGCTGAATTTACGTTTCATTTCGCCTTCATGAAAACAAGAGGACACTTATCGCTATTCAGTTTATCCATATCTTGAGAACCTAATTTCTAATCCTTTTCTACATAACTGCTTGGCTCCAGGGATGAAGTTAGTACATAAGCAAAATTACCTAGGCGAAACAATGGACGAAATTGAAAATTCTCCGACTCAGTATGCAACGTCTTACGGTTTTACCCTAAAACAGGGTTGTTACTTAGAGGAATAGGACTTCATGAATGTCGACAAAAACGACTCTCGCTATCACACGACGTCCTCAATTAGAGAACACTATCTTCAGGGACACTGACCACATACAATACCCACTTCGTATAACGGAACAGTGGGTAGGCTCTCGAAAACTCACCTGCCGAAGGCGACAACAACAATGTGTAGGGTGCACAACGTCTTCAGTTCTGTGCAGTTGGCCTGAGTGATGCCCCAAAATACCACCTGAAGCCGGATCACAGAACATCGCAACGCAATGTTCTACTCCTATGTGTCTGAAATTGCCGCCGGTGTCCATACCCGGTTTCACGACGCATCCGTGAAAATCACTCGTCCGCACAAAAGCAGAAATGATGTCACTAACTGAAGTACAGCAACGACGGTACAGTCGGACGTAAGAGAACCCCATCTCACAGGACAAAGATTGCGTCCGAAGAGTAATTTCCCACGCAGATTGTAATAATCCAACTCTGCAATTGTATCCACAACAGTGTGTATTTCAAACAGAAAAAAACTACCGGTACTCTAAACCGAAGTGATACAGACAATCGTATTTTAGAAGATCGTGATAGTGTATATACTGGCTAGCCCACGACGAAGCTAAAGATTGTGGAAAAAATGTTTAGAAGACTATGCTCGCAGGTACATCTCCGCTTCTTGTAGAGTTCGGAATCCTCTGAATTCGGCACCACTGTATCCCTTCACTGCTTTCTCACATTCTGACCATGATGTGTAGATACCCGGTGTAAATCCCTTACGCACTGCATACCACTTCCTTCTCCTCTCAGTGCATACAGCGTCTGCTTCTCTACTCATATGAGATATGCCGGAGTCGTCAAGGCGCAAAAGACCAGGTTCCCTCTGCGTCTCGCCTGAATGTTGGAGAGTAGTGGCCCCAACTACTTCTCGTGCACCACCGATTTTGAGTTCGAGAAAAGAAAGAACTGCTTTCAGGACATGATGGAGAAAAGCTACAAAGGCCCAGATCGACAGCAGCAATATCTTTACCTGCTCCACAATACAGTAGTGAGTATATAAGCCAAAGAGGTTTGCAAAACAATTGCGACAGTGGGGAAAAATCGCACCGGAGTGAGCTCGCGTTGAATCGCCTCCGCATCCATGGTGTATGCTTCACGGTAGTCTCCAAACGTTGTGCTCCGAGGAAGGGGTGCTCTTCGAGGTTGTGCTACCTACTTCATTCGGAGGTGTAACTTCACATTGGATATTTCCTGCTCAGTATGAAACTCTGATCCGGTCTCACAGCCGTCCTCTACATCATTCCTGTGCTTGGATGATTAAAATTTTCCGTTAGCACAACCGAGAACGCGTTGGGAAGAAGAATGTCGGGACTCCAGAATTAGATTATCTATGCTGATACACGCCGAATCTCTTGAACATCACTAACTTCGACGTGCCTTTCCTGAAGGGTCAATCCATTGATTTCCCTGACATCTTACTATAGTTGTCTGGCCCCTGCATGTTGGTCCCTTCGTTCAGCCGCCACTGCTTCGCGAAGAAATTAATTGTGGCCTGGAAAACGCTTTTCAGACTGTATATATAAAATTATGGTCCGCTCTCCTCTTCATGTCCTCAGGTATTAGGGAGTCAGGTACTCATCTCCCTCTCCTTACTCTCCAGACATTGTGTAGATAACGGCGGCAGTTAGGCATCCCAAGCTGTAGGAATCCGTTCCCTCTATCACGTCATTTTAGCGAGGGCTTTCACGTCCAGGTATATTATATATGGATATGGATTCCTCTCGGTGTCACCCGAAAGTTTCGACTGTGAAGGTCGACGACCGCTGCACTTTAAGTGCGGAAGAGACTGCAGATTTGGAGTTATATTTCCCGCAGTTCGCCGAGGGATTTGAAGAGAAGGTGGCTCGTGAACGGAAGAGGGGAAGGTTGAATGGCGGATATGGAGTCTTTGCACATAACATATCGAAGTGCACACATTCGATCGTGAGTGAGTCTACAGATCCCGGTTTGGAGTGTCGTCTCACTGTGTCCCGCATTGACAACATCATTCAGCTCTGCGAGGACTACAGCTGCGCGTCAGAGTTTGTAGACGAATTGTTTCGGATCCTTACCAACTCAAGTGAAGAAAACGGCGGTGAGATAATGCCCACCACGAACCACGGGAAGGCATCGTCCAGAAGCGATGCGAACGAATCAAATTTAGGGTGCCGTATCAAATAGGCAGAGGAGAGGTTGACTGAGTACGTGTAGATGCTCACACGTATCATGTTCATTGGTGTGTCACTTTGTCGAATGCCAACAGGTCCACCCAAATACTGATGTAAAACAAAAACTTGTCAACTTTAATAAATACATTGTATTCTATGACTGCGATTGTTTTATCAAAGGTGATTGTCAGATGACCTTGCCGTCGTGATTAAATACATTTGTCTTCTTGTGTCTATTTTTGTATATTGACGGAAAAGTCGTGCAAATTCGGTTGGAAAATGTGCCAGGCATATCGGCCCCTTGTACAAACTGTTGGCATGGTCTTCCAATTTATAACTTTGTGCTTAACCGAAACACATACCTCTAACACTTCAGAAGATTAGCAGCACTCAGTGACCTCTTCATAGCTACCGCTTACATTCGTAATGGAACCGATAAAGCTTGTTAGCGGTGCTAGGAAGAAGAGGCCACCGATAAGAGACATGCGTTTGCAAGGGGAGTCGTCCGACGTGGAGGCTACTACCGGAGAGGAGGAAATGCCTGCACTTGAAGCTGATGACGAGGACGATATGCCTGCACTTGAAGCTGACGACGGGGAGGAGATGTATTCAGTTGAAGATGTCTTTCAGTTTGGTCCCGAGTTCTTTGGGGCCGCTTACCCTTACCATGTCCAGGTTGCGGAAGTTCATGCGTCGGTGCTAACGACGTTGCTGCTATTGCGAGTTGGACAGATGCATGGGTTTCCATTTGCAGAAAATGAGATGCTGTGGGACAAGCTGTTTGGACACCTCTTCAATAACTACATGGAGTTCTAGCTTTAGTCGTCGGACAGAGTATTTATGATACAGTAGACTTCCTATTTGACAGCAGATCTTCACGCGAATGATTTAGTTCTACAGTTAAGTAGGCAGGTTCAAGTGCCTAATCCGTACATGGGTGATGGTGCCTTGTCCATACAATTAGTGACGTCCCCAGACCTATTTACATTAATGTTGTACCCCTTCCATTGCGAAGTTTGAATAAACGGATACGTTACGTCCATCATATCTCCGCAGCGTGGCTTCCATCATTTCCTTTTTTTGAGCTCACTGGGTGTGGGGCCTCACACGCAGAAGGCGACCTTCACACTCCTGGAAACAGAACGACTTAGTCCTGGGGGATTCCGTGGCGTTATGCAGACAGGTTCTAAGTAGACGCAGGGTTTTCTGCGCACTCGTACGCAGTGACAAGTTGTAGAATGCTCTTCCAGACAGAGGTATTTGTAGGTTTGAAATTGACTACTTTCTGTATAGACCTGTGATCCTTTCAAAGGTTCATTTCTGTGTATATATCGTCGTCTGCAGCTGAGTAGTCAGCAGCCCACCCTCGCAGAAGGGGAACGGGCGTCACTGTCTTGAGCGACTCCATGGACAGGGACGGACGCTTACCGATAAATAGTGAGACAAGAGTGCGTGAGAGAGACAAGAAATTGGAGACCCGAGAAAAAGCCATAGCTGATCGTCGTGGGCGGACTCACCGACGCTGCCCCTGCAACATTTGCCTGGGGGAGAATCATTCGCGGCGCACACACGCCACAATAAGGATCCACCTCTGTACATACGGCCGACACCCGTACCACCGCGGTAGCACGAAGGTATTGCAGCTTATCCCGAATTCTGTTGATTTCTCGTGGATTATTAGCATTCTCCTCCATGTCCACTAGCGGAGACTTAGGCATTGACAACGGACACGAGGTGTACGTAGGCTACGCAGTAAGGTGCATAGCGGGACACAAGTTGTATGTAGGTTTATGGGTTGGGGTTCCAGTATGGCCAACTTGTTCTGAGTTCGATAGCTATTATGGTTGACATATTATTTGGTACCGCAGGGATGGCCGTCTGATGATTCAGACATAGAGTGGGACTCGTCCATCAGAGCCGGGTTTGGAAGTAATAGATCAGGTTTTTTGGGAATGTTTCAAGCACCCGTCGACCAGGACTTGCCCATGGCCGGCATGGTGCAACACGCATTCCACACTTACGACGGACTCGGGGGTCAAATTGGGGCCATGTCTGACTCCGAAGATGGTTCGAGTTCATCGGATGACGCCTACGACGTCCAGGATGACCCAGTAGACATTGCAGACAATACGCAGCCTGCGCCACCGGCGGACCCTCCGGATGCCCAATTTCTCAATGACGATTAAGAACATGCCGACGAGGATCGTGCAGACTTCGGACAGGAGAATGCTTATGAGGAGCTACGGATAGACGATGACCTCCAAGCAATGGAAGCCGCGTTCATAGCCGAGAGGGAACTCCTCGAAGACAGTGCTCGAACGCCCCTATACGCAGGAGCGAAACTCACTCAGTTGAGCAGTACCCTTCTCCTTCTCAATTGCTTACGGACGCACGGGGCCTCCAATGCTCTGGTAAGTGAGATGTTTCAATTGCTTGCGAACAGCATATTACCGACTGTTAACTCACTCCCGAAATCAGAGTACTCGGCATCTAAGATTCTCAAGCAATTGGGATTGGCTTATAATACCATCCATGCCTGCCCTGGTCCAAAGACTTGCATGTTGTTTTGGGGCCCTGAGGATTCATTGTTAGAGAAATGCAGAGTGTGTGGAGCAGATAGGTACAGGAAATTAGGCAAGTCCAAGGTACCGGCCAAGGTTCTGAGGCACTTCCCCCTTATACCGAGGCTTGAACGCATGTTCAGTACTCCTGTCCAGGCATACTTCATGACAGCTCATGCTCGTCTCGCCAGTACAGACGACGGTATGCGAGGGGCATACGACTCCCATCAATGGAAGTTCATTGATTGGCGTTGGTGGGACGAATTTGGAAAAGAGGCTCGAAATCTGAGGCTTGGTCTTGCAACAGATGGAGTGAATCCCTTCTCCATCAAACGTTCAACGCACAGCACATGGCCTGTCCTTCTAATGAATTATAATTTGCCCCCGTGGATGGTGACAAAGAAGCATTTTATAATGCTTAGTTTGATTATTCCTGGTAAGAGAAGTGTCACTGGAGATAACTTTGACGTATATATGCAACCATTGGTCCAGGAACTTCAAATCCTATGGTCACGTGGGATCCAAGTCGATGATGCTTCCAGGTATGGTGGATCTCCCTCGTTCAATTTGAAAGCCATACTCATGTGGACTTGCCATGACTTTCCGGCTTATGGCGTTGTAGCCGGATGTGTGACGAAAGGCTACAAAGGCTGTCCCATTTGTGGCAAGAACACTGTATCTCGGAGATCATCTGCTCTCAAGAAGTCGGTGTACGACAATCAACATCGACGTTGGTTGCCTCAGGGGCACCCGTGGAGGAACAACCGAACCGACTTCAACGGTGAGGAGGAGCTTCGGGGTCCACCTGAGCCCATCACGGTAGAAGAAACATTAAGGTGGGGTCGACTTCGTGAAGCTTTTGTTCTTCGAGGAGGAACCCCGAAAGCAGAGGACCCAGCCAAGGAATATGGTGTCAAACGTGTTTCCTCTCTTTTCTCCCTTCCCTACTGGGAGGTGAGCACTTCTACCCATTCTCCGAGTCAAATCTGAAACTGCACTTCATTTACATTCGGGTTGTTTTGGTCCTGCATACCGTGATGTTGATTAGTGGGCTGTTTAATTTATTTCCAGGAATTACCGATACGCAACACACTTGATGTGATGCATATTGAGAGGAATTTATCCGACAACATATTGAGACATTTGTTTGGAGATAAGGATACAGCAGCTCTCCGTCGGGACATGGAAGAAGCTAGGAGAATGCATCACCTGCACCTTGTTCAGACTGAAACTGGGGATTACATCAAACCACGGGCCCCCTACGTGTTCAGTAGCTCTGAAAGGGAGAAATTTATTTCACTTGTGGCTTCGACAAAGGTCCCTTCTGGGTACAGCTCTACACTGATTAAGCACGTAGGTGAATTGCGTCTATCTGGCTTGAAGAGTCACGATCATCATATTCTATTGCAGCAGATCCTGCCTGCAGCTGTGCGGCACTCTCTTACAAAGGGAGTTCGGGAAACCATTATCCGTTTGGGTAAGCTGTTCAAAAGAATCTGTGCCAAAGTTATTTACAGGTCTGAACTGCCTTCCTTGTATACAGAGAGTGCGGAGACACTATGCATGCTCGAGATGTTTTTCCCCCCCGGGTTTTTCGATGTGATGCCTCATCTTGTAGTACATTTAGTAAGGGAGATTGAGATTTGCGGACCAGTCCATTCTAGGTGGTGTTACTTCGTAGAAAGGTACTTGGGACAACTCACAAAGTATGTACGTGATAAGTCGAAGCCCGAGGCAGGCATGGCCTCGGGCTACATGGTGGACGAGAGCCTCGGATTCTGTACAGAATATTTCGCACTATTCAAACACACCAGACGGCGTGTCTGGGACCCGGAAGAGGAGTTACGAGATGCTGGTGAACTTCTACTTGGTAAACCCAAGGAACGGCGATTTTCAGCATCTGACTTGGCAAACGTCCACGACTACATCATTAAACACTCTGTGTTCACCGCAGAACTTCTTGAGTAAGTTCTCTCCTTACTCTTGCAATTTGTTAATTATGTAATGCATCCCTATAGCAAGGTTTGCTCTCTGGAAATCATGGATTCGATCTACATAGGCTCGTCTAGTCCCGTTCATACTGCCTTCACTGTAACGAGCTCGGACGACTGCTTCTTTGTAAACCTGTTTGTGCCGATCCAATAGTATACCCCAATGTGCTACATGAAAAAGGGCTGTGCGAACAGGTACACGGTATTTCAGAGTTTGGACAGCATAGAGTAGGGCACTGAACCGACGTCAGTCTCTTTTAAGTGCATCCAGTTTTCTAGTCCCAATGCAGCGCACAGCGAATGAGAATGAGAGTCAGAGGTTCGAATCTATCGTCTGTAATTCCTACCGTTTAGTATACATGCACCAAGTACACAGTCATAACCGCGTCCAATTTTACTTGCTGTACCAATTCAAGACCTCTAAGATAATGAATCGTATTTTCAGTCTTCCGTCTAGGATAAATCGGCAGTTGGATTAACTTGTTTTTTTAATCTAAGACTATTCTGTTCGAACCAAAGTATAATGTATTCAGCGTAGTTGTAATGCTTTATAGTGTGCGTTGATTATCGCTATAGGACATAATGGACATTGATCACATAACAATCTCACACAAAGTGAAAGAGTCATTCAGTACTATTGTTCTATTTACGTGGTAACCCCAATGTCTTTCAGGAAATGTTGCGTGTTCCTCTTTTCGTTGCACACCGAGGCTTTATATTTTAATTTCCTGAATCAACGCGCTCCTCTGTTTGTTAGTTTTCGACAAGTATGAGACGGTCCCCCAGGATGTTGTATCCTTCAATTCCATGGTAGTGGATCGCCCGTGTTCAGGATTGAAGATAGAATGTGAGATGGTTGGTCCGTTTGCGTTGTTATCGGGGGAGTTCCTTACTATCGAGGGATTTAGGACCGAACGTAAGGAATTTGGTTTGATTTCCTTACTGTTGAGGAATTTGTAATCGCAGCCTGTGTTTGGATTGCTCTCCCCCCCTTGATTTTAATTCATACTGGTACAGAAAGAACTGTATCAACATGTAGACCTTAGAGTGTGTACTCGACATCTACACTAGTTTTTAGTATCAGCGGTAAGTAATGAATACCTGCTACTTCACTGAATCATGAGCCTATATACCCCCTACATACTAGATGGTCAGTTCTCCGGTTTAGCAATGCGTTATTAGTCCACGCTTCTCCATTTGATACCCGCTTTTTTTTCCCTTATGGCCACGGTGAGAGAAATCGTGCAAAAAAAATAGATGTACAAATAGTCCATATTCTGTACGATCCGCAGAGCCTACGTTCTTCATTTGCCTTTGTTGTCAGCTCTAAACTCCCTCATCGTTTGTCACACCAACAGTAGGGAACTTAATGTCCCTGATAGCCTAACCTTTCTACTGTCCATACGATATATAAGTTATGAAACGAAATCACCTTAAGGTTGTCAAGAATACGTTAGCGCTGTGTTAGTCTTCTGAGGATAGTTCAAGATGAGTATCAAAACGATGTACAAAATAGCCCCAGGAATACCGAACATTGCAAGCCCTGTCCATGTTGTGCTGGATTCCACAATTTGGTTTATCTCTTGTAATGTCCGGTGAGTACCCGATTGTCCAGTCATCTCAAGTAGAGCTCAAAGATTAACACACTCTATACTCTTAGACAACATAACTATCCTCAAAGTAACTGACTCATATTCATTTCCTGTGACTCTTCTTAATCCTGAATTCTGTTCGACTCCTGCAGTGTCTGGGAAACCGAAAGTCAGGAATTCCAAGTTAGCCGTGAGAACTTCCGGAGACATTCTCGCGGACCACGAAACCGACCTACTCAGTACATATATCCGGAGCACCTGGTAGGACCTTTCCCTTCATTCGCTTCCTGGTTAAATAGCCGTGTGAGATCGCTCCGACAGGAACAATTTCCTCTGTCTGACGAATTAATTGAGCTGCATTGCCCTCCCAGCGACGTTGCTCTATCTTTTAAAGGTATGTGGGCACACGGATGTCATTATCGGTGTCAAAGAAGGGGCACCGACCCATACGTATCGTTCGACTGCGGAATCGCAGCTATCACACCAGATTCGAGTACATTGGATGTCGGCATCTTGCAAGACATATTGTTAGTTACCTACGGTAAGCTAAGCTGCGTAGTCATGCGCGGTGACTGGATTAAAAGTACAGACCAAGGGAGAGCAGCCGTGAAGAAGGACAGGATGGGATTTTGGTCGGTTTTATACGATGCGAGATCTGCTGGTGGACGTCATAATCCTTTTGTATTCCCAGCTACAGTATCCCAAGTTTATTTCATGAACGACGATGGGAATCCGGGATGGAAGGTGGTACTCCATCATGAACCCCGGTCACGACGTGTCACTGAGGATAGAGATTTCCAGGACATAGACACTGCTGGGGAGCGGCATCCTCTACCATGTGGGATTGGACAATCAACGGATGCCTCAACGTCGGAACCCCATAACCACGATTTGGAAGGAGAAATGTTACAAGCGAGAGAAGTACCTCCAATTCGCAGTGATACCTTACCAGAAGAAGATGATGCGATGTTGGATGATGCAGACTACGACGATGACATGGATATGCAGTACGTGGATTAAGTAATAGCGCCACAGATACAGAAACGCAGGGATTACTGTATTCAATGTAAGCATTCAATGACTAAATAATCCTACTGGTACGTTTATGCAATGTTGTCTATACGAGAGGAATTAATTTCAACTTCGTCATAAGATAGAAGCCTCCCCCAAACGTGATACCGTGTCAGTCTGTACTGTCTGATCCTTCCCTGTGGATACCCGAGATTGTGTGCAGTTTGTTCTTTGAATTGTTCATAGTACGCATCAATGCTGGTTACTAGGGCCTCTCACTGCTCGTATAAGTACATTCATCTGAGATTCGCGAACGCATTCTAAGTGAAGAATGCATTCTAAGTGGTCTTGCAACAGATTGTTGCATCTAATGTCACATGAAATGTGACGATGATATTGAAATTACACAAGGAAATTTCATGGGGGGAATTACTGATCATAATAACAGATTGTTTGAAGACGGTCAAGTTTGATGAATCTTTTTATAAAATAGATCTGGAACCGTTTTTTGGCTTCTGAACCTTCACATTGAATATCCTGCCAGCACACTGAAGGTATGATATCGTTTACCTCCTGCTGCGTAAAGTATTTTCCATGCTTTGTCAACAGCACGTTTCGTTCGTTCACTTACGTTTGCTACAGGTCGGACTTGGTTTCCATAGTACTGATTGTTGCTGTCGTCGTTCATTTCCGTAACTACTATAGTTTGGCATCTGTTTTCGTTCAAATCATCATGAAGATTTGGTACATCACTTCTTCTTTGTTGGATTAACAAGCTCGTGGAATTATTTGTCCTCTTCCATGTTGTTTCTAGGTCAAGCATTGGCGAAAGGATGCTCTGTCACAATCAGGGGAGGATGGTGCACTTGCAGCTGAACCTTCATTACAGCAGCTTATCAGCAGATACCGCTTCATGGACCTCTGGCCATGTTCATCCTCCGATCTTGATCACAGGTCTCGTCAGCAGGTATAGTAGAGGATTCTCGAAGTAAATAGCAGAAATGCTTGTACAATACTTCTCTGACAGTGTGATTGCTGGATGAGAATTTTTCTGATTTCTCGCTTAGTGGTACAATTTTTTTGTTCATCACCGGAAGGTGCCATTACTGTTTTCAGGTGTGTACTTGATTGAGGATTCTACGTAAATGACATTACGTAGGGGCTTCATAAAAGACTTGATTTGTTCATCTTCTGGCAGATGCCTGTTCCTAGGTTGAGTTGTGAAGTTGGAAAAGGCTAGTGGGCACGGTGCTGCAACGCCAGGAATTCGATACAATGGACATCGAGGTGAAGCTTACTCTAGACGTCTCCTCTAGCATTTTATGTTGGGAATTATGTCTGAGTTAAATTCGTAATTAATTTACTCATCTTGGACTACCTGAATTGATCTTACATGGTGCTTCTTTCGACTAATATATAATATCATTTGTTTATTTGATTCAGCTGAGAGGAATTCATCAGCAAGAGCAGGAGCAAGTAACAGTGGTTCAAATATCAATAATGTTGGACCCGACATTTCGGCTACGGTGATCTATGATCATCGGCAAGGATTTCGTATGTTGTTCGTCTGCTCACTGCCTGGCTTGTTCTAACATTCGCGATATGCATTTCTTTGATCTTAGGAATTAGAAGAGTTTGGCTCTACTTATGATGGAGTTTGGTGGTTCTCTTGCAAGAATCATCATCCAAGGGCAGGCAGTGGGATCTATGCAGCCTGTTGCAAGGATGGGTGCAGGCATGCAATTTGGTCCCCCGTTGCTCGGATTGCATCCAGGTGCACCACAGCTTATGCAAGGTGGGATTCAATTACCGTGTCCATCACTTTATTAGCACCTGGATCTGGAGCTGTTATATTCTTCGAGTAGTTCATTTTATTCAAATCTGGATAGTGGGTATCCTCTATGAGTTGGCTGTGTGTGGGAGACACATTGTTTGCGAGCAACTGTTTTTCGAACGCCACTTTGTCTTGCAACACTCGATAATTTAGGCCCACATGCATTGTGTTCGGAGCGACTAAAGAGTTAATACATTGGTGTGCACAGGCGCAATCTCCATGATGGCCAGCACAGGCATACCCATGCACCAATGCATCCACTAACTTATAACTGATATTACTGAAGTTGTAAACACGGGGAGTTCACGGCAAAGGGTATGTTACCTTGGACTTACAAACCATAAGTGTGAATTTGGTAGCAGTTGTAATAGAAGCGTCACGTCCATATCCATGATGCCTAGTGTGCTAAGCCGGCTGATGTGGAAAACAAGAGGACGTGTACTTAATAGCCACATTTATGGGAGTATTTAATGGACGTTGCAATGCTGCGTGGCTTATTGCGGTTTCATGATTAGTACTTCTTAATCCTTTCAGGTTAATAACACTCTTTCGTTCACAGTAGCCTCCAGAAGCGTAGAGTGCACCCGGTGCTCAACGTTTGGTTTTGGGTGCCCGTCTTACCCATTATTATTTCCTTTATGAAGGCCAATTAACCGCAGTCTACATTGCCCAAGTACTTATCGACGGGGTTTCTTTCTCAGTGAACAATTATCGAGCGGAGACTATTGCGTTGTTGAAACCGTTGTCCTCTCCTCCCAGCTCGCTACCGTCTCGTTAGAGGCTACTTTTCCGCCTGGCAGCATGGTTCTGGAGCGCCGAAAAGGATGGTTCCGCGACTTCTTGGTCCTCCCCAGTAATGGATTTGTCCCTGGCAGAGGACCCCGAAACATTTATCCGAAGACACTCTGCCGAGAGCGCCTCGGACCAAGCAATGCGCAGGGCCAATATGCTTGGCGTCATTACTTTGATGTTGCGTATCAGCGGTATGTGGAGGAGCTCTTTGAGCGAGTGCACCAGCGCAAGCTGAGAGTAAACGAGAACTTACCCTGGCATTTCACTCGTGGAGTACTAGCAGAATTCGACGGAGAAGCAGTCGATTGGGCGCAGTATGCAATCTCACTCAGACGACAAGGGAGTCGTGACGCACCTCCGAAGATACTGCCAAAGTACCGTAACCCCAGACGTCCAATCCCATGGGCAAACCCGAGGCCAAATCCACCTGCTCCGACATCAGACGACTCTTCCGAATCGGTAAGAGCTACAAACCACATCGCCTTTTCCCATGTCATGGCATAATTTAATTACACCCCGTTTATCCTCTGCCGCAGCACATGAGTCATTGCTGACAGTAAAGTGAATCAACAATTTTATATTCCATCTGCTATCCTGGGTTTTGGACCTTAAAGACCCCTGACTCTAATTCAACGTACATGATAGAGCTGATGTCGAAATACCCTAACTCCGTACCATTGTTGAAAACGTGGACAATATGACAGGAATGGCGTAGGGATTTCATTCCATTGAAGAAGTCGCCCCCGAATACATCACCTAGCCAGGGCAACACCCAACGACATGGACGCCACAGATCAGGGGACTTGTCACCTAGACCTACGAGAAGAGGAGCCCCAGGGAGTCCCAAAGGGAAAAGCCGGGTGTCCCCACAAAACGTCAACCCTGGCCCCCCCCCGAATCTTGCACTTGAAGGCCTGGCCCGACTGACTGATTCTATTCGGACCCTTGCTCAAGAACGTCGACAAGGGATCACCTTCGAAAGCGCCGAGTTGAAGGAGAAGCTCAGACTTGCCACAGACAAAGTGGACGTTGAACGCTCAAAACTCCAAAATCTAATCCGTGTGCACAAAACGTGGAGTGAGAAAGTGCCGTTGGCTGAGAGCGCTCACAGACGGGCTTCTGCATTGCGGATTAAGGCAGGTACTTCAGCTTCAGTCAAGCATCAGATCAATCAGGTTACAGAGAATGCAATCCATGATTCAGGAGAGGGGAGTATATGGGACGATACGGTGGGACTTGCGAGGTTGAACATGGACTTTGTGACCGATCGTGTTGGGAAACTAAGGGAGTCCATCGCTGAACAGGAGGCGGCGGTTGCTGCCAACGAGTTGACTTACTATGCCATCCGGGAGGACGTGAATACGAAGTATTCGGCTCTGAGATCCGAGATTGCCAAGATGGACGCATTGATCGACTTCCTCCAGCACCCCTCTTTCCTCGAACGGGACTGAATGAAGACATTATGTCACTGCTCGAATGAGCCGCATGCTGCGTACATTGATTGCCTTTGTAGCTTCTGTACCTTTCTCTTCGCATTGCTACTCCACTGGTTTGTACAGTTTTGTGGTATCAGAGCTCGCATTGTGAGTAGATGACAATGACCACTCCCAGGGAGAGTGAGCAACTGTTCTGAAGTCAATCGAACTTCTTTTCATATCGTGTTGTTATCAAATACCGTAGGCATAGACGATATCAGTAGCAGATGCAAGTGAAGTTGGATTTGCCGCATAAATGACGGTGTTATGGAAGTTCAATGTTACAATCAACGTTTGATAGTTATTGTATATACATTTCTTTCCTAAAGTAGCCGTGTCTGTTATTTACTGCTTCTTTGTTTAAACTGGTCTTTGAGAATGTCCAATGTGTATTAATTATGTCGTCCTCAGAACCGGACAGCAGCGGAACACAAATGGTACTAGGCGTCGAAGTATATTCGATTCCCGTTTAATGGATAATGTACACATACCCGGCATTCATACCGTGTCTAACCAGTAACCGACGTCCATACCCGGATACAGACCGGTTATCGGGTGGGGCATCAGTAATTCCTCCGCAAATTCTGTCCATTCCAGCTTTCTAACGAACGTGAGTAAGTTCTGAGTTACTGTAGCCTCACTGCCGCGGGTGCCCTTCCTCCGCGGACCCGGAACTTCCATTATTAAACCTCTGCACCCGCGGCAAAGCCAAGGCAACCTCCCGGGCCCGCCCTTTTCCCCATCCTCCAATCACGTAACCCGCACCGCTCCCTGAGATGACCAGAAAAAAAGCTGGTCATGTATCCTGGTCAGATGCCACAACGTTTCCACTAGTGTTTAGATGCTTTTGAAGGAGCTGAGAGTGAATAGAGTGTTCAGTCTTGTATCATGTTGTGAGAGCATCTCCACCCCTGCGCCCGAAGGGGGGCCGCGGAGGTTTGTTGCAGGCCCGGATAGGAAATAGACATCCACCGGGACTCTCTTCTCTAGCACTTGACTTGCGGGCTCTTGAAAAAACCTCACGGGCTCCTCAGTTTCACGTACTCCCCTTCTCTATTGTGTGTCCTAATTTTGGCGTTTTCAATATCTGCAGGAGATGTGGTTGGGTGGTCGTGTGGGCGCAACGAAGGTGGAGCATCACCATTCGACGCGGGTAGATGGTGTTATGGATTTTACCGCGGAGGGGTGGGGGTTGTTGAGAGCCACGGGAGGCTGCGAGGGCCCTCGGTAGAGGGTTTGGTGTGTCTCGCATCGGGCGCAGGGGTGGAGATGCTCTGAGGTAGTTATACCCAAATCGGCACTTGAACATAAATAGGTTGGAATGTAAGCCTCTTATACTTGTTTTGGAATACAAATCTACAATGGATTAAGGGATTCTTGTTGGTTTTCAATAACTTAAGAAGATATTGTCGACTTACATAAGTTTATGTTTGGAATAAAATTTTAACCTGCTCTTGAGGCTGTAAACAATATGCAACTTGCATCTAACCAAGAATGTTTTGAAATGTATGTGTTTTTTACATTGTTGCGTAATTGGATTTGGAAAGTAATTTGGGTACACCTACATTATCTATGTTCAAAAGTGGAATAGTACACGTTTTAGTTGGTGTGTTGGAAGAAAAAGATTATTTCAAGTGAAACATTAATCTTTCAAGGATTCTACGTATTTTATATTGTTTCAAATTTTGGATAGAAGAAAGCAAAATAGAATGTTTGCATATAGTATTAGCACTACTCATTTGTTGTAGATTTAACTTCTCAATCTACTAATAGTTTTGAAACATTAAATATGATTTTCTACACTTAAAATTGTTAATTTTAATTAAAATGATATGTGTTCTTTTTATCATTGCTATATTAACAATGGAAAAGAGATATGTATTGTAAATATCCATGAACAATCTTTATAAATATCATCATAGTGGTGAAAAATATGAACTACAACTTGATATTTTTTTTGAATATTCATACAAACTATCCGGAATTATGGAAAACAAATAAATTGTTCAAGTATTCAATGACTACGAAAATCAATAAATTATTCACTACAAGAACCACCAATTCTAAAAATTTGAATGTACATTACAAAATTTAATTTTAAAATCCAAATAATTTTGTAAGTCATAGAACCCATTAATTCAAATATTTTTGAATGCATGTTATTTTCTACGCGGTTTGTTGCCAATGGCATTGGCATAAATGTGTCAATGAATCATCTTAATTGTTATCTTCACATTGCTAAGTTCCAAGAGTTTTCTTCATCATTACTCAATAAAAATTAAAGAAAAATACTGTTACATTCCCTCCATCTCACTAAAAGACCATTGTTTGCTAATAATAGCAGATTTAAGGACACATATAATTTTAGAAACAAGTTGGACAAATTTAGAATTAAGTTGCCAAATTTAGGAACAAGTTGGCCAAATTTTGAAACCACTCTCTTATTTTGAGAGAGATTATTTTACCAAACCAAGGTCTTTTAGTGAAACGGAGGGTGTAATGTATATATTGCCAATTTCCAAAGCAATCAAAAAGGTACAAGATCAAGTTAGTTACTACAGTAATCCCAAGCACTAAATTAGCATATCGATTTTTAGTAAAATTCTGTTTAAAACGATTGAAGTGACACGTAATAATCAGCCGCATAACGAACACCTTAACAAATATGAGACCCATTCTTTCAAGACCCAATCAATTTAGCCCTCGTCATGAAGAGTAACAGTAATTTCCCACTGTTTTGACACGTGAGATAACTCCCACTGGCAGAGTCACACTAACTCCCAGCCATAGCTGAGAATCATAGACATCACTCTATCTAGAAATAACAGTGAAGTCAGTTTTTAATTCAAACAAAAGGCCTTGAAATTCATAAAGAACGTCAAGATGAATTATCAGCCTGCAATAATTCACCAAGGGAATGATTAATAATCACGCCAATTCCGAAGCACAGTGACTTTGCAACAGCCGGCCATGCTCAGCGACTAACGGACGACTATGAAAGCCGGAAACCAAAGGCACGACCACCAATCACCTGCGGATGGCAATGGTGGCCCAGATATTCAGCCATCGAAGTGACTCAACGGGTGTGCATGCGCTTCACCAATTTCCATTCCAGTACCACGGCCTTGTTCATCCTAAAAATCCATCCACGTCGATAGAACAGTTGCGCCGATGAGACTGCAGGTTGACCCGCTCCGAACACGGCAGATTGTTCGCCATAAAGTGGGCCCGTTCTGCTCAATCTGCTCGAACGCGTTCGGAACACAACCCGATGCACCAAGTTGAAAGTGAGAATACTCTAGCGCAATAGTACTGTTCAGTTTTAATGGGCTTTTTTTCCCCGTTCTGGAAAAAGATTTCGGAATTTGGAACATAGGTTATGAAACGAAGGGTAGGATGCAATTCATATTTCATTTTGTCTTGATTCCATTCGTGAGATTCGCATATGGGCCATTTTGCACATCACCTGAATAAGAGGGCGATGCATTCATTCATTGCACAGCTCCCACCACGTTGACTGCTTTACAGCTAGGGGAAAGGAAACTGGCCTGATTGATGAAGCTCCGACCTGGCCGCCGCTCCACAAACAATCAGTTCAAGTTGCCCTGACGAGGATCTGCTTGAGCAACGAGACCGTCGATGAACTTTGGAAAACAGCTCCATCGAATTAACTATTGTATTCTGTCGGTTCATCGTCCGGGAGGACTAGTACTACAGGAGCCTACCTACCTGGCGAGACAGGCTCCAGGGGGGAGGGGGCTTGTTATCAAGACCTCCGAGACAGCTCTCATTTTCTCGTGCGTGCCTAGTGGCGGACCACTGCTCCTCGACTTGGGGCACTGAGACGACGACGGAGCCAAAGCCCCTTTGGTTCGTTGTGACTAGCAGGTGAGTGAGGCTGGCGTTTTGGTTTCGGTGTCTACAGAACTGCTCGTGTTTGTGATCATCTTGGGCATGGTGAAGTTCGAAGACGTGTAGCGTCGCCGCGTTGATGAGCTGTTCATGCATAGAAGTTGATTTTGATCTTCACGGAAGCTCCCTCGGTTACCGTTCTCCTGTGCACCAAATTGTTCCACGGTTGTTGTCAGATTGGAGATGAGAAGTAGAAGGCACCGCCTTTCATGCTTGCGCGTCATTGTCCACGAACACGTAACTCCTTACGGTGTTCTTTATCGACAGCTGGCCTCTGGGCAGCAGTGACTTTGAATCCCTTCGAGGTTGTCAGTTGATGCAGGGCAAGCAGATGCAGATCTATGCTCGTTCTTGTCCAAAAGATCTCTTGGATAGTCGTATTGTAGCTTCATTCTATTTAAGGTGTCAAGGCACTTTGAAGATTGTACCTTCTCGTCGTCACGATTCCTGAACCCAAGCGAGTACTGGGTTTCTAGCTTTAAATGTGATGCGTGGACTAAATCAAACAGTTGTTGTAAATTGATTACAGAAGGTCCGGACCGGTGGATGCAGCGAATTGGAGCAGGGGTCTCTGGTAGTTCCCGACGGTGTAGGGTGAATCTGCATACGCTCTGCTCGAGACGTGGAAATTCAGATCTACAGGATTTGCATATATGTTAAGCGCTTAAGGGAAGATTTGAGATTTGGCAACCATGGCCTCGCCACGGTCTGCTGCTACTGGGGGTCTCGGCTTCCGCGGCGCAGGGAGGCACAACGTGCAAATGACAGGGCGGCCCAACACAGACAACTCGAATGTGAGCAGCGGGTCGGCCCCTCATCATCACGCGAGGAGAACCTCGAGCGGCCGCTTCAACAACCTCTCCCGTGATGAGAGTGAGTTGGGTGGTGTCACGGACAGTGAGATGGGATCCGACTACCTCTACACTGTCCAGATTCCAGCCACGCCCGACAATCAGGTGATGGGCTCCACTCGCGACAATGAGCGGCGTATGGATCCCAACATCGCAAAGAAGGCCGAGCAGCAATTTGTCTCGAGCACGATTTTCACCGGCGGCTTCAGTAATCAGACCCGCGGTCACCCGATGGAGAAGGCTCTTGACCACGACGGGAATCATCCGCAACTCGCGGGCGTGCGCGGCCCTACTTGCGCCGTCGATGGGTGCGACGGGAAGGCGATGCGTGACGAGCGCGGGGAGGACATGACGCCTTGCGACTGCCACTTCAAGATCTGCAGGGATTGTTACATTGACGCCCTGAATGGCTCCGGGAAATGTCCGGGGTGTAAGGATGACTACACCGTGTCTGACGATCCATTCTCTCAGAACGGTGAATCTGAGAATGACATGCACGCGCGAGCACTGCCGCCAACCGGTGATGACAGTTCCAGATTGGAGCGTCGTCTGTCGCTGCTGAAAACGAACAAGCCTGGGATGTTGAGCACTGGCACTTCCGCAGATTTTGATCATGCTCGGTGGCTGTATCAGACCAAGGGAACTTACGGTTATGGCAATGCCGTGTGGCCAGGCGAAGACGGCTATGACGGTGGAGATGGCAAGGGACCCCCGAATATGGGTCATTTGCCTGAGTTCAATGACAAAGTCAGGAAACCGCTCACTCGCAAAGTCAGCATATCTACTTCTGTGTTGAGTCCCTACAGGTGTGTCATCTTTACCACCTTTTGATATTTTGCGAAGACAGCTATGTAACCAATTTCCAAATTCAACGTTTGCTAAGTCATCCAATGTCGGCCCCATTTCTTCTGAACACATTTTTATTAGAACTAAGACAGGTCTGGGGTTGTATTTTGTTTAGCTCTGCTGCAAATTCATACCTTCTGACACATCGTTCGGTTGTGCAGGCTGATTGTGGCAATTCGTATGGTGGTCCTGGGATTCTTCCTCATGTGGCGTGTCAGGCATCAGAATCCGGACGCCATTTGGCTGTGGGGAATGTCGGTAGTGTGCGAGATTTGGTTTGCCTTCTCCTGGATTCTTGATCAGCTGCCCAAGCTATGCCCCATTAACCGTCTGACCGATCTGGCAGTGTTGAAGGATAGGTTCGACATGCCGTCTCCTGACAACCCTAGCGGGCGGTCTGACCTCCCAGGGGTGGACATTTTTGTGTCCACGGCTGATCCCGAGAAGGAACCTCCCCTCACAACTTCGAACACCATCCTCTCTATTCTAGCATCCGAGTATCCGCTTGAGAAGCTCTCCTGCTACCTGTCTGATGATGGTGGTGCACTTTTGTCGTTTGAGGCTCTGGCTGAGGCTGCCAGCTTCGCTCGCATCTGGATTCCATTCTGCCGGAAGCACAAGATTGAGCCCCGTAATCCAGAAACCTACTTCCTGTTGAAGGGTGACCCCACCAAGAACAAAGTTCGCTCCGACTTCGTGAAGGACCGTCGTAAGGTGAAGAGAGAGTACGACGAGTTCAAGGTTCGCGTAAACGGTTTGCCCGACTCCATCCGTCGTCGTTCAGACGCTTACAATGCTCATGAGGAGATTCGGGCAAAGCGTCATCAGATGGAATCTGGCGGGGATCCCTCTGAGCCACTGAACATTCCGAAGGCCACTTGGATGGCCGATGGAACACACTGGCCCGGAACATGGACCCAGTCAGGAAAGGAGCACGGACGAGGAGACCACGCCGGTATCATTCAGGTAACCACATTCTTCTTCATTGGCTGTCGCTGCAGTATCAGGCCAACTTCTTGATTAATTTGCTGACACTCTGCCCCCTTGCATGATACAGGTGATGCTTGCGCCTCCTACTGCTGAGCCATTGATGGGAAGCAGCGACGAAGAGAACATCATTGACACCACGGATGTGGATATTCGGCTGCCGATGCTTGTGTACATGTCCCGTGAGAAGCGTCCAGGTTACGATCATAACAAGAAGGCCGGTGCCATGAATGCGCTTGTGAGAACAAGTGCCGTCATGTCGAACGGGCCCTTCATTCTCAATCTGGATTGTGATCATTACATCTTCAACTCTCTCGCCATCCGGGAGGCCATGTGTTTCTTCATGGACAAGGGTGGGGACCGAATTGCTTACGTCCAGTTCCCCCAGCGTTTCGAGGGCATTGACCCCAACGATCGATACGCCAATCACAACACCGTCTTCTTTGACGTCAACATGAGGGCTCTGGATGGACTGCAGGGGCCTGTGTATGTCGGAACCGGTTGTATATTCAGAAGGATTGCGCTGTATGGGTTTGACCCCCCTAGGCTTCGCGAGTCGGGTTGCTGTTACAACCTGTGCTGCTGCTGCGCGGGCAAGAAGAAGAAGATGGAGAAGACCAAGTCCCAGAAGCGCGAATCCGAGGTGACAGGGTTAACCGAGCATACCACTAGCGATGAGGACGATGATATTGAGGCCACCATGCTTCCCAAGCGATACGGTTCTTCCGCTGTCTTTGCTGCCTCCATTCCGGTTGCTGAATTCCAAGGACGACCTCTGGCAGACAAGGGCGTGTTCAATGGGCGCCCTGCGGGTGCACTGACAATTCCCCGGGAGCCCCTGGACGCTGGGACAGTGGCCGAGGCTATCAATGTCGTGTCATGCTTCTATGAGGATAAGACTGAATGGGGAGGTCGTGTGGGATGGATTTACGGGTCCGTGACAGAGGATGTCGTGACTGGTTTCCGCATGCACAATCGTGGGTGGCGTTCCATCTACTGTGTGACCAAGCGCGATGCCTTCAGAGGAACTGCTCCCATCAATCTTACAGATCGTCTGCATCAAGTGAGTAACACGCTCTGCCCATCGAAAGTAGTGATCTGCAGGCTGAAGGATTAGGGTGTGTTAGGATAGGAATTTGGCAGCTGCGGGGATTCATTCTATGTCGCAAATCGTGAACTGATCTAACTCGTGACTGTGATTGCAGGTGCTTCGGTGGGCTACTGGATCCGTCGAGATTTTCTTCTCTAGGAACAACGCTCTGCTCGCCAGCTCTCGCCTGAAATTCTTGCAGCGAATCGCATACCTGAACGTCGGCATCTACCCGTTCACGTCCATCTTCCTTCTGGTTTACTGCTTCCTCCCCGCCCTCTCTCTCTTCAGTGGGCAGTTCATCGTGCAGAACTTGAACCTCTCTTTCTTGATCTACCTTCTCACCATCACCGTCACCCTGTGCGCCCTCGCCGTTCTGGAGGTCAGATGGTCCGGAATTAGTCTGGAAGAATGGTGGAGGAACGAACAGTTCTGGGTCATCGGAGGAACAAGTGCCCATCTTGCTGCCGTGTTCCAGGGTCTGCTGAAGGTCATGGCCGGAGTCGAAATTTCCTTCACCCTGACATCGAAGTCTTCCGGAGAGGACGAAGACGATATCTACGCAGATCTTTATATTGTGAAGTGGACGTCGCTGTTCATTCCTCCCATCACGATCGGGCTCACCAACATGGTCGCCATAGCGGTGGGCGTGTCCCGCACCATCTATTCCACCAACCCCGAGTGGAGCAAGCTCCTGGGAGGAGTGTTCTTCAGTCTGTGGGTGCTCATGCATCTGTATCCCTTCTTCAAGGGTCTCATGGGCAGGGGCGGGAAGACTCCCACTATCGTCTTCGTTTGGGCCGGTCTTCTCTCCGTCATCATCTCTCTCCTGTGGGTTTACATTAGTCCTTCGAGCGGCGGCGAAGCAGCCAACAGCGGTGGTTTCACGTTTCCGTAGACGGAGGATGCCTTTTCCGTCCTTATTAGCTCCGGGCGAAACCCTAACGGCCGCGAGCGTTGAAGAAGCTATTACCCAAATTGCAGAGTTTGCTCAGAGCTGTGCCAATCACACACCACGTATGCCCCGGCATCTATTCCTAAGGGATAGGACCTCATTGTGGTAGCCAGATAGAACTCTGCGATCGCTGGATTTGTACAGTACATTAGATGAACATTCTTTGGACTCATGTAGGAGGAGACTCTGGAATACAAGTGGTAGTGAGGCAGAAGTTGCTTCACTGCGAGAGATAGCCACGAACCTCATCTCCCATGAGGTGGTAGTGACAGCGATGGTGATCCCGATGCTAATACAATAAGATCGTTGCCGTGCAGTTGCTGAATAAGTATGGTAGGCAGATTCTATGTGGGGTCTCCGTGCAGCTTCAAGCGAGCATTTGGACGGTCTCTTGTCTTTGTGTTCTTGACCTCCCACCCAATTTTGTTAACGTTATAAGCCTTGGCTTATATTCTGCCTTCATGGCTGTAATGAAAACCTTTTTTTTACTCGCACAATGAGTACTTCTATCTCACCGGTGTCTCCGCGCTTCACACTTGATCCGAGCTCTTCGTGCTCAATCATTCGCCATTGTTACAATGCTATAGATTTGCAGGGCAAACATGGCTTCCTCAGTCTGATTTGACTGAACAGCACCCCCAAACATTTGTGTGTAGAATATTTATGGGAAGAAGAGTACTGTACCTGAATGCATTCCTTCTGCCGTATACCCGGCAGATATTGTCCAAGACTAGTTGCATTGATGCGAAGCTTGTCGAGATCTGCCACATCGGAAATCATCACCAGAGGTTGCTCTGAAACCGTCAAAAAATTGTGCAAGTTTGCGAAATACAATTCCCACGTCATTGGCGCCTGTTAGGTCACAAGACGTGATCCAGCCACACAGCAAGATCCACATTGCATAGAAACATAGTCGCGATACTACCATCACATAATCTATCAATCACTTTCGAACTTCAATCTCAACAAGTTCAAGAATCCAATACCTGAGTCCGTTCCCGACACCATTCAACAAGAATGTCATCCAAGACATTGATGCGTTAATGCGAAGCTTGTCACCCACGCCCTGCTACTTCACCACATCAAAACGCATCTCCACACGACGTCCCTGCTTGAAACCTTTGAAAAAACCAGAGAATCACACCACATGTCGCATGTCAATCACCGATCACTCGCCACCTCTCCAGCGATCCGATCCCTAGCCTCCAGAACAACAACATCTCACAGGCGCAACTCCAACCAGATACACCTGTTCGCAAAGAACAATCGTACCACACAATGGTGCAGTCACAGCGCAAGAAGAAAGAACAGGTCGTATCTGCATGCCATGAGCTCAACCACAGCCACCTAAAAAAATCACTAAACTGACTTGACTTGACGAACCAGGCACACTGCCCCAAACTGCCACAGGAATCGTCTCCTGCTCGCAAAGCATCGTAAACCATAACTGTATGTTTCGTCGGCCCCCGAGAATGCAAACACTCGTTGGAACGCAACACCGAACTACCAAACTATCACCAAAGCCATGCTCTGTACTAATTAAACACGAAGCAATGTGGAGGCGAAGTAACGGAAGAGTAGAGAATAGTAAGCCGCGAGAAGACGGAACGAAATGGCGTGACCTGAGGAGGAGCGTTGGAATGGCGTGGTGAACTGTTGCACTATACCGGTGTATTGGAACTCGTAGCAAATACGGAGCGATGCGGAGGCGAAGCAAGGGAAGAATACGGCCATGGCCATGGCGGCAGGGAGCTTGCCATGGAGTTGGTTCCGGAGGCTTGCAAGCAAGTAAGCTTATGCGTTTGCGGGGGGGCTGGAATGCGGAGCCTGGGCAAACCAGGCGGAGAGTGCATTATTTGCGGCTCAATGATGGATCTGTGCTGAATCATGTGATCATGAAGGTTGTGAAGGTTGTGAAGGTTGTGAAGGTTGTGAAGGTTGTGAAGGTTGTGAAGGTTGCCAGCCTTGTGGGTTTTGATTAGATTGGGATGAAAATCATCCGCTTCTGAGAGTGGGATGCCGAGTCTGTGTGGGATCAAACAGATGTTTGGGATAATTTGAACTCGTGCATAAGGGACTTGAGAGTATAATAGCATACAGTAACACCGTAGCAGGTTTGTTCTTAAACAATTCCCAAAAATAAAAACGAATAAAATTTGAAAATTATGAAAAGAAGAAAACGAAGAAAGAATAAATTGTTGTTGTAATATTTTGTAAATCAAAGCCATTTGAGGTTGTTTTTATTGATTTCTTTTGTTAATTAACAAAAATATAGAAAATCAATTTTTTTAGGGACGAACCTTATTTTTCTAAAGATAAAATAAAATACTCGTTATGCAGTGAGCAAACCTACTATAGTGTTACGATAGTAACATAGGTCGCTCAAAAAATGATTTTAATAGAAGAATATAATTTTTGGGGAATATATTATAATAAAGACACTATATTATAAGCTTAATAAATAATGCCTCTAAATATAAGATCCTCTCTCTTCTATTTTCTTGGAATTGCTGTACTAGTGGAAGTGACATCCACATGCATAAATTAAAATTAAATTTCATGCAATTGTTAAATACAACTTTGAAGACATTGTGATTATTAATAGTCTTTGGAAATTGTGAATATAGTGATGAATTTTGCTATTAGCCTTTCACAAAAAGTTCCAAAATGAAAATCCAACAGTCTATAAAAATTGCATTAACATGAGGTCCAACTTTAATTTCTAGTTACAATCCATTTAAAGTGTTGAACCATTTCATATTTACACTCCAAATAGTGTAATATTTCAATGTACACGGTCAAAAAGAAAAAGAAAAAATGAACAATATCACAATGCATCATAATACTATTATACAAGTATTTTTGGTCACAATGGCCTTTATAGAACTTAAAGATTTTTTAATTTTTAAAATTATCAATATGTCAACATTTAAATCATGATGAATAGAGTTAAAAATTAAAAAAACGATGAATGAGTGTTCATATGATACATATTACTTTGCATGGACCTAATTACTACGTTGCATAATAGAAAATATTTTAAAATAAACTTTTATGAAGGAATATTCTAAAATTGTAGTTTAGCTTGAAATGATTTGGAATGTATCGAAAACCAAAGTCAATTGCCTTCTAAGCTTCATACAATTATCATACAATGATTTTGATGATGTCATGACTTACACTATTTATTCAATATCACTTTTATTACCATACATTTCTTTATTGAAAATATACTTCTTTTGTATTGTTTAGAGCTACAATGATAGTAGAATGTAATAAATTAATTTAAACTTATTGATCTTATTTTTGGCTTTTTCCTAGAATAAGTGATTGTCTCATTCTTGTAAGGTGGTCATCAAATTTTATACTTGTTAATACACTTGACCTACATAAAATCAAAACTATCAAAGAGAGAATCTATTAATATTAAAATAAAATACACACAAATCAAGGTTATATGGAGGGATAATATAGAAAGTTCATCCACGTAACATTGTTCTTAATATGATATGGAAAAATGGCATGCATCCAAATTACGCGCACATATGCAATTTGTCTAAAGCTTCCTGTAGTCTGAATAGGGCCAAAAGAACGCGTCCACGTGTCAAGTGACAGCAGGGACGCCAGCAGTGACGCACCCCAAAACCGCGGGAGAACATCGCTACCCATAACCGCGAGAGCCTACATCCGCGCATCGGAAGAGCGAGAGAAAACTACGCAAAGACAAACACAACGTTGTCGCTCGGAACTCCTTCGTTGCAACGACACTGGCTCGCAGCGTCGTTCAGATCGCTTCTGCATCGCACTCCGGGGGCTCCTGATCCGCTCCGGAGCGTCACCCGATCTAGGATCCCGTCACCTTTCGATCGCGCCATTTGCCGTTCCATTCCGTGTCCGGACCAGGTTTCTGTGGGCGAAGTTCTGCGGAGGGAGGGGGAAGACCCGAAGGGTGTTCAGGGAACGGCTAGCAAGATGAACGACATGGAGGTCGGCAAGCAGGTCCAGCAGATGGTGCAGTTCATCCGCCAGGAAGCGGAGGAGAAGGCCAACGAGATTTCCGTCTCTGCTGAAGAGGTGAGCCGGAACTCAATCTCGTTTTGCGTTACTCGTGATCTGTATTTTGTGGCGTAGCGTGAGTGAGAAGGCGAATTCTCTCAGGACAGTTTCTTTCTGTCAGCGTATCAGTCGATCAATGGCGAGGCTCTTTGGTTAGAGGTTCTATGTTTGTCAATCAGGTTTTAGGGTTTGAATATCGGGCTGGAAGAGTAACTGTTGGATTTGGTGTTGTTTCTGGCATTTGTGAGTTAGCGAATGAGCGACATCTTAGTGGATGGACTTCGGGCTCACTGTTGGACTTCTAGGGTTTTTCGATCTGAATTCGATATTGGTTAGTGGATTGGGTGACTTTCGTCGTTTTCCTCTTTGTTGGAAGTTCACTGAAATTCGGAAGGATTGGGATGATGAGAGAAGTTCTGATGCATTTTATTTTTGGTCAGTGGTTGCTACACTGCGACGGAGGCATGTCTTAGAGTAGCAATGTGATTTTTAGTCGATTGAGCTGTCTCTCCTGCGGTCTTTTATGGAGCTTGAATTTCGTTTCTTCACACTGGTTCTTGCGTTTCTACTACGCAGTTATCTGGAACTCTATGTTTGCGTTGTTGAGTTTCAAGCTCAGTTTGGCCTCGTGCCATCGAACAATAGCGGGGAACCTCCTTTGCAATTTTTTTGATTGTTTCACCAGGTCTTAACTGTAGTCAAACTACACTGTAGCTGATGCTTGGTGGTTGGCTGTCGATTGCAGGAATTCAACATTGAGAAGCTACAGATTGTGGAAGCTGAAAAGAAGAAAATCCGTCAGGAATTCGAGCGCAAGGAGAAGCAGGTGGAAGTTCGCCGTAAAATGTAATACTTAAATCAACACCTACAAAATAGTTTTCCGTGCTCATCAATATTGATAATGACGTTGTTTAGGACCTCGCAAATGCTTAGGTTGCAATGTTTCAGCATCAAGCATGGTTGGCCTTGGGTAATGCAGTGAAAACTGAAGTTTCAGCAACTCGTGATATCTTTCATTGAATCTAGGAAAATTTAGGAAGTGGCTTGTTTTCCTCTTTCTGGTGATTTTAATTGAGGTGAGGGGACTTCTTTAAGCTGAAGTTTACCCAGCTAAGAATTATCAAGTAGCCACATGCCTAGTTCAGCACAGAAACATTGTTATGGAGGGCATTGAGAATCTTAACTGATGTTTGATGTTCGCATCTTGATCCAGTGAGTACTCGACGCAATTGAATGCTTCACGTTTGAAGTTACTGCAAGCTCAGGATGACTTGGTTCGTAAGATGAAAGATGCAGCTGAGAAGCAGCTGCAGAAGGTTGGCTCTAGTAACAATGAGGATTATCCCAAACTTCTGGAAGCCCTCATCATTCAAGTAAGCAGCCTTCAATGTCTGACAATTGATTTCTTTGAGGGCAATGCAGTTTTTAAGGAAATGTTGGTCGTTTTTCATCAAATGGCCGTTATATGCATTTTAATTGCGAGTTTGAGGTATTTCCTGTGTTGAAAGGGGAAACGTGTGCACATACAGGGTCTGTTGAGGCTGAAGGAGCCGTCGACTCAGCTGCGTTGTCGTGAGCAAGATCTTGAGGCAGTGCAGTCAGTAATCGAATCAGCGAAGCAGGCGTACGCAGAGAAATTGAATGTTGATGTACCTGATGTCTTTGTGGACGACAAGCATTTCCTTCCCGGTCCGCCAGGATCTGCTAATCATGGCTCTTCCTGGTACTAATACCCTCTTTTTATTGCTTTTCTGCTGCTGGTTTTGCATCGAGCATTTTTTGTTTTGGTAATTTAGCATAGAATTTCTGTTTACAGTAGGACTACTGTTATGGTACAGGGGTTTCCAACCGGGATGTATCATTGTAGATGAGCAGAATCCTTGTCGTTTTAATTTTTGATTTAATTCGTCACCCTTTTTATCTGGAGGACAGCTCTTGTTATGGGGCTCGCTGATCTTTATTTCTGTGACCGCAGCACTGGCGGAGTGGTGTTGGCTACAAAGGATGGTCGCATTGTGTTGGAGAACACTCTAGATGCACGCTTGGAAGTTGTGTTTAAGCAACAACTGCCTGAGGTATGTCTTTTCTCCACAGCGAGCGTCAGTGACTTCTCTTTTCTCTGTACATTTACTACGTAAAGTTGGCTGAAATTATTATACTGACACTTTGACATTGATTAAATAATATCCAAATAACATGAATAATCTTGTCGTCAACTGCATAAGCTGTTGATATAGTCTTGCACCCGACAAAAGGTTCAATGTCATTGGATTCAAAGCTTGGATTGATTTTTGTTCAACGATTCCACTACAGGAAACCTTGTATTGGATATCAGATGTCTTGTGTTCTCTTGTCGTAGATGTGGTCTTGATACTTGCGGTTGACCCCTTCGTGTTTAGCTTATTATAATAATTCAAATCAGTTTTGAACTTCTCCTACTTTTAATCAAGATGTAAGCGGTTTTGGTTCGAGATGAGGAGGAAGTGGATGTTGTTTATTTAGTAACATGTGTGGTGCTGGATTGATCAGATCCGAAAGCGTCTTTTCCCAGCGGGTGGTCAAGCTGGCGCTTAGGTTTCATATGGCCCATGTATCATCTTCCCCTGCTTTCAAGGTGCCTGGTCATGCTCTGGTTGAGCGTTCTATTTGTCCATTTGTTAGAGATCTTGCTATTCGTAATAATGTAATGGTTATTTGTAATCTTGAGTTTTACTTGTTCTGGAATATCAGTCTGTTTTTTGTTGTCACCTATGACCTGCGAGTTTAGTCCTGAACGCAGCAGGTTGTCACACAGATGATATCTTTGCCCTGGACTGTAGACTATGTGTATCTATGTACCCTTTGGTCTAAGGTTCTGCAATTTATGTTGGCGATTTATGATCTGTATAGTCAACCATCCCCTAGTTTGAGCATGTCGAATTCAAATACTTGTGTTGATCGTAGCATGTCTTGAGTGATGAAGTTGATGCATAAGTCATTTAGTTGTTCAGGTCATAAGTGATCCATCGAAAGATGATGCTGATTACAAGGCACATTTAACCCGTTTCTATCAAGCAAATATTATCCTGATATGCAAATGGATTGTCATCAGCTTTTTTAACTCTTAAAATTTGATCTACACGTTCATGCGTCTATGAATCCTGTATTTTGCTTTCGTGGTCATAATCTAAGCTCGACTATTAAGTTTTATTGCACTAAAACTCTGTATGTCATCAAAAGTTTTAGTTTGGTATGGGTCATGCGAAAACCGTGTAGGTCCCACACTACTGTACGTCTATTATTCAAGTTCCTGTGAGAAAGTTAATAAGTTTCTTTCCATCTTGATTGCTCAGTTTTTGAAGTCTTCGCTTTCCCAAGGTTTAGAAACAACTGTGTTTGAAGAGCTCTATGATTCAAACGTATGATACAATGTGCTCTAGTAGTACTACGTGCCTTTGACTGGGGAGCTTCCTCATGCATTGTGTTAAGTGAAAACAAGGAAGAAAGCTTGATTTGAAATTGATCAACTGCTAAAATATTGAGATGAATATGCTTGGTGTACATCACCTTCTGCTATGGTGGCAAGTGATTTTATTTTTGTTCTTTTTAATATATGGATTCAAATCAGTGATCACATCTACAGTGTACACCCTGGAAACAATTGCTAACTGTAATGCCACCTCTTCTCGCATTGTTCAGTATTTTTCTGTTGATTGTTGGGTTACTGTGAGGACACCAGCGCATTGAAACGTTGATCTGACTGTTAAAATCATTTTCTTTAGGATTTTTGTGTTCAAACGTAGGTACTTTGCTCCATCTGTAGATTGAGGAAACAAGGGATTTCTTTTCCCATGTGTGTCTTACAGGCAAAGATGGTGTTGCAGAATTTTGAGGAAAGCTAATAGACTGGCATCTTGCCATCTGTGGGACATGGAGAGGGAGAAGGGAATGGTGTGGATTTCAAGATGAAACTAGTGTATTTTCCAGCGTTGTTTGCCAGCTGGACCCCTCGCCCCTTGGCTCCCTTCTGCAACCATGAATTATTAATCCCAGCACTAAAAAGGATTGTTTCACTGACTATTGCTAGGCACTCTTTGGAATTTTCAAATCCACTCCCATCCTCTAAGTCCCATTTTGAAGTTTCAAATGCAGGTACATCTACTATCAATACATGGGCCATTCACCATGTTTTGACCCTTCATGGTACCTCTTGTTTCATAATTGAGTGAGCACAAGAGACAAGTAGATTGCTCACAGGATCCACCAGCTCTTTCCTTCAATGTTGACAAGTATGATCCAATGACAAATTCTCAACTGTAGAACTTGTTCTATGCTCATGCCTATGACAATGCTGATTGCACTTGCATTGTAGTGGCCAACACAATTCACATGTCTGTCCTCTAACTCTGATTGAGAAGGTTCTCGTGCAAGATACATTTTATTTGGCTCCCTTTTTCCCTTGGGGCCAAAAGTGAACCTCTATCCCAATTGATAAGAACAAGAATAAATTGTCTGGACAGAACATCTTGTCAGCAATTCTATTGCAAGGCCACAACAAGCTATTGACTAATTTTAATGTGGCTGCAGAGTCTAGTTCGGTCAGTCTCCCACCTGAACTCACTCCACCATTCAAATTCCTCTAAGGGCTAATCCTTTAAGTCCCTTAAACCGGGAGTCTGGGTATATAAAGCGGAGTCACACTTTGCACCATTTGGAACTTTAATCCTGTAAGTCTCTCAACCTCTCTCAGTGCTCTCTGCAAATCAAAGAAGACCACCTCTCTTAGGGCCTCTTTATACTTGGAACTGAATGGCCAAAGGCCGTTCAATAATTTTTTTTTAAAGTTTCTGATTGGCTGAATTTGAGAAGCTGTAGCATTTTGGCTTTATACCACCGGAATTCAGTCCAAGGGACATACGAGATGAAAGTGAGGTGGCGGACGCTTTTTTCCTACATGGCACCTTTGATATTTCGATTTGGAGTCCCTCGGAATTTTCGTCAGACCCACCTCGTTGAGGTGTGTCTCACTAGAGCAGAACAGTGTCCAGAGTGACGTCGTTTAACGCGGTTTTTAACGCGGTTTAACGCAGTTTAACGTGGACAGTTTCTGTGACGCAAAAATGGCAAAAAGGTCACGGACGTCGCATTGGTTTGACGTGCTGCGTCAACCTTCTGTTAACCCGTTTAACAGGAGTTGACGCTATGTTAAAAGTGACGCAAAACACAGATTATGGAAGTTACCCAGGGTAAGTAAGTTCGACGGTGACGTGGATATTTCCCGCGTCTCTGATGGATGAAAAATTGGCTGACGTGGCACGGAAATCAGAAGTCTGGCTAAAGTTTTCGATGGCCGAGATTGTGATACGTGGCTTGATCTTCGATTTCCGGCATTCTCTGTTAACGTAAACGCATTGTGACGTGTTTTTTGAGTGGAGAGTGGATGTTATCTTTGACGTACTGTGACGCAGTTTAACGCAGTCAATGCCTATTTGAACGCGTTTACGTAGACGTTTTCAGGCATTGGATTATGTTTGAGAAAACAAGCAGATCATGCACCCAATTCGAATCGTGTGTCACAAGAAATACAGCATTATGTCAAGGTTGACGCAGATAAACATATTGGAAGTACTTTAATGCGTTTACATGGACGTCTGTAGACATAGAATTATGAAAGAGAAAACAAGCATTTCATGCACCCAATTAGAAATTTGTGTAAAAAGAAACAAAATATAGTGTTGACGTTGACGCTGCTAAACACATGGACTGGGAATAACGCGTTTCATGTGACGGCTTTAGATGTACTGTTACACGGGCAATGTCAACCATTTCACGCATCCATTTTCAAGTTTCTGTTAAATGAAACAGAATGCGATGTTCATGTTGACGCATGGACAGCGTTCAATGTGACGCAGGGTAACACTCATAAGGTTGAACGACAACGTCAAAAGTGACGCAAAAACTGGTTTTGCAAGACTCAGGTGGAAGGTCATATATAACGTACATTCACGCAAACATAAACGTCACTTGAAACGCAATATACCAAAGTCAATCACGTTTATTGCGAAACGCGACTGAAATGTCACTGATGAGTACAGATCCTGCACAGTAGTTCCAATAGTATGTACGCTAGGTTCCAATGGACACTCATTCAATAGCATTACGCAAAACGGCTACCTGTGCGCTTCGACAGCGAGCACCTTCCTACTGAAAAATGGCTACAGTCTATTTGTTGGTGATGCTGGTTTCTCGTGCTGGATTCTTCTTAATCTGCACAATCCACATCATATACAGAACAGTTAGAAAACATAGCATTAGAGGGTCTCCTGAGAAATCGGATCGGCTAAGGATTTTAAAAGAGGGTAGATCTGTCGTACCTTCTTGTAGCACTTCACAGGTCCTGTGGGTTTCTCAACCGGTGACTTCTCCAAACCCCCAGCTTCTCCCTGTATACACAATTGACTCATCATCACGAGGGTAGAGGAAAGCAACAGCCTGCGTCAACGCCTCCAAACGGGATCTACTGAGCAGTTCGGATCTTAGGGGAACCCTGCGACACCGTGCTTTACCAGGAGAGACCTGCAACTCAACCGAATACAAAGGGCAGTCTATATGGAAAACGATGGTCAATTCACTTTTCAAATCCCCCTCTAAGGTGTGCGAGAAAAGACGAGGGTGACCACTTACCTGTGTTGCCTCAGAGGCAACTCTTTTTTTGGTGTTTGCAGATTCGTCCTTACTCTGCGGTCGCTTGGACTGCGCCTTCTTTTCCGGGGGCGGGGACTTCATCTTCTTCGAGGCCGCCCGTGTTGAAACACGAAAATGGTCTGGAATTGCGGGGGAAGGGTCTTCACCAGCAGCCCCCACTGCCGCTACTATTCCTTCGACGGCCCCCACTGTTCCCACTGCCGGCGCTACCCGGTCACTGGGTGCTTGCCTTAGGTCGGTCGCGGGCCACCGAATGAAGTACCCGATGGCCTGATTCATGGTCAGGACGTCTTCATCTTCTAGTGGGCACTGGAGGTCGTGGTCGTCCTTAATGCTTGTAGTCACCTGCACGGAGAATTCGTCATCCTCTATTCTCTGGCAGTGGACCGACTCCCTTGGCATTCCGTGCAGCACTCCACAGCCAACCAAAGTGGCAAAAGCGTCGTCATAGGCGCTACTCAGCAACTCCACCGCCATTCCTTTCGAGAATGTCCTCTGGAACGCCAACAATGTACATACGAGAACACAGGTACGTTAACTTTTACGAATGGTTACGTTTTGGTACCGTCACTTGATACGTGCGCGTATGTCAATAGAAACGCAAATTCAAGTTATTAAAGACGCGATTCTACGTCACAAGAAACGCAGACTCAAGTCATTAAAGACGCGGTGCTACGTCACAAGAAACGCAATGTCATGTCATGTCATGTTTAACGCAAATGTTTGTCAAAGAAGACGGGCTAAGGGGAGTGGTTCAAAACGATGACGCAGCTTCTAACTTAGTTGAAACAGAGTTAATAGGGAAAGCAAAGTGTGATCTACGTAGTCGTTTACAACGTCAGGTGCCTACATCATCTGGAGCCGGCTTCTCGGTGGAAAGGGCTGCAATCGTGTTAACGACCTCCTGCTCGTCCGACTCTGGTGGGGAGACCTTCTCCCCCGAAGGGGCAGCTGCTCCGGAAGTACTGTCACGTGGATGTTGAGCTGGAGAATGTTCTTCGTCGTCCGTCTCCGACTCCTCCGCCTCCGCATGCTGTTCTCGGCCCCTCTCTTCCGTGGTGGCACCGACCGTTCGCCCATCTTCCACCATATCCTCGGGTGCATCCGTGCTGTGGATCGTCTCCGTTGTCGGGTCAGCCCCCACATCCTGCGTTGTCTGAAGACATGCTGATATGACATCCGACTTAGTGGCTGCTTTCTCCTCTGATGTCATCATAGGTTTGGGGTCGGCAGCGTCCTCCCCTGCTGTGATGTCATCCTGGGTCGGCGGCGGCATGGGAGGAGCCTTCGAAGTGTTTGGAGGCGCCACGACTTCCTCTGCTGCCTTGCTGCTGGCCCGGTTAGGGCGGGGTCTGGCTCCAGATTTCTTGGAGGCCTTCTGTTTGGGCGGCACGGTCTCCACGAGTGGTGGAGTAGACACCCTCGTCATGTTGGCATGTAACTCCGTCATCATGTCCTCGACTTTCTTCAGCCTGGACTCCTGGGCCGCAAACAGAGCTTCAAGCTTTTCCATCCTCGCATCTTGAGTACCTTCAGATTTCTTCTTCCTTGCAGCGATGCGTTCTTCTAAGTCTTTCTGTCGCATTGCCTTCACCTCTGCAGCAACTTCCGCTTCTGAGGGCTGCCGCCCAAGTCTAATACTCTGCCACAGAAGTTTCCCACTTTGTCAATTTCAGTGCTCCTAGAAGACCGCAATAGTAAAGTTTGTAGTGCGTCACATGTAACATTGAACGGATCAAATACGTTTACTAAGACACAAACATGTTACCTCCCGTCCTGGATAAACGCAAACTCATGTCAATAGTGACGCGAGGTCGTGTCACAAGAAACATTATAAGTAACGCAAAGAAGCGTCACTGGTGACACCCACATGAATGAGACTCCAAACGCGTATGTCAGCAGAAACGCAATCAGAGGGCAAAGTAAACTAGAGTCGCTGTTCTTCTATTAAAGCACAACTTAACTAGAAGCGATGACAGGGTAGTGATTCAGGCTTAGGAACACTTACCAGTGCGGACAGTGGAGTGCATGCAGGTTAGGAGTCACGGAAAAAGCCCAAAAAATGCCAAAAAAACACATTACCGACAACGATGTCCACATACTCCTACCTAGAACCGGTGACATGGATTCACAATAAAAACGAGAAGAGGACAGTACATGGGAATGCTGCAGCGGAATCTGCGGAGTAGAAAAACGCACAGACATTGAAGGAAAAAAAAAAGAGAAACAAAGAAAACATTTCAAGAAAGGAATGCGGCAGGGACACTATTGTCAAACTTAACGTCACAGTAAACATAAACTACTGTCACAGTAAACGAGGAGAGACGTCATGTTTAACAAAAAAGAAACCGCAGAAACAGAGTGTCACTACAAGTGAACGAAGATAGAGTAGTGAAAGGAACACTTACCAGTGCGGACAGTGGAGTGCGAGGCAGGTTACAGGTCATCCAAAAAGGCCCAAAAAATGCCAAAAATTTATAGATTACAGACAGCGATGTCCACAGACTCCTACCTAGAACCGGTGACAGAGGATTCACAAAAAAACGACAAGAGGATAGTGCATGGGAATGCTACAGCGGAATCTGCGGAGTAGAAAAACGCATAGACATTGAAGGGAAAAAAAAAAAAAAAACAAGCAAACATTTCAAGAGGGTTTCGGCAGTGACAAAATGTCAAACTTAACGTCACAGTAGACATAAGCTAGTGTCACAGTAAACGAAGAGAGACGTCATCTTTAACAAAAACGAAATCGGGAAACGCAAAATGCTGTCACGAGAATCACAACATAGTTACAAACGCAGGACAGAGAGTTAGAAACGAACTTACCAGCGCGGACACTGCCGCTATTGATTGGCTCCATGCATGGCCATGCTTCGAAGGCCGCCCAAGTGAGATGCTGGACATCATCTGCGACTTCTCTTGGACTGCTGGGTCATCCCGCATCTCCACCAGCTTATCCCAGTGGTCTGTGGCGATGTCTGGTGGCTTCGAATGCCCAAACCTGATCAGCTTGTTGATAGCGAACTTCACCCGAGTCACTGCCCAAGACATCCTCTGGTTGAACCACTTCTCACTCAGTTCAGTGCTCTCACCGTAGAATTCGAACTCTGACCTCACTCGCTCAATCAAAGACGCCTTAGCCGCCTTCTGTTGTCCCTTCCAACCCGGTGCTGCAGTCGGATCCAGGGCGCGTGCAAACTTCTGTAGGGCCGCATTAAGGAGTGGTTCGTGGGATCCGACTGGCACGCCATAGCGATCCAATTTAATTCGCATCGGCTCCTTCGGTGACCCGTCGTCTTCCTCCTCGTACCCCTCCATGTCTTCCTCCTCTTCCATCATGTCTTCTTCCTCAAATTCCTCCTCCATGTCGTCTTCGTATCCAGCCTCCTCGGACTGAACTCTATGCGAGCTGTGGGAGTCGCTCCGAGTTGTGCGCATGGCCACCCTCCCCGACGCAAGGGGGGTGCGGGAGCCCGAGGAACGCCCCACAGGAGAGGAGATATCCGACGTAGGACGCCATCGCCTTGGAGGAGTTAGGTCTTCCTCGGCGTCTTGCGATGCTCCCCTCTCCACGCCGCGGGTTCTCTTCAGAACTCCTGCGGGTTTTCGGTGAGCTGGCCCCGGAGACGCCCTCCCACCGCCTGCACTCCCTGCCTTGGACCGAGGTGGGCATCCTCCAATCTCGCGGTCCATCCAATTCGTCTCCACGCGCCGGGGCTTGGTGATGATGCTACGGCTGCGGGCGCGGGTCTTCCCTCTCGAATCATCGTGGTCGTCTTCCATCTCCGACAGCCAGTGGAATTCTCCTCCAATTGCCGATCGAAGCGCCGCCACCGACAGCGTATTCCTTCGAGAAACGAGCTTCGAACCACGCTGCCTCCACTCTGCAAAACCCTCGCCTCCCTCCTTCGGATTCTGACAAATGCGAATGAAATGCAACCCTAATTGGTGAAAGCCGCCCACCTAACTATGTGAAATGACGGCCCTGTCCAGAAAACCTGACAAGAATTATACCCTCAACAACATAATGTGTACCCTCAACAACAGAATGCGTTAATTGCCATCCACAAAGTGAGCATACACTAACAAACCGCAATTCTATTCTAACAGAAGATGGAAATGGAATGGTGCGCTCTCGGATTGAACAGCAGATAGGGTTTAGGGTTTAGTACTCACTGTCTTTGCGTGTGCAGTCGGCTTCGTCAGTACTGCCTCCGCTTCCTCCCGGTGCGACAGAGGACGGCGTAGGCGCGTGCTCCGCCTCGGTTGGAAGTCCGATTCCACTGAGGAGGATCGGCGTCTACTCCGATTTCCTGGTGCGGTTGGAGCAGCAGACGACCTGATTGACGAGCATCCACGCGAGGGCACCAAGTCTCCACAGAAGTCAGGGTCAAAACCTGCGTTCTTCAATCGGAGCGCCACCTCTCTCCTGTTGGCGTCCACGATCGCATCGCGCAAGACCTCGTATGCAGGAGTTAACTTGTCCGCCGCCATTTCGAGTATGGATCCTTCATGATGTTTGTTACGCCGGCTGCCATAAGTGATCTCCAATTGCTGACCCTAAGGGCGTGCGCATGTCCAACTACCCGGCGGTGATCGGGTAATTAACCCTTACTTCCGTGCTGTCTATGGATTGTGCGTTCATGTTTTCACACGTCTTTCCTAAGAGAGTATACTGTCTAGAGAGACGCGAAGTCCTGTTATCTGAAACATGGGATACTGTCCACTGTACCGGGATGTTAACACAATATTTTGTCATCTTTAACGTGTTGCAATGTGATATGATGTCAACTATGTCATAATTTAATGTCACGTGTGACGAGATTTAATGTCATCTGTGACGGGTGTTCATGTACCATTTAACATATCCGGAGCTCGTTGATAATGGCTGGTAATTGTTGTGTGGACAGCGTTTTTGCTTTTCATAGCCTACATGTGAGTAACCAAAATTAATTAATTAGTCAATGTAATCGGTTAGAAAAAAGGTAACTACGCTATTGTTAGTCAATGTCAATGCTTCCCGACTCTGCCTCAACGGATTGAAGTTCATGCTCAGTGTTACAATGTTTTGGAGATGTTTTATCGTCCAATGCCCTGCGCCTACGTGTCCGATAATCCAGGGGCTTTTCATAACGAGGATTAGTAGGGTATTCTAGTAGGCATGTCGAATTTACTACCTCTAATGTTTTCAGGATGTCACATTTTCCATACGTAAGTTCATGGACATGGTCATGGTAACAGCCTCTGTGTAGTTAGTAATGCAGGAGCAGAAGTTCCATAAAAATGCATGTTTAGTTTAAGAAAGAGGTCTACAAGAGGGCTTAAATCCAGGAATGCTCGACGACGAAGACGTGATCTTCTGTCATTTTTAACGTCATACAATGTAATCCAATGTCATATGTAACGTGATCAAATGTAACTTAAGACATGTTTTAATGTTTCCTGTGACGTCATATACTGTCCGCTGTGACGCAATGTTATGTCAGTGGTGACGTGATGTAGGTAACTCATCACCTGTTTACGAGTTGAAGGATCCTAATGTTAACGCACGCTGCTCCATGTCGTGGATAAGTTCCTGGGTCGCTATGAAGGGAAGAAATTAGAGCGTCTTTGCGCGTTATTTATTTCATCAAGCTTTGATAGAGGTGAGAATCTTCAACTGACCTGGGATTGCTTTCAGTTATTGCAAGCATAAACTCGAAAATGTCTCTCAAGCTACGTTCTTCTAATGGAATTCTTTTAGACATGCTGCTTCTATACAGACGGTCAATACTAAGGTGTGTTGAGATTATACCATGCCTTCTAACTTTCAAATTGTTTAGCAGGTTCTAGAAGCGGAAGAAGCCCTCTTTCTCTACAATCTGCAAATCAAGAACACGAACGTTGCCTAACCAAACATGCGAGGTACGCGCCGGAGAAAAAGGTGTAGCCACTGTTAAAGTGAATCATACTCAGAAGTATGACTACTGTTATCATAGCAAATTCTAGTGTTCTCACGAAAGCTATGACTGTTCCCGGTTACTGATGACACAGAGCGTCAAGTACTGCCTTTTTTAACGGAATATAACTGTTACTCGCATGTCATTTGTAACGTGACATACAGTCAACCCTAATGGGTGTTACGTCTTTAATAACGTCACAGAACGTGGTCGTCTGTCATGGAAGACGTTCCATGAGCATGATTTAATGGAGAGGTTCGGTAGGTATACAGCAAAGGGATAAACGAGCAAAGCAGCTTGAGTGAAAAAACTCAAGACGCTTCACGCAAAAAAATTAGCCTCAGCGGAACTCAAATTAAACAGGAAGTCCCAGAAATTCTTTGTTTTCAATGCCTGTTTATGCTTTCAAACAGTAGTTCTAGAAGCGATGTAATTAACGCCAAAGATATCTGAATGTAAGGTTGCCGAAGAGAATTTCAAAAGAAAACGTCTAACTAAACACTGATTACTCTTACTGTAATGCAGGAGCAGACGTGACGTGAAGATACTTTTAAAGTTTACGACAGTAAATTCACTAAGCATTCTCAACTTCTACTTCATAGATAACGCACAGATCGTTTGCGTACTGAACCATCACGACGTTCGCATTGTGTGGTCTACGTAGTGGAATATATTTCCTACGTCGCTGCGGAGATACGAACGTAGGACATGGACGACATTTATTTGTAGAGGCTTCGAAAGAGGTGAGAATTATCATTTCATCAATCACACTGTCGCTCTGACTGTTCGGGCATACTGATCACTATATTCGCGTATTGTAACGTCCTTTTAAACGTATTCTAACTATAACTCGCTTGTCATCTTAAACGTGACATACTGTCAACGGTGACTGATGTTCCGTCACTATTAACGCGATGGCACCTGTTCGACGTCACTATTAACGCGATGTAACGTAGTTGTACAACACAGTGATAAACAAGCAAAAACAGGTGAATGAATTTCTCATGAACTCTGACGCAAAAAATTAGATGAAGCCATATTCATATTAAGCCGGAAGTCGGTGAAATATGTTTACTGAATAACTGATATATCCGTCTATGCCTAAGTTTGCTAGCTGTAGAGGGCAAATCCCAGAACGTCAACACAAGGGACTAAGATGAAGTGAAAACACATCTCTGACCCAAAAAACGCAACAGAATGTCAATTCAGGGCGGGGTTGTCCAGGAGTCTAAGAAACTAAAGCCAATGTGTAGTAAAATATCACCAAGGTCTAATCCTCTATACAGTGCTACATCGTGCGCCAGTAGCATCTGACACCTAGTTCAGTGCGGTAACTGATCCCTCGCTGGCACTCAAGAAAACAGAGGTGGTAGCGTCCAAGTGGGTCTCCAGAGAAGAACACTCGCTGGCACTCAGGTAAACAGAGGTGGCAGCGTCCAAGTGGGTCTCCAGAGAAGAACAGTCGGAGGTTCTGAATGAGTACGACCAGGGCTTCGATTCTCCGGTGTCTTCGGTGACATTGTCCAGGAGAATTAGATGTGCAGGTGCTGATCCGCGGGTAGTCTTGGAGTCATGATACTGCTGTAAGAAGTCTACGAAATGGATGCCGGTCGCCTTTCCCAGTGACTCCACCTCCTGGTAACAAGGATCACTCCAACAGAATTCGTTAGAAAATGTAACAAACGACGCAAGGGCTGGAAGATTCGGGAGCTCAATGCCTTGTGTTTGCTTTCGCAAATGAACCTCGGCCAACCAGCTAAAAAAAACATGCTTGTCCATTTCTTAGCAGAAGCACAGGACGCTAAGCTCGGAGCAAGGAGGACAGAATGCCAACAGTGTCTGAGATAAAAAAAACGGCCTCTATGGAGTGCGAGGAAGGGAGGAGTCAGATGTTTTTGCACACCCCGATCATAGGTAAGACCCTCTCATTACAAGAGTTGGAAGGAAGGAGATGTGGCTGTCGAATTCAGTACTGAAAAAGGCGACCTCATGGAGGACCTACCGGTTTTCCCTTGATGGATATTGTACTGGCATTGCATATCTCTCATTTGCGTGAAAACACTCTTGCATGCGTCGGAGGTGATTGAATTGGAAGTATGGGAGTCCTAACAGAAGCAGTACTAACTACTGATGAGTACTGAACTAGCTAGTACCGCTGCACAGGGCTAGGATTAATTGCCCGAAATCTGAACGTACATGCAATCTAGTGACTTGATAGCCGGTACCATGCGTACATGCAATCTATTCACTTGATTCCAGATACTCTTTGTACAAAGACTTTGTATGATCACAAAGTCGTTAGCACATGTGGAATGTGCAATCCTAATACCTAGATTAGAACATGAGACTTAGTCATATAGCTCTGTCCAACTGTTTTGTGTACAGTTAAATAGGTGAGCTGGAAACCAGAGGAGGAGGAGGAGGAAGACGACTGGAGCACGTGAGACCCGTCGCGGTGTGAATCGAAGACACAGGTGAGAATCCTACTTAATGATTTTCTCATTCTGTGTTGCGGTGTCCACTCAATTTGAATAAACGCGATATGAAGTCATCTACTGTCACAGGTAACTAAACTCTACGTCTCCTTTAACGTAATTTACCGTCACTCTTGACGTGATAGAACCTTATCGCAACGTCATGCAGAACGGGACGTAATGTGATAGTTAACGCTTTAGTCCAGAAAATCTAACTCAAAGTAGGACTTGATTGCCATTGAAATGGACTACCGTGGTGGCGATGGTTGAACGAGTCCGATTGCAAGCATTAAACCTCGTACCTATTTTTGCCAAATATGCCATGAGCTTTGAATTATGGTGTCCGACATGTGAATACAGTTTGGTTTGACACAGGGATTCGGGTCATTGAGACTGTATTCTTGGACACACACAGCAAACAGGACTCCATAAACCCAGGTAGCAACCCCACTCTCCACTTAGTACGAACTTTATTTGATGAAGATGTGACCAATATTACCTCATGCCACTGCTTTCGTGGAATAGTCTTAGTACGTCTTGCATGCGTCATTATTTTCCGTCACTGGAAACGCAATCTAACGTAATGTAATGCTACCAAGACATCACATGCCGTCACGTGAAACGCGACATAAACCTTTCAGGTTATGGGTGACCACAAAACGGAGCGCTGCCGTCAAAGTCCGCAAGATACAAGTAGTTGGGGGTTCTCTGATGAGGAACACGAAGTTTGGATTCCGACTGCGGAAGAGTGTGAAGTAATCCTTATCCTCTCAAATCTAGACGAGTATTTGACCCCCCCTGAAAGGACGGAGGCTGTGATCACTGAGGCTGAAAACATACGAACCTTGAATCCTTTGCGTCTGGGCCCGTACTGTGAGCTTCGCAGGTCCCGGAACATTCCTAGGATCGCAAGTCCGAGTTGGAAGCCGAAAATGACCAGACCGGTTGCTTCAAGGGCAATGAAACGCATAGCCAATCCATACGTAGGCGCCATCGGGGACGGGAAGATGTACGTGTCGCAGTTGCCCAAGCGTTCACCGATACCAACATCTTCAGCGACACAGGAGACTGATATAGCAATCACCCTTGAAGATCACGAAGGCTGGGACAAATTAGACTACTCCGTTGACTGATCCAAACAGTGCTGGATTCATGAGCGGAAGTAGGGCTATCAAATCGGCAGCCCGTGATACGCATTACTGGCAGCAAACGTACCGTCGCCTACGGAGCCCCTGAGAATGGCAACCGCGCTTTGGATATATGTTCTCACTACGTCAGATGTGTCTGGCAGCTTCCGTCATAGAAAATGTGTTGTGACATAATGTAACATCTACAGAGACGTCATGTCACGTCACATGAAACGCGATATATGATTTTGTACCGTCTTTGCGCGTTATGGTGCATGTCACGTGAAACGGCATATAACGCATTCTAAAACGCGTTCTACTATCACTTTAAACGGACCTTACGGTGAACTGCACATGCGTAAATTACATCATTAGCTGCATGGAGTCCGCGTCCTAATCTATCAGATGGCCTCCTGTGCAGAAATGGCGTTCAACAGTGGAAAACGCAAGTGGAGATCGACTGAGGAGATAATTCACCATCACGAACTTCAATTCGCTGCAAGCAGAGAGGTTCCTATAACGAGGTGGTCATGCCCATGCACGTACTGTCACGGAGGCCGACGCTTGCCTGTGCGAGCAATAACTAAGCATCTGAAATCTTATGGACGCGACCCATTTCTGTACCGCTCTATGATTGGAGGAGATCCCCCAGAGGGGTACCCGGAGGATGGAGCATGGTACCACAGCGATGAGGAGTGGACGGTAGATAATACTGATGGCCGCAATGAAGAGGTTTTTGAGCATCTTGAACCCGAAGACACAAGTGATGATCCGCCTGGCCACCACGATGTTCATAAGCAGTTTGAGGACGCTCTGCGAACCGCTGAAGAATTACAGGAGATTGCGCAAGATTCTGAGAATAGGCCCAACGATGACACTGATGAAGCAGACTTCGCAGATAGCACAGTCGAGGCATTGGAGTTACTATATTCGGAGGCCTCACATCCAGTGTATGCAGGTAGTTCTGTAAGCCTAATTTCAGCAGTGGTTGTCATCATGACACTGTGCACGACGCATGGGGTGAGCAACGCATTTGTAACTGAGCTGCTTCATTATCTGTCGGGGGAGCTTCTTCCAAAGGGAAACGTCTTGCCTGCGAAGCACTACAAGGCAAAGATAATGCTGCAGGCACTCGGACTAGCGTACAATGTTATACATGCTTGTCCTGCAGGTTGCGTTCTATTTCGTGGAGAGCACGCGGACTGCGAATCATGCCCCCGCTGCGGGAAAAGCAGATACAAAGAAGGTACTCTGTGTCACTTGGAACGTAGTGTATGTCATACGGAATTTCACTATGTGTTATCCGTAACGCACCTTATGTTATCTGTGACTCAGTTTTCTACATCTGTAAGTCAGTATACGTCATTGGAAACGTGGCAATGTCATGAGTAACTCAGTCTATGTCATTTGAAACGCACTTTATGTCACCATTAAGAATGCATTCATGTCATCTTAGACCCATTGTTTGTGTCATGTGTCACACAATCTGTGTCATCTGTAACGTGATGTAGTGTTCTAACTTCTCTGTATCTGTATGAAGGTACGAAGACAGCACCGACGAAGGTTGTAAGGCACTTTCCCCTTATTCCGAGGTTGAGGCGCATGTTTGGCTCTCCTGCAATTGCAAAGCTTCTGAAATGGCATTCAGAGCGTGGGGTGACCACAAACGGGGATGGCGAGCCCGTAATGGACTCCGTAATCGACAGTCCCGCTTGGAGACACATTGGAGTCATAGATCCCACGTTTCAAGCAGAGAATCGGAACGTGCGCATGGCACTGTCACTTGATGGACTGAACCCTTTTTCGGTTCGTAGTACGTCACATTCAACGTGGCCTGTTCTCTTAATAATTTACAATCTATCGCCGTGGTTACTCACAAAACGCTTTTTCATCATGCTGAGCATTTTAATTTCGGGCAAGGAGTCACCGACGGACAAGAACATAGATGTTTTCATTGCGCCACTCTTGGAAGAATTGCATGCCCTCTGGGGAGGCGTACCAGCCGTGGACGCTTCAGCAGATCCAGCGGAGAGGCCCTTCACACTCCGTGGCCTCTTATTATGGACAATTTCAGATTTTCCCGCTTATGGATTGATTTCTGGACAATAAACGAAGGGCTATAGGGCTTGCCCAGTTTGTGGTCCGAACATTGTTTCCAGAAGTGCGAGGGGTCCTAACGGCCAGAAGATAGTGTACGTAGGTGCACGCCAGCGTCTTCCGGAGGACCATGCATTCCGTACCGATATGCGATTCAACGGTCTTGAAGAGAGAGGTTGTTCATGTTCGAGGATGACAGGAAACGATGTCCTGCAATTTGCACAGGAAAGGGAGGCGTACATTGCCTCCGGTGGCAGGGCAGATGGTCCAGGCGATCCTGTGAGGAGGCACGGAGTGAAGAGGATTTCCGCGCTTTTCTCCCTTCCATATTGGAAGGTTTGTCCCATGTCGCTCATCACTTTTTATTTTTGCTCCAGTCGTCGATACGTTTAAGTGCAAGAGATGCTTTGTAACGTGAAACTCTGTTATCCCGTGTCACCACGATGTCTTTAAATGATGAACCTGTGACATAGAGTACCGTCACTTTAAACGCTGAACAACGTTAAAACCTGTCAACCTATGTCACTTGAAAACGTCCCTTTCTGTCATCCCACAGAAACATGTAGAATTTAGGAATTTTTACCGTGGCCGTCAATGTGGTGCAGGACTTGCTGATCAGGCATACCTTGGATGTCATGCATTGCGAGAAAAACCTTTGTGAAAATATAATAAAGACTCTGTTTGGGGAGACTGACTTTCCTCGAGGACGCATGGACTTCAAAGATATGGGAGTGAGGTCTAACTTATGGTTGAGACAGACTGACGGCAGAGACGGCCGGCTATTCATGCCACACGCACCTTATGTTCTCCCACCACAAGCGAAGACGGACATGCTAGCCGTAATAGGATTGACGAAGGTGCCACAGAATTACGCAGGCGCCATTCACAAAAGGGTGTCTGAAGGAAGATTGAGATTTCTTAAATCCCATGACTTTCACATCCTAATGCAACAGGTAAGCAAATTTCAATTCTTCGTTGCTATTATGTTTAAGTTGACCTACTGAATGTGTGTCAGCTATAGAGATACATGCAATATGTTACTTCCTGTCAATGGAATGTTTTAGTTAACACTTTTGCATGTTCCTTCGTGTTATGCTAAATTCCTCGGAAACGCAGTGTAACGTTACTTGAAATATGAGTAACGTACCTTTGACGTCGAAACATGTTCTTGCCTGTTATTTTAAATTTGATGAAACGCAATTCCACGTTACTGGAAACAAGGGGTAACCCAGGTTGAAGACAAAGCACGTATGCAGATTCATGTCCCTTGAAAACAATGAGCCGTCTTGTACCTTTCTGTAGTATGTAAACAGAATATTAATTCCGTACTTTCTGACATTCTATTTAACTCTCTTTTTGGCATTTGCAGATACTACCCGTGTCACTGAGGAATGTCGATATGAATCGCGAAGTCCGGACCTGCATCATGAGAGTCAGCAGGGTATTTAGGCGCTTGTGCAGTCGCACAATCAACCCGGCCAAAGAACAGGAGTGGGTTGCAGACGCAAACGAGACACTCTGTATGATTGAGCGCGAGTTTCCTCTAGGTTCAATGGTCATCATGGCGCACCTTCTTGTGCATCTCATGGAGGAGCTATTTCTATGCGGCCCAGTTCAGAGTCGTTGGATGTATCCAATGGAGAGATACATGAAGACACTCAAGGATTATGTGCGTTCGTACGCTCGGCCCGAGGGTTGCATGGCAGAGGCATACTCTATGGAAGAAACTCTTGGATTCTGCTCAGAGTATATGGAACGTTACGGCGCTACGTCCCGCAGAGTGTGGGACACAAATGAAGAGCAGGCAATGCACGATGAAATGGTGGAGGGCAAGGGAGTAAGGCGACTGATGTCCCGCACTCTTCGTGGATGGATTCACAACTTTGTAATCACGAACGCCGCCTCACTTCAACACTACAGACGGTGCCACCCTAAACTATAGCTGTGACCCTTCCCTGTTTTTTTTCCCCTTCATGTGTCGACGTCCGTAAACATGATGTAATGTCTTTAGAAACATGATTTTACGTTAACGTCACCGGAAATCATGTTAACATCCGTTAAAACGTGTCACTGCTTACACTGTTTCCCTTAAATCTAAGTCAACAGATGTTACATGTCTTCATAATTGCGCACTTCAGAGCATACGAGGGGGAACAGGAGTCTAGGTCGTCACTACGCCGCCAGCGCCATCGTGGAAGACCTCCTCGAAGGGGACGGAGGCCCTCTAATACGCCTTCTGAGCTGCGGGCTTTGCCAGCCTTTTCAGATTGGCTGACTGCCGCGGTTGTCACCGACCGTGCCACTGGCTCCAGGCGCGTCGACCAGACCACGTTCGATTTGTCGAGGCCTCCATCATTTATTGCAACCGCGTATCGGTCAATGAAGGCTTATGGCATGCACTTTCGTTGCCGCTCAGTCGAAGCTTCAAACACCACCATGGACAGTGGAGTGCATGCATCCTTCACAGATGATGGACGAGCAGAGACAGAGGAGTACGTGGGCCATGTTGAAGAAATACTCGAATTGGACTATAGGCGTACGTGCGTCGTAGTTCTTGTATGTTCCTGGGTTAAAGGAAGAACAGGAGGTGCTGCTCCTACAATGAAGCGGGATGAACACGGGTTCCTTTCCGTGAACTTCGCAGATCAGTACAGAGCACCTCTTGGTCCCCAGTCATTTGCTTTTCCCATTCATGTACAGCAAGTGTTTTTTGCGACCGACGACGGGCCGTGGAAGGTGGTCTGCAAGGTTGATGTTCGAGGCAGCCGTGGAGGTCGCGCATTTGCACAAGAAGAGGACGACGCAGATGCACAGATCACCGGCCTTCTGTCATCACGTGCCAATAACATTGACACCAGCAGGCCCGAATCTTCAGACTCGGAGGACTTCATAGTAAACGGGTCCTTTGTAGAAAGGCACACGGTTGGTCCCCTAGCAGCGGACACTGACGATGAGGAAGCGGACCACCTCCTCGGCGATTCATCAGATAGTGAGCATTGACCCTTCACAGATTTCATGTCAAATGACTGTAAATGATGTTTAACGTAACGCAGTTCCACGTGTAATGAACAGCACTTGTCGTTTTTAGTAACGTTCACAACGCAATGCATGCTAAAGCTACGTTAACAATGACATGTGAACGTCAAAAGTACTGTAATAGTTACCAATTTGTTCATAGTGACGCTATCACGTTAAACCTGCGTACAGTCTGTCACGTTCACGTTAAAACCATGTCAATAGTGACACTTCCACATCAAAACCTTACGCAATGCATGCGACGTTTAAGTTAACGCGCGCGTCAATTAGACGCGTTTTTATGTCACTCAAAACGTGCGCGTCACTATTGACTCCCCCTAGGACATAGACCCCGTGAAAACCTAGCCGCCACGTCATCCCTACCTTACATGCATAGGGGACACGTCAACTACGTCCATATGTTTCTTGAAACGCAGTGTGACGTGTTTTTATGTCATCCTAAACGCGAGCGTCACTGTTGACACCCCCTACGATGTAGCCTACAGAGAACCTAGCCGCCACGTCAGCAGAACCTAAACTCTAGACCTACGTTTTTAATAACGCAGTTGAACGTCTCTCATGTCACCCTAAACGCCCTCCACGTTAAAAGAAACGTGCTGACGTGGGATGAGACTAAATTCATCCATCACTAAACTACCCTGAGGTAAAAAACTCCCCGAAAAAGTTACTTTCCACAAAGCAGAGCTCTGTCAAAGTTGACGCGTCCTTGTCTCCCATTGTTATCTTTAACGCTGAAGCGTCACTTCAAAATTCAAGTTGACACTCTTTGACAGAACCCGTTAAAACAACGTCAAAAGTGACGCATGCACGTTAAAACGTTTAACGCGCAGTATGTTTATTTGGATCACATTTCCACACTAATTTCCATAAGTCCAGGTTTACGTCACCGTTGACGCAGTTTAACGCAGGACAGAATGCTGTTCTGCTCTAGTGTCTGATGGAAAACCCGAGAGGCCATCTCAGAATAGTTCGAAAAAGTGAGGAATTTATTTTTGAGAGTTTTTTTTAGTAATGGCTGTTCACTGTAACAGCTCGATTTTCACCCACCATATTTAGAATTATATTCAAAAAATGATTTCCTCTGCTCAATGGGCTCTTCTTACTTTACACTGCACCGAGAGGCCAAGTCTACCATTTTGCCGGCTTCTGGTTACAAAGCACATTTGGCCCCGAGGCTTCTGGTCATTCGGCTTGTGGATTCGACCTCCAAGTATAAAGAGGCCCTTAGAGCTCTTTGCAAATCAAAGAAGTAGTCAAATTCACTTGACTTTGAATATAGAATTGTTGAGGTAACCTCGAGAGTGAGTAGGGGGACTACCGGTTTAGTATTCTAACTTAATGGTATCACAATTTTCAAAATTTTAATGGCTAAAATATTCATTTGAGGTGAAACATTTACTACTAAAGAATGTAGTGAATTCTTGAAAATTTAGTGGGGCTCCAGGCAGCTTGCTAGAGGAGCCAATATAGTACCAATTATTGTTGTTGTTAGGCACTTGTCACATAAAGTAGGAGCACCAATAAGTAGAAGCCTTGCCCTTGTCTAAAAGACGAGTAGCACCCATTGGTGGAGGCAATAATCCTAAATGAACTAAATGAGTCCCTCTAAACTCATTTTGAATTTTAGGTTCCATTAAAAATTTCAAAGTCATTAAAGAATAATTGCAGGCCTTCAAAAATTAGAAGTAAGAAGAAGAAGATGGAAGGGCCCATCTTTTCATTAAAACAAGGACAAGTTTTATTGCGAGGAAGTAGAAAAGACCAAATTTTTGGGGGTTGCTGCATCAATAACTTGGAGTAGTAATAACAAGTGGTAGTCATTAGTTGAGCTTTGAAGCCTCCAGAGGACCATCATGTAGTACAATTGTAGTCTTATTGTTCTCAATGATGGAAAGAAATTTTGAAAATGTCTTTACATCCAATGCCATAGACATTATCATCCCACTTCAATTTTTTAATCATTGATTCATCATTTTCATCTTTAGTTCATTCTCCACCCTAGCCAACGTGGTCACCTCTTGGCCATAGTAGCACTAGCGGACAAATCCAAATTAGTGAGCTTAGACTAGCCAACTTAATGAGGCTCCAAAAATCACCTCATGATGAAAGTGCTTCACATCAATATGACTTCTTAACTTTTGGTTTATTTACACATGATTTCGAAAACCTTCTAGTTTTACTTGCCAACCCCTTTAAAACTCACATAAAACCAAATAAAAATAGGGAAAGTGTGCCTTTCCCCCCTTGATACCCTCTCTGTTCCCCTGTTTTTTGAATATTTATCCAAGATTTCTTCCCCCTAGAACTCCGAAAGCAACGAAATCTGGCCCCTTCCATCTTAGCACGCTAAAGATCTCTAAACCAAGGAGCTCCACAGAAAACACAGTAACCGACGCATCACAGATTCCAACCATATGCCCACCGATCAAAGTGCCGCTACAAAAGGTAGGTGCACTAAACTTAGGCCCATCTCAGTCCCACCAAAGTGCCTGACCATCAATGCTGAAAACAATTTCCTCACTGCTCAACTTTGTCCTAAACTTCCCATGTTTTAATACCATTGACTAGAAAACATGATAACCTTGATCAGAAAATATAATAAAAATATGATAGTTAACCTGAAAAGCTTCACATAGATCCAGAAAAGTAAAGTATGATAACCTGTGGTTATCAAACTAGAATGCAATATTTACTACTCCCGGACCCACTGTCTCATGTGACGTGTCTAGACATGGAGGCCGAACATATCGACGTGGGCAAAGCTTTTCCGAAACATGGTGCATTGGCTCCAAATTCCATGTTGGCCCTTCAAGAGCAAACATGCAAAGATATCGGTGCAACTGGAGAATCAGAAAAGTACAGATGACAGAGTAATTACTGTCTCTTTTAGTATCAGTGATTCAGTACAGTGATAAGATGAGCGTAGTGAGCTCGAATTAATAGCGAACTTATGAGGTGGCAAGTGGGAGCCGCCGGATGCTCGTATCCAGTGCAGGACTGCCCTGGTGACGGTTCCACCAGTTTACAGTTGCTCATTTCGATCTCATTTCGAACTCATTTCGAGCTCATGGAAGTGGAAATCTCGTAACTTGGTTTTCAGGATGATGCGATCGAGGGGCTTGGCTGTGCAGAGAATGGTGTTTCTCGCTCTGCAACTGGTTTTGGTCTTGATCTGGCAGCTGGTTTCGTCGCGGTGGAGTCAGGCTTCGGATGGTGGCAGCTTCGGTGTGAGCCAGCGGACTGGTGGGCAGTGGGCATGCGAGGTGACGGGAGCTTGATGATGATGATGGAGGGAGCTACTAGGTGTGGAGTAGTCGTCAGGAGGTAGATTGTGTGTGTTTTGTTAGGATTGCATTGGTGAGTGTAGATTTGCAGGGGTGAAGGATGAAGCCGCGGGCGAGGACGGTTGTGGTGGTGGCCTTGGTCGTGACTTTGTTCGCCCTGCCTTACTTGTTTCTCTTCCGGCCATCCGCGGAGCAATTCTTGTGTGCTATCTCGGCTCGCAGTATTATGGGTGGGAATTCGGATGTATCGTCTGTTGCGTTGATCCCGGAGCAGGCAAGGCTCGAGGCTCCTACTTTCTCAATCTCAGTGCCCATTCTTTTCAAGTGTGTTTATCGGGCTGGATTCGCAGATTTCGTCATTGTGTTTGTAGATTTGGACGGATAGGTTACATGCGTTTGGATTGATTGGGTTGCGGATCTTCTTCTGGTCTGCATTCTCTTACCTCGGTCTGCTAGTTCGGTGGCACCAGGGAATAGCGGAGAGCGAGGATGACGGCGTAGATGGAAGCGCGGAGATGGCGGCGTTGGAAGCCATGCTGGCGAGCGCGGCGACGCCGGACAAGACCGTGATAATCACCACGCTGAACCAAGCGTGGGCGACGAAGGGCACCATGATTGACGTGTTTCTGGAGAGTTTCCACAAGGGCGAGGGGACACAGTTTCTGCTGAACCATCTGGTGATCGTGGTTCTGGACCAGCGGTCGCACGAGCGGTGCCGCGAGGTGCACGGGCACTGCTTGATGCTCAAGACGGCGGGAGTGGACTTCAGCGGCAGCAAGGGGTTTATGAGCAAGGATTTCCTCAAAATGATGTGGCGCCGCATGAGCTTGTTGCGCAGTATCCTCGAGCTGGGCTACAACTTCGTCTTCACTGTGAGTCCCACTCTCCTTTGCTCTTCTTCCATTGTCTCATCATCTCGTGTCACACTACTTCAACTTTTCTTGTATTCCTGCTTTGATTTCTAGTTGGCAAGTTAGCATAATAATGCGCTTCAGGAGTCAGGACTGCACTGCATTAGAATACTATTCACGAACAGTTATTTCCAAAATAGTATTGCTTTTAGAGGTTTAAGCCTAGAAATTCAGGTACGACTCTTTCGTGATCAGTAGGTATTTTAAACCACAATCCACATATAACTCATCGGAAAACACATCCAATGCATGCCATGCATAGATTACAATGAGAGCCGAGCAGTGTTGACCTAGAAAGGTGCCTTGGATGAGTGCTTATGACTGTTGTAGATGGAGTTTAGTTTTCTTGCGCTTTTGTCAGCAGTATGCTTTCTACCGGTACTATGGTACCTCAAGTCAGAATTGGGCACTTTTGAATCTGGCCCTTGTGTCTGCTATTGGAAACAATTTAAGTAAAAGATGGAACAGTGGAAACGCTTGATTTTAGCGTGTCCTACCTTACATTACAGGACTATTTATGGCGGAAATTTTCCTGGATTTGCCCACTGAAGCGGGAACCAATTTCTCTGTTGCGCCGTTAATGGCTCATCTTGTGCGGTGTAATTAGCTTCAGTGTAGAGCATTTATGTGGCAGATTGTGGCAGTAGTGTGACCAGCGTTGGTCATGGCATGATCCTTTGAATGGATTTCCTTTAATTGATCAGTGGAGTGCAATAGTCAGGGTTCTGGGTTTTGAAATTTAGTTACTGCAGTGCTGTTTTGAATTACAACTTTCATTGGTGATGAAGGCTCTGTTTTTGGACGTGTAGGATGCGGATATTCTATGGTTCCGAAACCCGTTCGAGCACTTCGCCAACAACACAGATTTTCAAATCTCTTGCGACAAGAACCGGGGCAATGCATGGTCATTGCAGAACAAGCCCAATTGTGGGTACCAGTATGCTCGCTCCAATGAGCGTACCATTGCCATGTACCGGCACTGGTGCAGAGGAGGGGATGCGAACCCGGATATCGATGAGCAGTCTTTGCTCAACCGAATGCTCAAGAGCAAAGAGTTCACCACTTACAAGGTGGAGATCAGGTTTCTGCCAACCGAACGATTCTCAGGCTTCTGTCAGGTACCTTTAAAATTACATTCTATCTTGCCTTTCATGCTAATAGAGAAGATGAACCAAGTCACATCTTCTGATGCTCCTGAGGGTCCTGTGACCTTCTAAGGTAGGCACAACCAAAATGTAGTGTTAAAATCAACATTTAGCTTCAGACACTATCACCATTAAAATAGAATTTTAGATAAGTTAAATTGTTTCTCGAGCATTAGAGCACTAGATAAACATACAATGAGAATTGACGTATTTGAAATTAGTGCTCTCGTTTCTACTGTAAGTTTATTTTTCTATTAGTACCAAATCAACTGAGAGGGAGAATGCATTTAATTCATCTGTGGAATGACTTGGTTAATTTCTCTTATTTTTTTTAATCTTGTCTTCGTGATTATTATTGCAGAAGAGCAAGAACATGTCGAGAGTTGTCACCATGCACGCAAATTGTTGCACCGGCCTGGACAACAAGGTGCACGACTTGCGAAGTGCACTGAGTGACTGGGAAGCCCGCAAGTCTCTACCTCCCGGCGTCAACACATCAGAGATTGAGTTGTGGCATGTTCCTTCTGCCTGCCGACATTCCTTGTGGCCAAGCCCACCTCCACCAGTGCCAGAATTAGATCCAGAATTCATTGTAGAGAACAGGAAGTAAGAGCTGCACGAAGAGCAGCAATTACGTCATCTTGGGACACTTCATTTGGATGAGGTACGTCGTCGAAGGATCAACATTGGCAACTGAAGATTGTTGCACCGGCCTTGGCAACCGCATAATGGTGATCGGACTTCAGAGTAAACACCCACAGATTGTACCATTGATTTCTTCGACGACATAGAATCGTCCAAACGTGACATAGTATAACTCAAATCTAGATAGCCTATCCCGCCATAATTGGTGATGTGTGTCGGCTTAATTCCTTCATGAGATTTTTTTATTTCATGAATCATTTTTCCCTGTACTGTATTGGAAGATTTATAGCGCCACTTCTCTAATTCATTACCAGCCTATAAAGTAACATGATGTACGATGAAAGTTCTTATTCATTTTTTTTATTTCAAGGATTTGAGGCCGGATGGCTTCTCTGTGTTGACTGAGTTAAGGTGGAGGGTTGTATTCCCGACCGAATTTCAGATTTGCATACTTAGACGTGTGAAAGATTTTTTTTTATATTTTTGGATGCTCCGCAAAGCTATTGCAAAGGCATCCCCCCAAAAAATAAATTTTTGAGCATTTCTACAAATTTCTATGAATTTTTGAGTCTAAAGGCATAGAGTGGCCATTAACCATTCACTAGAGCCCTGCATGTATGAGCGGTTGGATTTTGAAAATAGAACGCTTTGGCACCAATGAGAACCAATCATAAACTTTCAGTTTTCCCAAGTATGGATGTAATTAGAACCCTCTTGGTCACTTTCTCAAGCAAGGCTGGTTGCTTCGTGACACCCCTTCCCCAATCAGTAGGGGTCGGGATTGCAACCCGCTCGGGATCTTCCGAGAGTTTGATAGATCACAAGAATTTTATAGCCCTTCTAGAAGCTCGTGTTGACTATTGTTGCACAATTACCATTTCATCACAATTTTCTGTGAATTCTAAAAATATTTGAATCATTTGTCATCCTCTACCTGCAAAGCACGATATCCCAAATCTACTTGAAATCAAATCTGATAAACGTTGTACACATTCAGAGGGAAACTTTCAGTGAATCATGTGTTCTTCAACACATATATAAAATGTAACCATGTGGGATGAATATCAATAAGGGGGTCTTCCTGAAAGAAATCTAAAAGAAAATACTTCGTCTTCTCTAAGACCATAACCAAACTTGTATTGTTCAAAGCAATGGGTGGTCCTTACACTTATGGCCTTCAGGAGTGGAACATGAATTTCCAAGTGCAATTGTGTTTTTTTCAGAAGCCACTTTCTTGTTTTGACCAAAGCATAGTCAAATTCAACACACAAAAAATCATGATTGACAGGGATTGGCTTCAGATGACAAGTGCTCTCCATGTTCTAATCATCAACATATCAAGCTCAAGTAACTTACCAAACAACTGATTTATCAGAATAATGAAGCTGTATTATAAACATACTGTACTACTCAGAATTGAAGCAAGTCCTCGAAAATGACAGACTTTCTGAAATATCAGACACATGTCTGGTCCCCACATTGGCTGTAAGTTGCAAACCTATCACAGAAATGTTACATCTGAATATTGCACACTTGTCAAAACTGGAAACTGTGTCAGGGATATATGTGGAATGACTGCATTAAAACCAGTGTTGGACTGTTATGGCATTTTCTACAGTGAAATCTTGGACAGTGGTTCATTCTAAATACCTGTGGACCTCAAACGGGTATTTAGAATGAACCACTGTCCAAGATTTCACTGAAGAAAGATGCCATAACAGTCCAACACTGATTAAAACAAACAAATAACACGATTGAAATGTTTACAGGATTGCAGGTTTGCAGAAAGTCAGATGGTAGTCCGCGTCTTCAGGAGTCAATTCAAACTTCCCATTGCACTTCGTTCTCTTCAATCCATTGACAAAATGGACCTCAAAGCAGCTCTGTCGAAGCTGCCCCGCGCAGATCGGTCGCTGCTCCTCACTCCTTATATAATGCTCCAGACATCCACTGCTCTACATCAACTCGATCCATCAGCAGACTTCGATCATATGAGACAGGCAGATCGTGAAGTCTGATTTATCGCTCTGTTCTCTACTGAGATATTCTTCGAGACACAAAACCATTCAATCCAGTTGAACCGTTTTTGCCCGGGCTTTTGTTCTAGTTGTCGTGTTACTTTAATCAGTGCTAGCTTGCTGTTGGATATATACATCGACCTACTGAGCGACCGATCTGTGAAGATGAAGGCTGGGGGGATGAGCAGTATCGGTGCCATGGCGATGGCGATGGCGCTGATGCTAGCGATGACCAACCTGCAGGTGTCGAATGCGCAGGGCAGCTGCCTGACGGTCGCCGGCGCGGGGGCGCCCTTCAGCGATGCAACGACGGTGGTCCAGCAGCTGCGAGTGAAGCCAGGCCAGTGCTGCCAGTCCAGCAGCGGCTTCTGCACAGTGCAGCTCACGTCCGGGAACGCCGCGGCCACCGTCTGCGGGCCGACGGGCTTCTGCCCCAACTGCGCCGACGTCGGCAACGGCCTCAACATCATCTTGGCGCAGTGCAACGTGAATGGCGAGGTGCAGGGCGCGTACAGTCCCATTGGCTCCTCGCAGCAACTCTTCTACCTCACCTCCGCCTCCAACCACCCTTGAATTAGCCTTGCATCGATGATCGATCACAGCTCCACTAGCACTAATCAATAGCATGTTTAAGCACTAATCATATGATTCCCATCAATCTAGAATATTGCGTATATATGTGTATTGATCTCGTGTTTGTAGTGAGGTTCCAGTTCATGGACAACCAGTTCTAGCAAGCATCTCGCTTGCTGCACTTAACAGAGACTTCGGTGTTAGCATAGTGTTGTTGAATTTGGACAGCAAATTCAAAGAAGGGATAATAAACAAGTGTAATACATTTTCACACAGAATCTGGGTACTGTTTTTCAGAATTGCAGTGTTGTTTATTGACAGTACTTATTAATGTACTAGTTACTCATTTTCTAGTAGTGATATTTTGCACATCCATGTTGAGGCCGGCCTGGTTGGTGGGATATGAATATGTTTGCAGCTCCGACTAGCACCGGTTGTGGGAGTCAAATGCAATCTGATGTCCAGGACGTGATCACTGGACTTCGATGATTTGGTATTTTGAATGGAGTATTTAAAATTTTGGAGAAATTTGTCAGATGTTGGTATTTAAAATAGCAGCTCTGATAATGATATGAACGGTGTGTGCCACCATGTAGTGTCACTTACTCTTCCATAGCTATCTGGAAACATAACTCTTCCATAGCTATCTGGAAACATAACGATTTTTCATATGTTGCATTAGCCAACACTTTTATACATAAGGGACTTACAGCATCTAAGCATAGGAATACCATAAACTGTGAAGGTCCAAAAGTTGTGCTGTAAACTGATATTAAAATAGTTCAGACTTTGATTATATGCCGCTTTTCCAGGAGATTATTATTGATCAATCGGCATCTTGTATTTTATTTATTTTAATTAGAAGGGTAGGCCAACTATATATTTACTTAAAATTAGATTTAGTGTTGTTTTAAAATCAGCCTATTAACCACAAAGGGATTTGAAATACTCTTCACTTTGAAAAATTGTAGAAGACTATATATGTACATATGTAGGATAAAAATATGAAATCACTTTCTCTATTTACTATTTTTTTCTATCCTGTGCAGAAAGAATGAGTCCTGAGATAGAACTTTATTTCTAATATCCAAATCTTTTTATTTCCACACTTTCCAGCATTTCTATACCAGAATCTACTCTAGTCAAGGGAACTAACACTTCATTCATACTAATTTCTACTATAATTCAAGAAATCATATTCTACTAATATCCTATTAATACTCCAAAGCTGCAAGGAATCAACTACAGCAATCTCTACATGGGGCAGTGAAAATCCTTTTTAAAATGAAACTGTTGGAAGAGACAGAAGTCCCACTTGGACACAACCAGAGGACCAACAGTTGCGGATGGAATGGGTTGCGCCAGCACAAAGCCACTGTAACCTCGGAAACAGCCAGTGCCTCCGGGCACAATGAGTTCCCACGGAGGAGTCTGGGTTGCAGCGGTGCCGATAATGTTGAGACTGGAGCCGTTGTACACAGATCCTGGGCCGAAGTTGTGTTGGAAAACAGTCTGAATACCGCCTGCTAGAATGCCTCCTTTGCTGGTCACAACTGCTGATCCTGTAATCTTGCCCAGAAGTGTGCTGTCTGCAGATTGGCCTTCCTTCATCATGTTGTCATACACGACGTAGCTGCCCCATGCAGCTGGGCTAGTTCCGACAGTGAGTAAGATGGTGTTGTTTGGGCCCCCTCTGATCTCGTGTCTGTATACTGTGAAGCAGAGGCGGCAGTCGCACTTCGGTGACCCGTTTGCTGAGAGAGAATATTGGGACAGCAAAACAGAAATGTTCAGGTATATGATAACAAGTTACAACATGATAATCATAAATTGTACAATTTGCTGTTAGATAGGACTATTTGATAATAGGTCGGACCCTGAAATCCCATCCTCAAAACGTTCTTTAAATTATGGTTCTTAACTTCTTGGAGACAATCAGTAGAGCTTGGTTGATTCGGAAATGGTATGTTAGAAATGGCTCTTTAATCTTTCTACTTCTTGAAACTGCTTGTTGACAAGTGGAGAACTTCCAGTATTCTGAGGCCCTTGTCTAAAGTGGTCTCTCAAAATGGAAATGCGTGGATTGTTTGTGTAGGAGCTCTTGAGGATTAAGATGAAGGCCTCTTCTGAGCATTGTCAAGACATAACAAACCACAGGACTGGATGCATGAAATAGCTGCAAAAAAAATCTACGACACTTGAATCTTGACAGCTGAATGAACAGATGCTACTGTGATGACATGCCACGAGTGGAAAAGGTGCTTACCCATGACCACCGTCTGGAGGCTGGAAATGCATACTAAGAGCATGCACAAGGTGTAGACTGGTAAGGAATTAGATGCCATGATTGTGACCTGTTATCAACAAATGATCCACCGCACATCAGAGCTGTTATTTCTGTTGCAAATCATTGATTTTCAAAGTAGAACCTGCTAAAATGAACTCGCATTACCAATTTACCACATAGCATGATATCATTGTTAGTCTTATACGCCCAGAAATATCTATGCACATTGCACAGTAGCTCCCCTGAAACAATAGAGCTCCGCAGACAGGGTAAACAGTACCCTGCCTATGCAACAATGAACAAACACGAATTCTCATCGTCCACTATATCATAAATGTAGAGAAGCTGGAAAACAAGAGCAAACAGATGTAAGACAAGCTTAGAACAAAGTGGCCCAGTTCTACCTTTCAAACACAGATTCTGGTTCGGATAGAAACCAAAGTCGCCTTGGTCTCCAATGGATGCACTTGGAAGATTGAGACAAGGATATGAATGAGCTTGAAATGAAGTGGATTTTATGCTCCCAAGCACACCGATGATCCACCGGCTAGTGGACGCAACTGCACAGTAAACAAGAGCACATAGCACTCGGATCATGGCATGACATCCGCTTGCTTTCTAGACTCGCTTGACTTTCACCTAACCCATGTTCACAGAACAATAGCACACATCCACATTCCCAGAAGTGGACCAACTGCATTATTAGGCTCGCATGTTTCGGCGATCTTCAGCAAACAATGTGCATATGAGATGCATATTTGTGGACAACGGAACAGACAAGAGGATACAGAAAAGGGCCACTGTTCTGGAAAGCCTGTCCCAAAGTGAAGCTGATCCAGAAGTATGACGTCTGGATGATGAAGAGGCTCGGAGAGCACAGACAATGTGGGTTTGGAACCAAGCTACAGCACTTTGGAGTGGCAACTGGGCTACAGAGATTTGGGTTGACACTTGGCCTGGAATGATATTTAATTGAAACGTGTCTGGTAATGGAGTTTTTGGAATCGTGTTTGTTAAAAAGTTCATTGAAGCTTGCCCAAAATTGTAATATTTTACTATGTATTGATTAACACACACACATTATTAATTCATTTGCTAGGCATGCCATTTTGTTTTATTCTATCAGAATAGAGTTATTTGTAAAGTCCTTCAAAACCTGAGTTTTTGACCTATAATTTGGAAAGGACCGGATCGGCATGATCTCACTGTATCTAGACGCACAATAGAATACTGGATAAATTAAAATTTTTATTCATAAAATTTTGGAGGGAGGGAGAAGAATTGGGTAGAGAGGTGGGACCGTGAGGAGGAGGAGGAATGGTACTAGCCCAGGTCTATGATAAAAAGGAGGACATAAGGGCCTCTTTATACTTACAATCGCAAGGCCAAAGGCCGTATGATAATTCTTTTTTGAAGGTTATGATTGGCTAGAATTGAGAAGCCGTTGTATTTTGGCTTTATACTAAGAAAATTCAGTCCAAGGGACATAGAAGAAGAAAGTGAGGTCGCAAACACTTTTTTCCTACATGGCACCAAAAGTACACCGGTTTAGTGTCCCCCGGAATTTGTGTTAGACCCACCTCCTTGAGGTGGGTCTAACGGAAAACCCGAGAAGCCTTCTCGAAATAGCTGGAAAAGTTAATGGACATTCGGCCTTTGGCTTTTGGGCATTCGGCCTTTAGCTTGGACCTCCAAGTATAAAGAGGCCCTAAGACTGGATGCCTTTACAAATAACTCAAATATCTTCATAAAAAGAAAATTTTGACACACAACTTGCAAAAATAACTGTGATAAGGATTGGAAGCTTAAAAAATTGGGAAAAAATTTCAGATAAAAGGAATCATTATCTTAGATAATTTAATAAACAGCAAATGTTTTTAATTGAGGAATAAACTATTTGCATAGATGCCTTACTTGTTAAGCCCAATTTTATTATCTTAATTTTGAAGTTGCCTAACCGTTTTCTACAGAATATTAACCCCTAAACGCCTAAACGACCCAAAACTGGTCGTTTTCATTTTTCCAAGTTCCATAACTATCATCCAAATGACAATTTTTCATCCATTTTTTTTTCATGTTGTAAAGTTGTGAGAAATCTATCTAATCTCATCAACAACTTCTCAAAATAATAATTTCATGAATTTTGGTGCCTCCTTAAAGTCAAAAAGATCAATACCGTGTGTGTATTCAAAAATTCCTTGATACAGACAGCTGAAACACAATTTTGACTATCGGGATGATATTTTTTGCAGTTGGGGTAAACTAATGAAATGTAGTTTGGCAAATCTATTTTCCAGTCCAATTTAAAATTTTGAAAAATACCTAAAATTGAGTGATTTATAGCTGGTATAAGATGAAGGGGTATAACCGTGGCTACTTCTTGATTTTCCACGGTTTTAGGTTTTTTCATCATATTTTTGAATTAAAACATAATTTTTGAGCACGGTAACTAATATAAGGTTTTTGGTTGTCATATTCATCTATGGTAAATATTTCATAATTTTTTAGTATAACCTATATTTGATATAAATTTTCTTTGTTTGTTTTGATTTGAAAATCAATATTAATTACATTTTGAAACATTTAATTTTGATAAAATTATTTCTTGTAGATAACATGTGTATCTAGCCAAGAAAGGTTTAACATTTATATTTTACATTATTTATAGTAGCAAAGTAGAGCATCCAAAGTCAAAGTCTATTTCCGTGGTCATAGGCTCAGGCATTTGGGGGTTAAATACCAGGGAAAAGAGCTTCCTAATCTTCTTGTTCCGATGCACAGGTGCACTCTTGATGCTGGGTTTGTGTGCCGGTGTAATGCAAACAATCATCATGGATTCTGATGATGCGGTGATGGTTGTGGTTCTTGGATGTTGGCTTGAAGCAATGCTGAGACCTGTTCCAATCCCGCATGTGTTAGACGGCAGAAACCAGAACTCGCATTCTCTAGAAAGGATTTTCTAGATATTTGTAGATTATTACCGCATTAGATTGGGTGATTGTGATGCAAAGAAAGAAACATGTTGATTGAAATCAATATCAAGGTATTCCTCAATCTTAATGTCAAAAAGATGAGGGATTCGGAGGAGGTTTATTTGTCACTATTAGTAAACATGTCGCTCCTCACTTACCATTTTGAGCAAATAGAAAATGGTTATAAAGGACAAGAAAAAGTTCACTAAATTCCATGTTTTCAGTGAGTGAAAAGCAACACGTTTTGAGTGAGGAGTGACAGAGTTACTAGTAGTGTGTGTGCTTTGGTGTCATGCTGTTGTGTTGAGTGTTATTTGTGCAATTATCACCATTGCCGCTACTCTCTAGTGTCTTCACTTTGTAACATGTATCACAATTTTTATTCGTGGAAGACCCTTGTACATATTCTTTTACATTTCAGTGTATTTTGTACAAAAAATTGTTCAGTAGCAATTCAACTAATTTAACGCTTCTATATCATCAACAACAATGTAAAAGAATATGTATTGATGACAATACTATTTTATATTTGAGATAAATGAGTTTTTCATTAGCACATTGGATGATTGTGATGCAAAGAAATAAACATGTTATTGAAATCAATATGAAGCTATTGCTCAGTCCTATTGTCAAAGAGATGAGGGACCCGGAGGAGGTTTATGTGACACTAGTAGTAAACTTGTTGCTCCTCACTTATCATTTTGAGCAAAAAGAAACTTCCGATTTTTGAAAATGGTCACAAGGGACAAGAAAAAAAATTCACTTTTCCATGTTTTTAGTGAGTGAAAGGTGACTGATTTTGAGTGAGTTGTTGTTAGTGTGTGTGTCGGTCTTGGTGTTGTCGCCACAAATGCTGCTGCTTGGGTGTCTTCACTTTATAAGTTTTACTACAATTTTTGCTTGAAGAAGGCCCTTTGATTTACTATTTTTTGTACAAAAAATTGTTTGGTAGCAATTCAACCAATTTTAGACTTCAACATCATCAACAACAATCTAAGGTAATATGACTTATTGAAAATAGTGTTTTATATTTGAGATAAAAGGGTTCTTTTGAGAAGTCTTTAGAAGCAGTGATATTCGGCTTAAGTTTTCAAATGGAAAGCATACTTCAAAATAAATAAACAAATATTTCAATTACTAAAACAATTACACCAAACAGAATTCATGGGCTGCAATGAAGTTTGTGAAGCTTGTCCATACTAGACAGAGTTAGCAAAACAGAGGATGGATTACAAAATACAAGCAGGTCCTTTTAAATAACTCTGAAGCATTCTTTGAAATCTCTAAGAATGTTCAAGAACAAGGCTTTAGTTAACCTTGAACATGACTCACTTTGTATACTCAGTAGCCGTGTAACATATCTGCCTTCGGAGACTCATGTTGATAAAAATTCCAAAAATTTGCTAGTTTTTGATCTGATAATCCTCATTCCATCAGCCTGGTTCCTACAAAATCAAGTTGTACAAAGTGGTAGTCCAGCAGACTTCCTACCTGCGAAAGGAAAAATAGTTTCATGAAACAGGATCATAGTAAACAAAGATTGACGTCTATGCAATTGTTGAGTCATAAATAAAGGAGGACTAGAAGCGTAGAGAAATAGACAACATACCACAAGCAGAGCGTCGAAAAGTCCAGCACATTGCATTGTATGAATGACGGCGCATCTGCAATACTGTCTGGCTTCCCTGGCTTGTAAGTCGGCTGCCGGACGAGGGTGTAGAAAATCATGGCTTGTAAACCTCTTCCTCTTAAGCTGGATCACGGCAAGCACTCCACTCCGCCTGATTGAGACAAATCTTGTGTCCGGTGTAAGCTCAGAGCAGGTGCTCAATGATCCACTCTTTCCAATTCCGCTAAAAGCTCTCCCGATGTCAAGGCTGAAAGTAGTCAATGTCTAATTGAGCACAGACAGCAACATTCGAATGACATCAAGACTCAAACCCTAATTTCCCGCATCGCCATCAAACACACTCGCATCAATTCTCTAGCCTAATATACAACTAATCCGACTGTCTTTACATCCAGATATGCCTCTGACTACCTCAATCTAAACTCATGTCGTGAAAACCTTGACAATCTGCTTGACACGGGCACGGCATACGAGACACAGCGGACGATCCGGTCTCGGCTTCTTCTGCTCCCGTCTTTCAGCTATGGCTTCGCTCATATGCGAAACGCATTGCATGCATGCCACCAAGTGCCCGCACGGAACGAAGACGGCCTCCGGGGGCACCTCCATGCAGACGACGCACACGCCATCGCCATCCGAGACATGTTTCTTTGTGCAGGGCCGGACTCTCGGAGGGCAGATGATGGTTGCTCCGCACTTGCATGTGTGCCCCATCATGCGCCCCAAAGGCTTCGACTGCGGAGCGCGCATCGTGGAAGCTTGATCTCGAGCTGCAAAATTTGTTGCAAAATTTGTTGCAAAATTTGTTGCTGCAGAAGCAGCAACACCACAACTTTCTATATTAATGTGTTGTTCTGGTTTTGTATATAAATGTGTTTATAGGAGAAGTGAAGGGGAGTTAATGTGAAAGTTGTAGTTCTAAAAGTAAAATATGGAAGAGGATAAAATTAGGATTTTTTATTTATTTTTTTTTTTTTTTTTGTTTTTTTTTTTTTGTTTTTTGAGTCAAATGGTGAAATTCCATTGCAATAAAGAACATATGTTATTTTTTAGATGTTTGGGTGTCAGGTTTGAAATTGAATTTGTATGGATTGAGGGTTTTAAAGCTCTTCTTATACTTGACTTGAATATTAAAAAGTAAAAGTTTTTGGAATTTTACTTTTGGGATTTATCTATCTTCCTTTGTATGAAGTATGAAAAGTAAATGTTTTTTTAGTTGGAAATGTAGGAATGGTAGTGTTTTCTTTTTTCCTTTAAATTACCATATAGTATGATTTTGGATTTTTGATTAGAAGTTATGAAGTTCATGTAAGGTTGAGCCACCCATAACTGATCACTTAAGGATTTTAGCATATGAGAATAAGGTATATAATTTGTTTAGGATTTTTCATATATGCAAATATAAAGTTCTTGTTGAATGCAAAAAGTCTCATAATTTTATTCCCACTATTTTAATAGTTATAATTATTTGAAGTGAAAAGTTGCTTGGAACCCCCAACCAATATCTAGAGTGCTGCAGAACCGCTCAGTGCCGGTACATATAATTGTGGACAAAGAAAGTCAGATTTTTTTTAACACAAATTGTAAGAACCACTAAGAGTGAACCACCTAAGCCTAGTAAGAAGCATCCACAAAAAGTAGACTGATCCGAAATGCGTCCAACCGATGACTATTTCTATATACCCTACGTGTTGTTGATGGGTTGCTGATTGGTAATGGGTGGCTCGACCTTAGATTGAAGTTGGTAGTGCTTCATATTCCTTCTCATTTTAATGAATGAAATTTAAGAATTTTTTTTCCTAACACTATTCTATGTATATATTCCAAATCATTTTTCATATTTTTAAATTTTAGTACTACTTTAGAAATGAAATCCTTGTGAATTATACATTTTCAATGTAAATATCAAACAAAATCATTAAATACAGAACCTCTCAGATACAACTCATTCGAATCATTCAATTTTCAATGCAAAAAAGAAAGTTCTTTTTTAAATACAAGTCAGAGTGATCAAAATTCAGAGGTAGTGCTCCACATCTTGTTCTCTCCCCAAAAAATATTTTAAAAAATCAGATCTGACCAATCGGCTGCAGTATGGCGATTTGCATTCACATAAACATTTCAATTTCAAGTGTAACTGGCTACGTTTTTATGCATGTCCGGAGTACATTTGCAGCAATCTAAACTACACCGTTAACATCCTACCACTAATTCTTGGCTATCAAATTTTGCACAGCGTTGTAACCACCTGCTTCCAGTTGTGATGCCAATGACATATCTCCAGTTTTCACAATCCGTCCCTCCTCCTGCGACCGCACAACTCACATGTAAGAAAGAGCAGTTTTACAAGTTTCAGCAACGGAGCTAGTGGGCATGCAGACAAATTGCCAGAAACAAATCCTACTTTGGAGTGAACTATGGCATCCAAGACAACAGGTGCTTTGAAGCAAAACTGTCTAACATGGGCTTGCTTACTCTACAGTTTATACAAACTGATTATGGTGAGATGGAGCTTACCATAATGTGCACATAGGTTGGAGTGATGTAGTCCAACAACCGCTGGTAATGAGTGATCATAAGAATGGCGTTGTTCTCTTTCTTCAATCCAACGACTGCCGTTGCAACATCTCGTAGAGCATCAATGTCCAAGCCAGAGTCGATCTCATCCAATATTGCCATATCCGCCTCTAGCACCTGCTCATCACCATCTCCCGTCAGTAGTCTAGCATTTGTCAATCCACTGTAGGAATCTTGAAGGTGAATACATGCAAAATTTGTGCAGAAGTCAGAAGATGGACACTAAATACAACTTCGACTTGTGCGTGGGTGATCAAACCATGTCGTTTCTTACCGACAGTTGCAAGATTTCATTCCGCTTCTTCTCTCCTCCACTGAAGCCCTCGTTCACGTTGCGGTCCAAAAATTTCGGATCCATGTTGAGAGCTCCAAGCTTCTCGGCAACAAAACCATAAAACTGTACAAGAGCCCACAGACCAGTAAATCAAACGAGCGTGGGACTGCACGTATTATGCTGGACAGAATTATGCCAGTATATGCCAGCAGCTGCACTTGGGACACGATATATCAGCCTAAAAACGTGTCTAAACACCTACACCAGCGCAGATGCCTACACGAATAGAAGGGGAATGTTATATTCCCAGTTCGGTCAAGATGAGTCACCTCAAGTGGACCAAGCTCCTCAAGGCTTCGTGCTTTTCGCCGAGCATTGCAAGCCATGCGAAGAAAGTCCATATTGCTCACTCCAGGAATTTCAACTGGAGACTGGAAACTTAAAAACAGACCACAGTGACTCCGTTCCTCCGGTTCTTTGTCAAAGAGATTCTCTCCCTTGAACATGGCAGTACCCCCTGTCACTTCATAGTCTGGATGACCGACTAGTACCTGCATCCACAACGTCCAATCTATTCCGTTAAAACCGAATTCGACAAAAATTACGAATCAAATAAAACTGTTGCACCTGTGGCTTTGCAATCAATGTTGAAAAGAATCGAAAATTTCGCCTACTTACGAATTAGGGTAACAAAAAACTCCAATGAGGTAGCAAGTCGTGACTTGCTGCACTTGCAGGAGAACAATGAATAACAAAAAACTAACCAAAGCTTAGGTTCAGAATGATTGCCTTGGAAAGCGTGCTCTTCCCTGAGCCGTTCTTTCCCATAATTGCATGAACCTGCATCACGAAAGGGCGGTCTCCAATTAAGAGCTCGTCTGAAAGCCCCTTAACCCTGACAATCTAACCCATGTCTCAATTCATTCCCATTCCACCGAAAACAAACAAAAACCAAAACTGACAAAACAAGACTCCCAACAATGTAAATTCCACACCCGAGAAACAAACAATGGCAACTAACCCACCTCGCCTTCCCGAATGACAAGATCCACGCCATTAAGAATTTCCTGCCGAGTGTCAGCCACGACGGCTCTTAAACCCTGGACCTCGAGAATCACCCTCGCCTCGCTGGGCTTCTCCGCCCTCTCCTCCTGCAGCTGCGCTGCCAGAGCATTCGCGGAAACCGCAACCGACCCACCACTCCTCCTAACCCTCCTCTGCAAACCCTGCAAGCTCTGGCCCCTGAAGAGCTCCTCCCCGCACACCGCCCCCTTCTTCAGCTGCAACCTCCCTGCCCCCACCACCTGCACCCCCGCTGCTCTCGTCTCCCGCCTGCTCGCCGCTGCAAATCCCCCCACCCCGGGTGTCGCCACATGCTGGCAGCACGAGGAGCAGGACGCCATCTCCCTCACCTCCCTCACCTCCCTCCAAAACTATCCTATCCTACAAAACTCCCACAGTCAGGAGAAGAATTCTGTGTCCGTTGCGAGGGTTTGGAGATGATGAACTCCCTGAAACAGGAGCAACCCACCTGAGAGTGCAACCTCAAGGGGATTGAGAATTGGGCTCTGCAGAGTTCAGAGCAGCCTGATAGAGCAATCTGGATTTCCCCCGGATGAAGCCTCTTCAATGGACAGAGCGGGGGATGAGGGAGAGCTCTTCCTTGTGTCATACATTGCGTCGGGTGACACACTCTCTCTCGGTTGAGCTGTCTCTCATGGGCGGCTGCTGGAGGGTATGAATCAACACACTCATAGATGTTAGGCAGCAGCCCCAAAACTACAAAATCACCAACACTGGGACTCATAGATTGCATAGATTCCATAGATTTCATCCCAGAAGTCTCCTGAAACCCCCGGGCCGCGGCACTCGGCGTCAACTTCTGAAATCGCAGTGCTTGGAGGGTTAAGTATGAATTTTCGATGCAAGGGGCAGAGGAGTTCAAGAATGAAATTGAGCTGCTCTCCCGTGTCCATCACAAGAATCTGGTATCCCTTGTCGGTTTCTGCAACGATAAGGGAGAGCAGATGCTTGTGTACGAGTTCATGGCGAACGTCGGCACAATGCGTGAGTGGCTTTCTGGTATGTGGTGTCACGTCGGTCACTTCTTTCCTTCAATGGTTGCGTCTTCAGTCATCGATCTCGAGAACCGTGCATGCATGCAGCTAAACTTATATCCACTTGTGTGTGCCCGCTTGTTCATCAGGAATGAAGTCTTATCCATTGGACTGAAGCAAACGCTTGTCCATAGCCATTGGGTCAGCAATTAGGGGTCTTGCGTACTTGCACGAGATGGCAAACCCACCCATTGTCCATCGTGACGTCAAGTCCTGCAACATCTTGCTAGCTCGATGACAAGCATATCGCTAAAGTTGCCGACTTCGGCCTCTCCAAACTAGCACCTGATGGAGAAGACAAACAATGTCTTCCCCACAGGACCTCCAGATCAGGTTCCTGGACTTGGCATTTGTTTGCAGCGAGGACAGGGGCGACGACCGTCCCACCATGAACGAGGTTGTCAAGGCACTGGAGGCTCTGGCTCAACACAACAAGGCCAAAGCTAAAGTGAGTACGTTAGCCACAGACGAAACATGGTTGGAAGATCATGTGTATGGTGACGACGCTGCAGGAACTTACTCACAAGATCACAGCACTCACTCCAAGTGCCAGAGGAAACAATCGACGCTCTTCCTTCCAGTACTGTACAGTACAGCGGAGCTTTCTCGACACAGTTTCCTGAACCAAAGTGAAGCACTGATCAGGGCTTGTTCCACTGCCCTCCGACGTATGTAAATCACGTTGAGGCAAATTCCTGAAGCTGCACTTTGCATGTCCTGGTCGTAAACTGAAAGATCTCTACCATACATGTCTGCCATGGCTTTCGCATTCCCCAACCGGACTTAATTGCACCGAAAATTAACTGCATCATCTGTGCATTTGATGAGTTAGATGAGTTAGATTAACGTGTTGTGTCAATATGTTGCATTGGCCCATGAGCTGCACTGGACGTCTGTCTTCGCAGGGTTGTGTGGATGATCTCAACTATGGAAACTTGGGGTTTAGGATTTGGCTAGTTAGTTTTTGCCGTTTTTTGACAAAAAGGATTGCTTGGTGGTGGAGGCTTAGATGGTGTATATGAACATGTGGAATATTTTGATGATTAAAGCATAATAATTTTTATGTTTTTGGAACCTTTCTCTAACATACCCAATTTAGTGTATTTGGAGGTATTTTGCATATTGGATTGAGATGAATGGTTGTGTAGAAGTTTTTATATAAATTTGTATAAAAGTGTATGAGCTGAGGATGATAGGTGTTGAAAAAATCCAAATTGAAGATGGATAGACTAGAAATAAACAACTCTAAGTTGACAATATGTGCACTTGGAGTTAAAGAGCTCTTAAACAATTCTAAATTTAGTGCACATCCGAATAGATCAACTTTTATTAAGAACTTGTGTAGTAGAATTATGCAACTCAAGATGAAATAAGGAAGAATTACAACCGTTTTCCAAAATTAGATGGTTGATGACTTCAAGAAGAATTAACAATCCTAAATTAAGATGACAAAGAACTAAAAGATCTAAAATGGATCAAATATTTTTTATAAATAGAAAAGAAAAAGACTTGAAATAGACTATGGTGACGAAAAGATGGAGTGACAATCTCATATTGGTATTCCTTTTCTTTTCTTGGATTGATGAACTTAGGATCATTATATTGTTGGTCTCTACTTTTGTTTAGATGTTATATGAGTGTCTTCAATACATCATAATTGCCTAGATTGTTCATTGTTTGTTCATATATTTATAACAAGCATTAGGGGAAAAATGAGGTCTCCAACGGGCCTTGTAAGGCAGCCCGGATTAGGTGGGCTGCCTGCCCAAAACCCCCTCTGTCGCTGTCAGCAGGGGTCTGAAACGCTGCCCGAAGCGGACGGACGGGAGTTGCGTGGCCGGATTTTGCCTTGTTGGCGAGAGGGCGTGGACGGTGGTTGTTGAGCGCCAATCCTTGGGATTTATTGCTCGGCGATTAATGAAGTGCCTCGATCCGTTGCCTCGATCCACGGATTGTCAACTTCGAATTGCTGCCACAACGGTCTGGGCGCGATGGCGCCACCGGCTCTACGCCGTTCAGCACCAAGAAAACGAAGCGCCCTGTTCTGCTTCAAGCAAGTCGTTGTTGGCACTGTGGGACGCACAATCGTATGTGATTTGCGGGAAAGATTCCGAGTGGCGATGGCGCCCCAGACCGGAGGAGCAAAATTGAGATTGCAATTCATTTCTTGGCAGCGTCCGCTGGCAGCGACGGCGGCGAGGGGTTGTTCTCAGTCGGCGACCAAGGTTTCAACGAAGAGATGAAAACTGATGTACTTGAAGGGAAGGTAAGTTAACCTAATTCGATAAACCTTTGTGGGGTGTTCAGGGGCTACTGGGTTTTTGAGCAATTTGAATTTCGATTTCATTAGCCCTTGCTGCCACAACGGCATAAGGCAATGTAGGTTTCGTGGTCGATAGCGCTTGTAGATGCCACGCAGGTCTATCGAATTAGGTTCGGAGTATTTGAGGTTGTGAATTCAGTTTTTCATTGGGTGTAGGAGGTGTCCGAAGATCAGAACAAGTTCTCTCGAATAACAGCAAATCACCAAGTGTGACCAGGGGAGATTCAATCAAGATTACCGACTGTAGGGTCCACGATGGCAGCAAGGGCTGAACGAAGCAATCAGTACATTCCCCACTTTGCACTGGACACACGCTATGCCCCGGTCATGAGACGAGGTTCTACGCAAGTGGAGCTGTGCATGAGGAGCTCGTTTCCAACACGGAGGTTGCGTGGAGACACGAACATTGACTTGTGGATCAATGGAGACATTTACCCTGTTGACCCAATGACAGGGAAGCCACCTCCAATCAAGTCGCTAAAAGAGTTTGTTGAATTCATATGTCATGGAGAGCAGGGTCTTCGCGGATATACACACAGGCTGCTGGATCATTGTGTACATGGTTCTACACAGGAGGAGACGCGGATCCAGTTGGCACAGTTGAGCGAAGAAGTGCTTCAGCTTAGAGGCGAAGCTCTGGCCAGCAACTCAAGGGCAGCCCAAGATGTCCAATTGGGGAGAATGCGTTGCCTTGAGTTAGAGAAGAAATGCAGGGATTTGCAAGCTGAATTACAGGCTGTCCGTGATTGCCATGCCCAAAGGGTGGAGCAATTGGAGCGCCATGTGCGGGGTCTCCAAGAAGACGTTGACCGCTGCCAGCGGAGGGCCAGCTTCGAGAAGGAGACCCCCATGGGCATGCGAAATAGGAGGAGGGCTCTCAGAGGGATTCACGAGTTAAAACCTGGATCAGGTGGATCAAAAGCAAGAGTGAAGCTTGTGCGGACAGTGCTGCAACCAGATGTGGTGCAGTTTGTTGTCGAAAGGAACCGAGAGAACCGGAAGTGCTCTCGAATGTGGGGGGATAAAGAGTCCCAAAATAGGACTGCAGTAGCACTAGCTCGAATTTTGTCACGGCATGAAGGTGTAGCGCTCGCTTCTCAGCCTGCAATGGCACATGTTCAGTCAGATATTGCGAAAAATGTGCTCAAATCGATTGGTAAGAGTATTGGACCGGACAAAATTCTTGCTGCTTGCGACCAGGCAGGGGTTTCCCATCGGGGATATGGTGCTCTCTACAAATCTGTGAAGGCTCCCATTGCTGCTCTGAACAAAGGAGTCTCCGGGAGTATTTTGCCGAGCCCCTATCACGTGAAACTGCTTCGGCAGGAGTTAAATGCAAACCTGCCACAGTATATTGGCGAATACTACCATGCTGAAGGTCGACTTACGCTGCCAGCAAGTTCTAAGAAGAACAAGAAGTCCGAGGACATGGTAAAGGAAGTCGTTTTGACTGACAAGAATTCCCTATTCACAGACCTTGAGGTGGTCCAAAGGAGCATGGTGATCTTCTACGGCATCACGGAAGAAGGTAACGTAATCACCTCAGACTGTTGTTTTCAGAGTTTGCTGCCAGCAGGGTTATTTATCAATTAACCGTGACTTACACATCCACTCGCCATGTTTCCACAGAGTTAAGAGGGGCACCGCTGGTATTTGTCATGAAATTGGACGAGGCCGAGATTGTCAATGGCAAGAAGTTTGAACGGGTCAGCATCACATTGATGAATAGGGCGCTCGACCCAGACATTCAGAGAAACCATGCCCTGTTTTTCTCAGTCCAGTCGGAGCAGGAAATCTGGCCAGTGGCAACCTTTCAAGTGGAAAAAGAGTCCTACGAAGTTCTGTCGTGGATATTTGGGAAATCCAAATTTCCATCTGTGATTGCAGCACAGTCCAGTGGCGAGAAACTCACGGTCCCTGAAGTTGGAGAATTCCATGTGGAGTGGCATCTCGCTGCGGACATGAAGACGATCAAGTGTATGTACGGGCTTCAGTCGGGGCCGTCGTGTGCGATGAACTGCATATACTGCGAGCAGAAGAGGGCTAAGCCTACCGTAGGGACAGCAAGCCAGGCGAGTGCTGCCATCAGAAAACGTGGGAAACCGAACTGGGTGGGGGGACTGTTTGCCAACTCTGTGGAGCCAGAACCATGTGACATGCGTGCACATACAAGGTGGAGGCCTATCTTGCCAATTCCGTTGCAAAGAGTGCACATTTGTACACTTCATGCCCTAGTTCGCCTAGCGGAGAAGATTGTGCATCAACACATCATTTATGTCTGGAACATACAAGATCAAAGACTGAGGGCTACAGCTATAGAGCAAATGGAGAAGTCCTTGTCAGCTATCGGGGCTCACGGTGGCAATGTGGAGATAAGAAAGGATCCGAAACTGAGTGGCAGCACAGGGAATGTGCCACAGAAGCCATCTTTCAGTGGGGTTGTTGCTAGCAGACTATTTAAACCAAGCGTATGGTCTGGAAACGACAAGGCCTGGAAAGACATATGTCAAGCAGAGAGCAATAATAGTGGCGGCGGTGCACATCGTAGGGCAAGGGCTGCTATGTGGCAAGCCTTTGAAGAGGTTCTACCATATTTTAGCGGCTTGGTGCTGACAGCAGAACAACGACTCCAGTTCAAAGGGAAGATAGAAACGTGGGGGAGAACATTTTTGGAGGCCTTCGGAGAGGAGCATGTGTCGCACTACATGGTGAGTTATATGAACGAGGTTTGGGATGAATTAGGGGTTGATGGCTGACCTCACTTTCGTCAATTCTCTATCCAGGACTAACCTTGGAGTGGCTGTTGACAGCATGTAATTGTCAGGCATGGCAGTTGGTTTGTGGAGGAATACGGTAGTCTGGCCGTATGGAGTTGCCAGGGTATGGAGAAATCCCATCATCAAGCGAAGGCAGCGAATCAAGCGCATACAGCTCACGGTGGTGGCAAAGAGCGCATCAGTGTGATTTTGCAACAATTCCAACATTGGTACCGAAATATACAGCATCGGTATAAGAAGAAATTAGAGTGCACCAGGGTTCTAAATACCCCGGACGATGAGGCCCGCATGGAGGCTACACGTAGAAGGCGAGAACAGTGGCATCGATCAAATGCTGCCAGGGCTTTGGAGAATTGGCGGTCAAGGCGACGGCGTGTTGGCAAAGCTTGGGTGTGTGATAACACCGTTGGAGGTGATGGAGCCAACAATGATCAAGCAAGAGGATCTGCCAACGAAGATGACCCCGGGGAGGAGGGCAACAATGTGGATCTTGAGGAAGGACGCAACTCAACTGACGGTGACGACGCTGGCAACAACGTCGACAGCGATGACGCTGGCAACGAGCCTGTATGAATTGAGTACAAATTATGCGTTCTAAACTCATTGGATGGACATCTATAATGTAGGAAGTTTTTAATTTTTTTTAATTTTTTTGATCGGAGTAGACAGTGGATCTTCTTTAACATGTTTTTTGGTTTCATTCTAGAATAGCCATTTACGGATAGATTTATCAAAAAATGAGGATTTTTTCGAGCAATTCCCTAAAATGGCTTATCCATTACTAAGTTAATCTCGATAATTATTAAAGAGGCACCCATGGAGAAGAAGGGGAGTCCACTGACAGTGAGGTGGCTGGCAGCAATGAGGACAGTGACGACGCGAGCAATGGCCGTGTGTGACTTGACCGCAATGTGCCTTGGTAATTATGTTATAACTTATACCTATGTAGAATGTGGCTGGCAACAATGTTTTTTTTGAATGAGTTAGACCATGTTTCTCCCCTAAACTTGTTTTGTGGTTATTTCACTAGAAAGACCAATCCAAGGGATTATAACTCTTCATAATGATGAATTCAATGAATGTGTCTTAGTAATCATACATGTCACTCACCCTTAAATTTTAATTTTAATTTCTATGCCAATTTGTTGCAATTAAAATCAAATGGGGAAATGATGTATAAGGCCGTGGAAATGATTGACAATTAAGGTTGCTGTGACCTTCCCAACACCTCCTTTACGACCCCCCTAATTAACATTGCTTAAGAGTCTCATACCCCCCTTGAAGGACGCTGCCCACGTGGCAGGCGGTTGACTCCAGCAAGAGTCTCCTTCACACCAGTCTTGGGCCTTCTTCCCGAAAAAAGATATGGGGTTGACTGTTAGCTTCACTCCTCTCTTCTACTGCCGCGCTCTTGCTTCCAGCAGGCGCCTCGGGTTTGCACTGACACGGTAGTGCTTCGGCTTCTTCATCCTTTGTCTTTCTCCATACCCTTGATTTCTACCGTTGAAGAGCGCAATTTCGAACTAGGCGGAGGGGGGTGTGAGGATTTTGTGGGTGCAGAGGGAGCCGTGGAGGACTCATCCGTGCAGCCGTACTGGGAGGTGCGACCCGTGGAGGACCTGTGAGGAGGAGGGGCGAGGGCGGTGCGCTTGGGGGAGCTGAGGAGTGCGGAGTTCGGCGGAGCCGCGAGGAGCGGGGTCGAGTTCTGAGGAAGGAGTTGGGGGAGTGAGGAGCTGGGTGGCTGTCACGAGCATCGGGCCCGCAGCAGCTGCGCGGGCAGCAGGGGGGGGTGGGGAAGGCTGCGGCCACAGCTCTGGCACTGCAGCGGTAGGAGCTCAGCGCGGAGGTGCGACCAGCGGGGCGGGGAGGAGCTAGGGCGCCTCAGGGAGCAGTGAAGAAGGCCAGCGCGAGCAGCGGGGAGAAGCAGCGGGGCGTTGGGGAGCTTCGGCGCCGAAGGACAGCCGCGGCGCAGAGGGAAGCTGAAGGGGAAGAGGGAAGTGAAGGCGTAGAGAGCGGGTTCGGGCTGCAGAGGGGAGCAGAAGGGGAAGAGAAGAGCAGGCCGCGCAGAGGAGAGCTACAGCGCGGCGAAGAGAGCTTCGGCAACGGAAGACAGCTCTGACTCAGCTTCGGCTTAGAGGTAAGCAGCTTGTTTTTGCAACTCTGTTTTGGCAATTTCTCTTTGTTGTTGTACAATGCGTAGAGGGGCATGGCACAGTTGGGTGAGGTCGTTCAGCCATGGCCGCGAAGGTCCTTTCAGTTGTGAGGCTTCATGTTTTCAGAACTAAATTCAACTAAACCGAATGAATAATGTCTTGTCAGTGGTCTTCCCTTTTTCAGCTGCCATGCGCGATCCCCCTTTCGTAAAACGTGTTGTTTTTGCACTACCAGCGCCAGGGATGTCGAGCCGTAGGAAGGGAAAGGAGGCCGTCGTGAAGAAGGAGGTCGTCGACGTTGCTGACAGCAAGGAGGATGGCAACGATGTTGAGACGCCGTGGGATGACGCCTTCGACTTGGACGGCTTACCCCCTGCACTTCATGCACAGCTCCACCACCTCGCCCCATTTCTGCTGGGTAGGCAGGCTGCGGATTACGATGAGGACTTCTTCGCCCGCACCTTGCAGCTCTCCAACAAGGGGTTGAAGTTCAGTGACCTCAGCGGCGACAAGCATTGCAGGAAGGCCGACTTCATCGACAGATGGCCAGAGCGTTCTTCTGGGCGGCACTACGTTGCTGACTGTGAGGATCCAGAGGCCCAGAGGAAATACTGCGAGATGTACCGGTGGACTTATGGAGGTGACCCCGACAACTGGGCATTCGGGACCTCCTTTCTTCGGGCTTGCCACCTCTACTTTGAGAAGGGCGTGGATGTCAACTTCGCCCAGAAGGCGGAGGCAATTGTGAAGGGGCGTGAGAAGCTGCCAGGGCGTAATCCGCAGAAGTTGACTCCCCCGGCCTTGAGGGAGCAGATTGAAGCCATTATCGACTTCCTCGCTGGCCACATCCCCGGTGCTGGCAGCAAGGGCAAGGGAGGAGGGGCGGAGTCGAGCGGAGGAGCCAAGCCACTTGGAGCCACCTCCAAGGCTTTGATCACGGCCGCGGAGGCGAAGAAGGTCAGGGGACCTAGATCCCTGCCCCCTCCTGCCAAGGCCGTGGCTGAGAAGAAGGCCGTGAAGGCCCTTGCTGCCGTTGCCATCAAGGTGCAGCCCTTGGTGGCAACGGATCCGAAGCAGGTCCTGGAGCAGCAGCGCCTCAAGAAGAAGTCCTTGGAGGCGGCACTTCTGAAGGTGGAGGCCAGCCGGGACCGCGTGAAGGTCGACCTTGCAACCCAGCGGGACTACATCAAAGCCAAGGAGGCCGAGGAGTCCAAGCTCTATGACGACATCTTCTCCGCCCGCGAGGCCTCCAAGAAGGCCGCGGCTGATGGCAACGACCAAGAGAAGAGGCGCTTTGATCACGCGGCCCGCTTAGGCCAAGACAAGCTGGGGCTTGCAAGCAAGGCACTGATGGAGGCCCAAGCCCGCATTGACAGGGTCTACAAGAAGTTGGAGGAGATGGAAGCCGATGAGCAGAGACGCCACGCCGAGGTCTCCGCGCTGACAGCGGAGATCTCGGCCTTGGAGTTGGCTTCAGCTTTCTTGCGCCCGAAGAAGGTGCTGGCTCGTTATCCATTGGAGTTCCAGGTGTTGCCAATAGCCCTGAACGACCCATGCCCCTTCTGCGAGCGTTACTTCGTTGACACCTGCTGCGTACCTTTGTTCTGCGGCTGCTTGGCACATCCCCATTGTATGTTTGAGGCAGTCTTCTCCCAGGACGCCTGGTGCCGTCGATGCGAGCGGGGGATGACTGGAGGGTGGCTTGGGCAGTGGGGCTTCGACCTTGACTCCAAGGCCGCGGAGGAACTACGCCTCACGGAGGAGATCCTTCTGGCCGAGCCCGCTTCACCACGTGCTGGCAGCAAGAGGCCCGCTGCCCCCTCAGTGGCCGCGCTTCCGTGGAAGAAGGCCAAGGGCGACCAAGGTTTGTGGCCCCTCATCCCATCTACCCATTTCTTGTTGCCTGCCTTGTTGTTACATTTACATTTTCTTGTTTTCTAACTCTTGTTTGTTGCCAGCAACTGCAGAGGATGCTCTCCCCGACTCAGACTCCCTGGCGTTCGATCCCACGCAACGCTCTCCTCAGGAGACCCAGGCAGCCCTATCTGGAGATGGGAACAAGGACTCATCCGCCACCACGCAAGGACCACCTGAAGCAGAGAAGAACGAGGACGACACCAACATGGAGGGACTGTCGAGCCTTGTTGAGGCAATTGCCACAAACGCAAACGTGGAGTAGATTCCCACCTTGGATAGTTTTGTAGGCCGGGTTAGGGGTTTGCTGGCAGCGACTTCTGGTCCGGACTTTTATGGGCCACCTTTCTTAAACTTTTCCGAACTTGAAAACAATTTGCCTCTGGACTGCCATGTCTCTTTGAAAGATATGGCATTCTTGTAACCCTTCCTTTTTATTCGCAACTGTATTTCTTCTTTATTGTGGACTGCTGACAGCAAGGGCTGCTCTTTAGCCGCCATTTTTTTTTTCTTCTTTCATTATTCGCCACCATGGTCCCTTTCAATTTTGGCCATTGTTGTTATTTACCATCTGCGACCTACTTCATCTCTTATGTACAACTGTTTTTTATTTTTATCTTGTTCTATTAGAATCGAGCGTGGTTCTTTTTTTATTTGCAACCTTCATTTTTTCGTCTTTGTTGGCACCAAGAGCTGCATTGTGCCCGCCGTTGCCAGTTCAGAGCACCAGGTTCACGAAGGAGCCAGCCTCTTCGGAGGAAGTAACAAACTTTACATTCCTTCCTAATTACTTCATATTTGTCAAGTGCCAAACTCCATTTTGTGCCTCTGAAGGGTCATGTGCTCTATTGTATGCAATTGTTTTTCTTTTCTTATTTTGCGCTGGCAGCAGGCTCCAGCGTCAATGGCGCCACCACAAGTTCGAAGCAATTTTGCGATTCAGACCCAGGCCCTCTGAAACCCCGGCCATTCTTCAGACTTCTTGTATTTTATTCTATTTTTCATTTTGCACCCTAGGATTCACCACTGGTAATTGTAACTGTTTTTCTTTTCTATTTCCGCTGGCAGCACGAAGATCAAGGGTAATCACAAATTTGCCTCCATATAACACGTTAATACAGGATGTCCCACAGAAAGTCCTGAATGGTAAGCAAAACCACTACCTGAACTCGCTAACGACTTCGCGAAGAACCTAATGACTTCCCACATACTGTGACTACCCATCCCCGAAATCACTTTTCCTACAGCTCCACAATCTTCATCCTTTTGGGAACCGTGACATCCGCAGCTGTAAGGTGTCTCTCATGGCGCTGGTTGATCTGCATCCAACAAATCCTGTCATTTTCGTTTGCTGGCAGCAAGGAGCTCTGAACAGCCAATTCCCAACACATCAAAACGACTACATGAATTCGGCTAGACTCGTACCTTTTTCTCACGAACACCGTTGGCCTCTATCAAAACCAGGTTGTACTGCCCAGGTACGTCATCTCCAAGTGCCATTGCAATTTCGTGCCGCAGGTGGGATACTGGCCAACCCTTGCCAACTTCGAATGTTGGCAGCAAGTTCCCCCTAAACATACAAGACACTTCCACCATCACCTCCTCTGGTAGGTGATCCAAGGCTTCCCACTGACTGTTGGCAGCCCCCCTATACCTTGTATACATGAACCTGGTGTATAATGTTTGTCTTCCCACGTGATAGCGGAAAACAATGCTGGTCCTGTTGGCAACGCACTTGATGACATCTTGGCCAATGTGGAACTTCTCGTTCCACCCTGGGTTCATTAGACTGCTCAGCAGAGCCTCGGATGGACTACTCAAAACAAACAATGTAGGTGTCCGCCTAATGCTGTCAGCAGCTACCGCAAACAAATCAACCATAACATGGATTGGCATAAACCATTGCTGGTGGACGAAGCTGCTACCAGTTGTTGCTTTCATAGCATTTGCAAAATCGAGAGTGAGCTTTGTTCTAAACGCCTCAGATGTGTGCATGTCTGGCAAAGGCCACTCCACATCGTTGAACCCTGGAAGCGGGAGTGCTTCAACCTTCCCGTACAGCGTGTCACCTGTTGGAGGCAAATACAGACCACCAAGGAAGAATGTACCTATGTCCAGCAACTCCGCGTGGCTCTGTCGATTCCGTGTTGCCTCCCCAATCTCAACATGGAGCACAAGAATGGGACCAAGGATAGATGCGGGATGTACCCAATCCTCCGAAACCGACGCGTACAAGTAGTTTGCCATTCCCAATTTGGTTGCTGCCTCCGCAGGATCCAAGCGCAGATGCCTTGGTTGATATGCATGTTGCACAAGCACCTTATCGAGGTCGCATGCTCCATGCTCCGTGGAGATCCAAGAGAAATCTCTGATCTGCGCTTTGAAGGCCCCCCGAAAATTTTCTCCACCATGTCGCCTTGCCTCTCTACCCCAAGGCCCATCCGAAGCTGGTTGCAGCATAACCCATGAATCACGATCCACCCTCATCGGGATCCAGTTGCCCTCCAAGTCTTGCGTATTATGCAGAATGACACTCTGTACGAGGGAGTTTGGCCGTGAAGCCATACCACTAGAATGCATGAAATTTTCGACTGTGAACTCAAAAACTTACAAATGGTGTCGTCGCTGTCATCAACCGCCAGAACTACACGCTGTCAACACACCCTCCGCCATCACGAACGGCTGAAACCTGCGTCCACGGCCTCGCAACCAAGGTACGACCTACCCTAAAACCTCATCCCGAAACCCCAATTCCCAACTCAGGTACTCTCTCCAACCTATGTGGATGGCAGACCGCTGGCAGCGTTGGAAGACCACTACAGCTAAACCCTAAATCTCTACTGCACAATGCGTGACCACCCACAACCCAAATCGAACAACTTCGCCCAGCCTTTGGAGGCCTCCACCGCTCCATCCTGCTTGACAACGCAACAACGACAACTCTCTCAGGGGAACGCATGAGGTTCGGAATGACCGTTGGCAGCATTTCGACATCAACACCTTGTGCACGTTGCATCTCAAAGGGGGAGCGGCAATTCGATTTCGGTAGGTGGCCTGTGGAGTCAGTTTCGCAGGCGTTCATAAAGCCCACCACCGCTGACACCCTTCTGCAATGCTCGAATTCCGTCCGCGAAGAGGCTCCGTTCTCGACCTGCGGGACTACACGCGCGGGGGAGGGAAGCCTTCCTGCGCGACCATTGGCCGGACCCCCCCATTCGCGATTTGGCTCGCTTTTGGCGACCTGCTGGCACAGTTGGTGCCAGCAGGTAAAGTGCACGGGCATGCCCAAAACTTTGGCACGGAAAGCATGGAAAAGGCCCGTTGGAGACCCCAAACTGCTCCTAATGTTTGTTACAAATTCAATAAGACTTGTTTAATTTATTTCAAGATAATATTTGATCTGTTTCAGGATGGAGGAATCGGCGACATGGGAATTGGAAAGCATGTGGAGCAATTTGCCTGCAGATATACTAGAGAGAGTGTTCACGTTTCTTCCGATTGCATCAGTGTGCCGGTTTAGGATATTGTCTAAGAGCTGGAACAAATACTTAACTAGCCATGCTTTGACGCATGCACAAGCCTCAAACGTATCTCCGGAAGAGTATGTGCTCATCCAGCGATGGAAGGTATTGTATAGAGGTTGGAATGTCCTTGATATGGCCAAGAAGAGGTTTCTTACTTTTAGCGACGACTTCCTGAAGAATCATGTGCAGCAGCAAGGACTTGTGCAATTGAGCCATCAATTCGGGACGATCGGCCATCTGGTCGCAGCTGATGGAGGGTTGTTCTGCATGCGGTACTTGTGCGCCTACAAACCAGGTGTTTCATTTCACTTCGTATGCAATCCTGTTCTGAAGACTGTCAAGCGGCTTCCGTACCTTGAAGGGTGGCAATTTACTCAGAGAGTGGTGATGTCAACGGATAGAGTCTCGATGGAGTATGAGATCATTGTTGTCTTTCTACCCAACGAATTTAACTACCCATTCGGCGCTCTCATTCACCCAGATTCAATTTTTGTTTACGCATCCAAGACTGGCAAATGGAGGCAGGCTCCGTACAAACCAATGAACCCCCCTGTAAACTATCCCAATTATACGGTATGGTGGGGCTCTCTGACCATCTTCAAAAACCAACTGTATTGCATCGTCAACAAAGGTTCAAGTCGAGGGATTGTTTCTTACAATAAGGAGACAGGAGAGGTTACTGATCTTGGAGGTGTGAATATACCATGGGCCCCCTCATTCCACCTCGTAGTTTGCAAAGACAAGCTATGTTTCATTCATGTCAAAAATGACAAAGATATTGACTTTCCCTCCGTTGAAATTTTCGAAATCAACATCGCCAAGAAGGAGAGCAATTTGTTGACAGAGATGCCACAGGACTTGCTCGTCTGGGTTTTTGGTCACGATCTTGAACGCCAATTTTGTTGGAATTTTCATACATTGAAAAGTTACATTAAAGTTGTCATTGGGAGTGCAGACTCTATATTCCTCATTTGCACTCTTGTTGGGCGGTTTGCGGCGTATAGTTTGTCAAAGAACTCTTGGTATGGATACCGCGACAATCATAACCTTGTGGAAGCTTCTATCGCTGCTCCTTCCGTGGAATATTACGTTAGCAGCTGCTGTCTGAGTCTTTGTCCTCCATAGCCGCTTCACTGACATGATGTAGGCCATCCCTGCTTTTGAGTACCTGTTTGGAGGATCAATGCTAGCATGTGAGATGTGTTAGAGCCGATTGGGGCTCTCGGATGTTCAGGAGGTGCTTAGGAATCAAGACCTACCGTCCACTGATGATGGTGGTGTCGCATGGTGCTTCTGATCTAGTCGGAAGACTGTCACTCTGAATGCAATCAGGTGCATTAGTTGTCCTGGTCAGTTCCATGTGCAATCCATTTTTTACGTCGTCTTGACAGATTGGCTGCATGATACTTCTCACACAGAACTGGATGCCTGAATTGTTGAATCACGGATTCCTTCTCTAAGTCCCACTATGTCCAACGTTCTCTTTGTTGGTTTCTCATACTGTCTGATACATGGTGGTGAAGCTTCACCGTGACTCAAGTATGAAAGGTTGCTGGGACTTCGTCGTGAACAGCTTGGCGACGTACTTGAATGTGTGTGTGTGATTTGTTTAGGTGATGGCATCCTTGTGATAATAGGGTTGTGATGCTCAAGGCCATGAGGCCGGCATCCATCTCAGAATTTCCAAATTCATACTTAACCCTCCAAGCACTGCGATTTCAGAAGTTGACGCCGAGTGCCGCGGCCCAGGGGTTTCAGGAGACTTCTCTATGGAATCTATGCAATCTATGACCAGTGTTGGTGATTTTGTAGTTTTGGGGCTGCTGCCTAACATCTATCAGTGTGTTGATTCATACCCACCACCAGCCGCCCATGAGAGACAGCTCAACCGAGAGAGAGTGTCACCCGACGCAATGTATGACACAAGGGTGACGATGGAATAATTCCCCAACTGCCGTTTGTGTCGGAGGAGAGGATGATGATGATTCTCAGGGTGGGAGTGTAGTAAACTCAAGCAAAACCGTGATGAACATGTCGGTTTTCTTGAGATTCTTTCCTCTTGTCCGTTTGGGATTTCTTCATTTGAAGATTGGTGTGAGTAGAGAGGAATCTGGGTATGCAGGCTTACGTAGGAGGTGGAGGCGATCTTTCTGTGTCGACAGAAAGATGTCAAGAAACTTAGAGTTTTGATTGGCAGGAGTTGTTATGGAGTTTTCGGTAACTATGTTTACCACTCTCCGTTTGGATATTAAGCACTGCCGGACAAGAAGAAGGCGACACGGAGTTTACAGACAGGAGTTCGACTATTTTTTTTCTAGGCTTTTTCCTGTATTAAGTACAAAATTGATCGCAAAGTGTATGGAACACTCAGGCTTGAGTCAAGCGGAACATCTTGGTGATGTCGCACTGGCCTGACTTACATGAAACTGGATGTCTGAATCTCTCGCTACCCGTGTTGACCTGTTTGTTTACAGAGCAACTCCTACTGGAACACTAGTTTAGCAAGGTAGGTAATAATGCTAGCATGTGATGTAATTATGTGGCCTTGTCGGCCTCCTCTCCGCGACCAAACACTGTTTCAATATCCTCAGTAATCTCATCCCATTTCTCCTGAAAAAACAGATATCAAGTGTAAATAAATGGCTGGAGATGAATATGCAACTCTGTCATGAATGAAAAATTATATTAAATTTAAAGGACCGGAGAAGCAAAATACACACAGAGGTAGCTGGAATGAGTACCTGGAAGGATTCAAACCAGTCTCTCTCATAGTCAGCACGGGTGGTGAACTCGCCCAGGTCTTCACGGTACCATTCTTTACAGTAGGTCACAAGATCCATGACCTGTTCTACCTCATTAACCTCCCATGGCCGCAAACCTGGAATTTGTTTTGCCAATTCTTTCCTGAAAAACACAGTGCCGGAGGCATGAATCCATATGGACAGCAAACATGCATCAGCTGTGGCGACACGCTCACAGCTTGGTGAGGTGAAACAGTATTCGCTTTACAAATTCTAGTTCGATTCGCTAAATAACTTCTTACAGGCTGAGACAAGACGCCCCCAACTTGCACATCAAATTGGAAAGAAAAATGCCCCAAAGAAAATTAAGAGAGCGAGGATAGGAGAAGGCTGTCAAGAAACATAATATGCACTCAGCATTTGAATGGCTATGACAAAGATATGGAAAAGAATACCTGGCTTCATAAGATATAAACTTATTTGCCTGAACTTCCTGCTTCCCTTGTTCCAGAAGATCTGTAAGCTCAGATCCACCAGCCCATAAGAACATGGCATGTGCAGGAGTGCTTTCACCGGGCCAAATGCCATGATTCTGTCGCATCACGGCTTTTTCTCGTTCCCTCTTCTCTATGGCTTCACTCTGAATCTGCTTGTAAGATTTGATACTGTGCCCCTTCAACGGTGTCCATGGAGGTAGCCCTCTAGCCAGCTTGTGCACCAGTGCAGATCCCATCGTTGCAAGCTTTACTGCAGATAAAAAACAAAGAACACAGAGTTCATGCTCCAACAGCAGGCTTATTCTACATTAAACTTCCTAAAACATGACTGTTAAACCTTCAACAGTCAGGATCTTTACTTGCAAAACAAGGATGTAATTCTGAAACTCGGTTGGATTGAAGCGGAATAGACCAATGATTCTAAGTTCAGAGAGCATACTGTCAGGGGTTTCCACACAACTCTGAAGACCATAGACCATTCCAATAGGTGCCCACTCGTCCATATCGTCTCCCCATATGAATGTGTTCTTGTCGACGATCCCTGCTGCCCATGCAGTCTTGAGATTCACCAGCTCCATAGGACCACGAGTTCTTCCCAGCCGGTCCTTGTAGTACCATCCTCCGGCCCTCATTGTAACTGTTCCACATGCCACACAAGGTTAACCAAAGCCACTCCAATCACAGAAACTCAACATGCAGAAGTCACACAACGAAGCGTTGCACACCAAAACCAACCTTAACTTATGCATCAACCCAACCTTGCATACAGACTGCTGCACATTTTCAAGAAGAATCTACATGCATGTAACGGCTACATAAAGACTCACATCAATGAACTCTAAATTACTTAAACTTTCTTCATAATACAGACACATATTGCCATCACGAAATGCAGACACAAGAACGACTTCACATTTAGGAAGAAATACTGGCATTGTGACAAACCAAAAGAAAACTAATCATCTGATTGCTGATACTCAGATTAATCTCTCAATCACGAACCAAAATTAATCCCCTCATGCAGAAGGGAGTAATCTTCGGTAAATTGAGGAGATGCAAGATATCAAAATTCAACATACTGCATGGAACCGATCGCTAGATTGCAATCGAATGTGAGAAGAGGCACTCACAATCAGCATATCGCTTGTCCAGCCACTTGTACCCAAGCACCTGCTGAACATCGATGGGCCTCTCGGGAGGGTAAGGCCGCTGCCGGTAACCCCACAACCCAAACTGAAACTGCTTGAAAAAATCCCAAAACCGCCCCTGCACTTCCTCATCCGTAGTGAGAGCCTTCCGAGGAATAGGAGCGCTCCCATACGGCCCCGGCACCAACGGCAGCTTCTTCCACAACTCAGCATCCTCGGCCCGCGTGGGCGCCGCATTCGCCAGCTTCTCCCGCGCCAGCTCCTCCGCCTGCAACTCCTCACACCTCAGCAAAAACCTCGCCATCTCCGAGTTCTGGAAACTCTCCCGCAGCTCCTCACTCTCCCGAATCTCCTCCTCGCTGACCTCCGCCCCGGGGGGCTCAAACAACTCATCCTCTCGCAAGTCCCGCTCCACCTCCTCGGTGTACCGCGGATCCTCCACCGGCCCCTCCTGCTCCCTCTCGAACTGCTCCAGCCGCTTCTGGTACACATTCCTCGCCACCGCTACCTCCCCATCGTCCACATCCGGCGTCGCCGCAGGCTCGCTGCTCGTCGTCGTCGTTGCCTTCCCCAACCCCAGCCATCGCCTCATTTTGTTCCCCCCCAAAACCCACCTCAAATTCCACCCCCACAACCAAAATTCCTCAAACAAAACACCACCCCACTTGAGACCATGAACCTCTCTATCAACCCACGAATTTTCGCGGCCAGACGATGATCGCCGCGGCCGTGGCGCGCAAAATCCCTCCCGGGGGTCTGCAAACCTCACCAACAAAGAATCCCATTAGTCAGGGTTTTAGGGAAGAAGGTACCTAATTCCGTCACGAGGGTATTCTACCGTTATTTTGTGTCCATTTTAGTAGATTTCAGGTTATGTTATCTCTGACAGGTTAAGATGTTGGTGGGTTTCGATGCCTGGTGGGTTTGGGTGTTGGTTGTTTTCCTTATCTGCTACAGTTCTAATACTTTGCTCTTCAGTTTGGTGACATTAATAATCTCGGCTTATGATTTAATTGCCATGGTGTCCAGGTATATAAGGCGGGGACAAACTCTGCACCATTTGGAACCCCGGCTTATTCCTGTGAGGTCTCTCCACCTCTCTCGGAGATCTCAACAAACTAGAGCAATAGTTTAAGATCTTTTGACTTCGAAGTTAGAAAAGGGGAGGTAACCTTGGGAGCGAGTGGGGGACTACTGGTTTAAGAAAGGAGTGGGTTTTTGTTTTGTTTTCTTCCATTTTGCAACATGGTGTAGTAGTGTCATAGTAGGCTTGCCATCCGTCAAGTGAACGCTTATTTATTTTATAAGAATTTTTCTTTTTCTCATCGTCAATGGGTCACCGCATTTTTAGTGAAAGGGCCACTCGTTTGCAACTATAGAGTTTGATTCTCATCGCATCAAGTATCAAGCTTCAATACAGAAGTGTGGTCTTGATTGAACCAGATTTTCAACGACAACAAACGCAACCCCAATCTTGTAAACTACAACCTCTACAAGCTTCTTTTAGAGGAGGATTTCCTCATATTGGCTCACGAGAGCCTCATTCCAGCGAATCAGAAAGATTTCTACAAAAGACCAGGATTAGAGAGAGGGACCATCAGCAATATCCAAAATGACAGCAAATGCAAAGAAGAATAGAACATTGTGGTCTTGTACACCAAAAGCAAGGTTGTCTCACTAAAAACAATCAAGAGTCCTGTGCTGAAACACCATATGAGCAATATTGACAACTATGTTTGAGCATATCATTCTAGCCCTCATCTTCCTATGGTCCAGAGGCTTTTGGAGAGAAGTCCCTCTCCAAGGAATCACTACAAGAGTCAGACTCAAGCAATAGCTCTCCATTCTACAATATCACAATATAATAATAGAGGTTAGAATCAATAATACTACAACATCACAATATAACAATTGAAGTTCATATCAATAATAGTAACAAAAATTAAAAGAGACAATTGAACAAATTATACTTACATCCTCCATGTCCACCTTTTTTTCCTTCTTCGAGAACTCTAGAATGTCAAGTTTGATTTTACCCATGAGTGCGATGTGTCGGAAATCCTAATAGCCAAACAATACCATAACATTAAATTAATCTATTCATTTACAAAATAGCACAAAACATTGAAAATTCAAATAAAGGAATACATTATACCTTTGTGTAATCACTACGTAGTAGTGACGAATAGAGAGCCATAGCGCTATCTCTCACTACTAATATAGAAGCAATAGGAGAGAAAGGATGATTGTGACCATTCCTCCCGTGCCCCAACTTGGCGCATGTGGCAAACTCCCGGACTACAGCCTCACTATTAATCAACTCCCTAAAAAATTCCAAAGTCTCCATTATCGTGGGACTTAGCATGTCAAACCTCTCACTTTGCTCTTGCAGGCTCTCCAAATTAGCCTCCAATATTTCTTCAAATAATTTCATTGCTTCCTCCTGTAATGCCTTCACTTTGAGTTTCCCATTCTCTATGGAACATTGTGCGTCCAATAACAGCCGTACACCCTCCACAACTATTCCAAAAGAAACATTCATTTGAATCCAAGAGTCAGATGGAGAGTAGCTCCAAGCATGGAGCTTGGCAGCACGGGCTATGGTATTCCTGCAGAATAGAACAAAATACATAAGTGTATTTTGGATTATGATGTTTTTCCTCCTTCAACTAAAGTTGAATCTGAGAAGAAATTATTCATACGTGAATTGTTTCACAAACTTCTGATGCTCGCTCAGGCGCAACGTGGATTGCATGATTGTTGTGAAGTCTTTCTCTAAGACTTTGTACGCCTCGTATACCACCACAGATACAACTTGTTCCTACAACAAGTTCTTTGCTTCTTCTTCAATTTTCGAATCTTGGGAGCATGTATGCAACTCTGCAGCCACCTTAGTCATGAAGTCCTGCGGTAAAGACCCCTTCCATGGCCTTATGCCATCTGAATCTGCAAGGAGACAGTCTTTGGTTCTGACAGCTGGATCGCTTAATTTCCTTGAAACTTGTGACAAGCAAACAACTTGGACTTTGGCATTGCCATCAACAAACGGAAGGTGATCAACATCCTCCATCTCCTTCGATGCCATGGTAACCACCCAATCTCCAGCCCTCCACTTTTCAAAGGTTTCAAATTCTCTGCCTTGCTCGGGCTCCAACGGTCAGAAGAACTCGGTTCCTTGTCAAATAAAAGTATATATTGGCAATGTGTATTATATACAGATGAAAGTAAAATGCATATGGATTTAGTGTCAAAGTGACTAACTCATTACTAACTCAAAAATGCAAAAGTAAAATCCATCTAGATTTTAGTGTTTTAATTACTAATTCAAAAACTCCTAATTCCGTCATGAGGGTATTCTACTGTTATTTTGTGTCCATTTTAGTAGATTTCAGGTTTTGTTATCTCTGAGCGGTTAAGATGTTGGTGGGTTTCAATGTCTGGCCGGGGTTTGGGTGTTGGCTGTTTTCCTTATCTGCTACAGTTCTAATAGCTTGCTCTTCACTTTCGTGACATTAAGAAAGGAGTGGGTTTTTGTTTTGTTTTTCTTCCACTTTGCAACATGGTGTTGTAGTGTCATAGTAGGCTTGCCATCCGTCAGGTGAATGCTTATGAGGATAAAAATTAGGTTGCTTTATAAAGAAACCAATTTATGAATTTATTTTTTAATAAAAATGAAACACTAAAAAAACCTCAAATAGTTCAGAAAGAGGAAAAATATTATTATCATATGGTTTAATCTACTTGCGGTTTTTTCTTCTTAGCTTTTAAACTTATTTTGATTTCAAACAACTTTGCTATAGCACTACGGTTTTAATTTATATTGTATTTGATACAATGTTATCAATTCCCACCACACTATAATATTGCAACACCAATTGGTACTGTACTGTTTTGTTAGGATCATGTATTTTTAAATTTGAGAACATGAGTCTTGAGAATGGAAAAAAATAATAGGTGTTCAAATTGGTCCTACTTTTTATCTTGATTAAATCCCAAAAAAATCAGTTCTTTGACAAAATAGCAAGGACTATCAGGACCACAAGTACATAACATTCTAGAACCCATGTAAGGTCAATTTCTTGCTTTTGTAGCATATCATTATTGAATCATATTAATTACAACTTTTCTACGAAGCTATACCCATTTCTTCAAGAATACGCATACATAGCTTCCCACTTGCTTCGTTTTAATAATCAAACTGAGCTTAAATTTTTTCTGAAAAGAAGTATGCATCAACCCTAGAGTCTATGATTTTATGTGAAAGAAATAAACCCATCCTGACTGCAATAACAAATGCAAATTTTGTGCAAGATATCAAATATCAAAGATGGATCGAAAATAAGATTTGAAGATCAGGAAAACTTTGAGAAAGAAAACTCCAACAAACCGAATGGAACAAAACAACAGCGGCAAATCTTTAGTCACTGCACAGTGTGTGCTACAATTCATACAAAATTGAAGGCGATATTGGTAACGTCATGGCACGATGCTTTCCAGATCAGTGTAAACTTTCTATGTCACGTCGATGTCATGATCTAATGATCGTCCAAATGCAAAATCAAAGGAAGCCATAAGACAGATCTAGAGATGGTCACTATGATATCAGACTTATTCTAATGTGAAGGTCTGTCAACTCACATCACTCCATGTTTGAAGAAGTGAGAGCCAAATTGTACGTAAGACTAAATTTTTTCTAGTTTAGTGAAGAGATGGCAACTCACAAATCAGTATTGACGTCGAGAACATCGTCACAGTTGGACGTTGTTCAGTGTTTGTGTCTGGCCATTGCGCCTTTCTTCGTAGTTCTTGAGATTGTGCTCATCGTTTCCACAGGAAGTAGGTCCAACAAGCGAATCTCCTTCCCGCAGTTCTCTTCCACAGACAACATCTTGGCGTTCGGGGATGCCCGGTTAGACCCCGCCAGCCACTCTTTTGTCATCAACCACCTGGAGCCGCCTGGTGGGAAGAGAGTCGGCACTTGTGGAGAGCTTGTGTATGGAAACAAAATCCGAATCCAGGACGTTTCGACTGGTCAGGTGGCTTCATTCAGTACTTCCTTCGCCTTCAGGTTCAGAAGTCGCTCGGGTTTAGTCTCATGGGACAACAACGACCCGACCAGTTTCAGCATGGGATGTGCATTCGCATTCGCGTTCCATCACAGTGAGGGACTCACTGCGATGCAACACATGGTGTCGAGGTTGGGACGGTTCGGCGCATGCCAAGCACCTGTTTATGCGAATGGTCGGAGTGCCATGCCTGCCTTCTTTGCCGTGGTGTTCCAGACCGATTATCGCAACAGCAGCAATCCTATCCCTGGGAGGCCGAGACGGTGGCCGAGCAACAACTTCGTGACGGTTTCATCAAGTGGCCAACAGAAAGAAGAAGGAGAGATCAACGCTTACCCGATACATGTCCACGACTTTTGTCTTCGCAACGAGACACACTGCGAGTATTTTTCGAATAGTTTAGGATTTACTGCTTGGCTGGATTTTGATCCTATGCAGAAGTTGGAAATCCGGCTGGCAAACGGCTCTCATTCTTCAGTGAAGAAGCCCTTGCGACCTTTGATTGAGATTCCTGGTTTTCAGATCTCGAAAGAGCTCGGCGATGAGGTGTACCTCACGTTTTGGGGAAGCTCGGATGTGAACCACATCGAAGTTCATGAATTTCTGTCATGGAGCTTCGTTAGCAGTGTTGTCGGGAGCAAATCCCTCCGGCAGCTCATCCGTGGAACGGATATGATACGATGGGTCGCTCTCGTTGTCGGAGTCGCCGGGACGATTGCAGCTGCACTCATCTTCTATTTCGCTTTCTGGCTTCCAAAGCGGTTTCGGAAGCACCGGTACTTGAATTTGGATGGGTCTTCTGGATCACGTGTGTTTTCGTTCAAAGAACTCCGAAAAGCCACGAAGAATTTTAGTCAAGAGGAAATGCTGGGAAATGGCGGTTCTGGAACAGTGTACAGAGGTTGTTTGGATTCACCGCCTGGAAGTATAGTGGCTGTCAAACGCATCACATACGAGTCCCACAGCGCAGAAGCCGCCTTCTTTGCTGAGATTTCATCACTCAGCCAAATTCGACACCGGAATGTGGTTCAATTGCAGGGGTGGTGCCATGAGAAAGGTCGCTTGTTGCTAGTGTACGAATACATGCCCAACGGCAGCCTAAGCGAGTGCTTGTACGAAAGGGGTCGAAATTCTCGCAATCTTCATAACATATTGTCATTAAAAGTGCGGCACCACATCCTTGAGGGAGTTGCTGCTGCGCTTCAATATTTGCACGAAGACAGTGTGCAGTGCATTCTTCACCGCGATATTAAGTCCAGCAACATACTCCTCGATTCGGATTTCAGAGCGCGCGTGGGAGACTTCGGCCTCGCCCGCTTGCTGGATCAGAATAAGGTTGAGAAAACCACCATGGCGGCAGGCACACTAGGCTACATGGCCCCGGAGATGCCTTACACGGGAAAAGCAACGAAAGAGTCCGACGTATACAGCTTCGGCATCTTGGTGCTAGAAGTGATCTGCGGGAGACGGCCGCTAGATGTCCGTGCACAAGAACCCGAAAACATCGTTCTCCTGCAGTCTGTATGGCGAGCACACGCCGCAGGGGAGCTCCTGACCGTGGCAGATCAAAGATTGTTGCAGCCCGCTTCAAGATCATTGTCTAGAACGTCGTCCCTAAACCCCAACTCCAGCTTCGTACCGTCGTCGTCAAATTCGCAGAACATGGACATTTCTACATCAGTTGCCGAGAACGAAGCGGCGGAAAGAAGGATGGTCAAAAATCTCCTGCATTTGGGACTGTTGTGCTGCCTTCCGAATCCCAAGGCCAGACCGTCCATGGGACATGTAAACCGGATATTGCTGGAGATAGATGAGAATTCAGATCAGAACGATGTTGTATCAATGCCTCCCCTGCCAGCCAGCACGCCGTTAGGACTATACAGTTGTATAGAATTCTCACAGACAATCCAATCTTCAAGCAAATGTGAACCTCTCAACTCACGCTGTGCCAGAAATCCACAAAGTTAGCTAGTGAAAGCTGTAAGCAAAATCTTCCCATATCCAATAACTTTTCTTGCAAATTTTGGTCAACAAAGACCATCCAATCTGTTGTTGAAAAGTTAACATTACAATAACGTTTACAGTCCAAGCAGAACTATAGTGATAAAAGTATAAAAGTGAAACTAATTTGCGAAATCATCACTAAATTTGTGTCTACCTTATTGCAAATCTTTACTTCAATGCTAGCACAAATACTCATAAGGATTCTGTCTGGTCACCCAAGGCTGCAAAATCCGTACGTTCACTTAGAATGGTTTGCTCATTCGGGTGTGGTTGCAGCCTGCAAGACAGAAGATAGAGTTACTTGAGAGCGAAGCTCAACAACAGGTTTGTAGAAAGAAATGGTGAGTCAAATCATGTCTCAACGATGTCTAGAGCTGCGTAAGATACATATCATATCATGTGTTATATGTAAGCCAGAGCGGACCGCGCCGATAGCACTCCATTTCACATTGTGAATGGTGATGACTTTAGTTTTGCAAATCTCTTCCAAGAATGTAAATGCAGATGAAATCAAATAAATCCGGTAAATGAGAAAATACGTCCCCTGAACTATTCCTTTAGTAAAAGGCATGTTGTGCAACTACAAAACGAGATAACCCACGTGTCTCATGTCTCGCTCAGCTTGAGCATACTATAACTAGGGAGGATGATAGTTTAAAAATATATAATACTGAATGGTATTCCACAAGTACAGCAAAATTCAAATTATGGCAAACACACCCCAAGAGTAGCTGAGAAGGGAACCTCGTGCTCTGAGCTCATTCATGCGGCAGAACGATGCAGTTGCAGATCAAATCACGCTAGCCATACTCTTCCTCTTCTGAATGTCCCAACAAAGCACAGAACACACAAAAGGGTAAGAGACAAAGATGCTTGGTTAAATGCTAACGCATAACCTTTGTCACGTGTAGGTTACCAGAACGATAGATCAACCTGCAAACTATTCAGAACAGCGAAAATAAAGAATACCTGGAGTAGAATTGCACTATATTGTTGCACTCATGATCCAAAGCACGATCAAAGATCGTCAAATCACGGTCTTGATCTCGTGCTCAAATTAAACCCAAGCGACTTTTCATGTTTTGCAGAGCCCTGCCACATTTCCCATTTTCAGAGTCATTCAGGACATTTGATGACTGCTTCATGCATATGTATACTCTCCAAAAGGGCATGCACATACACTCCACAATCTCCTGCTGACGAAGACAAAAATCTAAAGAGCGTTCCAAAATACTTGAAACTCACAGCACTCAGACGTACTGAAAACTACCAATAAAAAAAGCACAATGAAAATTCGTGTGAGGTATCATTGCATAAAGATAATGAGACATGAAATGTTAAACAGCACTCAGAAACACCAAGCTACTTAAAGAAATCGGAAAATCACTCAAGGAACCAAACCTAGTTGACACGCCTGGCAGGGACTCAGCAATCTTCATAAGTAGATCAACCTCGTCAACAGGACTGCCCTCGTACCCACCAACTGCTCTACCTGCAGTAAAGAGGTCACACAAAAGAAGTCAGGCAAAGCCAAGTGCACAAATCTACCAGAAACATAATGTGCTCCGTTGGTGTTGAAAGAAGTCAAATTTTGGAGACGACAGGAGCACCTTGTTTTGGAACTCGATGAAAACCACCTTGTAAGTACTTCTGTACATAATGAGGCAATGCTGATACTTTCTGTGGTAAAAGTTCTTCCAAAGCCCGCCCCAGGATAGCGTAGCACAACGTTCCAGCTTCATCAGCTGCCGTCCGGACAGCTACATCTTCCGGAAGATCACCATCATCTTCGTCCCTTAAAACAAACTCATCTTCAACTTTCACAGGCACAGTCGCAACAGTCCCTTCGGCTTCCTCCTTCTCCCTAATTACCTGCTCCAAGTGGCTGCTAATCTGAAGCACTGCCTCCACCTCATCACTGTTCCTTTCACCTTGTTGCCACATTGACCTCTTTGATAACCTGTCAGGTTTTTTGGGTTTCTTTTGATACTTCTTAGACTTTTCAGGCGAATGGACATCCTCAGCTGCTATGAGATCTATAATATCTTGAATAGGTGCTGGAACTTCAGAATCGTCACATCTAAGGAGAAAATCCAATAAAATTCGTCGAAAGTGTGATCGCAAGTACGTCGGATGCTCCTTACAAAATGACTGAACAGGACCCTCGTGCACTAGACTTGAAAGTGATGAAAGGCTGTGAAATTCAAGCTTCTTCAACCGCGACAGGGCTACAAGTACCTTGTCGTGCACAGCTTCAACATCAGGCGGAGGACGCCCAATAATTGACAATAAATTTCCATCATTACCATCCAGCTCCTTCGCAGACAAACACATAGCATGCAAGGCTTTCTTCAAAGGCTCCGGCAACGGATAACCATCCTCGAGATCCGCTGTCAGTTTTTCAGCTGTTGCCCTTAGAGATCTCGCAAGACGTTCTCTATTTCCTCCAGTTACGGACTGCACTAATCTAACCTTCTCAACTGGTTTCTCATGGATCATGTCGTACATGGCGTGTAAAGTTCGAAGAGGTAAAGTCTCCACCTGGTCAAGCGCTGATTGAATGGCTAGAATTGAAGACGGGGGAAGTGCGAATAGCATACCAGATGACATGGGCTTACGAGTTGATTTCTGATCTCGTATAATCTCTATCGCTTGCATTACAACGTCTGGAAGAGTATCACCGCACTCGTTCACATAATCATTTACAGTCTGTACTATCCGCTCTTCCAACCAATTCCTGTTCAGGATTCTGGTCGTGAAACCAGTGAGTACTGACAGAATGGACTGCAAGGCATGAATATGCAGCGCCTCCAAGACACAAGGCAACAACGTCACGATTTCTGCTTCGTCCATCTTCTTCAGATTATAAAATCGTTTTGGTGGTCGCCACTTTTGACTACTGTGGTACACCTTCTTGACTGGGGCATCAGAATCACTTGCACCATCTGTAATTCTCAAGAGGCTCTCCTCAACGCGCGCAGGATCGTTCCGAATAGCAACAGACTGACTTGCAGAGTCTGTGATTCTCAAGAGGCCCTCGTTGGCGACCATGGAACGACCACCTGACTGACTTCCACCAATAGTTATTTTCAAAGGGCCCTCTTTGCCTGCCGCAGGATCCAATGTCAGTCTCATGAGACCGTCTCCACTTTTCCGTTTCTTAGAAGTTCTCTTCCGCAATATTTTGGTTTTTAGTAAAGTGCTGAGACTTTTCCCGACTAAAGCATTGAGGCTCTTCAAAGACTGTGAACAAACAATCCTTAGTGAGTCCATGCCTCCAATAAATGCACCACCACAACAATCATCCCAATGGAAAGCACAAAGAGTAACAAATCAAGCAATATCACGCCTTCGTTACAACTCGAAATACAATCGTCTCAACATTACCAGTCAACGACGAGAGTCGTCACCAAGCGTCCGGCGAAAACATAAACGTAACAAGTAGTTAAAAGCAGACAAAAAAAAAGCAAACAAAATGAGAAAATTAGCTCACCGGTTCCCCCTTTTCCCGCAGAAGTAACTCTGGTAGACACCTGCAACATTACTCGATAAAATGATCATTAACATAAGGAATGCCAACAAAGTAGATGCAACGACGCTTTCACGGGTACTCACAACGACACAAAGAAGTTTTAAGAAAGATTTAAGACGTACTCAACCAAGCTTGGATGCAAATTCTTGCCACCACGACCGCTGGGTTCTGGCCAATTTCTCAAAATCCACCTGCCACAAAGCAACAGCATCATCAAAACCATTGGCATAACAAGGAGGTACGTCTTCGAGGCTAAGCCACCCCAATTTAACTCACAAGTCGAACCCCCAAGTCTATTCTCTTTCCGCCGTAAAACAAACCCTAAATTATGCAATTCGAGTCTGAATTCAGACAAGTGTAAGTCCAACCTTCGTTTCACGTTTTGTTGCTTGCTGTCGTGCTCCAAACATTCGAGCACACGCTTGGCTGCGCGCCGCTCCTGCTCCCATCCAACCCCCTCTTCCATTTCTTTCATTCGCCACGAGCTATCTAACTGGACCTATATGAAAACCGGAGAGAGACTAAAGTGGTTAAAACTGAGAGTGATTAAGCTGGACAAGCTACCCCTAGAGTGTTCATCGTCTCAACGATTCAACTTCTCAGCTCAATGCTCTCTCTGCATACACTGCAAAATCCCACATCCAAAAACCCTTACTAAACCCTACTTCACAATGAATTCCTCATTACTTCACGACGAATAGAATCCTACAAAACCAAATAAATAACCTCAAACACAAACTGAACTAGAGAGAGCAACAACCCAACTGAGTTCATCGCAGAAACGATCAATTCACCTGAAATCGAGAGAAATTCGATATCCAGCACTTCCGCTACCTTCATCAATCCTAACCTCTCCAGAACTTCCCGTTACGGCATCAATCAAACCTGCACGAGAAGAGCGCTTGGCTGCAGCTGGGCGAACACGAACCTAAAACCCTAACACACAATCCCTCCAAAAAAACAAGCTCGATCTCTCCAAAACCACAATCTCAACCCACCGCAACTGAGTACCAAAAGGGTAATTGACGTTTAACTCATAAAAAGATGCGATGATCATAAACCCAAACCAGCAGTGATATGATCCCTTGATTGCGGGGCAGTCTGGTTTGTAGTAGAGGAGAAAGCTTGAAATTCAAAGCAACGACTCTAAATCAAAGCACAAGCAGCCCACACAGACGCAAATCCCTCTCGTCTCCATGACCATCAGCACCGAAGTATCATGTTCATACTACACGGGCATCATCCCGGTATCGCCATAGTTGTCCCACAGATATCAATCTAGAAGTGCACATCGCAGAAACCAGTGCCGTGATGCGTGCACAAACTTCGACACACGCAACTGAGATCATATCCTGTCCATGTCTATGTCCATACCTATATTCCCCTGACCTGTGTATGCGAGCCGTGGTGTCCATTCGGCAGTGGGCAGGAAAAGAAAAAGGGAAAGGGACTGCAACACTGGTGACAAAACACCTTCCGACGACGGTGGGAAGCTTTGCAAGGGGAAGGTTAACTTATCCGGAGAAAGACACCTCAGCAGCGGATAGACATGTCTAAATGTGACTGTGCATGAGAATTCACAGAATCCTCGGATTCCAAGCCTGCTCAGTCTACAAGTGTCAAACGGTATGAGTCGCAGCGCCATATGTGGCAGGACCTTTCTCTCTGATTGAAGTGTGCCATTCCCTCCGGATTGCCTTCAAGTCGGTGGCTTCTGCTCCCTTCTCCGCTTTCCCTGTGCTGTGTTTTGTAGTGCTTCAAGTGCTCTCTTGGGTTGGGCTGGGTTTCTAGCAGCTGACATAAGTAGACGAAGTTTTAAGTCGATCTCTTTGCAGAGAATGTGTGAGCAGTAGGTGGACGAGTTTCAGCTTAGTTGCCAAGTTTGTGGAGGACTCTTTCAACTCAGTGAGGAATTCAGCAAAGTGGTTTTTTCTGAGCAGCTCCAGTTTCGCGAGTACTGTTGTTTTCTTCGTTTGAAGGTGGTTTGCGGTTTCTATCAAGTAAGTTGTGTTCTTCTCTCTTTTTAGTGGGTATGGAATGGTTTTGAAGAAAAATACTTGATGCTATCGATCACCCTGTCAATCACTGAGTGAATACCAATACCCATCTTAAGGAAGTGATTTTTGATTGCTGATTGAGATGATGTGGTTTTATTTTCCACCTTTTTTTTTAATAGGATTCCCTAAAATCCTTCACCAGGCTATTCTCGTATTCTGATACCACTATCGGAGTAGTAGTAGTTCAATTTCGAATATGGTTTTTTGAGATTGCTGAGACTTTCGTTAATCTTTTGTTTTTTCCAGTTTTAGGTTCATTTTTAGCTTGTCTGCGAATTCGATGTGTGGAAGTGAGGTTCGTAGTCTGTGAATATGGGGAGTGACTTTAGCTTGGTTTTGAATGGTTTCTGTGACGAAATGCACGTACGCTTGGTTTGGTTTTGAATAGAAGTGAGGATCATGCGTTTATGTCGCCTTTGCAATATTAGAACCTGTGTTTCTGTTAATGTAGGCGAGTCTCGCTGGGAGGTCAGCATGGTTTTGTGATGTATTCTTCACAATTTAGACCTAGAATTGAGCGTAGAAATGAGCATTAGACGAAATGCGGTACGAAATTGAACTGCCTCTGAACCCTTAGATTGGTGTGATATGTGATCACAGATGATGGAGTCCACGCGCTTATATTCAGACATTGGGCATAATCCTCGGGAGCTCAAAACGCCGGAGGAATTGTCGCCGTCCTTGTGGTCCTCCCTGCCCACGGAGCTGCTCGAGCGCGTGCTCGCGTTCCTGCCCTTCCCCAACCTCTTCCGCCTCCGCAGCGTCTGCAGACGGTGGAATTCCCTCCCGCACTGCTCCTACTTCCGCCAGATCAGAGCCTCCGCGCCGAATCAGTGGGGAGCGTGCCTGCCGGTGCTCTTCTGCAAGGACGCCTCGATCGACACAGAGGACGAGGGCTGGAACTCGGATTCCTGGTCCGCCTACGACACAACCTCCAATCAGTGGCTTCGCCTGCCCCCTCTCACGTGCCTCGACGCCCGCCACCCCAAGTACCTCGTGGTCGGCTCAGGTGGGCTCCTCTGCATCGGCGACTTCGACAGCACGGAGAATCTCGTGGTCTGCAACCCCGTGACACGCTGCTTCCGGGAGCTCTCGCCCACTCTGGGCGAGTGGGCGGAGCCTGACCTAACAGCGATGGCAATCGACAAGCACACTGGAGGTTACAGACTAGTTCTAGCTGGAAACCGCAACTTCAAACCAGATGACATGGGCTACAGGACCACGGAGGTTTACAACTCCGCCACCAAAGCATGGGCGATTGCCGGCAAGATCCCCGCCAATCTAGAGCTTCACAGCCAAGAAGGCGCGCTCTGCAACAACATCCTCTACTGCCTAGCACGAGATCCGAAGCAGGGAGTCTGGAACACGCTCACTGCATACGACCTCGTCTCTGGGAAGTGGACAGTCGTGTCTCAGAACATCCCTCACGGGTCCCGAACCCCGCATGTCATCGGAAGCCATGACCGGATCCTCGTCGTGGCGGAGCGCCACGACCCAGTTGCGGACGCCGACTGCGTCATCCTCTTCGAACTGGACCTTGTCACGAAGAAGTGGCGCGAGATCTCGCAGCTCCCGCATGAGCTTTACGTCGGCATCGGCAAGCGAGTCATTGCATGTACAGTCGACGGCGATTACATCTGCGTCACGGGGTGCTCGTCCAGCCGGTGGTACTCTGCCATGTACAGATCGTCGCAGAATAAGTGGCAGCAGGTGCCGGCATTCCCTGTCGATGAATCCAAAGGCCGGGACCTCTGCGAGCTCCTCCTCTCCAGCTCGCCTTTCCGCCCCAGCTTGGAGCCTGTGTAATTGTACTCTCACCCATGCTCATGTTTTGCTGCATATCGTGAGACGCAACTTCGGTTGCAGTTTTGATCACCACGTCAGGCTCTTCGCTGTGTGTAATGCTTGTAATTCTAGTTTGTTTATAGAGACAGCGATGATGTGCCAATCCTTAGACTAGCCACCCGAGACTACGCTCTTGGCTTCGGCGAACGTGTATTCTACGTTTTGTAAATCTGTACAGATAGGTTTCAAGGTGACTGCAATTTATGTGCAGAATGATTCACCGCCATATGGTTGATTGTCTGCCATGGTCATCTGGCAGATTGGCTGTTCATAGTTTGGCCGAAATTGCACATGACATGGTGGTGTAAGCATTTTGAGTTTGGAGTTAGATGTGAGTGTTTTCAGGAGGTTGTAAATTTGAATGAATTATGTCAATATGAAGAGCTCCGATTATTTCTATCAGGTTAGGTACTTGACTCTTCGTGAGCAACCCTTGTGAATGGCGTGAGAATGTTCAGGTGTTGTCCGCTTCAAGTTTGGTCATTTGGGCTTGTCATGATATTATCACAAGTTGGTAATTATCGATTTTAGCTGCAAATGTTTTTATGTGCACGATAAGAGTTTTAGCATCTTGTCACGTAGAGTTTAGACTCCGAGCTTATATGAACCATTTTCTCCTCATGTGGTTCATGGATAACCTTTCCATGAAGCGTGAGTACTTCGTTAAATTTATGAAGATTGTGAACGGTTTGTTGTGCAGTTTTATGAAGATTGTGGCTTTTAAGGTTTTCAGGATAAGGTCCGATCCGTCCAACTGATCCTCAGAATTTGCTACTTGTTTTTTGACACAAAAGGAAGTGAGTTTTACACATTCTCAGACTTTAAGTTGCAGGTTTCTCCTCAATGTATTTGGAGCTTTCCAATTGTGAAGAAATGGATGTGTTCACGACTGCTACAGAAGATCTGTAGCTGCTGTCTTCACAGAAGATCTTCACTGAGTCAGCAAGTTAGCTTTGCAGAATCAAGTGAAGGGCTGGCAAGTGAAGGTGATGATATTGGTGTATGAATCATTGAATTGCTCTCTCGGCTCCCTCCGAACAGGTATTCATTCAGTTGAAAGTGTTTGGGAAATTGATCTGACAGTAATTACTCATGGCACACAGTTTCTTCATTCAATCTTACAATTGTATTGTGAATACCGTAGTCGAGAACCCTGCATACAGCAAATCGAATGAGGCAATACGTGACATTATTCAATATTTGAATTTGTTATCTGCATACTTATGACGCTATGGATAATATATCCCACACTCAAATGAATTATGAGCATTACTATCAAAGCTTTCACAGTCCCAGCGTTCTAAGTCCTGCCACGCATGCATTGCAAAGTGCAAAGGGCAACTGGCTCAATACTTGAGCAGGTTTGAAGCGGCAGACACTCCTAAATCAGAACATGTGTGGCTTCTCACGATGCAGCTGTGCATGCCTGAATTTGTCCAAGTCGAGAGTTGCGAGTTCCCTCAACATCGGAGCAAGTGATCTCATTCAATAAGCGCTCCAGCTGTGCTTGCTCTCTCATGCAATCCTCACTGCTAATGATGGGGCGAGCAAACCCAAAATCAATCAATCGAACACCTACCTCCCATCCCTCCATGACCATGATATTAGAAGCCCGAATGTCGCCATGAAGAACCCCACACTGGTGCACAACGGTAAGGGCATCAAATATCTCCTTCACCACACCTTGGGACAATGTTCCTGCAAGCCCATGTTCAAAAAGTGTAAGTACTCAAGTACAACATACAAAATAAGACCTTTACGCTCTTGAGCAATAAAAGAGCATGTTTAGTAAGTAGTAGACAATAAGCAAAAAGCAAGCCTATATATTGAGAATTTCACAAAAAAGCAAGCTTAGAAAAGAACTTACCAATTCCAATCTCAAAACCATTGATATACTCAGTTGCAATGTACACAACCATTCCCCCAGCAGTAGTTCCATACGAAACAAGCTTTGGAACAAACTTGCCCCAATACTCCTTCAACTTGTGATAGGCCGCAACCTCTGTCAAGAGAGCCTGAAGAAACCAAAAATTACGTCAATGGAATGAATACATCCAAAACTTTCAAAAAGATGGGTTTCATCAAAAAAGAAATTGGCTCACAAAGATGAATCTCCTCTCACCTCTGCTCGGTCCGAACCAGTGGGCGCGAGTTTGACAACAATTTGCTGACCATCATATGTGCCTCGAACAATGTTACCACTCCAACCTGTAGCGAAGGGACTCGATGCCAAGTGCAGAAGTTCGGCTGGAGTCTCCATCAAACAATCGACAGGTCCGAAGCTCCTGTAAAGAAACATAGCCGAAATTGTATCAAATGACATTTTCTATAACTCACTATGGAAAGAGGAAATAATCATGGAACATGGAATACTTGACGAAGCCACATGAAGACCACAACTATTTACTTTCTTTACCTATCAGGCCTGATGAGTGATATAAGAAATGCTCAGCAACAAAGAAGCCCCAGTAAAATTACATGTACCAAAACACAGGATCATGTTTGTAAAAGGAATATTCATATAAATGGTATTACATTATATGAATGAACTCCCTTGTTCTAGAAGAGGGATCTCAGGCACTACGTATGACATGGTTGTATAACTTACCGAAATGATCAGTTTAGATTCAGAGGCAGGTAGAAAGTGGAGGGTACTTTACAAACGAAATGGTTGTATGACTTACCGAGTCTTCATACCATGCCGCTGCAGATTAGGATCTGGATTCTTCCCTTCATGATCAGTGCTCTTACCTTGAGAGCCCTTGCTCTCTGGAATTCCAAGAGCAGAGGCCTGTGAACTGCCCCCTTGAGCTACAAAACATAAATACATTAGTACCAATTTTCTAACATGCTCAATAGCTATCATGATCAACATATTAGATTGAGAAAGGCTTATACCGTGCTTCTTATCTGGGGCGCTCTTGAACTGTTTTGGATCCTTGATCGCTTTATCCACCATGTAGGCCAGTGCACCTAGGAAGTTGGAACTGGTGTTGGTTATGCCTTCAGAAATGAGTAACGTGTCGCCAAATTCCCCTTCACGTTTGACGAAAAACGTCAAGTCAAAAGAGGACATAATCCCATATGCCAAATTCATGGCCTTCATGTACCTGTAGAGTTGATGAAGAGGCTCAACCGATATATATAGCTTGTGTTCAGCTTTATTAGAGACAGTATCTAATAAAGCTGAACACATGCTAGGAATATCCGAACTCGCAGATCTCCTAAACACAGCTGGCCTCTTGATCTCTATTACCAGGAAAAACGGTTTATCAGGCTCACACACTGGGAAAACGGCTGACTGGCCAGATGGATTTGCCATCCTCTCAGCTTGCTGGCTAGCATCCTCGTCAGAGAACGAAAAACTGGTCGGCCGCACACCATCTTGCATGTGCAGCGAATACCCAAGCGCGCGACCGACGTTTCTTAGGACGAGATAGAAATTATGACACGCCTTGAATTCGCTTACGTGAAATACGTCCAGATTACCCTCATCAAATGGAAGGCATACTCGAGAAGTGTCATCGGATTGTTGAATGAAATTGTCAACATCCGATAAAAAAGTATCCCATGGCCTAACAGCGACGGTAGACTTTTCTTCGCCTCTCTCGCTGGCCACACCAAAGTCACTGACGATCGGACAAAAGATTCTCTGCTGAAGCCACTGTCTCCTTGTTAATAAGCGTAGCATGGCGGGAAGTGCTGTGATAAGGAAACGGCCGTGGCAGTGGAGGGGATGACCCTGAAATCAGAAAACAGATCGTTAGATAGCATGAACACAAAAACTGAAATCGAAAAGAATAATTCTGAACATGAACAACGTACAATGAACAAGTTCAAAAGCTCTACCAAGTAAGGCCGATCAAAGCTGCCGCAGCGACCTAAACCCTAACTCCTTCCGAAAACCCCAAAAACTTGAAACCCTCACACACGGCTACTAAAAACCTCCATATACTACCAAAAAAACTATCGAAACGATCAGGATCCGTCACACAAACTACAAACTAAGACAAATTGCAAAACCAAATGCTCGCAAAAACACAGCAAACAAAATGACACCGAGAAACGAAGCGCTCGCAAGGACACGGCAATGTCGAAAGAGAAAGACTCCGAGCGTAGGGCCCGGACTTATCTTACATAACGACCAAGATGATTCTAGAAACCGTGGATGATCTGGACTTCAAGTGGTCGTGAACTCCAAGTGCATTTCTCGATCGATCCGCCGATTTGATCACAATGGAGACAATGTGGTTGTGGGTAACAACAATCGTGTTCACAATCTTGATTCTAGATGATTCTAGAAACCGTGAACTCCAAGTGAACTCCAAGTGCATTTTTCGATCAATCCATCCGCCGATTTGATCACAATGGAGACAATGTGAAAAAATTGGTGTGTTCAAATTCTTGATGGGGGTGCTTTCTTGCAGGGATGCGGTCATACTGCGGAATACATACAGCTCGATCGATGAAGTTGCAGCAATACCTACGCTCCTCGATTTGATATTGCTGGCGCCACTGATAAATTTAGTTTGAAAAAAGCTGAGAAAGTTGAAGCTGAGCTCCTCAAGGAACTCCCATTCTAGGTGCGTATATGCAAACGTTACCGGAAACATGATTAGGGTTTAGATCGCTTGTAGTTTCCACGTCTATTGACATTGAGCGTACAATCGTCATATCTGTCAATCAATTTATTGCATTCAATTTGATTATTATCATTGAAGCTACGGGAACTTCCGTATTCTGTTGATATTTGGAATCTGTAAGTGAGTAATCTGGAAGTGAGCAAGCTGTAAGAGAATGAGTTTTTTAATGCTAAGATACATTTTGATGATCTACAGATCTCAAAACCATTCCTAGTCATTCTGACGCTTATGCAAAAATCTGTGGGTTCAAATTGTTGTCGATGAATTTCCCATGTCTAAGATTGTCAATAATAGAGCAATCGTCAAATCTAATGCATTAAGGAACGTCACATGAGCTTCAGTAGAAGATGAGTAAGATGACATTTAGAATCTGTATTGGCAGTGCACAAGAACAAAGATTATGAGCCCTATATATTGGTTGCAGTTTTGATCACCACGTCAGGCTCTTCGCTGTGTGTAATGCTTGTAATTCTAGTTTGTTTATAGAGACAGCGATGATGTGCCAATCCTTAGACTAGCCACCCGAGACTACGCTCTTGGCTTCGGCGAACGTGTATTCTACGTTTTGTAAATCTGTACAGATAGGTTTCAAGGTGACTGCAATTTATGTGCAGAATGATTCACCGCCATATGGTTGACTGTCTGCCATGGTCATCTGGCAGATTGGCTGTTCATAGTTTGGCCGAAATTGCACATGACATGGTGGTGTAAGCATTTTGAGTTTGGAGTTAGATGTGTGTGTTTTCAGAAGGTTGTAAATTTGAATGAATTATGTCAATATGAAGAGCTCCGATTATTTTTATCAGGTTAGGTACCTGACTCTTCGTGAGTAACCCTTGTGAATGGCGTGAGAATGTTCAGGTGTTGTCCGCTTCAAGTTTGGTCATTTGGGCTTGTCATGATATTATCACAAATTGGTAATCGATTCTGCCAACTGCAAATGTTTTTATGTGCACGATAAGAGTTTTAGCATCTTGTCACGTAGAGTTTAGACTTCGAGCTTATATGAACCATTTTCTCCTCATGTGGTTCATGGATTACCTTTCCATGAAGCCTGAATACTTCGTTAAATTTATGAAGACTGTGAACGGTTTGTTGTGCAGTTTTATGAAGATTGTGGCTTTTTAGGTTTCCAGGATAAGGTCCAATCCGTCCAACTCATCCTCAGAATTTGCTACTTGTTTTTTGACACAAAAGGAAGTGAGTTTTACACATCCTCAGACTTTAAGTTGCAGGTTTCTCCTCAATGCATTTGGTGTTTTCAAATTGTGAAGAAATGGATGTGTTCACGACTGCTACAGAAGATCTGTAGCTGCTGTCTTCACAGAAGATCTTCACTGAGTCAGCAAGTTAGCTTTGCAGAATGAAGTGAAGGGCTGGCAAGTGAAGGTGATACTATTGGTGTATGAATCATTGAATTGCTCTCTCGGCTCCCTCCGAACAGGTATTCATTCAGTTGAAAGTGTTTGGGAAATCAATCTAACAGTAGGGGAAGAACTCTCAACACTTGTGTTGCTGTGAGTTTGTGTTGATACAAGATGTGATATAAAGGCTCAGCTTAAGGTAGTTAGACTAATAGTGTGTAGCACTAAAAACTACTTGATTTTAGGGGTACATGAACAATTAATGATGTTTTTGGCATCTTTTATTGGTTGTGTCATTAGTTCATTTATTAATTCTACACTACTAGTTTTATTTAAGGTAGCGGCACCTAAAACCAATAGCACCCTCAGATCTAACTTGTAGATGTCCCCAGAACCGCAACTCGGCTTAATGGCAACTTGGCTGAACTTGTCAGACCACTCAATTCAAATTGACCAATCAAAACACTCAAAAAACTGGTGGTTTTGGATACACTCATGAGTGGAAATTGGTACCAACTAGGTGTCGAAGCCAAAATCAATGAGAATCAAAACCACTAAACCAATGTAATAACAAAATGTGATATTTGTAAGTTAAATATGTAAACTTAAAGAATGTGACTTATATTTTTGTACTCATTTATTCTTATATATTTGATCTTTTTCATTTGATCTTTTTCATTTTACCTTTTATATTTTACCTTTTACCTTTTGTATTTTACCTTTTACTTTTTATTTTTATGTCTTTCTTTTTATCTTTTACCTTTACTTTCCTAGTATACATTTTATTTTAACATTCACCTCTTTTTTCATATAGCCAAACATGTGTTTCATTGTGCAAGTCTTCCATTAAATTTTATTTATCTCTCTCCTTCACTCGCAATACTCTGGATGATTGATGTTGATATTGGCTGGCGGTTCTTCGGTAGAACACTCTCTTTAGAGGTGACCATCTACCACTTGCTCTATATTGGTAGAGTTTAGACCCATATATCCAGATAATCTATAGATAGTGAAGGATTTGGGTGAAGGTGAGATGTTTGATGTTTGATGTTTCATGACTTTGTTTGTAGTTGTAGCAGTTTGGTTTTATGCAGCTCCAGATTCAAGTGATGGTAAGTAATATGCGTTGTTGTGCGAATCAGACAAACGCATCTAGATGTGCACACCGCTGCTAGAGATCTCTCTGTAGTAGTCTCCTGCACAGATCCTCCATCCACCTCTGTTTTGTCAAGAAAACTCTGTTCCATTCTCCATACATGTTGTGAATTCTTAGACAGCATAACATCTGCTCAATTGGTGGAATTTCTGGGAGTCTCCTTTGAGCTTTTTCTCATGTATGATTAAGCTATGTTTTGATCTGAAGTTGTTGGTGATGTGTGGCCATGGAGCTACTTATATTGCATGTCGTCTTCGTAAGATGTTTTTGACAAGGGTTAGGGTTTAGAGTTTGGAACAAGCCTGATTTTGGCTAAAAAGATGATGTGATTCTACGACAATTCGAGTTGTTCCTGAATTTCACTCTCTCTAAATTTTCATTTTTGTCGTCCACTGTATGATGGCTAGAAACTCGTCGAGAGTACTATGGATTGGAGAAGGGGGTGTTCGGGGATCGTTGAGTGAAGTGAGAGAGAGGTGTGTTGTGGTTTGCGGGGGAATGTAGCATATTAGGTGCGTTGTTTTCTGTGCTGTGTTTTATAGTTTGTGAGGTTGTGATGTGATGGGTTGGGATTGAGGTTCTTTCATTTGAAGTGTGTAGGGTTGATGGACTTGAGCGCTGCCTTGTGGAGTGATCTCCCCTTGGAAATGTTGGAACAAGTGCTGTTATATCTGTCTGTGCCGGATTTGTGCAGGTATCGCACCGTTTGCAAGAGATGGGATCGGCTGATGTGCGACCCGAAATTTGGGTCTCTTTGTGCTCAAAATGTTGCAATGAGAGAGGCATCCTTAATTGCAATGCGGTATAGTACTCATGGCAGCACACATGAAGGATGGTGCTTCCTTGACGTGAAAGCAAGGCAATGGTATGTGTTCAAGGACAATGGTCAAGGAATTCACCATAACATTTCTCTTGAAGATGTGAGGATGGATGGAGGTCTTGTATGCCAATATCTGTGTCCTGACAGAATGATTGTCTATAACCCCATCTCGCAGACACACAGAGAATTGCCAACTGTGCCTCGGTACTTGACCTCTGAACACCTCTTAACTTTGGTCGTTGACAACATTTCTCAAAGTTTCAAGATTTTTCTATTTTACGAGAGTAACGTGATTTTGAAGAACGCTTCAAAGCTAGTTTATGATTCGGTTATCAACGAGTGGAAGACCTTAACCAGTCCATTCCGCATCAGTTTTGAATTAGAGCATTTGGGGAGCCAAGTCATATTTCGAGGTTATCTGTACATTTATATGTGCGATTACTCTTCGTTCCCACTCTGGAGATACAACATTGTGTGGGATGCCTGGGAGAATCTGGATGTGTCCATCAGAGATGAATTCTCCAGCGCTCATCTCGTAGTCACTGCCAATCGCTTGTTTTTGGTGGCATGGTCAAGAGTTGTGTCCATCAGAGATGGGGGACATCCGTCGTTGCATTTAAGTGAACTCAAAATCCCTGATATGACAAGAGAGGTGCTCTTTGAAATGTCGGATGCAGATGTTGTGGAAGGTTTTGAAACTGGAAGGTTTTGGACCGGCCTACCCGCGATAAGTGCGTTTAGCTTCGGCAACTCCATCTTGTTCATGTCCATGTCAACTGGAATCTCGGCAGCTTTTGACGTTGTAACACGTTCTTGGGATTGGAATTTCCCTCCAAATCCTCTAGAATATCTCCCTGACAAGGATTGTCTGTGGGTTGGGGAACAAATGAACCTCCTTCTGCCTTGCACGCTCTGGTAGCAAGAGGATCAAGTTGTAGAGGATAGATTTACCCTACCCCCCTGCTATACTCTAGCCGGGCAGGGGTGGTGATCACATAGTCAACACAGGCTCCGGCAACTTGCAACAGACTCAGGACAATGTACAGGTTGTGCCGACTGATTACAGTACATATTTTAATCTAAACAAAGTGAAAGTTCGCTGGCCTATGAGTTTCCGACCAAGACCCTGGTGATATTATGATGATACGCAGGTGATGCACGTCGTTTGATATACAGCTTACACTTAGGCAGGTGCCCTGTTTGATATACAAACAAAGTGTGGTCCATGGTAATGTTGTTTGGCTTGAGTGTGAAATTGGAACTAGCTGTGTCGGCCGAAGTTTCTCTTCTCAGAAGAAGCACGAGGAGCTAGCTCTGAGGTTTTGGTGAAATTAGCACTTGGAAATCAGGGAGATCACTTGGTGTGGTTGTGAAGGAAAGGTTTCAACATCAAATCTCAAGTTGACGCTCATGTGGAGTGCCCTGTTGAATCAAGGGATGCAGTCCGTGTTGCTCCTTCAATCGACAGCATAGTCTGCCACCATAGGGCTTTCGTATATGGATCAGAGCCATGACATCCTTGGAGGAGCTGCACACTCTTTCGACATCAAGGGGTATTACTTCGATTCAGTGCCGAACGTTGTTATTTTGCGGGCTCTCGTCTGAAGGTGCGCAGGCCAACCCTTAAGCCCAGGTTTGTCAAATCTAATCCTAGTATCCCTTCAAATCGTGAAGACGAAGAAGAATCGCAATGGAGCTCAAATGCGATCACAGAGAAGCTGAAAGTTAGTGGAACAATCAATTTTGTTGTTTAGATTCTCTGGATGCCCTTGAGGAGTCTGTGGATCGTGTACAATACGACTCATGGATGGTTCACGTTCCTGAAGGCCAGTTTCTTTCTTTCACGTGATTTGTAAGGCATCATCTCCTTTAGAGCTTGTTTAGTTAGGTTTTGTGGCATTTTTCAAGGATGGCAAGGTATGCATGTGTAGAATTAGGTCAAAGCCCATCTATGGACCATGTTTATGCTGTCCAACTTCACTAAAGTAGGTCTGTGCATAGCTTGCAGGATTTACAGCAAGTTGCTAGACCAGATGCAAGGCAGAATGATGCAAGCTCCAGGTAGGAACAATACCTTTATGAAATTTAGGCCCGTCTCTTGTTTTGATGTATGGTTTTTTTGTTTTAAGAATTTGCACTTTCAATACATCCTAGTTTCTTGTAGTTGGCCATGTACTGTACTGTACATGTCATGCTTATCAGAGAAGCAATTCTTCCTCGATCGACAGCAGCCATCCTGTACAGAGATGTACAGAATGCCAGAGGCTCCAGGTACCTCACTAGAGCCTTGTGGACAATCGCTGCTGCAAGCCTTCTTGAAATTTGGGCCACAAGGGTTTATCCGAGCCGGAAATTTGCCAGGAATTCTTTGGAGCTGGTGACTCGCTCGAGATTTGCAATGCTCTCGCGCAATTGTTGTAGTTCCTCCTCTCCGGTGTGAAAGCAGGCGGAACAAACGTTACAGAAGTGGTAAGATTGCCGTATCATCTCTTAAAAACTTCATTACGAAAAAATGAAATGACACTTGCTTGCAATGATGTCTCACATATCACGATGTAATACACATTCTTTTCGACGAGCTTGAAACGAAGATGTTTTTGCTTTTGATCATATGATTGCTATTTCGTGGAATTTATGCGCTGGCAGGTCAACATGTTCGGAGAGTGATACAAATCAGGCTGCACTGTTGGAGTCGAGGTAGCACAGGGGCCGGCCATAATCGATGCGCTCTTCGTGCGGGGCATTGAAAACGCAAAGGCCATCATTCCGTTAACTCGCAAATGTCTCCATGAAAAGCTTAAATTGGAGAGCATCCATCGCAGCCCTCCTGAAACGCAGCAGAGAGCCCATTTTAGCCAGACAGATCCTGTTAGCAATTGATTCTTATGATGTACTCTCAATAATTTGTCTCTCGGCTTGGAAATGCTGCAGATTGTGCGCGGTTGAAAACCAGTGAGCACAGTCCAATGCAGTAATATTTGGGACAGTGTCCCTATGATTCATCCGAGCCACCTCCCAGCAGAACTTCGGACCAAAGCTGACACAACACTCCAACGTGATTTTGATGTACATCTCCATCTCGTAATCGATGTCAATTATGTGTCTGAGCTTCAATACCAAAGAGCACGATTTCATATCAGCTTTTTTTGTGAATGAAAATTTTATTGCCGGGGAAATCAGTAAGGCTCATGTATTCGGATTTTCTATCTGTTGCATGCAAAACCTCGCAAGCGACCTACAGATTCACTGTGTCGCGGTGAAAGATTAGGCACCCTGAGTGGACGGTGCTGCCCGAAATGTTGTCCTCAATCTACTCCAATTCCATAGCTCTCTGAAGCTGGTTGCTGTTGTTATGGAGATGTTCTCAAAACGAGATTGAAGGTGGTGATACAGTACAGAAAAACTTGATCCTAGTAAAAATTGGTGAATTCTTTTCAATATGCTCTGAGAATTCTCGTCTAATGTAAAGATCAACCTAATGATTGAAGTCATAAGCAATTGAATACACTCAGCTACAAAGAAAAATACTTCAAAGTATATGATTGCCAGGCAACAGAACCAACATGTAAAATGGAAAAACTAGTTTTTTTAGAATGGAAGGACGGCAAACCTAATGTCCTCCAGTTTTGAGACAGTTAAGCTGATACACACAGAATATGGGAAGTCCGCCAAGCTCTTCCATGCATCCCTCTCAAAAATAAATGATTGTCATCCAATTGAATGTGCATGTAAACTTTGTATATAGAGATTGTACAAATCTGAAGTCACACAGCTTGACTTTGGCTGCGGAGTCCAAAACCAGAAAAGGAAGTATATTTCACAATCACAAACATTATCCACAGTAGAATACATACTAAATCTAGTCCTTGAGAATTGCTTTTTACTCAATGAAACGCACAACCAACCAGACAAACAAGACATCTCTTCTATAGCACATGACACATACAGCCACACTCTTGGAAACACAACAGTTTTGAGGCACTCCTATACGACTATCGTCCTTCCTCCTGTTGGAAGTCCATCTAAGAAATAATGTCTCGACCCTCTTGTTGAAGGTTGATAATAAATCCAGCAGACCAAGTTGAAGCTTGAGCATTTGCTGCTTCTTGTAACATGATTCTCAATTGCTCGCACTCCTGTTCCAGTAGTGCTTTCTGCTATCATTGGGGATGTCACTACTTTACTGTAGACCGAGATCCTTCATTTCAATTTCGCACAAATCTTTTGGGCCACAATTCACTTATAATTCCCTTGTTTCAAAGATGGTACCATAATAAAATGCTCTTATCAAAGGACAAGGTACCACTTGCGTCTTTGGGCGGGTGCCCGGATTGTTTTTTAGTCTAACTCGGCCCTTTGGTGCAAATGATCCATAGCTCAATGTTGACCTGTGTACAGCCATGCACAATTACGGATATTATTTTGAAAATTTCACATGTCTCTTAACTTCCAAAGTGGCTTATTATGCACATCATAATCAAACATAACCATGCACATCTGACAATACTTTTGGGCTCAAAGTCTGTCTGGTGTTGACAAACCAAGTGCATATACTATTAGTTTATTACAGGGCAAATAGCAAGAGTGCTAAGTGCACATGCTCATGACTCTGATGCGGCCTTTTGTGCTCCACTGCATCCAATTTGGGGAAGAATGGTATTTTGTAAAAGTTGCCCTGTCAGTGCTAATCCATACAGTTCTTTGACTGTTGCATTTTAGACTTAAATTTTAGAATTTCGATGAACTGAAAACAAAAAATAAGAGGAAAAAAAGAAAGAAAAACTCGGATATCTACTTTGGTACATGTAGAGGGAGGTAATATATCTTTTACACCAATAGAGTTATCTCCAAAAAAACCCCAAATCCTCAATTTTTTACCTGTTGAATTGAAAAGATACGGTCCTTTGGCAGGGTCTTCATGTAGACTCTGTTTAGAATATTGGATAGACTAGTTTTTGAAAAGTGGAATTCCAAACTCAAATTTTAGCATGTCTCTCTGATTTTAGGAATAGTGATAGAGTGTGATGAAGACTAGCACTGATCATTTATTTTTTAGAGGATTCGTGCCATTTGTGGCAATTGACACCTCCATAAAATACTCAAATCTTGGGATTATTTCACTTTGCAGCTACACCTAAACCCATGTTAGATTAATTTTTTTTTATAAAAAAAAAAGAGGGCAAAAGACCAATTTCCTATACGAATAACTCTAATGTCAAGAAACTTTCTGAAGTATTGAAGTAAACTCTATGGACCTCAAAAAAAATCAACAATCAAAAAATCAAATATCAAAATTATGTAGATATTAAATTGAAAGAGAGTTTAAAACTAAGGAGATGGAGCCCAAACACCGCACTTACGTCAAAAATTTACTTTTGAAGTGAAAAATAACATTCATTAGTCAATAGTAAAATCATATATACTATCAATTTTTTCTTCAATTGATGGGTGAGTCAAAATATACATTTCAACACCTACTATTTATCATATACTTTATGTCAAATACTCATAGTGGAAGGAGAATAGAGGAATGATTTGGATTCTTCATTCAACACTCTTTCAATAATTTGAATATTGTTAATCCCTAAAAATCCAGGAAAGCCGAAATGAGTTTTTGCTATTTTGGGCAGCCAAGATGAAGGGGTTAAATTTCATATTTTTGCCTAAGATTTTTACTGGATGCTCCCTATACTGCAAAGTGTATGTCGTAAAATTTTCAAAGCCAAATTCCAATTTTAGGACCTTCATCAAGAAATTTTAGGTTGTAAGTTCAAAACGGGCAGCTTAAAATTAGGGTTTTTTTAATTTTTTTTTCTTGACATATTTTCATAACCAAACCACCACTCAAATTCCAAAGAGACCCAAGTCAAAAAATAAACCAATTTTACAAGGGCACCCTCCAAAAATTACAAAGACAAGCTTCAAATTTTTGAATTATTTCTTTCAAAATTCGTCAAAATTTGAGATTTTGAAATTTTTCAAAAATAATTTCGCCCGAAAATAAAAATTGTATAAAGGCACCTAACTACCGTTTCGATTTTTCTAAAACCAAGTATACGTAACGTCATACATGTTTTACGATATCAACGTTTTTAGACCCGCTTCTAGAAAATAATTTTTATGAAGGTCCTAAAAAAGGAATAAATCTCTAAAATTTTGCATGGAGGTACCCAACTTGATTACCTACATGGAAAAAAATATGAGCAAAATGTTTGGGATAATGAACAGCAAGTCCCCATTTTCATCATTTACCCTATGTCGTTCGGTTTATACCAAAAAAGCCTTTTGCTGCAACTTTGAACATTATTATCTCACAAATGATAAACATCCAACGGTTGAAAATTTCATATGTACTTCTAAATAGGGTAAAGTACAAGATCTTACGGTTAGATGTCTAGAAAAATGAAAAAAAACTGGTCCAAACCGTCATTCCCACAAAGCGGTCAAAAATGACACTTTTGGAACTTGGAGCTTCCAAAAACGGCTGGATTTTTAGGGGTTAAGGAGTATTGAAAAATTGTTGGATGGATCAAGACTTTGTAATCACTAGCCAAATACTCTCTTACAGAGTCATTCAATTTCAAATTCAATACAAAAATTAAAATTCCATTGAAAATACTTGGAAATTATCTACTCTTAAGTATGAATTTGTTTTACGGTTTTTCATGTTTCCAATTTTTTATAAACAATCCTTTTACATCAACAGTTTGTGAAGAATTTTGGGAAGTTGAAATGCATCCATTGCCCTCAAAAAAACTCGTGTCAAAGTTATTTTCCTTCCAGCATCAAATAAGAAAATTAGTTTTCAGAAATTTATTCAATGTCAAGATTGAACATGGAATAAATAACACTTGTGTTGTCAAGTGATCGTGTACTGGTATTATATATAGTGCAAGAAAGTTTTACTCCAACAAATTCTTGTTAGATGAAATGAACCATTGTGTTTTAACCCCTAATCGGCCATGACCATTTCTCACCAAAAACACTCCAAAAACTATCATTTTAGAAGCAAGAGTGATCTAACCAAAAACAAAATTTCTTTTGCTATTTTAACCATAGGATCTAACTTAAGAATATTAAAAGATCATGCACAAAAAATTTCAACAAAATTGACAGCGTGGATTAAAAAATTATAGAATTTGAAGTAAAAGACATTAAAAGACAAAAAGGATCAGTTTACTTTGACTTTTCTTTGAGTAAATTTTTTGCACTATAACATGATGTTAGTTACTTGTTCACCAAATTTTAGATTTAACAAAATGACGTATCATTGTGAAAAACGTTGTATGAGAAACACGTGTTCATATTATTATTATTACTCATTCTATGTTTTTGATAAACCGTTTTTTGTTAGAATTAAAATCCACGGGATCAAAACAAAAGTTTGTGTCTATTCTTGAAGTAAAAAAAAAAGAGAAAAAAAGAATAAAATCTCTATCTTTTATGATATAAAGAATTTATTTTTTTCAAACTTGACCAAAAATAATGATAAAACTTTGAGTCCTTATAGAATGAAAATCTTCCACAATATAAGATTTTATTTTTTTTATAATCTCAAAACTAATCATGTTAGTTACTTGCATGAAAAATCCCAACGCTAGTTGAAGGCTGTGTCAACTTTTTGGAGTTGCCTAAGAAGTAGGAAAAACCATTTTGGGCCCCATAAATATTTTTTCCAATCTTTTGTGCAAAAACAACTACACTCCTGCAAAGCTCTTGCAATTCCCTACGGCTCCACAAAATTTCAGAAACTTACATCCAAATTTGACATCGTAGGAACCTGCCCGAAATTTCAAAAAGCCGATTTTAGGACTTTGGCCATTTAGGGGTTAAAACCTTAGTGGATAAGAGGACTTTTTTTGTTGCAGACGACATCATATTGGACATTTTCATGTTTGAATATTTACATATAGACAACACATCATACAATACTATGCAACGAGAGTCGTCCCATTGTATATTAAGTATAACTATAGTTTTATTTACTCCTCCTATTTCCTTTCATTTTTCCGAAGAATACATATGTATTTTCATCCCATATCAAAAAAGTTCCTGTAGCAAGAAAATTGTGTTGTAGCCTTATAAAAATAAAAAATTGCAGTAATTTTTGTTATTTACTCCCTCTGTCCCAAAATGATCTTCCTGATGGCTTGCATTTCTTGTCCCAAAATGATCTTCCTGGTTGATGGATGAATTTTATTGGATGATTTCTAGAATTTTGGATGAAAATCAGAATATTTTGGGTGAACATTTGGATAACATGGATGAATGTTCCAAGAAGAACCAAGGGAGCTAAGGAAATGAGTGGCTACCGGTGCTCCTCAAAAATGGCCAAAAAATCCCACTTTTCAATGCTCCAAACCTACACTTTTAAAAGGATTTTTAAATTCAAATTTTTAGGAATAAAAGAGCGCACTAAACTCTACTTCTAGCTCGAAAATGATTTCATAATTGTCATTTTCAACCTTAATCTAGATCATTGTATCAAACAAGAAGATCATTTTGGGACGGAGGGAGTATATTTTATACGAACGAACAGAAACCCAATAACAGTTTTTTCATCCCAGCAAATGAACAACTCAATCAGCTCGAGCAAGATTTTACTTTAATCCATTCATGTATTCACTTAATATTTGGCGGCACAATAAATACATTTACAACAATTCCCTTTAAAAGGATTCGGAAAAATAAATCTTGATCCCCAGTTGTTCCCCAGTTTTCCATGTCATGATAAACCTTTCATTAGTGCCAAAAACCCAAATAAAAACTAAATTCCATACATTCATTCATTAATGTGGTTTTGTCCTTAATGCCAAAATGGGCAAGACAGGTGAAAGGTACATATAAAGATGGATGAATTTATGATACAGTAGTACTGAACCCACTTTTTTTTTCGTTTTTTTTTTTCGTTTTTTTTTTTTTCATGATACATGCAGTACTGTAACCCACTTCCAGTCCAATAAGTTAAAATTTTTTATGAGCCTCATGGTGCACAGTGCAAACAAATATGGAACAAATGTTGGATGGAGATCTTTTGGTTCAATTTTTCCAATAATAGTGGCCAATTCAGTACAATATTCAGCCTCTTTTTTCCTGAAATAATTTCAATCTGGTATGGAAATTATATCATCAAACGTGACTGGAAGTGGGTCCTGTACCTCTTTCCTTTGTTTTCTGCAATAAGTTAAAGAGAGTGATTTAAGAACAGCAGAGACAATTGTCTTTCAACTATTCGATGGTGAAAATTGGTTGTGAATAGTTTTGTATTTAACTGAATTTAGAGCACGTTGATTTATTTTATTGTGTGGGAATTTTTTTAAATTCAATTTTTTATTATGTGGGAAAGGCAATGCTTATGTTTTTAATTTTCTTTTGAACTAAAAAATCACAAGAAAAGAGGGTTATTACAAGTATAGATTGGAAAGAGAAAAAATAAAATTGTCAATTATGATTTATTTATTCTTATAAACAGTGCTATGCCCATTTTTTTCTACTTTTACTGATTGGTACTTAATGATATTTTGAAGTACAGAACAGAGGGATTAAAACTTGTATATTTTTTATGTCTCTCGTTTCCAATCTCAGGATTCCAAATTTTATTAAACAATATGTCGATTTTGTCTTTTGTATCATTTGCAAGATAAGCCACGCTTAATGACTGCCTCCAAAACTTTAATACATATATTTTTTAAGGAAAGAAGTGAAATCTGAATTTGTTATTTTTTGAATCAGTGAACACCTTTAATGGATCTAGGGTCAAGATCAAATTAGAGTTTAAATTGACTTCATCACAATGATTTCACGAAGTTGTGATTTAAACCTTCGAGTTAGTAGAAAACTCTAAATATACAACAATGTATATGATGTTTTTCATTGGAAGATTTGGAATTGAGAGCCACTTTACACTTGAGCTCAATCCCTAAAGGCCTCTTAGACCATATTATGGTTGCGACACTTCTAGGCAAGCTATTATAAGGTCTTGATTTTTAATTATTTTTTGAAATTTCTACTACATATAGCTACCAACGGTAGCTTTCCAATGGCGCAAATTTCAAATCATTTGGAATTACGATGCAAAAGTTATGAATTTTGTAGAATCTACTCTAAATTTGGGCAGCCAATACCAATCATAATCTCTCATTTTTTGCCCAAGTTGCCTATCATTCACAAGGGCAAAAATGAACAAGTCTCAATTTCAAAGGGTATGCACTTGCAAAATAATGGGTTCAATATTTTTTCATCCATACACATTGATAACAATTCTCATCCAATATAATTCACTTTGTATCAAAAATATTTTTCCGTCCACAAAAAAATTACATCCAATCTTCATTATTCATCCAAGCTTATTGTATTTATCCATTATCTATGACCTAGCAAGGGTCCATCCATAGGACCTTTTTTTACCAAGATTGCCCTTCAAAATGAAATGAAATATACACTTTACACTTCAAAAAAAATTGAAATTTGAAATCTACTCCGTTTGCGTTGACTTTTTTTGTGGTTCTTTGTCTCTTTGACATGAATAGACTAACTATTCAAATTTCCAATTGGCCATGTTTAAATTACCCTTTTGATTGTTTCAATTTTGGAGAATGTAAGGCATTTTCAACACACCCTTTTTCACAAAATCAAGGATTTTTTCCGCTTTCCAAGCTCATATAGGGCTCATACTTGATACACGTATACCCACCTTCAACACCTACATGAATTGATGATTCCCCACTGATCAAATGTATTTGCCATTTATACATTTTGGGCATCAAAACTTAGATATAGTCTTGGATCAGTATCAAAGGAAACTTTTACAGGGACTTTAAACATGATAACCTTGTAATCTATATGGTGGATTGTCCTCAAATTTGGTATACATCTTTTTGAATAAAGTAGATACAAGATACTATCATTTCATATTTAGTTGAAGAGAGAGAGAAACTACGGTCTCCGGAGGAGACCAAGTGAATTAAGTGTCTGTTCGATCCACCCTTAATTCAATGCCCACAGGACAAAGGTATAGAAGTAAAGATCTACTCCCCCTTTTCGAGAGTAGACACTTTAGTCACAAAGTAACCAGTAACCAGTAACAAGTAACAAGTAACAAGTAACAGTAGTGATTATCTTCTCTAGATTCATTTGATTGCGATTTTGGACACTAAGCCACGAGCTCATTTGTTGGTTGGAGGTGAGCGTTTGTCTCATTTATCTGGTCCGGGTTCGAACCCTGATGGACTCGTTTGAGTGGATGTGGGGGATGAAGTGGCTTGGTACTGCTGAGTGAGCGATCGTAGGCAGTAGATGAGTTGTGCCAACCAACAGCCCATTTGCGAGAAGTTGACAAGAGACTTGACATCCGTATGCTAACAATTTAAATAAAGTAGCTCTAGCTACTAAAATTTTTATTTGTATTTTTATTATGATTATGGGTTTTGACTACGGGGGATCTAATGTTTCGGGTAATGGTTGGTGGTTTTCTATTCTTCTTTTGTGGAGAAGAATAGACATGGCATATTGTATGGCAATAGTGTTTATGTTTTTAAAGGTGTTTTTGATGGTAGGCAAAGGTATTTTGAAATTGTCTACAAGTAGTTTCATTGATAGAATGCGTGTGGTAACTTTGGCGCCTGCTGTGATGACAATAAGGGGGTCAACTTTCCATCCTCAAGCGATAATACTGGCAATTAATGGATTGTATTTGTTGGTTTTAGCTTCAAATGTTTCTGGTGAGAATCTGTCATTGCAGTATGTGAATTCAATGAATTGTATGGTAAGATTGGGGTTTATTTTTGAAGGGGATCGCTTTGGTATGGTAAACTTTTAACGCAAAGAATGTCTGGTCTAAATCTTGAGTTACAATGACATCTTTGTGTGTCACATGTGCATGGAAGTAATCAATCGGAAACGGTATTTTCTGAGGGTTTATCATTGAAGGTGCCCGCGTTCATTAGAATAAAACAACAAGATTTTTCGGATGAGACTAGTAGTTTTCTAATTTCCCATACTGCTTTGTTGTGTCTTTTGACTCGGAGAGAGTGTATATGTTATTGTTGGCATGTGAGTAATACATGTAGCCATGTATCTGGTTCATGTGAATTGCAAATGGGACGTGCTATAGATGGAAATCTTTCTCTTCCGAAAAACATTTGTTTTCTAGCTTGGCCCATGTAAGTTCCCGTACGGAATTTTATGAGGCATGATTTTTGTTTGTCAGTGATGGCTGGATTTTCCCAAAATTTGTTAGAAACTTCATTGTCTATGTCTACATTTCCCGTCCATTTGCAAATGTTGGGGGTCTGTATGGCCATTATTTCTAGATTGTTTTCTCTGTCATATTTTTTGATTTGTTTTTCTAGAGTTCTAACTGGTCCTTTATCTGGAACATCTATTCTCGAAGGCCAGTTATCTTTTTGGAAGTAGAACGGAGTGGCATGGGCATGTTCGTATGAGTGTAAGGCTTTTCTATGTGCTAGCTTTAGGCCTTGTTTTGCTAAATAATTTGCTTCTTCGTGCCGTCAATGTTGATGTGTGCCCTAACTTTGTATAGTGAAATTGTTTGTGTTCTTTGTTGGAGTAGTTCTACTATGGAGGCAAGTGTGGTTTGATCGGGATGACTATTATGTAGTGTGGGATGTTTTATTTGTGTATTAAGTATGTATAGTACATTTAGACAGTCGGTAAATATATATGCTGGTTTGTTTGGGAATTGTGTGTTGATAATTCTGAGTGTTTTTTGTACTGCCATCATTTCTGCACGTAGTATATTTTGGTGTCCGTGGAGTCTTTTGGGGATATTGAGACCTTTGGGGCTGTAAATACCGTATCCAGCTCTTTCTCTCAGCCATTTACCGTCGCCAATTTCTTTTGGGGGTTTAAATGATCCATATGTGTAATAACTGAATTGGGGGTGGAATTTTAGTGGTAGATTTGTTTGGTAATTTGGTAGTTGTGGGATAGGTGTTGAGTTAATTGCGGGGGTGTTTCGATAGTTTAATTTGGACCATTTTTTACTAGGATTAACATATTTAGTTGAATGTCTAAAGTTTAAATAATAAGTTTCTATCAGTAGGGGTATGTTTTTGGCAGTTTTGGCTCTAAAAACACTAGGGGCCTTCAAGAGGTAATCCTTAAACAACAATTTGGGTCCTCCATGGGCAGCCCGGAAAGACTCTATATTTTTTTGATTTTCTTTTCTTTTCAAAAAAGGCTATGTGGTGCATTGCTAGCAAGCACTGTAACATTGTAGCATCGTACCACTGCGGCACTGCAACACTGCACCACTGCTGAACTTCACTTCAGCTGCCCCAACCTCAAAACTTGTTCAATTTGATAACTTTGATTGCTTACCAATGATTCGACAATCTCTCAAATGAGCCAAAAATTTGGAATCTAAATTGCTTTTTTAGTAGCTTTCCGAGGCAACAAGTCACGCTTGATTTGGTTGAGAAATGAAACTTTTGTCTCTAATTGTTCCTTTAAACCAAACCTATGGGGCTTGCTTAGACATTTAAGGATTAAGGCAAAGAATCTAAGAAATTCCACTTATTATAATGCAAGAAAGGCGAATTTCATATTAGATTGCATATTCCAAAGTTTGTTGTTTTTCATGTTGCCTACAACAAAACGTACTTTGTGATTTTTAAAGCCAAATCTATTTGATCCTATCACTAAAGAATTAACCCCTAACTATTTTTAAAACCCAAAATGGGTTTTTGCAATTTTGGGCAGCCAAAATGGGGAGGTAAAAAGTAACATTTTTTTTCAAGATTTTTATTGGATGCTCCCTTTACGGTAAGGTCTATGTAGTAAATTTTTTGAAGCCAAATTCTAATTTTTGAACCTTCATTTAGAATTTTTATGTTTCAAGTCCAAAATAGATAGTCTAAAATTAGGTCTTTAAGAAAAACAAAAACTGAAATATGTTCATAACCAAATCACTAATCAAATTCCATAGTGACCGAAGTCAAAAAGTTTACCAATTTCACAAGGCTGCCTCCAAAACTTACAAAGACAAGCTTCAAATTTTTTAGTAATTTTTGAGTTTTTCCTTGAAAAATTTGTCAAAATTTGAGATTTTTGAATTTTTTTAAATTTTTTTTTTTTGAAAATCACAAATTTATAAAGGTACCTATTCACCGTTCACTTTTTTCTTAGCTCACAAATTGATTTTGTAATGCGTGTTTTACTATTTTGTCAATTTTATACCTTCTTATAGAAAATAACTTGCATGAAGGTCTAAAAAGCGTTTTGAGTCTTCAGAATTTTGCATGAGCATACTTAACCTAGTTAGCTACATGGAAAAAAATACGACCAAAATGTTTGAGGTAAAAATATTCAAGTTTGACTTCGCACTGTAGAAGCAATGTCTCTCGAGCAATGCCCAAAAAACTTTTACACAAACTTCGAATGTTACAATCTTAAAAAAGATAATCATCCAATGGTCAATGTTTGGAACTATAACTAGAAATAGGCTTAGATTCAAGATCTAACGGTTGAAAGTCTTTAAAAAGTTTTTTAAATTGTTTACACCCTTGGAAGTGCATAGGGGTAAAAAATCGTAGTTTTGAGGTTTCAAGCTTCCAAAAACACAAGGAAAGTTAGGAATTAAGTTATCTAAGAGTATAAACTCAATTGTTTTTTGAAAGTCTTTAAATTTATTTCTTTAAAATTTGCATACACAATATCATTGTTCTAAAAATGTCTAGTCATGCCTTCCAATAGTTGTCGCATATTATCCAATAATATTTTCATCAAATATGGCATCATAACTATATTGCCTTGAAAAAAAAAGGTTCAATCTTCAATTACTCATAACTTCTTCATGATAAGGAATTTTTTGTTGAAATCTTATTCCACTTGGTGCTCATTGTTCACACACCTTCCCATAGTTTTCAGTTTTAAAATTTTCTTTTTCAATTCTGTTTATGAGATTTTTTAATGTTAGTGTATAGATCTTAAGTTTTGAGACTTCACACTATGAACAACAACATGCCACAATATTGTATGTTATAATTTTGCATAGTTTACACTACTTTTTTCAGCCAAAGACTTGGGACTCCTCAAACCGAGAAATTTCACACATGGACATTGGACTTTGGTTAAACGTCGCAAAGAGGCCCTCATTTGATGATGGTGGGAATTGCGGTGAAGCTAGCATGGTAAATTGAAATGCACACTTTTTCTTTTGGATGCGCTTCAAAGCTGCAACAGTGTCATGAGTTGTTTGAGTCTGAGTCCAATGATAATGTAGTGCTACCAATATTGTACAATTGCAACTATTAAATTTCTGTTGGTTCTGATTGAACTTTCTGCATTCGAGGAAATGCACCCAACTCAACTCTGTTGACCACATATATGATATACCACCTGGCACCAACCGTATCATTGCAAGCCCACAAACGCAAGTTAGCTCAAAATGCTAAGAATCAGGCTGCTGAAGCACAACTGAGGCCTTTCTGCTTTTCCTATACCTTTGTGGCCAGGTTGTGGTAGATATTTAACTTCAGATATTATTCTCATGGCCATAAGCTACCAACCAACACAAAAACTTTTGTCAATCTTCCAACATTACCAACTTCTACTAGTAGGATAGTGCCGGGTACAATTCTAAAATTAGAAAAATGGAATAAATATAAGAATAGAAAATAAAAGTGTGAGCAATCATTTTTGGTGATATTGGTCTATTTACAAGCCATTGAGGTTATTTTAACTTTTTTAAGATGCAAAAGTAAGAATAACTTTTCTTTGAAGAGAAAAAACCTTATTTTTTTCATAAAATAATATTTGTTTTGAGGTTGACAAACATGCTACAATATATGAGGATGAGGTAGGCTCAACAATGTGTTGGATCATCTAAAATGGTTGCTTAATATTCAAAATAAAATGGCTATGATAGAATCTAAATTTATCTATAGTACAATCGATTCTTGATGGTTGGAAGCATAAAGTTAATGTGTCGATTTTTAGCGTTCATATTGTTCACATTTTTGTTACTTATGATTTGTACTCTAAACAATTTGTAACTTAGCCCCTAAGAACCTGACTACTTTTTAATTTGTACAATTATAAAATTTAATAAAAAAATATAATCAAAAAGAAAATTATAAGTTTATGTTCAAAACTAAGCTCTTAGTCATAAATTTGGGGATTTAAGGGATTTTGGATTACATTTGTACAATTACAGCTATGATTGCTATCACCAATGTTTTATTATTGTAAATTTTTTGTTAAATTAAAAAAAAAAAGTAATAATGATGATAAAATAATATTGACAATTTTGTGGGTGAATTTCTTTTCGAGGTGACACTTTAATAATGGTGATTTTGTCTGCATTTTTAGATTGCTTAATTTTATGAATAATATAAGGACATTTTTTATGCATTCTTCTTGAATTAAAGTCCTGGGATTTTTTGTGAACCACTTTTGCATAGAAAATTCGCTCATCATCCATGTTCTATAAACTTCACATGTGCACAAAGCTAGCAAAACTACCCTGAGGATATTATAATATTCTATGGAAACTGAATGAATGTAAGTGGTAGTAAATTCTCCAAAATGTAGACGATGTTAGCTATTATGGGTCAAAAGCTAACACATATGAGTCAATTTCATGGTATCCACAAGCTGCAGCTAGAGAGGTTACCTCAAGTGCATTACCTCAAGTGCATTACCTCAAGTGCATTACCTCCTTCAAAAAAACACCTGAAGAGTACTCTCAAAATTGATCAGATGATGCTCCACTCGGTCATGGGTCATACTATCGCAGTCATCTACAACTATTCTACTATTTTTTAGGGTGATTCTTACCTTGTCTTGAGCTTTGACTTGGTCATGGTCATACTACCGGAGTCATCTACAACTACTGTACTATTTTGGAGGGTGATTCTAACCTTGACTTGACCTTTGACCTGTTAGTCACTTGAAGCTCATCTGCAATATTGGGGAAGGTTGTGAATAACATATTTAGTAGAGTTATGTGTTAAAGGCCAGATGAACATCTGATGCAGACGATTTAGAATACCTTGTTTGTGCGAAGATTATAAGAGTTGGCCAAGAAATTGGGGTGTTTGACTTCCATGAGCAGAAGTTCAAAATCTAGTTTTGAAGTCAAGAATAAGAAATGATTGATTCCTAGGGTGCTAAAAACATGGATTGAGGCTTGCAGAAGGGAGCAAATATCTTAAAAATTTGATTTTTAAAATTTATATTTACATTCATAAAAAAAATCATTATATTTAAGTATGGAACTTGTAAACTTCAGATTAGTTACAAAACTTTGTGATCCCTCATATATTTGTTGGTTTTGACCCTAGGGAAGAAGCATTGTAGGGACATTGTTTTCTATTCTAAATACTATTCTAGTAAAAGTATTATATCCATCTTAAAATCTTCATCCATCAAGACTATGATTTTATTCATTATGGTGGTTATGGATGGTGGATCAGTTTGGGTTTAGAGACCTCCTCCCATGCTTGTATTGGTCCGATGTCAAACAATGATGTTATCATTGGCCAAATATATGTGTTTTGCTTCCCGGTGCATCACTAATTTCAAGGGTTTTATTTGACCAAAAATCAACACCTCATAGCAAAATTTGGAATGAAGAAGTGGAGAGTAAGACAATGATCACAGGACAAAGGTATCTAAATAAATACCTACTTTCTCCTTTTGAGAGTAGATACTTTAGTCACAAATAATCGGTAATAAGAAACCATAATAGTCCAGTGTTTAAGTTAAATTTTAATGTGAGTTTGGCCACCAAGCCACGAGTTCATTGTTGGTTGGTGATGAGCGTTTGTCTCATATAACTGGTCCTAGTTCGAACCCTGATGAACTCGTTTGAGCAGATGTGGGGGATAAAGAGGCTTGGTACACTTGAGTGAGCGATCACATGCAGGAAATGAGTTGTGCCAACCAACAACCAACTATGTGTGACAAAAGACATTACACGCGTTGCTAACATCAAATAAAATAGCTCTAGTTACTAAAAGAAAAAAATTATTTTATTTTATTTTTAAGGTTTTGACTAAGGGGGGTTTAATGTTTTGGATAGTCGTTGGTGGTTTTCAATTCTTCTTTTGTAGAGGAGGATTCACATAGCATATTGTATGGCACTAGTATTTAGATTTTAAAGGTGTATTTGATGGTAGGCATTGGTATTTTGGAATTGTCTTCTTGTTGTTTTATTGATAGGATGTGTGTAGTGGTTGTGGCGTCTACTGCGATGACAATAAGGGGGTCGACTTTCCATCTTCTAGCAACAATACTAGCGATTAATGGTTTGATTTGTTAATTTTAGCTTGAAGTGTTTTTGGAGAGAATCGGTCATTGCAATATGTGAATTCAATAGATTATATGGTAAGATTGGGGTCAGTTTATGTCGAGGGGTTGCTTTGGTATGGTAAACATTTAACGCATAAAATGTCTGGTCTGAATCTTGAGTTACAGTGGCATCTTTGCTCTCCGCATATGCAAGGAGTAGCCAATTAGGAACGGTATTTTTTGGGGGTTTATCGTTGAAGGTGCTAGCATTTATAAGAATAAAACAATGAGATTTTTCATATGAGACTAGTAATTTTCTAATTTCCCAAATTGCTTTGTTGTATCTTTTGACTTAGAGTGAATGCATATATTGTTGTTAGCAAGTGAGTAATATATGAGTTTGTTATGTTAAATGTTGTTATTAAAGAGTCTAGTATTTGAGTTGGTATCGTGTACTGTGCACATTTAAGTGGGGTTTTTTTAGAATAATCTATTTATACCTTTGGAATGATAGATTCCCTTACGGAATTTGACGAGGCATGTTTTTTGTTTGTCTATCATAGCTAGGTTTTTCAAAAATTCATTAGAAAGTTCATTGTCTAGATCTACATTTCTTGTTCATTTGTAAATATTGGGGGTTTGTATGGCCATGATTTCTAAGGTATTTTTTCTATTGAATTTTTTAATTCATATATCTAGAATTCTAATTGGTCCTTTGTCTTGAACATCCATCATAGATGGCTACTTGTCTTTTGGGAATTATTGTATTTGCTTTTTGTTGCCGTCAATGATAATGTGTGCTTTGACTTTGTATAGTGTAATTGGTTGTGTTATTTTTTAGAGTAGTTCTATCATGGTGGCAAGTGTGACTTGATCGGGGTGGCTATTATGCAAAGTGAGATCTTTTATTTGTGTGTATAATAAGTATAATACGTATAGACAATCGATAAATATATATATGCAGATTTGTTAAGATATTGTGTATTGATAATTTTTAGTATTTAATGTATAGCCATTATTTCTGTTTGTAGTATATTTTGGTGTCCATGGAGTCTTCTTAGGGATATTGAGGACTTTGAGGCAGTAAATTTTGTATCCATCCTTTTTTCTCATCCATTCATTGGGGTCAATTTTATTGGGGGAAAAACTTAGGAGCCATCAATGTAATAGTTGAATTGAGGGTGGAATATTAGTGGTAGGTTTGTTTTGTTATTTGGAAGTTGTGAAATAGGTGTGAGGTTATTTGTGGGTGTATTTAGATAATCTAATTTAAACCATCTTTTACTGAAATCAATAGGGATTTTTAAAGAAGTAGGGGGTGCAATTTGTGTACGGATTTGTAATATTTGGAGGTTGTTTACTATGTGAGTGAGTTGATTCATTTGTTCATAATTTTTGATAATTATCGTTGTTTTGGTGGTGAGTGCAGAATATTTGTAGAGTAGATAATTCATTTCTCTCAATGTTGAGTTGAGGGGGTGTTGTAGGTTCTTTGTATGTGACGGTATTTGCGACAAAGTAGGCAATAATGTGTGTATTGAGGAATGGTCCAGTTTTAGGGTTAAAATTTTGGTACCAGTTAGGGTCCAAAGAAATAAGTATAGTGATGGTATTTGGATCATTTTTTGCCGCAAAGCAGGCTTTATGAATGGCTTGTTGTAAGTTGGTTTCATTGTGGAGGTGGGCGTAGCCAATTCTTTTCCATTTATGATCAAACGCTTTCCCTAGGGAGCCAAATATTTTATCTCGTGAGAATGGTGTATAGAATTGGGTAAATTGTGTAGGGCATGTAACTGGGGATGAAAACCATGATTGGTGAATGTTGAATGTTACTATTCGAAAGTCTAATATTTGATTTGGTATTGTATATTAAGCACATTTAAGTGGATCATATATAGCTTGTTGTATAGTCAATTTCAATAAAGTTATAGGTGTATCATCAGTGTTGATATTTTCAAATAAGGGAAACTACCGTAGGTTACTAGCAGCTTAGGCATAAGTAATTGATTACAAGCCTACCTAAATTTCTAGGATTTTTTTATTTATTTTTTGCCCAAAAATAAATAAATAAAACTTTAGTATTGGTAGTGAAATGTGATGGTTTTGAAGAGTACCCTGCAAAGTGTAAAGTAAAATTGCCCAAGTTTGAGATATTATTTTTTGAAGTGCCCAACCATTTTGTTAATCATTACAAGTCTGCCTAAATTAATTATTTGTTAGCCAAAACAGCATCCACGCTGCTAGTAACCTACGGTATATCACTTTCGTAAATTATCCATACCACCTGCACACACCTGTATACTGATAAATTCTTGCTTGTGGAACAAAGTTAGGTGATTACTACTTTTGGGTGACTCTGTACTCATATCAGCTGAATTCCATTTTTGCATTATTTCATCTTGACTGTTTCATATACAGTTTTAGTCCGAATACTAACATTATTGCACCTCACATATCATATTTCTCTTATAGTTTGCATATTACTTGAATGACCACAGATGGAACATGTCAACTTCACTGAATTCCGAGCAACTATTTGAAGCATATTCAAGGGTTACCTATGACATCTGGAGTCAGCACCAATCATTTTCTTACAATGGAAAAGGTTATGTAACAACCTGTCATTCTTAGGACAATTGTTGAAGTGCTGCCTTCTAACTTACAGACTCATTCCTTGAGCAAATAGCACAAAATTTCAAAGGCAACATTCACTAGCCAAGTTGATGGGTGAGCCTTCAAATATTTCTCCGTGAACTAATAAATCTCATTTGGGCATTGTGGTTCCTCATGCTTGAATATTCCATGACCACAGAATAGTCTACTACAGTACTTATAATTCTAATTAGTGTGTGCCACATTACTGGAAACAGCCCTTGTTATTTGAAAGAATTCCATTATTAATTTTGGTTACTTCAATTAACCCCTAGAGAACAATCTGTCAAATTTGGGCTTTTTTAGAATTTGGGCATGAACCCGTGGATTCAATTTTAAGACAAGTTTTTTTGAATTTTTTTGGTATGTTTGTTGTAACACGGACTTTGAGGGATCCTATTTTTTTTTTATATTTCAATTGGACATTTCAAAATAAAGTTATGGCACTCAAAGTGGAATTTTGTGTTCGATGGGCAATTTGGGCAGCCATGCTAAATACATCGTTACTTTTGAGATGTTTCCTATAAATGCTTTATGTTGTCATCTTTGAGATTTTTCAAGAAAAAAACCTGTTTCAAAATAAATTGTTCATTCCACAAAAGAACAAAGTTTTCTCATCGTTTCGGGGAACATACCAAAAAATCTTCTTGTTTCCTTCATAAAAGTTAGAAATTTGCTCTCTATATAATTTATCTTTTTTTTTATTTAAAGAATATACATCAATCTTTACTTTTGATTGTTTGGTTTAGAACTTTGTGAAATAGTAGAATTTCTAGGAAAGAAATATAAGTTAGGATTCTTTTGTATTCAACTTAATAAAAATATTTTTTCCAACATGCTACACTTGTCTTTCGTGTGTAATTTTTTTTATACAATTAGCTAACTTAGTCGTCTTCGTCATGCATCAAAACCCTCAAAATTTATAATGCAAAAAATCTAAGAAAAATAAATTTAGAGTGTGTCAACTTAGTTAAGAATCGTATCAAAAAATTTTGTTTTCAAATATGAATCGTCATAATATTTTAATCTTTGCGGTGGATAATGAAGAAATATTTTGAATTATCTACTAAAACAATCTAGTTGAAGATCTAACGATTAGAATTGGAAAATAATAATATTTTAGTCATTCATGCTTTTTGCATTAGAAATGGAAATTTTGGAATGTTTTTTGGTGAAACATGGTCAAGGAACTTTAGGAATTAAAAACCCCACATCAAAGGTATTATAATGTACTTTACAAAAATAAAAAATAAAATAATGAAAAACTATTACCTTTTGAAGGAATGATGTGACTCTACCCCTAAACTTTTTATGTTCCAAGGTGGTTAATGTGAAACTTTGGATAACTTACTACAATCCCAATATTGATTTAAATAAAAGTTTCATTTTTTTTAATGGACATGAGGAAAAGCAATAGCATATTGGAAATACAACATATTTCTACACTACTTCAAAATTAGACATTGTATTATTCAAATTTTGCTTTGACTCCATATTGTATAAATCCAATTTAAAATTACCACAATGTGATTGTAGCCAAATCCTCTACTACTCTTCAAATTAAATATACAAGTAATTAATATGATTTTCTTTGAAATTTTCAATAAAACATTTCAATCTCCAATGAGTTTTTCTATTCTAAAAGGAGTCAAAGTTTTCTCACCTTTTATAGTAATATGTAAAAAAAAATTATCTTCGTTACATAAAATTTTGATTTTTTCTCATTTTTAACAACTTCATGAAGTACAATGAGTCTTTGTTTCTACTATTTAGATCTAGATTCTATAGGAAAACAACTCAAAGGAAAGTGTTTTAGCAAAAAAATACATCTTTGTCTTTTTCCAATCATTCTTTTGTAATATCACATCCCTTCATTACCTCTAAATTTTGATTTAATGGAAAGTAGTATCATGTATAGCATAGTAGTATAGAATCTATACCTCTTATAATAAAAACATTTAGTGCCAAAGAGAAATCAAAGTCTGTTGATTTTATTTGAATAAGATAAAAAGATGACTTTTTAGTTTATTTTTTGATTTTTACTTCAAAATCAACAATCTTTTAGTTATTGTAATTGACTTTCATGAAATTTCTCTTGCAAATTTTTTCAATAGTCTCATTTAAGATCCATAGGTTAGAGATGCAAAGACTTTCAATTTTCAATTTATTTTCTTGAGTTCTTTTTTCCTTTTCACATAGAAAGGGTTTCCGAGTATTTTTATGAGATACAGTCAAAGAATTTGGAAAGACAAATGTCTATCATTTCTCTCTAGAAGCGTGGAATGTTAATAAAAATAATGCATGATATTTTCAAAATTTCTTGACATAGTTTACTTTAAAAAATGAAGATTACATTGATGGAATGCCTAAATGCACAAGCTTTTGCAAAAGATTGATAATTTATATTGCAGGGTCTATTGCATTACCATTATTTTCAAGTATAAGCTTCATTAAAAAATATAAAATATAAAAACTTCAAAATAAAATAAAACAAAACTACAACAACACCCTTATATACAACAAGGGTAAGTTGTGCCTGAACTAAATGAAGCGAAAATGATACTAAATAGTACAACAATCATATTCAATAAAAGTTTATTTGGAGAACACCAAAATTCCAAGAGTGAATGTTTTTAAGATTTTTTTAATATTATGCAATTTTTATATAATTAAATTAGATTTCCCAAGACTGTGGTTTATTTATACTCTCCTAAAGTAGTAACAACATCCTCAATGGACTCTCCGTAAATGCTTCTGGTAGGGGCATTTGCACGGAGCCCTGCGAAGGAGCGGGAGCTGGAGCTGGGAGGGGGTCCTATAAGACGCCTGCTAACCGCCTCCGGCAATCCAATTAATGTGCCATGTGGGCAGCCACTTGGCTCGCAGAATGCGAAGGGCAGACCAATTTGAGATGGGGAGAGGATATTAGGGCGCAATTCTCATTGCAGCGCAGCAGCACTTGAACCCTTTGTTCGACAACGACAACGACAACATGACCTTTTTGCTTCCTGCCGAGGTCTTTCAATTTTTTTTAGTCACAGTTGGTACCCTTTGTATTTAAATTGTTGTGATTTTCATAGTAGTGGGTATGGAGGCATAGAGGAAGGAGGTTCAGGCCTTTATTGAGAAGGTATTACAGAGTAAGGAAGATGAAGAAGAGTTCAAGGTGTGTTTCTTCTCAACTATTGTTGGAGCAGTTATGGAGGAGGTTGAAGGTCAAGCGTTATGGAGGAGGTTGAAGGTCAAGCGCCTATTAGACGGAGACGTGGTGGGAGTACACTTGGGAGGCAAAACATTTTCCATGATAGAGAAGCATACCATCACCTCTTGTATGAGTATTACTTTGCGGAGAATCCTACCTATGGTCTTCTTAAATTTCGTAGATAATTTAGAATGAGACAGGAATGGTTTATATGCATTATGGATGCAATGGAAAATTATGATCCATGGCTTGTCCAAGGTGTTGATGCGGTTGATAGATTGGGTTTGAGCATGTTATAGAAATGCACTGCAACAATTAGGATGCTTGGGTATGGATTGCCTACAATGCAAACGCATGCGATGAACACTGTAGGTTAAATGATTTAATAGTCTATGAGTCTTTGAAACGGTTTGTGAAGGCTATGAGTGGATGTTTTGAGCCAACTTACTTGAGGCAGCCCACACGTCAGGATTTTGAGCGCCAAATGGCCATCAATGAGGCGTGGGGTTTCCCTCGCATGTTTAAGAATTTTGACAGTATGCATTGAATTTGAAGAATTGCCCACTTGTCTAGCAATGGCAATTCCACTATAAAGACAAGAACCACTCTATTATCTTGGAGGTTGTAGCAGATCATATTTGGTGGATATGGCATCCAATTTTTGGACTCCCGGCCGGAAATAACGGTATCAATGTGTTGCATAGATCACCTCTTGTTTCCAATGTTTTCCGGGGAGAAGGTCATGATTTGAGCTTCCAAGTAAATGGACATGTCTATCCCTAATTCTACCTTGTTGCAGAAAGAATTCATTCATCGTAGGCTTGCTTTGTGCAACTGATGTACAAGCCTATTGGAGAAATGAAGGAGCACTACACTAGGTGTGAAGGAGGTGCCTGCAAGGATGTTGAGCTTGCCTTTGGAGTCTTTCCGGCAAGGTTTGAGATTCTCAAAAACCCTGCCCGTTAATGGGATCTAGACACAATTAAAGACATCATGATTGCCTGTAGAATCATGCACAACTTGATCATAGAGGATGAGCAGGGATTGTCACTAGAAGAATTTATTGATAGGAGACTTCTGGTTGAGAGGGTGAGGCATCCTCTTTATCAATTATCATTAAGAGAGTTGCAATCAGGCATCAGGGATCTTGAGAACGTTGAAGCACACTTTGCTTTGCGCGATGATCTCATGGAACACTTGTGGAGAAGGGAGGAATGGCTGTAGTTTTAGATTCACATATCCAAAAAAAATCTTTATTGTCAATAGAATCTGGCATTGAGGTTAAAGGCATGGCCCCCATTCCTGTAAGCGGTCATGTGATTTTTGATAAAGGCACCTTGATTTGGACTTGCAACTGCCCTATGCCCTCCATACATAACATTTCTATGTCCAAATGCATTTCCTCGACTACATACAAAATTAGACTGCGGCATTTCTAAACTATAACCTGCTCTAAAATTTCTACCTTGGCCTGAAACTACAAATCCTATGTCTTGATTGCCCCCAAAGGTTGGATCGGGTTGTGACTCTACAACTTCAGCTCGGGTGTCCGAGACACATTCTGAGTCCTCGCAACCTGAATTGTCATCGTCTCCTGCAAATGCCACGAACGCTCAGATGCGACTAATTTAGAAAAACATCATAAACATGGAATTAGAAAAACAAAGCATCGATGAGGTAGGATAGAACATAAACAAACAGCTGCGAGGCAGCGACATAAGCACATAGAGGCTAAAAAAAACATCACCTTTGTATACACTGCCATTGATGTGCACATAGACAGACAACAAAATTTATATAAAGAAAAAGCCTCTTGATAGAAAGCCTCTAAATAGAACCAAAGATGACAAAGAACATCGACATTGACAAATGACATGATATCTAGAAAAAGAAACCTAGATCTAGGTTACATCAACACAGGAAATTTTACTTAGCTCCGATATCGACAAAGCAACTCAAAAAAAATAAAATCAAAGAAGACGCCAAAGACCACCTTGGATTGTCCAACGAAATTACGAAGAGATTGAAAATAAAAAAGAACATAACAACGACCACGAGCTACAAATCTCCAACAACTTTGATTCAACAAATTGAAAAAAAATAAAAATGACAACGACCTCATATACTCTCCAGCAATATCAACAGACATCGGAAGAAGGAAAAAATCGACGAAAAGCACGTAGCCATAGACAAAGGCTTCATCAATACCCTAGATCTAAGAGCAACTGAACATTCAAGAAGACTATCATATATGGGGGCAGTGGCAAAGTTGGGGATGGTTGGTGAGGGCATCGACTACAGTGCAAGAGTCGCAACGAGAGCGGAGGAAGATGCGGCAGCAACATTAGTTACAGCAGCAGCCTTCTTTGCCGACGGCGCCTCCAGGTTGTGCTCCTTTATCAATTTTGCGTGTTCGAGCTCCTCAAGCTCTACTCAACGCCGCTCCGCATACATCCAAAGCTCGAGGCGGTGGATCTCCTCATGCCAACAGAGCGCAAAATATTTCAGCGCCTCCTTGCTCATGGTCTTCTCCAATGACATGGTGAAGAGCGACGTGGCGCACTGATCTTGGAGGGCATTCGCCTTTCAGTGGCTCGCTTCCGCTATGGTCTCGGTAGCATGCACTTAGGCTTGGAGTATCTTCTCCCGCTTCTTCTACGCCAAAGCATCTCCCCTCGTTGCCTTCGAGCTCTAAGGCCTGTTGGGTTGGGTAGGAAATCCTGGAGGGTTGATTATTGCGACTTCTTCATTTGAAGCGCTACCATCACCTGTTCATTCTGGCTTGGTATGCTCTAGGGCTGTTGTTGGGGGTGTCTTCAGCTTCATCATGGCTACAGCTCTGGCACCACTCTTTACATCAATTCATCCGCGTTGCATGTCCGCTGGCAAATCTTACCACCTTAGTACATCCTTCAAAACTGCCAACAATGCAAGTAAGCAAAGGCTTACTGCTTAGGGTGCTTGTCTTTGTAAAACTGCAAGGACTTGTCAACAACATCATCAAGGGACGTGCCAGACTCTCTAATATCAAGCAATTGCTTGTATATCCCGTAGAATTTGGCCACGTCGTGCTTAATGTGACCCCATTTCGTCCCTAGCGACCTGGTTAGGCGTACATGACTTGTTGGTGATTTGCTCTAAGTGAAATGAGCTGTGATACAATCCCAAAATGCCCTTGCCTATCTTTTTGCCTCTACGTGTGCCATGGTTCATGTGTCAGTACTGCTACAAAGAGGACTCTTTTTCATGCCAAACAAGGAGAAAGTGTCGAAAGTGGGAGGCCACTTGCCATGAGCCGCACAGTAATGGCAAGGGTGTAGTACCCGTTGGCTACTGCTGCTAGAGCCTACGCTTGTCAATTGCCGTTGTCGTTAGCCACATCCTCAGAGCTGAGGATGCTCTAATACCTTTGCCATAAAGAAGGGTAGAAAAATACTTGGAGAAAGCACCCACTCACCATGTTGAATATTTTCTAAGGTTTAAACCTTGTTACAGCCTTGCCTATAACCTTCGCCAGTGAGAATTCGACATTTCTTTGAAAAGTCAATGTCATGGTATTGTATGTCGATAGTATGTTCGTTCATTAATAATTCTAATAGATTTCTTTCTTTTAAAATTGGAAATAACTTCCAATGAAAAGGTCTTACTCCTTTATAGGTTACTTTAAGAACAATCTAGCCGTTCATCAATATTTACTTTTGATACTTTATAATTCCTACATCAACGTTTTTCTTCGTTTCAACATTTTATTTTATTTTATGTCCTATTGCTCTCAGAGATTCTTCGTACCCACATGCTTATAGTATATAAAGTCCATAAACCCATTACATTTGATTTTATACTATTGAAATTCAATTAGAAGGAAGTGGAGTGGTTGGTTGGAGTCTATAATTATTGGAGATTTGTAACTAATTAAAGAACTTCAATTCTTTTCTTAAATTATCAATTACAAGATTAACTCACTTTAGTGTTATGTAGTTCTAAATTTAATAATAAAGTAAAATGAATTCAATGACATCTAGTTTTATATCAAGTAATTCTTAGTTCAATGATAAAATAAAATATGTATAATAAAAGATGAAATGTAAAATTTACAATAAAGCAAATCTAAAAAAAATTAAAAAATCCAAAGATGACTTTACTTTGAGTTTAGTATATAAATGATATATAAAAAGTTCAAACTAAAGATTCAACCACTCGATGCTATTATCATCATTTTATCTATTTGAAAGTTCTTTTTTATGTTATCATTTATATTATTCCATCAAACACATTTTCTTATAAGGTTCTGATAGTAATCATTTTTATATCACTTCCAAACATTAAAATATCAACATTGCATTTGAATTGCAAATTGTCGAGATTTAAAGGATAAATTTACAATCAATATTGTTTTCTTGTATAAGAATTATATAATAAGCAACGTCTACTCCAACTTACAACATGGAATCAGATGGTCTTACATCAACTCTAATCACTATTGCATATTTCATCATCAAGATGATTACAGGTGTTTGGTTCATTCCGTACGGTGTTAAGATAGAGAATAATGTCAATCCCGTGTTAGTATTTAAAGGAGCATGTGCAATATTTTTTGGCATACTTTGTGTGGGGTGGGGCTATTATGCATTGATTTATAACTTATTGAGATAAGTGTGTCTATAGGCAGAATTTGTTGGAAAATAGCCTTCCCTCTCGTGCATTACTGCATTGACTGTACACACTAGATGAACGGGGAACAAAACTGCCACAGTGAAGCCAAAGCCTTAAAAACTCACTCCTTTTTATTTTTTAAATTTAATTTTTGTATACTGAATAATTTAATTAATAAATTTTCAATTTTTATTTTATTATTATTATTTTTGGAATTTAACTATTATATTCATGATTTTTTAATAATTAAAAACTAATTTTATTAATTGGATCAAGTGATTATTTTTTTATAAATAAATTTGTATTAATGGTTTTTTGCATCCTAATTTTTTTGATTTTGATAATTTTGAGATTTATATTCTTTTAGCATTATCTCAATGAATATATGGGCTATAAATCCCTAAATTTATCTCTCAGAGCTCTCTTCCAATCATAGGAAGAGTCAATTTTTTTTTGACCTAATAGAGTAATCCTAAATAATTTTCTGAAATCAACCCTACCTACCCCGCAATTGTTGTTTTGAGTGAACCCTAAAAAATTAACGGGCAACGGATCCTACCAGACCCATTGCCCTTATTCAAACCCTTCTCGCTCCGCTCCATGGGTTTGAAATCCCTAATGTTGCTCAGATATTTTGATGATAAATATATAGTTTATTTATAAAACATACTCTTTCCGTCTCACTGAAAGAGCATGGTATGGTAAAATAATATGTCTGAAAAAAAAAAAGTGGTTTCTAAATTTGGCCAACTTATTTCTAAATTAGTCAAATTGTTTTCTAAATTTAGAATTGCCCTTAAATCTGCTATTATTAGCAAACCATGCTCTTTTAGTGAGACGGAGGGAGTAATTATTATTATTTTAAAATTATTTTCTCTGATTTTTTCCTTATAAGAGCAATTTCATTATACAATCTGAAACTATACAATTGACATGCAGTTGACAGGCTATGTGCACTCTCTGTGACACACTCTGAAACTCTATCCTCTAACTTGTTCCCCTCAAAATAAATTGCACAATCTTTGCAATGGAACGTTCACTATTTGACTCAAAAATAAATAAATAAATTGCACAAGAGCAGCCAAGTGCAAGCAGCTCTTGAAACTGTGCAGGAACATCCCGCGCAGAAGTTGCCATGCCAGTAATTTTTGTCCGCTTGTATGCTGTCCACAAGTCAATCATGCAAAGTAACATAGTGAGTTTTAAACAATTGCAACAGTGTGAATTTCAACAGAATAACTGTTTCACTGTTGTTGCAATCTAGGAGTATACGCAGCTTGATTTACACAGTAACTTCGATCAATTATTGGTGCAGGCCCCACTCCTACAGAACATTGAGAAACTGCGAGTAGGGTCTGTGCACAACAGCCAAACTCCATCATTCACATCGACATGGATTTCAGCAATTAAGCATTTATTAGAGGTTGCCAGGACATTGACTTGTTTCGCTTTGGAGCGTTCTCATCCGCTTAATGGACATGGAAAGTTACATGCGAAAACAATAAGTGATTGATTCAAAGACCATCGTGGTTTGTTATGATATGAAGTTTTTTTTTTTTTTTTTGGGAGTCAAATGGTGAAAGTTCCATTGCAAGAAAGAAATTACACCGCTGCAAAACCAGGTGCGAACTACTAGCAAACTAATGTTTTTGTTACTAGCTGAACTGCACAATGCACATTTGCTATGTTGAGCTTGCTGTTTCATTGGATCCAGCCAAATCTAGTCAAGTTTGGTGCATGTTGAATTCAAAATTCATGTAGGGGCTTGTAATCTACTTTCTTGCAATTGAATTATCTTTTGCGCCAAAAATCGAAAATCAAAAAAATCAAAATTCATGTTTCATATTTCATTCATTAGCATATTCACTGGAAACTGTTCTTGTGCTCCATTTGTTAAAATAAATAAATAAAAAATAAATAAATAAATAAAAAAAAAAAAAAAAAAAAACCTGTTCTTGTGTCATTTGTAAAAATAAAAGAATGTATTCCTAATTTGGTTTGAAGAAAATACTGCAGAGTTGCAGACTATGGGTGGTCATAACAGTCATTTTCATACTTCAAAAAAGAACCCCGGTCTCTTTCGAAACTGGAATGAATAAAGGTTGCATGAGTGTGTTCCTTCAAAGATAAAACTCCACGTGACTTGTGCAGGTGCTTGTGGAATTGTTTTTGGGACACTACAATCTCTTATGGACAAGAGGTAGAACTTTGATCCTTTTCCTGACTCTTTGCAAAGGCTTGTATAATTGCAAAGATCCACCAAAAATATAAGTGGAAGAAAAAAATTAAAAGTTGATGTTGACATCAAGTTTGTAGATCATAAATGTATAATATTACATCTCTTTGGATGAGTCTAAGACTAATATCAATGATATATGATATTTGAAATTGACGTAGTACATTGGAATTGATTGGTTTTTGTAGGTGATGTCTTGCAATTCTTATGTAGATTATAATGATTTAGATTTTATTTTATTTGTTTGGACAGTACGTGACAACATAGTTTAGAATTCAAAGGACCATAGCAAATGATTCACAAAATGTATCGAGTTTGTTAAGTTATATTTGAAAAAATTCTAATTTACTAACAACTGTTATTGATTTTACTTGCTTATACAATATAGTTGATTATTAGATTTGAAGTATCAAATTTATACTCAAATTTGCTTCTATTCTTTGAGAGGACATGGATTGAGTGTGTCCAAATTGTTCATTAGTGATCGTATTTGTAAAATGTGAGTATATATTTTCAATGAATTTTACCGCAATTAATAGATATTACCAACCATTCATGATTTTTAAGAATTGAACATTTATAGTCAATTGAACTAAAAGTATTTTGAAGTCTATGTATAATAGATAAATGTCTTAATATAACATCTTTTAAAGGTATTATGTTTTGTTTGGAATCCTTTCTCATCATCTTATAAAATATAACGGTTTTTACCATAAGTAATAAGATAATGAGGGTAGTTTGGAGAATTCAGTGATCATAGTATTTACTAGTGCAATGAGCTGATGGTTAGTGAGATGATAAGAATGACCTTTTTATTTATATATAAAGATAAAGAAATGATTAGGCTAGTTTTTTGTGAAGCATGTATTTGTAATTTGAATCAATGTTTGAAAAACAAGAATCAATGGGTGTAGAATTTGGTGGGCATTTTTTAACAGTGGGGTTTGGAGTTTTATATAGGCCATGAACTTTGTCATTGGTCAAATTTTCAACACAAAGGTGGTTGATTTTTTGATCAAAGTGTGAGTGCAATGGTATGTGGGATCTGTCTTTTGTGTTTATGATAAAAAATTCTAGGTTATGCAACAAATATTGTCAACATTCACACATACATCCTTGTTTGTGATTTGGTTGATAACAACATGTCAAGATGGCATGTTGCTTTTTTATTGTTGGGCTGTATCTATGCAAAAGTACCATTTAGATTAGTAATGATGTTATTATTTTGGTCAATCAAAGACCAAGGTGGAATTGTTCATATCATATTTTTATGATTACTCTTTTGGAACTAGAATTCATATTTTGAGATTGCCCTCTACACACTATTTTTGGTTGTATTTTGTGGTTGTGTTTGCCATTTTAAAACTTGTAGGGAGTGTTTCTCCCATTAGTCTAGGGTTAGATTTTCTTCTGCATCTGGATCGAAGTTCAATTTCTGAACACGTACAGCATGGAAACAGCTTTCCAAGAGCTGAGAGGTGCAATATGTTTGCTTGCTGCTGCAAATATGAAACCAGCCAAGTTCCCCAATGCCAATGACCCCGTGCATGAACAATTTTCATGTCATGATCTGTCAGCTTTCAAATGTGTACTTGCAACCCTTTTGATTTTGGAACAGCACCTGAGCAGTACTGTTGCCACTGTCTACTCTGCATGCAGCCAGCCCTGAGGAAGGGTCTTTGCTACTTCCGTCTTCATAGATGAGAAAACTTTGAAGATTGGACGCGTATGACATAATATTCACAGTTCATCAGCTTCTCAAAAGAACTAATATTCCCATTCTCTTCACCCTAGTATATGCTACGAACATATTTATCAAACTTTACCTGAATTTTTGGAAATTTCTACACGAGTTATCTCAAATTTATTCTCCATTTACCTTGCATTCATAATCTTTAACCCCTAAAGGACAATCTGCCACATTTGGGCTTTTTTGGAATTTGGGCATGTACCTATGAATGCAATTTATATCAGGAATTTCTAAAATTTTCATTGAATTTTCATTTAAGTGTCAAACGCTGCTCGTTGGGCAGCTGCTGATTTTTTCTAAGCCACTGTGAATGCAGCAAATTTTGCCCAAAACTGCCCAAAACTGCCCAAAGACGAAACTTTGAAATTCCACCAAAAATTGAATTCTCTATTTATAGATAAGGCAGTAGAGCATGTTCCCACAGTTCAGATTTTTAATCCAAATTGTTTTCATATGCTATTTTTATTGTCCAAAAACGGCCTTTGTTTGTGAATTTCAGTATACCCCCTAGCGGAAAATGATTTTTTTTGGCAACTTTTCACAACTTTTTTGAATATAATTTTCTTAGTACAATTAGCTAACTCAGTCTTCTTTGACGTGCATCAAAACCCCCAAAATCCATTATGCAAAAAAATGGTTTTTTGGGCCTTCAAAACTCTAATGTCCCCTTTTTTTGCAGGGAAAAAAAACTTGTTTTTCTACTTTGAACGTTTCGATCTTGCAAATTGGTGAAGAATGACTGTGTGAGATTTGGTGGACATGTAGACATAGAAGTTAGCTACAAGATCTTACGGTTAGATGTACTAAAAAAGACCCCAAGTTTGCAAAATCCACCTTGCTGTGAAGAGGGGCTGCTTTGATGAAAAATACCCTCAGAACTTTAGGGGTTAAAAAAATTATAAGAACATTTCATCTTCAAGAAACATATGAATTGAACGACCATCAATCATTCACATCGCATCTATGTCATCAAGACCTAAAAATATAATTCTACAATTTACTAACCTCTTCTCACAAGTGGGTTTTTATTTTATTACCAGAAGTATTGTATCATTTTGCACAACCACCTAAAAATCTGAGTGATGACTCCAACTAACTTAGTCCAATGGATTCCTGGAAATAACCAAAACATTCAACCCCAAACACTGCCATAAAATTTGATACCCCTCCACTCACAGAGCTAGCATTCAGAGTTAAAACAAATGCTTTACTTTAAGAATAAACAAATGATTATTGCTCAATAAACAATGGTTACTGTAAGCATCAATAAACAACACTCACTTTAACCATCAATATTTTTTTATTCCCAGCAGAGGAAGCTAGTTTGCAACAAAAGACATGATTCAACACACCCCCAAAACCCAAACGAAACATAGATGAAAAACTACATAATTAGCTGGAAACTGCCCAGTAGTTGAAGGAGAAAACTCACTTTTACCCACTTCAAGCCACAAAGTAAAATACAACACCAAGTCCAAGATGAAAAAACTGTTCTTTATGTTCTATTTTAACACAACAGCTCCGCCTGATGTTTCAACCAAAAAATAAAAAAATAAAAAATAAAAATAAATAAAAAATAAAAAAAATAGCGCAGGCACGGAGGATTCATTTCTAGCTTGCGAGATGTCCGAACAGTGGTTGCCGATGAACGACCGACCTCGGCGATGGAGGACTCACTGACGATGGAAGAGATCGAAGAAAGGACAATCGATGAGTCGATGACAGAGGCAGCGGAGATGAGTGAGTAGTAGTACTAGTCGAAGCGCATAATCATCATCATCATCATCGATTCATCGGCATCGCAGGGCATCATCGGACCCACGACAGACCCGCTGGGTGGACGGAGCTCGATCGAAGAGGGGCCGCGAGGACTGAGGGCAAAATGCCACGAAGATTCGAGTGCATGGGAGCAGTGCCAGAAATAACTTACTGCGATGGAGGGCAAGGGAGGGAGGGATTCACTGGTGCATTCATTGCCAGGTTCGACGGAAAAGCAGGCCCAGAAGTTGCCAATTTCAACGTCGGAAAAGCACCGGGAACTTGGCCGGAGAAAAGTCTCGCCTTGCCTTCAAGGCAATATGGTGGCCGTGGTGGGGCACTAGTACTACTACTACCACTGCAGTGTGGGGGAGAGTAAGTTAGAAACTGGAAAATTATCGTACCAGTTGGAAAATTATGGAACTGGGAAACTGTGGTGACGGTGTCCCATGCTAGGAGGAGGGAGGGAGGGGAGAAGGAGGAGTCCACAACAGTCTTCAGTGGACCGCCGCTGGAGTGGCGACCGGGCTTGTCGTAAGGCTGGGTAAGTAAGTGAGTGAGTAAGTTAGTAGCGGTCCGGGCTCCGGTGAGGCTGCGCAAACTGCATCGTCGTCGATGATGGTCCCTGTTCACGCGGTGCATCATTGAGGCCTGGTTTTCAGGGACTCTTTCAGAGCCAGCTAGCTGCTGCTGTGAGACTCGTCTTCTTCACCAATTCTGCTCGTTTACCACTTGTCTCTCTCGCTCTCGCTCTAGCGGGGCGTTTTGCTAGGCTGGTGGTTGCAGTTTTTGGCGAGCTGAGTTTGGGTGTTGCTAGTGTACTCCACCGCGAGGAGGTTTGTTGCTCTCGGTTTGGGTTGAGTGTGGTGTAGTGTAGGTGAATTGTGTGAATTTTGGTGGTGTGGAGTGGACTGTGGTGGGGGGAGATTGGTGTGGGAGTTTGGGGATGAGTGGAGGGGTTTGTGGGTTTAAGTTCGGGTGGGGGAGTGTTGACGGTGTGGTGGATTGTGTGGTGCTTGGCAGGTGGAGGAATGGGGAATGCGGAGATGGTGTAGGTGGAGGGGAGAGGAGTGGGGCTCGGTTTTGGTACAATTGGGGGTGTTGAGGCGATCTTGGGGGGAGAAATTCATGTTGACGGGGTAGGGAGAGGAGGACGTGGAGGCAGACATGGCGTCGCCGAGGTCAGCAGCTGCCAGTGGGTACCGCGCGGTCGGGGGGAAGCAGGGGAATGCTCCGCGCGGGGCAGGGACGGACAAGACGCACCACAATGGGAGCAGCAATAGCATTCCGGTGGGGAGGCACCATGAGCGAGGGGCGTTTATGACGCTCTCGCGGGACGACAGCGAGCTGGGTGGCGTGACCGATAGTGAAATGGGGTCGGACTTTCTGTACACGGTGCAGATCCCTGCCACGCCCGACAACCAGATGATGAGCGCGACGCCGTCGAATCGCTCCGTCGACCCTGCCATTGCGGGCAAGGCCGAGCAGCAATTCGTGTCCAGTACCATCTTCACGGGTGGATTCAAGAGCGTGACGCGGGGTCATGTGATGGAGAAGATGATGGAGAGTGAAGGTACCCACCCACAGCTTGGCGGCGCGCGGGGTCTCACTTGCGCCATGGAGGGCTGTGACGGGAAGGCCATGCGCGACGAGCGTGGCGACGATCTGTTCCCTTGTGATTGCAAATTCAGGATCTGCCGGGATTGCTACATCGACGCCCTTAACGCGAAACAGCTCTGTCCCGGATGCAAGGATGAGTACAAGCCCCCGGACGACCTGCTCACCCTGAAGCACGAGGACAATCGCGCGAACGAAGACCTGCGCGCATTGCCGCCGCCAATGAGCGACGACAGCTCCAAAATGGACCGCCGTTTGTCCATCACGAACCCGAAGGTGGGCCTGCTCACGAGCAACAACACTACCGACTTCGACCACGCGCGCTGGCTCTACCAGACCAAGGGCACTTACGGTTACGGCAACGCCGTGTGGCCCAAAGACGATGGCTATGGTGACGGCGGCGGCGGTAAAGCCCGCGACGCATCTGTGGGCAAAGCGCCGCAGTTCGATGACAAATCCCGCCGCCCACTGTCGCGCAAAGTACACATTTCAGCTGGAATTCTGAGTCCTTACAGGTACTCCATCCAATAACAGCTGGTATCCCTCAGTTCAGAGATCGTTCAGAAACTCATTCCTCAATCATAGCCTCTTCGCTTCTGTCGTCAGAGCGTTTGTCTCCTAGTTCGTCTTCACTGCTTCGTAATTGTATGCGTGTACCGTATCTGCATTGAACCTTGTCTAGTGTCAGATTTTGTGTCAGTTTGGTAAAGCCGGAGAGAATTGGTTGTACGTCGTCATCAAATGAATTGTCGGAGGTTTAGTTTCTGGTTCATTTAATTGGATTCTAGTGATTGGACTGAATTGATGATTATCGATTGTGGTTCAGGTTGTTGGTGGTGATCCGAATGGTTGTGCTCGGGATGTTTCTGGCCTGGCGTATCCGGAACCCGAACACAGACGCCGTGTGGCTATGGGGCATGTCGGTGGTGTGTGAGATTTGGTTTGCCTTTTCATGGATTCTCGATCAGCTGCCGAAGCTGTGCCCCATCAACCGCATGACAGATCTGACTGTGCTGAAGGAGAAGTTTGAGATGCCTCGCCCGGAGAATCCTACGGGTCGCTCTGATCTGCCTGGCGTGGACGTGTTCGTCTCGACGGCCGATCCTGAGAAGGAGCCTCCTCTCACAACCGGCAACACCATCCTGTCCATTCTCGCATCCGAGTATCCTCTGGAGAAGCTGGCCATCTACCTCTCGGATGATGGTGGAGCACTCCTGACATTCGAGGCTTTGGCTGAGGCTGCCAGCTTCGCTCGCATTTGGGTCCCGTTTTGCCGGAAGCACAATATCGAGCCCCGCAATCCGGAGACGTATTTCCTCTTGAGAGGAGATCCCACTAAGGGCAAGACGCGGCAGGACTTTGTCAAGGATAGGCGAAGGGTGAAGAGAGAGTATGATGAGTTCAAGGTCAGGGTGAATGGATTACCCGAAGCAATCCGCCGTCGATCTGACGCTTACAATGCCCACGAGGAGATTCGTGCGAAGCGGTCGCAGATTGAAACTGGCATGGATCCAAGTGAGCCTCTGAATGTGCCAAAGGCCACTTGGATGGCCGACGGTACCCACTGGCCGGGCACATGGACGCAGTCTGGAAAGGAGCATGGACGTGGAGACCACGCCGGCATTATTCAGGTCGGCCCAGCAACTCAAAAGAATCCTTCAAAAGTTTTGTTGCTTGAATGGTTTCGGTAACGTAATTAGGTAGAAACATGCAGTTTTCTGAGATTTGGGAATTGTGTGATTGTACCTACAGGTGATGCTTGCGCCTCCAACTCACGAACAGCTGCTGGGCAGCGCTGACGAGGAGAATGTCATCGACACCACGGATATTGATATTCGTCTGCCAATGCTCGTGTATGTGTCTCGTGAGAAGCGTCCGGGATACGATCACAACAAGAAGGCCGGTGCCATGAATGCGCTTGTGAGAACAAGTGCCGTCATGTCGAACGGGCCTTTTATTCTCAATTTGGATTGTGATCATTACATCTATAACTCTCTCGCCATCCGGGAGGCCATGTGCTTCTTCATGGACAAGAATGGAGACCGTCTTGCTTACGTCCAGTTCCCGCAGCGTTTCGAGGGCATCGACCCCAACGATCGATACGCCAATCACAACACCGTCTTCTTCGATGTGAACATGAGAGCTTTGGATGGTTTGCAAGGGCCTGTGTATGTCGGAACCGGATGTGTGTTCCGAAGGATTGCGCTCTATGGGTTTGACCCTCCTAGGGTTCGTGAACATGGCGGATGCTTCGATTTCTTGTGCTGTTGCTGTGGGACGAAGAACAAGAACAAAGTTATGCACACGAAGCGGGTGAATGAGATTGCTGGGCTCACTGAGCAGATCACTAGCGATGAAGATGACGACCTCGAAGCTTCCATCCTTCCGAAGCGCTACGGTCCCTCTGTTATATTTGCCTCGTCGATTGCTGTGGCGGAATTCCAAGGTCGACCGCTGGCTGATAAGGGAGTCTTGAACAGCCGTCCTGTCGGTGCACTCACTGTTGCCCGGGAGCCACTGGATGCTAGCACGGTTGCGGAAGCTATCAACGTGATCTCGTGCTTCTACGAGGATAAGACTGAGTGGGGAGGTCGTGTGGGATGGATTTACGGGTCCGTGACAGAGGATGTCGTGACCGGTTTCCGCATGCACAATCGTGGTTGGCGTTCCATCTACTGTGTTACTAAGCGCGATGCCTTCAGAGGAACTGCCCCAATCAATCTTACGGATCGTCTGCATCAAGTAAGTTTCACGGATTACGAGGATTGAAATTCTTTAGATTGAGTGGAAATCATAGTTTGATATGGCCGAGAGTTGTCTAACCGTGTTGCATTGCTTCACTGATCGCAGGTGCTTCGGTGGGCTACTGGTTCTGTCGAAATTTTCTTCTCCCGGAACAACGCTTTCTTCGCTTCTCCCCGCATGAAATTCCTGCAGCGTGTTGCGTATCTGAACGTTGGCATTTACCCATTCACCTCAGTCTTCCTTCTCGTCTACTGCTTCCTCCCTGCTCTGTCTCTCTTCACGGGCCAGTTCATCGTCCAAACCCTGAACCTCTCTTTCCTGGTCTACCTTCTCACCATCACCGTTACTCTCTGCATGCTGGCCATTCTGGAAGTCAGATGGTCGAAGATCACTCTCGAGGAGTGGTGGCGTAATGAGCAGTTCTGGGTCATCGGAGGCACCAGCGCTCACATCGCCGCCGTCTTCCAGGGTTTGCTCAAGGTCGTGGCCGGAGTCGAAATCTCCTTTACTCTCACCTCCAAGTCAGCCGGGGAGGACGAGAACGACATCTACGCCGACCTCTACATCATCAAGTGGACATCCCTCATGATCCCTCCCATCACCATCGGCCTAACCAACGTCATCGCCATCGCCGTGGGCGTCTCCCGCACCATCTACAGCGAGATCCCCGAATGGAGCAAGCTCATCGGCGGCGTGTTCTTCAGTCTCTGGGTGCTCTTCCATCTGTACCCCTTCTTCAAGGGTCTCATGGGCAAGAACGGCAAGACGCCTACCATCGTCTTCGTCTGGGCTGGTCTTCTCTCTGTCATCATCTCCCTCCTCTGGCTCTACATCAGTCCCAACACCAAAGTCTCGGCGCAAGCCGGCGGTACTGGTTTCCAATTCCCTTAGTCCCACCCCATCACTCTATCTCCCCATTCTCACCTTTTTCGCCATGGCTGCGCGTGTATCTCCAATGCTCCACAGCCTGACGTCCACCATGTGCTATCATCTACTCCCATGAGCCCTAAGCTCGTTTATTTGCGCCAGCAGCTCGAGCTCCAGAGGTCATGTACATACAGGATTAAGGAAGCCAGTGTACAATAGCCGATCAATCATTCTTTTGATTCAAGTAGAGTGAGAGTAGTACTCTTTTGAGAGGAGCTCGTCATCGCAACCGATGCGGGTTCACTCTCAGGCCGAAGTGAGCAAGGAAGCAAGGCAGTTCTGCTGCGAGACGGCGATGAGCTCGGCGGACGGAGATGATGCCGCCGTGCTTGGTTCGTCGAATAAACTTATCAGTAGACAATGTATGGGAATACATTGTCAGGTTTATAGACCATGGAGCTTGGTTTATTGATTCTAGGAACTGCGAGTGTAACCTGAAATAATAAATTTGGTTCCTTCAACTCAATTCCAGACTGTCTTGTTTATGCTTAGCCTGGCCTTGGTTTACCATTTCTGAAGTTGTGGGAAAATTTGTGCGGTTTTTAATGAAGTATCTAGGATCAACACATGCATGTTGTAGTACTTGAGATGAGCAAGGAGAGGAATGGAGATGGAATTCTTTTTGAAGTGTAACTTGCAGTGCCTCAGTGAGAAGTTTGGATTTCGGTACTTTGGTACCGCTGGAAGTAAGGAATGAAGTGGATACGGAATAACACAACTTGTTTACGAAATTTGAACTGAAAAGTAACTTAGTATAGTAGTGTACCACTGCATCTAGAGTGTGAAATAATTTCTAATATAAGAGACTTATGACATTGGTGGCAATTTTAGATGTCTGAACCAAATAGTTTTGCTTTGGGAATTTGAATGCGATAGTTCGAGTGTTGACTCGGCTTTACGAGATTGATGCGTGGTCAGTGAATCGTTCCTTAGATACTTTTAATACAGTGTTGTTAGACCCATATAAAGGTGATAATGATACTGCAATCTTTCAGCTAAATTTGGGCATTCAGAACAGTTTGATTGCTCAAATGCAGTTTCACAGGAGTCAGTTTGAACAAGTCTTTAGGCATCAAGCAGCCCTCGACTGTGACTCCTCCATTATCGCTTGAAAGTTGGTAACGTAGTAAATTAAGAATGAAACAGTGGCTTTCATTGAGCATAGAATCTAACATGCTGCTATGCGTTCTGTTCAATAATTACCTGTTCTTAATTCACAATTGGTGTACTTCTACGGGGTAGGTACACAACGAATACGATGTGGCCAAAAATGGTGTTACTAATATACAGATCCTGCACTGTACTGTACAGAAGACTCACAATTGTTGGACTTCAATATTGCGTAGAAATTTGGCAGCTTCTTCAGGAACAATGGGGTTGATATAGCACCCACTACCCAGTTCGAAACCCCCAGGAGATGACAGGTGAGGTAAAATGTCAAGATACCAATGAAAATGAGCAGAGTTTAAGTGCTCCTTTCCTAGAGGGGCTGTCTGAAGCGTGTAATTGTATGGTGGATATCCGAATGCAACGTCAAGCTTTCGTAATGTCAATTTCAGCATCTCTGCCATAGACAGAATCTGCAATCCAAAACACCCACGCAATTTTTAGTAGCAAACTCCAGCATGTTCTGAGCAGAAATCAAATGTAATATACTAGAAGCCATGAGGCCATGTCAAGACATGATTTAAGTTAGAATCTTAAAATCATGGACGAGACGTGTGCTATTTCCTCAACCGAGCGCTGCATCAAACTTTCACATTCCTAGAAATGCAGAAATATAGAACTCCACCTCTATGAAACTGAGTTGCATTAAGGTCGTGTGGTACAATCAATGATAATTATAAATCCATTTTTGCAACAGTATTCTTACCTCCGCTTCACCGACGGTTTCAAAGTTGGAAGAGTGGTTTTTGGGCACCAACCAAGTCTCATAAGGAAACATTGGAGCGTAGGGAGAAAGAGTGATGAAGTGCTCATTCTCGTCGATCAGGCGGATGCGGTTAACCTGTGTTTCATGCCTCACCACGTCACATAAGATGCACTGCTTATCATGTTTGTCGTAGTACTCTTGAGCACCGCGAAGCTCAGCTTGGATGTTGTGGGACACCACTGGAAGCGCTATCAATTGGCTGTGAGAATGGGACATCGATGCTCCTGCTCGGTTACCTCTGTTCTTATACACCTGCCGAAGTACACCCCACAGCACCATTGGGTCATGCCATTGCTCAACCTGTTCCGAGCCTTAAATTATTGGATTACAAACCGAGTACAAACTAGCAGGCATGATTCAAGACGGCAGGCAATGCTCATACCTGACAAAACTTGAATCGAGAATCGTTTTGGAAATGGTTGATCCGTGCTTGATACGCTTTCAATACCTGCAACACAAGAATTCCGATGAAATCCCTCAAACACAGAAGTCTCCATAACAGCCAATTTAAGCTCATTACGAACTTCTTCCTCGCAATGAAAGAGAATTGTGAAGCACGATGGTAGAGATGGATCAAAGTACCTCAGCGACATGAGAACTTGGAAGCTCTGGTAACGATAAGTGATGGCTGGGCGTTTCCACGATGACTTCATGGCTCCCAAATCCTGCTAGTCGGCAGGCGCCATACACTGTGCCCTCGCCGGACGGTAGCAACTCATCGAAGCTCGGAGACACGGCTGGATACTTGTTCTCAATCACGCGGAGGTGCCAATCAGGCGCGTCGTCTTCGTCACCGTCACGAACTGCGTATATCTCGTGGCCATTCTCATTTTCATGACCAGGGCAAAACGCGCACGGACCGGAATCGAACTCATCCCTATTCTGACTACTCACCTTCTTAAAATCCGAGGGGCGCTTCCCACGTTTGTCTGAAATTATCACCCACCGCTGCCGAAGCAGGTCATGCCTCAGCTCCGCCATAACGAAACCAGAAAATGTACCTCACCAAACCGCAACGAAATTATCACCTCCAACCTAAAACTTCAATTACGCTCCAACCCTCCTGAAAGAATCATAAGCGCGCTGCAAGTGATGAAATGGGTCCCAGAAACAATCTACTATCATAAACCTCAACTTCGGTGACTCTCCCCACATGCGAAGCACAACAGTAAGACTCCAGAAAAGCACTCCAAACTTAAAACTGAATTGCAACTTTCATATATATCCTACAACTCAAGTCACGCGCTGCAATCACTCCATGCAATACACGTAAGCGAGAGATTCTAAACCGTACAATTACACATTCGTTCTCGTACTAGATGCAATTTCTGCATCTCGTTCCTGCTCTTCTCCTGGTGAGACTACGTGGAGGCTTCTAAACTCGAGTTCACCCAATTTCTAACCTCAGTGGTCGTACCTACTTCGCCATCTGATCGCTAATCTATCGCCAGAAGGTGCCGTGTCTCAATCGTGGGAGTTTTGTGAAAGCATTGACACTTTTTTCAGGAATCAGCGCACTTGGTGTAGCTTCGAAGAAAGTGAGTGAGTTCGGCGAAACAAAGTGAGTTCGGAGAAAGTGAGTCCGGCGACATACGCTTCACATTGCGCAACCACAAGGAACTATCAGCTACAAACAAATTCACTTCACGGCGTGGGACCAAGGTCACCCAAACTGTTTCTAGAAATCTAGTGTGGCTTCGGAAGCATGATGATTTTACAATCTGAGCACGTAGTTGAGTGAAAGTGGTTTTCTTCTTCGTCGGAAAAGTGTGGGAACTGGAGCGCTTGGAAACTCTAGATGATGTTTGTTTTCATCAAAGAAGGAGAAGATTTGCAAGTAATCCGTGGAAGATCCTTGCAAGAAGTGAAAAGCTTTAGAGAAAGTTTCTTCAGTTTGATTCGGACTTGTCTACTTCGGAGTTCTTCGGTTCTACTCGTTTCCTACTTGTTGAAATTCGGTGAACTTTCTGAGTGATTGTTGCACTGGAACTACAAGCTTCCGGTGTAGAGGAAATGATCTGACAAGTAAGTTGCAGCAATTGGTCACTTGTTGGCAATAACATCTCAAAACTGTAGATCATGTAGATGAAAGCAGTGTACTCTATATGCACATCTGATGCAGATTGCACGGCTAGATTATAAACAAATTATATTTTTGAGGTCCAACGAGAACTTCAATTTCAAGGAAGAAAAAGAACCATTGCTTTACACTGATCATCGCAGGGAGAATTGGACACAAAACTCTAATGCTGTACAAAACCGGAGTCGGGCCCACAAGAGGCGGCGCCGACGGCTCGCAGGCCTGCTTCGGAGGAGACTAGCTCATTCTCTACATACTGGAATGCTCCTACAAGATGACAGTAACCCAGTTTCAATCTCATCATCTAGCGCCGGCGACTCCCAGGCTCCTTGGCAGCATTGAAGTAAGTGGCAGCAACAGGAAGGCCCAGCCCATGCTCCACCGCGAAACTGCGAGTATTGAAGTTGTTGCGCATAGGAGGCGGGGTTACCAGCAGAGGTTGCCCCGAGGGTTGCTTGAAGAGCGCAAAGATGTAGCGGTGGATCCCGATGGGAGGACACGGTCCCACATACGGCACCACCTCCTTCCCTGTGGTACTAGCTTTCACTGTGTCCTGCTCAGCCTTGCTCCCGATCTCTGCACACAACCAACCAACTCCGGAACCTGATCACTTCGTCCAGCTGTAGCCAACCTAGAGTTCGTAAGAAAAAGACGAGAGAAAAACAGAGGCCAGTGATGATTTTAGTGCGCAATCGACGACTAGTACCAGGAGCAGGCTTGTCTGTTGATGATGATTCGGTTGCCGGACGCTTCTTGTTGCGCTCGGCGTTAGGTTGCTTGGCAGACGACGACACCGGCTCTCTCGCGCGCTTGTTGGACCCCTGGCCTGCCACGGACCGTTTGATCACTGGAAAAGAAAATGATACACCATGTTTGTGCATTGATACGACAACTTCATGAACCAGATCATGCACATACACCATCAATCTCTTCTCATTTCATATAGTCAATGTCACTATTGCCGATCAAATGAAGGCAACTAATGTCCTCATCTTCATCAAGATAGCTTAAGCCCTCTTCGCCATATTGCCTTACAGGAGACACACTCAGACGGTATAAAAATTAGAAGACAACAAGCTGAAGTATAAACCATCGACTTTTGAATTCAGTATGCATGGAACAAGTGGGAAGGAAAAGATGTCTACCACATTAGTTTCCTTTTAAAGCCTTCACTATAAAACGTGAGCTGAAAAAATGAAATTTTGTCTGAAGAGAAGTATAGTGTCAGGTGTGACTCACCAGGTGATGTGTGCAAGCTCTGACCCGGGATATCAGTAACAATCCTGCAGCACATCATCAATTAAATTTTCAGATCATTGGAGTGTCTTCGTATTTCATTTTGTGTACTGGCCTTCATGGGTACCGGTGGATTTGGTCCATTTTGTACTTTCTTGAAACATTAGATAATGTCTATTTTTTCCTTAGTGATGATCCATCAATTTTCTCAAAAGAAGACACCAGAACTTCAAAACATTCCCCACTTATTGAAAACAGCCTTGCTCTACTCATTCAATGCATAGCTGCCACCTCATTTTCATATGTTCAGGTTATGTGCATACTGTAAGACTAGTGTAGTTCTAGATGAAAACTAGAAAAGCATCCATTCAAAATGAGGGGAAATGGATGCTCCTACCTTGAAGACAACAATATCAGCCATGTGATGAGAGATTTGAAAGGAAAGGGGAAAATTAGAGCTTACCAATGCACCCATTCTCTCAGAGAAGGCTCACTGGGGCTGGGTGCATCAGGATCTGTCATTATCTGCAGAAGCAAAAGTATCCCTTAATTATACACATCATGTCTATGTGATGACAACAAGAAGCATCCTTTTCATACATCATAAGGATTAAATTAAATGACCCATGCAGCTTATGTTAAGAGAATTGGGATCCTCCGCACATGAACAACCTCCTGATCAGATTTTACTGTAATTCCACTTCACACTGGATCAGCATCAATGCACCATGCAAACAGGATCTATAAAAACTATTTTACCAATCGGCACATACTGAGCTCCTTCTCACTATCCACGTTCAAGGAAATAAGCACAGCAGTACTAGAGCCTTTTACACTCACACTAATTGTTGCTCTGAGGCGCTGGTGCCTTGCTAGTGACGTGGATTGTTTGCACCAGTGAATTTATAACTTACTGCTCACTTTAAATCCTCACTGTCGTCAGTGCTGTACCCAATCCAGTTGGGGAGTTCACTGCATGCTAAGGATTGCGTGAGGTGTACTACCAGAAAGGAATACGCACCAGAGTGAAAAAATTGTTAGCTCCTCCATTTTTGTCTGTCACCCGGATCCCTGGTGGCTCCGAAGTTGCAGAGGGCTTCATCTGGCACCCATTGCTCACCTAGATAATCCCAACCCAAGGCCATCCGAAAACACAAATCAAGAAAAGCTTCAAAAATTTGGAATTGACATGAGAGTTAGTAGAGCCAATTCCAGTACTAAAACTACAGATGGGCTGGTTTGCGATGATTTTCAAGAGTTTTCACCGTTATTTGACAGTTCAAGGGTTTGCAACTGTTTTGAAATATAGAATTATAATTCGAATTCATGACTAAAAATACATCTCCCCGACATAGTATAAACAGAGGAAATTTATATGTTTAATTTTATTGAATTATGGGCATCTCTCGTGAGAAGCCGTACATTACATGTCGGATAGATCTCCACCTTGAGCATGCAGTAGTAGTACAGATTCCTCCTTCAAAGATTTGATGAAATCAAAGAGCTGGATTCATGGCTGCGATTAGTCCACTCATGTAGTACCTGGCGTGATGTGTAGAGCACCGCCATATCCACGCTGGGTACGAACATATCGATCACATCGCCAATGACTCGTCCCACCACCAGCGGATCCACCGACCGCGACATCACCTTCAAACTTAGCATGCAAGAAGAAAAAAAAGTTAAAAATTCGCTAGACATCGATTGCTCAATTCAGCAACCACTTGTCATAAAATCATCACATGATCTGCAAGGAATTCGTCTCAAGGTTGGTTGCTAGGCCTCTGGCTCTCATAACATTGACTTGCACCAACCTACCCAGCTCATGTCAAGTAGCACACTAACCTGCTAAATTTATAAGCAAGAGCTGCTCACTCCTCCTGAAGTAACTTTTTGATTGCAAACAAACCAGTCGAAATAACCACCGTGAATCAATACAATCCTCTGTCTTGCTCCCAGAGCCTGCTCTCCATCCTAGTGGAATTCAAGTTGGCTGGAATCAGGCTGCCCAACGTCCTGATCAACGATCTGAATGAAAGAATCCGAATCAGCAAATGAGGTACTAGGCTTTAAACCGCCTGAAGGGGAAAGCTGTGGGCCGGGGCCAGGGATGAGTGCCGACCTGGGTGAAGGTGAAAGAGTAGTAGTGAGGGATCATCCATACCACCAAGAGAAACAGTGCGCATCCTGGGCGTGGACATCAATATGCAGGAATCGGCCTCAAGTGCGGAGCTTATATTCTGTCTACTTAGTATGGAGTACTAATCACTTCAAGGCTAAGTACAGACTGCACTAAGCTGGCCTAAGAAGGGGGGTAGTAGTGAAGACTGAACTTGAGCAATTGAAGGATTGGGAAGGGGACTCCGGCTTGCGATGATCGAGTGAAGTGCATAATTGAATTCCATGAGTAATGATAGGTGCTGTGCTGCCGCGGCGCCTGAGAGCCTGCCAAGTGGTCTGCACATCTCCCCATTTCCAGAAACTATTAAAATGTGGAAATGGCCCCAGTTGACACCGCATTCGCTGTCCCAGTGCCACCTCACCCCTGCCATTCTGAAACTTTTATCTTCCCTCCTGGACTCCTGTCTGCTGCTCGGTGACGCTAAAGTTCTCTCACATGGCACTTGTAAACTGGCTAACTTGTTGCACCTCCCCCCTCACTCGCCTCACTCCAAGATTCCAAGTCTTAGTTAACATCAGACTAGATTCCGGAGGGTGTAAGTTTGTACAGTAAATAACTCTTTCCGGAAGACACCCAAGTGCTGTTCGAATTTGAGTTGAATATGACGTAATGAGGAATCCACATGCAAGCAGAAACCGCCTCGTGTCCATTCTTTTACTGCAACTTTTACTGGAAAGGATAAAGCCGACGGCAGCTGACATGGATGATGAGTTGGGTTAATAGTGTGGGTCCGTGGGACAGTTGGGTGCCTGTTGTGGTGTTTCAAATCTTCAAACCATTTTCAGAGAAAAGATGGTACGTTTGGGAACGATGGGCTTTACCAGTTCAGTACCGTTGCCGTGCCTCAAAAGGTTTTTTTCCTGGTGAGAGAGGTGATGTACTGCAGGTTGGTTACTGGGTTCAGGTGGAAATTTGTGCCTTACTACGAGTTAGTTGACCAAGAAATACCAGTTGGAATGGCAAGAACTCCCCGTTAGAAATATCTTCAGATCCAGCGGTGCCTACACGTAGACGGAGATTCATTTTTTAAGTTCTTGCAGTGATTCCGTCATGTTCAAGAATCAGCCACCATAATGAAAAATATCTGGAAAAGTGGAGATTAGAGGCTTTTTTCATAAGCATTGGATCGCTAAAAGTCAGCTACTGTTCGTAATGTGACTGACTCGCACCTTTCCAGAAATGGACAGAAATTGATGTATACTTACATCACCGAGCAACTCAGTGACATAACTTTGTGCTTTGTGCAGCTTCGATGTGGGTCCCGACTTTTCAAATGATACAGAGTTCCGTGCTGACATAATACCAGGGAAAGGTATCTGGGTTTGCAAAACATCAGCAACCAAAACAGCAAGACTGACCATGCAGACATGCACACAACCGTAGACACTACATCACGAGTTCCAATGCTTCTCATACACCCGACCCTAGGTCTGGTTAGGCAATGATGGTCAAGCGAGGTAAGTACTATTGTAGAGAACTGTGAAGAAACTAACAGTGACTTAATGAATAATTTTAATCGGGACAATTTGATTGATCTTGAACTGCAAAATCTAGCTCGAAACGACAACTGGTAATCACAGGTGGAGACTTACAAGGGGAACAAGCTTGCAGCAGGTACCAATCCTCATGGAAATAATAGCAAGTTCTTGCTTTGGTCCTTGGTCATCTTTAGGATTGATATTTTACAGGAAGACAACTGGCCAATGGACGAAGTAGGCACAGTTCTGCCTGTAGTCGTGAACAATGTGTTATTGCTAGTTGACTAAGCTGAAGATACTTAGCATAGGGTCTAGAAGTCACAAATCAGCTGGCACCAGATAATTGTTTACAGGGTACACGAGAAAATTCTAAATAAAAGCTGTGGCTGGCAAGGAGGCTAACCGTAACTACTCGAGTCAAAGTTGTGTACCAAAATCTTGCATCGCGGGGATGTCTTTTAGATAATTGTTCAGCTGCTTTCGACACTCAGCAACCATTAAAAGTGACTCTCCAATAGGCTTTTCACGAGCAGCGATGACAGCCGCCAGATACTTGCGCCTAGCAAGCTCTAGCTTCTCTTTCTCTTCCTTGGACCCCTCAGAAACAGTGTTCACCTGTTCTTCATCATTTGGGCCCGAGACACACACCAGAAATGTTGTCTTCTGATCCACCTCTTCTGAGGCAATAGTGGACACCATGTCCACACGATATGGTGGACCTTCCCTATCTGCATCATCCTGCTGTGAAATGAACAGAAACACAGAGCATCAATAGAGTTCACCTAAAAATCAAGACATACATTATGTACTGTACATTGTACAATAAACTTGGTCATCGTAAACAACAGATCCACAATGAGTATTACCTGTTCTAACTGACTGCCGTCGGCGAGATCAGTAGCATCAACAGCATCAAGCTGATAGCGCAACGTCAAAACCTGACAACGTAGTGTATTTAATTCTGCTTCCATGCTGTTTGCTTTATGGTTAGTCTTTACCATACCACGCTCTGCTTGCTCCAAAAGCAACCTCATTTCTCCGAGCCCTTGCTGCACATCATTTGTCAGTTGTTCCACAAATTAAGGAGATCGTTCCACCTTCGATTCCGTTTTTAACACTATTTGTTCGCATCAAAAATTAATAGAACATATTAAGATCCATAAGGGGCAAACCGGTGCTACAGCGTCTGACTTCTGTGCGCTTATTGTAAGCAAATACGCATTAACTAAGTTCGAATCTATAATTTTTCAAATTTCGGAACCAGCCATTCCTCTGTTAACTGCATAAAAATACAATAACACACAAATCTGCGGGAAGGAATGATCATCCACCTGCTGTTCACGTAATTCCAATTGAGCTGACTGGACATAGCGATCTTTCTCAGCCAGTTCCTGACGTAGCTTATCTATTTGAGTCTGCAGAAGCTTCATTTCCTCGGACTTTTCATCTTTGTCTTCAGTTACACCATTTCCATTAGTTGCATTGTTTCCGGGTTGGCTGTCGAACTCAAAGGCTCCTCCCTGTGGATCATTTCCTTCAGTACCCTTGAACTCCCAATGCTTTTGACTTACGTCATCAGTCTGAGAACTATTTGACTCTAGTATCTGATTGGAGCGCTGACCAATTGTCTCCAACAGACAGTCCTTCTCCCACAACTTCTGCTTCAGTTCCTCGATTTCCACGAGTAGGTGACGTGTGTCCTTGCTGGAGTCTTCTTGAGCGGTGTCTCCCTCAATGCGCCGAAGAATGTTCTCACTTTCCTCCCACCGGGTCTCCTCTTTAGGTTCTTCACGGTTTAATTCACGACTAAGTTCTCGATTAGGTGTACGCTTTGGGGTGTGAATGCCCTTCCTAACTTTCAGGGGACTTTCGTAGGGCTACACCACAACAATAAATGATATCAGCACTAAAATTTGCGATTCAAAAACAGTCTACATATCACACTTGTAAACAGTTCTAATCAAATAAATATCAACTCTAAATGCAGTTCGGATCTGGAAGAAATAATGAATGATTGTCCTTCATGACATCCCTCCTATTCTACATTTCTAGGTCAACTCAACCGGTATTAAATATCGGCACGAGCACACGATAACATACGAATTTTTTCCTTCAATGGCCTGAGGAATTAGCACTAGCTTTATATCGCTTCAACACCAGCAAACTGAAATTACTGACTGCAGCTAAGAAAAGACAGACAACAGAAACATCAGTCAGTGATTTGGCTATGCTTCTCTAGAAAAAAGGATTCTGAAGACAAAGCGATGGGTATAGACCTTGTACAGCGATTCCCGGAGCGGTGCAGGTGTATAGATCATCGACGCCTGGTGTCCAAACATGCTAGTACGAGCTCCCTGCTGCTCCTGCCGACGCAAATGGATTTCTCAGAATCAAAAAAATCTTGGACACACTGATCAACCGGTGACAGAGAACGGCTAAACCAGCAATCATTCGAGTTGAAACAAGCGCAGATATCAATTCCGAATGAACATACTCTAAAGATACACATCACAGCGATCCACCAACTCTCCCATCAGATTGATCCGCAGATAGTAGCCAGTACCTCAAAACCTTTCATAATTCAAATACAATCCTCCACAGCGAACTCCAGTCACCTCCAGAAAGAAAAGATTAAAAAAAACTCTCCACGCACAATGTACTATCAAGAACCTCAAACTCCAGCCTCTCAAACTCCAATCAACACAAACAACCTAGCCTCAATGCTCCAACTCCTGCTCACCAGATCCGTCCACCGCTAATCGTAAACCGCTATCCACACAACAGAAACAAACCAACACAAGATTTAAAAAAACAACAACACGGCCACGCACCATAAAACTCTCCATTAACGGAATCATCTCCACTAAGTTCCGGTACAACGCCGGGTCCACCTCCGGCGCCACTCCATTGCCCCCGACCATCGGTTTCGATCCACGAAACGCCGCCATCGCCACTCCTCGTCCTCAGACCAATCCTCTCCTCCTAACCCTAGCAACTCTACCAGTAGTACCTCCTCCTCCCCCCCGCTCCTCCCTCACACTCTACCTCCACGCAGCCATTGCCATGGCGATCGACATTGGCACTCCGTCGAGCGCGCCAATTCCCTGCAATACCGCGATAAACCCCGGTCGCATCACGAGCCGTGTCGGAGCCCGCACTGGTCACTGAATCGAATGAGCGCGACCACGGTCACGGCAGAGTGTTGGTGCGAAGTGAAGGATGAGATTCTGCTTCCGCCACTGGTGGCCCGGAAATCATTAGTTTAGTGGCGAAATGGCTGCTGTTGCGACAACGACCACGACAAATGACGGCCATGGCCATGGATGAGCGACAGCCTCGCCATGGCCACGCTGCGAGCCCGTCGCTGCGCGGAGCGCGCTGCGTCCGCAGGCGGGAAACCCCCCGAATGCTATCTATGGTTTCTGTAGATTTAAGAGCAGAAAATGTACGGGTGGGTTAATTTTGTTGGTTTTGGGTGAGGGGTTAGCGGGGAGTGACGGCCATGGCGCAGACGGGGATGTCGGGGAAGCTGCAAGACTGTCGCTGCGGTTTCCGGAGGATTGAAATTTAGGATCCGTTTGGGCATATGCGACGTGATCTATGGATTTGTAGATTTGAGAGGAAGTGGATTTTGGTTGTTTTGGGTACCGTGGCGGTTTTGGGATTTTGATTTTTGGGGCAATGGACTCAGATTTAGGCTCCGTTTGCACACTAGGCACATTATTTATGATTTTTGTGGATTTTCGAGGAGGAGGAGGTAGATTTGACATTTGGAGTACCGTGGCGGTTTTGAGTATATGGTAGTTTTATATTACACCGTCCATGTTTGGATTTCTTGATATCAAGGGGACTTGGAGGTACACTCTAACCCCCTTATTGTCACACCTCGGGTCTCACCCCTTTTGTAATATAACAGCTTTGGAGTGTGACACGTGTACTACGGCCAATCGTAAATGCCCACCCCAGCCGTAATTCTTAGAATATACCATAGATGTGAAAATAAGGAAAGTGACAAAAAGGGGGTTAGAGTGTAGAGGGCTGAATAGAATTGATCAGTTATGCACCCATAACCGATTACTTATGAATTATTGCTCATATCATTTCAGGGTATAATTGAAGTCAAATTCTCCTTTGTTGAAAAAGAAGAATGAAAATGTATGTTTAAATTTTTTTAGAACTTAATTTGTAACATTAAAATTACTACAAATTTCTAAAGTAAAAGGTTTATGGGGTTTGATAACTAGTGTGTAAAATGACGAATTTTTTTCACTTGTATTAAATTCATCAATCATTCTATGATAAACATCTATTGGAGCTACGAAGGACATAAATCAAATGGATTGCTAATGAATTAGTTTAGACATGGGTATGGAAGTGTTGGAAGGGGTAGCCATGGTAATATAGAGAATACATAGGTGACAAATAGTAAAGGATGGTTGTCAACAAAATACACATTATGATGCATGTGATGCCAATACCTTTCACCTTTATACTCTCTCAACCACCTCTTGTTGTCTTTTCTCTTGGTTTCATTTCTATAGTATCATCTCAAATTTGAAAAGCCATTGGAAGTAATTGTTTTTACACATGTTCCATTAAATAAAAGTATGTGTTATTCTCCATAAAATATATACGGGAGTAGTATACACTAAATACATGATATAGAGGTCAAAACATTAAAACTTAGAGGTAAAAATGTTTATAATATTTTATACACTCATATTTGATGGCTTTACTTCATGGATTTCACCCGCACAAAAAGACTTGTGAAAAATGTGGAGGATTTTTGAAGGCATCTAGCGTTGTCTTCTCTTTAAAGTAAATACTCAAGTGATACTAAAGTTAAAAATTTGCATACATCTACTATTATGTTTCTACATTTGAAACACATCAATTAGATTCAAAAATTTCTGTAATCTTACAAAATCATTAACAATTCCAAAAATAATAATAATAATAATAATAATAATAATAATAATAATAAAAATCTTAAAATAACCAATGACAAAGATTTTAGTGAAGTTAAAGATTTAAACATCCTCTAGATCCTTTGGCTTACATTTTTGCTAAAAAGGAGACAAAGAGATGAAGGCAAGTTGAATTCTCATAAATTGGCTAAAATTCTAGCGATGAAATGCAATAAGCTTAAAAACAAACTTACTCAATTTCAGTGCTCAAACTTCACCAAATCAATTAATTGAACCAATCACACCACCTCCAACTTCCTAATTGAGCTTACCTTCTACCCTCTAACTCCAACTAATTCAAGTGATCCAATAAGCAATGAAATCAACAGTGTTGTTGAATCCCATTAAGTACTGTAAATCTGTAGACAAGTCCTGCGTTCCACATGATGCCTCATAAAAAAGATGCTCAATTTACATTGTAGACGGTCGATCATTAAATTTAATTAAGTTCTGTCCAGGACTGATGCGCAGCGGCGAAAGCTTCACTGATTCGGAGAGATACCATAACCAGACACCAAAGAACAGATTCAGAAAGGTGGAACACTTCATATTCCCTCTCTCTCTCTCACACAATTCATGAGAGAAGTCTGCACTGCGGTTTACTGGAGCGATCGAAGTCTTGACGTTGCTTCAGTTAATTGATAACTTGAGCAACCATCTTGATCTATATGTCGACAATGGCACGGAGAATATGTAGCTGAATTCAGAGCAGACGCTGACAACAACCAACTGGGCGCTGTTTCTGCAGCTACAAATGTAATTTATATCGTCTACAAGAACAATGACACTTGGTACACACGACATAAGTTCAGATTGAAATCGTGCAAGCGTTAATCCTGTGTAAGTGCTTGTTAAGAATGAGAGGTCAATGGCTACATTGATGTTTGGAGCTGTGAAAAATATGTTAATATTTGGATTACTGACAAGGTTTTGTGGTTTGTGCATTATCGACAGTGGCGATGCCAACAGCGAGAAAGGTCCGTGATAACTCGTTCCCTGCGCATGAGGTTGGAGCGCTAATTCACCAGGCTCAGGGAGAGAATTATGTCGCAGGGATGCTGCATGCTAATGTGCGCACGCCCATGTACAAAGTCAATGACTCCGATGACCTTCACCTGATGGAACTCATCTCCCCCAGCCACGAGCTTAACCGCAAGCTCATCGAAGGGAGGCGAACGACGACGGCGCAGCAGCACAACTGCTTATCCTCGCCCTACAAGAGCTTGGATAACACCCCTCGAATGAAGCCTTGCAAGCAGGCGGCGTTGAAGACCCTACGGCGCGAGTCATCCCTCTTGGGTCCGAAGCTCACTGCGAGGCTACTAGTGGATGCAACCGCTCAAGCCCACCCAAAATCTGCAGCCACGCTGAAAAAACTCTTCGCCGAGGTGGACATGGGGCGCAGCGCACATACGAAAAGACCCTCTAAAACTCACATCCTCACAATCGCCGAGCAAATCCACCGAAACCCCCTGAATCTCGAAGCCACAAAAGTTTACAACTCGGACCGTATGACGAGAGCGAGTGAGCAACATCGAGAGCGAATGAACACGAACGAGAACAGCAACATCACAGCGTCCGGGTTCCTGTCCGAGAGACGGCCGGAGAAAAAACTAGGACTCGAATCTCGCGACGAGAACGGGGACGAGCAGAGGGCGTCGGATCTACGTCTGATCAGCAAACTATGGCACCAACAGTGCAAAAGCTCCGCCGAAATCCAACAACGGTTAGCGCATCTCCTGAACTCCAAGTACAAAGAAGCCTTCGAAGACGGCCGGATGCCCAGCATGGAGACGTGCAAGCACAGCGACTTCAAGGCGGAGGTGGCGCAGATTCTGAAGAACTTGGAGAAGGCGGGTGCGCCCCAGATGGCGACGTTAGGCATGAAGCGGGCGCTGGCGGTGGAGTGCGTGGACGAGATAGTGGGTGCGGGCATGGGCGAGGAGTACATGGCGCTGGAGACGTGCTTCCTGCACCCGAGCTGTCATTCTGGACTCTACAGCAGCAGGGCTGTGGTGAGGGATTCGAGCGTGGTGAAGGCGGTTGTGAGGCGCGTGCAGCGCGACTATTTTGATGTGCGGAAGATCACTGCGTTCATGCTGGATCAGCTGTGCTTATCAGGGCCACTACTCTAGCTAGGCGGCGTAGGCGCCGCAGCTCATGTTTCGATGAAGCTAGCAAGTGAGTGCACCTGTCGTTGCATATCTGTGCATTCGAATTCGTACATGTTTTCGATGGATTTATGATGCTCCGACGCAGTTGCTTAGAGCTTGGATTTCCACTGATTAGTACTTACACTTTACTGACTTTCAATTCCTTGCAATGCTTTCTTTCTTGTTCTGCTCTTCGCAGCTGATTTACATCGATCCATGTCAAAATATTGAGTTCCATGATGATACCATCTTTCTTCTTGATGGTGCAAAATGAATATTAGAAAGGGTTGAAGATCAGTGAAGCGTCAAGCTTATGTGCAGCTAGCCGAGGTTCTAGCCTCTGGGATGTGCTGCACTGCACTGACGTTCATGCTGGGTCACTTGTGCTTGTCAAAGACTGCTTTGGTAGACAATATTTGGACTTGAGCGAGCAAACAAGTATCTGCTCAGATTTATTGCAGCGTTTGAATGATTGCCATTTCGGTGGAAGAAAATCAACTGTGTCTCTTAATTCGAGGGTGCTTTGGCGTGAATTGAAGTGGTTGTTTAATACACGGGCAGACGCTTACAGTGAACTCGCTCATGTAGTAACTTAGGAATTATGTGACTCATCGTTGACAGATGCAGAAACAACTGTGTGACCTAGTGCTGCTTTAAACTGCCTAAAGCAGCCCATGTCAACTGATAATTCATTTGCAGCTATTAATTTCCTTGCAGCTACTAATTTCCTTGCAGCTCATTTCAGGGAGTTTCCTTCTGTGATGAACATGAAAGTTGGAAAGACTGAAACGCCGTTATTTTCCAAAGTAACTCTTTAGAGTTTAACAAGATCATTTTTATTTTTATTTTCTTTATTTTCTAGTTTTTTTTATAGATACACAAATTACTTTTTGCAATCCCGGGCAAAAGCTGACAAGTTGCTCAAGATCATTTTTAAAAGTTCTGAGAATTGGAACAATTAAAACGATCTACTGACAGTGCGGATAGTATTCTAACATGCCCCGGCCATAAACCCCACTCTCATCTTAATGACGAGGGACCCCAACCAGGGCTCCCATTGGAGGGGGCAAAAAGCTCCCTATATTTTGCTTAATGATGAAAAAAATATTAAATTTTTAAAATAATTTTTAAAATAATTAAACTATCTAATAATAATAGAGAGGGTTCCCCAGGACTAATTTGGGGTCCCTAGTTCCATTCAAAATTTAAAAAGTTACTAAAAAAGGGCCGCAAGTCCTCCAAAAATATAATTAGGGAGGGGAGGATAAAGGGGATGATGAGGGGAGAGCCCGCCTCGTCATTAAGACGAGGGCGAGGTTTATGATCTCGGTCTAATATGTAACGACATATTTGCATGATGGTGAACCGTGCTCAAAAGTTAGCTAAGCAAGTGGATTGTTTGATTGAATAAACTAATTGATCATGCCTAGAGCATATGGTGCCGACGACATTAATTAGAGCAACTTGCGTTAATTGGACCACTTCAATTGTGAACTTTCATTATTTGAACTACTTTATGACCTACACCATTTGATGACTGATATAAGATACTTCATGAAGTACTATGGAAATTAAAAATCTACAATGTTTTAGATTGTAAAGTATATTTCATATGTTCCAAAACACTGTGGACCTCAAGGGATTAATAAAAAACACAATCTATAAATTGCAGAATTCCATAAATCATTTCATAAATGACCCATCTATAATCTTGTAATACTACTAGATTAGATACTCAAGTATCACTCAACAAGTTACAGAATGTATAAACTAAAATGATAGTTGGTTAAAAAAGGAATTATTCTAGATCATAATGTGTACATTTTCTAAAAATATATATTTTTTTGATACAACATGATTTTTCCTAAATTTTCAAGTGTACAATTATAAGAAAATCTTGAAAATTCAATCATGAATATTTTGATTTATATAAAATTTACAATATGAAAATATTATACTAGCATTACAATAGCATTAGTCTTAAAGTATTTATTAAATGTGGATATATAGTGACTTCACTATCTTTAAATCTAGCTACATTACATAAATTTGATAAAAATTTACTTTAATGAGATTAATCCAACATTGAAAAATAAAAACAATGATTGACATGATCTTCATAGATTGATTGAAATAATTATTTTTAGTATATAAATTAATTAATTTTTTATAGAATTTTAAATTTTAAATGACACCATATTCTTTTATCACCACCAAATATTATATAAATATAATATATTTTAAAATAATTGATTTTTTGTGCTCTCTTTTCTATTTTTAAATAATATTTTATAGAAGAATCAGTACACAAGAAAACTCTAATTATTGTGCATTCGTCACAGCCTTACATATTGAAAAGCAAAAACACGGAGTAGAATTGAAAGCATTCTGATCATCAGCAAATGAATCACGCCTTATGAGAAAAAAATGTCAATACCAAGTCATTACCATCCACATTTCCTGGGTATGTCATTCCAAACAAATGTATATACTCTATATCTACTAAAAAAAAAGAGTTATGCACTTATCCACTTACCCACTTACAATAGAATCACATTTATCTTTTGGTAAAGTGATTCTATTATAGGTAAAGTATTTTTGTTAAAAGATAAAATTGCTTTATTGTAGATAATGTATTTTTTGTTGCTTGTAACTTATTTTGTGTTTGCAATTTATTTATGTTATATGAAAAAAATTCTCTACTCATGTATAAATTATGAGTCATATATTGTATATATTTACTATAAATACATATCACATATTTGTAATCTATGATTTGTGAATTGATGTTTGTATCTATTTAGCTGGATTGTTGTGTTATTTTTTTTATATGTATTTAATGTGATATAAAATTATGATGATCATATAAGTAGGAACATTTGTAATTAGTTGTTTGTGTTTTTTTATTATACAACGGATTTTTATTTTAAGATGGTATCTCGGCACCGACTAGAGGTGGAAATTGGACATTGATTAGAGATGAACATTCAGGGGCGACTGGAGATGCGAAGGCATTGACCACTGTTCCCGCGAATGCTTTCAAGCTGAGCACATATTTGAACCATTCTCATTCAATGAAGGTGCAACCATTATTCATAGGACATCCTAGTGTAGATTTTAGAGACACCACTACTCATAATTAATCCGATGATTCCTCACCGTCGTGACCATCGTCGTTGTCATGTCCTTTAATAAAATAAACTTTACACAAACTTTCATACCATACCCATACCCATACCCAGTCCATACCATATTCATACCCAGTCCGTACCATTCAATACCCAGGCACTACCGTACGCCGTGGTCAGATTCGGCAATCCAGTGTCGAAATCTAATTTCCACGTCAGATGTTCAGAGGTCCATGTCATCACAAACCTATCCGAAGATGACATGTGGCACTTTTAGGAGAAAATGAATTATTTTTTGTCGAAACTGACCACGAGGTAGGGTACTTGGGAAACAGCCCAGAGACATTGCGTGTGGATGCATCCACTTCCTCCCAGCGGATGCATTTCATCCATCCTCACATGTATCCCCACGGATCCATCATTGAGCCGCAAATAATGCACTGTCCGTCTGCACTCCAGCCCCCCCGCAAACGCATGCATAGCTTACTTACTTGCCAGCCTCCGCAATCACAACAGGATCCCACTCAACCCTCCTAGCACAGGGAGCTCCGTGTTCTCGCTCCGTGTCGCCATGGCCATGGCCGTATGCTTCGCCTCCGCATCGCTTCGTATTTGCTACTCCAATACACCAGTATACTGCAACAGTTCACCACGCCATCCCAACGCTCCTCCTCAGGTCACGCCATTTCGTTCCGTCTTCTCGCGGCTTACTATTCTATACTCTTCCGTTACTTCGCCTCCACATTGCTTCGTGTTTAAGTAATACAGAGCATGGCTTCGGTGATAGTTTGGTATGGCATTCCAACGCGCGTTAGCTGTCACGGCGGCGGGAACATCGAAGACCATGACTGTATGTTTCGTCTTGAGTGGTTAGCGTTTCGAAGTGAGGTGATGAAGTCGTTTCTTGGAGTGGCGGTTGCCGAAGCTGGCATTTGGAAGCAGCTTGGTCGTTGCTTTTTTCTTTCTGTTATTTGAGCCAAACGAGGTCTTCGCTGACAGGGGAACAGTGTTAGTGACAACCAGCTGCACCACAGCAACAGCGCGTCTGCGGATTGTTTTGTTTCGAGCGCTGTGAATGCTGCATTGAGAGACATAATTTTCTTGTCGAAACGAATATCCTGTGTTGAAGATCCTGTGAGATGAGATTATTGGGAGTAGGGCTCGGTTGAGAGTCGGTCAGCGGCCTTCGTTGATGTGATGTTCGTGTACTGTCCGGCTCACATTTGTGCTACGGTTTCAAGCTTTCAGGGCAGCGTCATTGTGGAGATGCAATTTGATGTCGTGCGATAGCAGGGCTAGGCGGGTCACAAGCGCGCCAAGTTTCGGGCAATATCCTTCCTGACGGGTTTCGAGATTAAACTCAGGTATTGGATTTTTTAAGCTTGACAAGATTTGAGTTCAGAATCAGTTGATAGTTTACGTTATGGTAGTATCAAGTTTATGTTTCGATGTAATGTGAACCTTGCAACTAGAAGAGATCAAGCGTAAGGACTTTCAGGCCTTAGTAACGTAAGACTCGTATATCTGAAACTTACACGATGTTAGGTCAACCTGAGGAGTGCAGGTTCAACAGCAGATCTTCACAAGCTTGTGTCCATGCATTCAGCCTCGAATCACATCAACAAACATTCAGGTACAGTGACTTACTCCTCACCTCATCAACAATTAACTCACCAAAAAAAACGCGGTTCTGTAAGCAATTGTGCAGAAACCATGTTCAATTTACAAAACTATGCTCGTATTGCACGGTGAACGGGATATGCTGGGATCCAGGTCTAGGTTTTGAAGTCACCAGTAAGGTGGAAGCACTCTTTGTGTGAGTAAAAAAAGGTTTTCATTACAGCCATGAAGGCAGAATATAAGCCAAGGCTTATAACGTTAACAAAATTGGGTGGGAGGTCAAGAACACAAAGACAAGAGACCGTCCAAAAGCTCGCTCGAAGCTGCACGGAGACTCCACATAGAATCTGCCTACCATACTTATTCAGCAACTGCACGGCAACGATCTTATTGTATTGGCATCGGCATCACCATCACTGTTGACTGCCACCTCATGGGAAATGAGGTTCGTGGCTATCTCTTGCAGTGAAGCAACTTCTGCCTCACTACCACTTGTGTTCCAGAGTCTCATCATGCATGAGTCCAAAGAATGTACTGTACAAATCCAGCGATTGAAGACTTCATTCTGACTACCACAAATGTATGTTGATGTCATAGATAGGTACTATCCCTTGGGAATAGGTGCCAGAGAATGCGAGGTCCGTGATTTGCAGCTCCTAAGATCAGCACAGCTTTGGGGACTCTGCAGCAGGAAATAGCTTCATCACTGGTTATGGCTATCAGGATTTGGTCCGAAGCTGTGAAGGAAGGACAAGGCGTCCACCCACCTACGGAAACGTGAAACCACCGCTGTTGGCTGCTTCGCCGCCGCTCGAAGGACTAATGTAAACCCACAGGAGAGAGATGATGACGGAAAGTAGACCGGCCCAGACGAAGACGATAGTGGGGGTCTTCCCGCCCCTGCCCATGAGACCCTTGAAGAAGGGGTACAGATGCATGAGCACCCACAGACTGAAGAACACTCCTCCCAGGAGCTTGCTCCACTCGGGGTTGGTGGAATAGATGGTGCGGGACACGCCCACCGCTATGGCGACCATGTTGGTGAGCCCGATCGTGATGGGAGGAATGAACAGCGACGTCCACTTCACAATGTAAAGATCTGCGTAGATGTCGTCTTCGTCCTCTCCGGAAGACTTCGAGGTCAGGGTGAAGGAAATCTCCACTCCGGCCATGACCTTCAGCAGACCCTGGAACACGGCAGCAAGATGGGCACTCGTTCCTCCGATGACCCAGAACTGTTCATTCCTCCACCACTCTTCCAGACTAATTCCGGACCATCTGACCTCCAGAACGGCGAGGGCGCACAGGGTGACGGTGATGGTGAGAAGGTAGATCAAGAAAGAGAGGTTCAAGTTCTGCACGATGAACTGCCCACTGAAGAGAGAGAGGGCGGGGAGGAAGCAGTAAACCAGAAGGAAGATGGACGTGAACGGGTAGATGCCGACGTTCAGGTATGCGATTCGCTGCAAGAATTTCAGGCGAGAGCTGGCGAGCAGAGCGTTGTTCCTAGAGAAGAAAATCTCGACGGATCCAGTAGCCCACCGAAGCACCTGCAATCACAGTCACGAGTTAGATCAGTTCACAACTTCACGATTTGCGACATAGAATGAATCCCCGCAGCTGCCAAATTCCTATCCTAACACACCCTAATCCGTCAGCCTGCAGATCACTACTTTCGATGGGCAGAGCGTGTTACTCACTTGATGCAGACGATCTGTAAGATTGATGGGAGCAGTTCCTCTGAAGGCATCGCGCTTGGTCACACAGTAGATGGAACGCCACCCACGATTGTGCATGCGGAAACCAGTCACGACATCCTCTGTCACGGACCCGTAAATCCATCCCACACGACCTCCCCATTCAGTCTTATCCTCGTAGAAGCATGACACGACATTGATAGCCTCTGCCACTGTCCCAGCGTCCAGTGGCTCCCGGGGAATTGTCAGTGCACCCGCAGGGCGCCCATTGAACACACCCTTGTCTGCCAGAGGTCGTCCTTGGAATTCAGCAACCGGAATGGATGCAGCAAAGACAGCGGAAGAACCGTATCGCTTGGGAAGCATGGTGGCCTCAATATCATCGTCCTCATCGCTAGTGGTATGCTCGGTTAACCCTGTCACCTCGGATTCGCGCTTCTGGGACTTGGTCTTCTTCATCTTCTTCTTCTTGCCCGCGCAGCAGCAGCACAGGTTGTAACAGCAACCCGACTCGCGAAGCCTAGGGGGATCAAACCCATACAGCGCAATCCTTCTGAATATACAACCGGTTCCGACATACACAGGCCCTTGCAGTCCATCCAGAGCCCTCATGTTGACGTCAAAGAAGACGGTGTTGTGATTGGCGTATCGATCGTTGGGGTCAATGCCCTCGAAACGCTGGGGAAACTGGACGTAAGCAATTCGGTCCCCACCCTTGTCCATGAAGAAACACATGGCCTCCCGGATGGCGAGAGAGTTGAAGATGTAATGATCACAATCCAGATTGAGAATGAAGGGCCCGTTCGACATGACGGCACTTGTTCTTACAAGCGCATTCATGGCACCGGCCTTCTTGTTATGATCGTAACCCGGACGCTTCTCACGGGACATATACACAAGCATCGGCAGCCGAATATCCACATCCGTGGTGTCAATGATGTTCTCTTCGTCGCTGCTTCCCATCAATGGCTCAGCAGTAGGAGGAGCAAGCATCACCTGTATCATACAAGGGGGCAGAGTGTCAGCAAATTAATCAAGAAGTTGGCCTGATACTGCAGAGACAGGCATTCTAACTTCAAGCAATCGCCAATGCAGGAGAATGTGGTTACCTGAATGATACCGGCGTGGTCTCCTCGTCCGTGCTCCTTTCCAGACTGGGTCCATGTTCCGGGCCAGTGTGTTCCATCGGCCATCCAAGTGGCCTTCGGAATGTTCAATGGCTCAGAGGGATCCCCGCCAGATTCCATCTGATGACGCTTTGCCCGAATCTCCTCATGAGCATTGTAAGCGTCTGAACGACGACGGATGGAGTCGGGCAAACCGTTTACGCGAACCTTGAACTCGTCGTACTCTCTCTTCACCTTACGACGGTCCTTCACGAAGTCAGAGCGAACTTTGTTCTTGGTGGGGTCACCCTTCAACAGGAAGTAGGTTTCTGGATTACGGGGCTCAATCTTGTGCTTCCGGCAGAATGGAATCCAGATGCGAGCGAAGCTGGCAGCCTCAGCCAGAGCCTCAAACGACAAGAGTGCACCACCATCATCAGACAGGTAGCAGGAGAGCTTCTCAAGCGGGTACTCGGATGCTAGAATAGAGAGGATGGTGTTCGAAGTTGTGAGGGGAGGTTCCTTCTCGGGATCAGCCGTGGACACAAAAATGTCCACCCCTGGGAGGTCAGACCGCCCGCTAGGGTTGTCAGGAGACGGCATGTCGAACCTATCCTTCAACACTGCCAGATCGGTCAGACGGTTAATGGGGCATAGCTTGGGCAGCTGATCAAGAATCCAGGAGAAGGCAAACCAAATCTCGCACACTACCGACATTCCCCACAGCCAAATGGCGTCCGGATTCTGATGCCTGACACGCCACATGAGGAAGAATCCCAGGACCACCATACGAATTGCCACAATCAGCCTGCACAACCGAACGATGTGTCAGAAGGTATGAATTTGCAGCAGAGCTATACAACTCTAAACCTTCGACTTATAACAGTTCTAGTAAAAGTGTGTTTAAAAGAAAAGAGGCCCAGACTCGGATAACCGCTGAATTTGAAAATTTGAACATAGTCGTCTTCGCTAAATATCAAAAGGTGGTTAAGACGACAAACCTGTAGGGACTCAACACAGAAGTAGAAATGCTGACTTTGCGAGTGAGTGGTTTCCTGACTTTGTCATTGAACTCAGGCAAGGAACCCATGTTTGGGGGTCCATTGCCGTCTCCACCATCGTAACCATCTTCGCCAGGCCACACGGCATTACCATAACCGTAAGTACCTTTGGTCTGATACAGCCATCGAGCATGATCAAAATCAGCGGAAGAGCCATTGCTCATCATCCCGGGCTTGTTCGTCTTCAGAAGCGACAAACGGCGCTCCAATCTGGAGCTGTCGTCACCAGGTGGCGGCAGTGCTCGCGCGTGCATGTCATTCTCAGATTCACCATTCTGTGAGAATGGGTCGTCATTCACGGTGTAGTCATCCTTACACCCTGGACATTTCCCGGAGCCATTCAGGGCATCAATGTAACAATCCCTGCAGATCTTGAAGTGGCAGTCGCAAGGCGTCATGTCCTCCCCGCGCTCGTCACGCATCGCCTTCCCGTCGCACCCGTCGACGGCGCAAGTAGGGCCGCGCACGCCCGCAAGTTGCGGATGGTTTCCCTCATCTTCCATCATTTTGTCCATCGTGTGACCCCGGGTCTGATTACTGAAACCCCCGGTGAAGATCGTGCTCGAGACAAATTGCTGCTCCGCCTTCTTAGCGATGTTGGGATCCATAGGTCGGGCCGTGTCGCGAGTGGAACCCATAGGCTGGTGGTCGGGAGTGGCAGGGATCTGAACAGTGTAGAGGTAGTCGGATCCCATCTCGCTGTCCGTTGCAGCACCCAATTCACTCTCGTCGCGGGACAGGTTGTTAAAGCGGTTGGGTTGTCTACCCACGGTTGGGTTATCTGCGCTGGTCCGCCCAGTCATTTGTACGTTGTGCCTCCCTGCGCCGCGGAAGCCGAGGCCCCCTGTAGCAGTAGACCGTGGCGAGGCCATGGTTGCCAAATCTCAAATCTCCACCTAAACACGAAACATATGTGCGGGTCGTTTAGATCTGAATATGGGTCCCCTGTGCAGCTTGCGAGCTCTCAATCTGGCTATGTCGACTACCTGTCCTCGAATTCCGCGAATTCGCCACTCCAGAAAATCTGAAACCAATCCGTGACGCAAAATGTTTAGTTCAGTCTACATCACATTAAAGGATTGTTAGCCATCACAGACACATAGCAAACGGAAGGAGAGATCACTGAAAAAGGACACTTCTGAAACATGAAGAGCCCACTCCTGAAAGGCTTCTCTTAATGTACTAGTATGCCTCCTAGTGCAATGATATGTATCTGAAAATGCTTTCTACAACGAACGGTGACAAGACTTCTCAGAGACGACAAGACTGGTTTTGCTGCTAAAAAACACAAAAGAATGCTTATTCTAGATGCACGGCGCGCAAGCACAAAATGCGGAAGCTTCTCCTTCTCACCAACATCAAGCGACTACGAGCGCTACGATGTAGTGCACCTGAGGACGGATACCAAGGATCTCACCGTGGACCTAAGGATCAACTACTACGAGAGAGAACACCCTGATGCAACGACACTAGATTTTAAACTTCACGAAACCCAAAGAAGATCGCAACGATGGGCAGCACGTACTGGAGCACAAACGACTGAAACGCCAGCTTCACTCACCAGCAAGCAGCACCGAGGCAAATCTGGCTCCGTCGCCGTCCTCCAGGTCAAGGAGCACTAGTCCGCCACACGGCAAACACAAGAAAATGTGTGGAGGTCCTGGAGATCTTCATACCAAGGTTCTGTTGTTCACGCCCGATGAGTGCACCTGCCACAGTACTACTACTACTCCTCCTGGACGAAGAACCGACAGACTACAATAGTTAATTGGACTGAAATCGTCCCCTCCATTTCTTCATCGCCCTCCCTGGTAACTAGCTCCTCGTCACAGGAACTGATTATGGAGCGGCGCCCAAGTCGGAGCAACTTCAACAGGCGGGCTTCCCTTTCCCCCAGCTGTAAAGGAGTCAACGTGGTGGGAGGTGTGCAATGAATCCCCTCATATTCTGGTGAAGGCCGCATCTGATGCATGAAATAACTAGTTAAAAAAATTGATCCCGTTACTGTTCGCTTCAGGAACCATTTAAACAAAACATAAAAAAATAAACCTACCTGTAGCGTGGCAACGCACGAGAGTTCAACCTGGTAGATCGTTGAATTCTAGAACGCGTTCCAGCAGATTGAGCTGGACCCCACCGCTGGAGTTGCGACCGATCTGCCGTGTTCCGGAGCGAGTCAACCTCCGGTGCCACTGGAATTGCATCGGCAGTAACTGTTCCATCTGTTTCACTGGATTTGCAGGATGGATGTGGACGCTCCACCAGAACGGAAATGCGTCCAACACGGTTGATGGGGGCGTGGATGGTTCTCGGATGGTTGAAAATCTGGCACCATCCCCATCAGCAGAGTGTGGTGGTCCTGCCTTGGTTTGCATCTTCCATCGTCGTCCGTTAGCCGCTGGACACAGCGAAATCCTAGTGTTTCGCCGAAAGATCAGTGTGATTCGTTATTGGTGTGATTAATTATTCCCACCTTTGTGTATTATTGCAGCCATCATTATTCAGCAGTTTTCCTATTTTTGGTTTCATGTTGGTACAGAGGAAATGAACATCAAGTGCACCGTTGATTTTGAAATTCTAAATGGAGTGGCATGGAGGCCCACTTCAGACCAGTCGAAGCAGGAGGGAGCGGGAGGAGGGACTGGTCATGTGGTGAAGATAATTGGCTCATAGAGTTGCAATTGTTGCTTGTGCCTTCACAGTACCCTAGATCTGTAGCAGCTTGGGTACTCTTCTGTCTAGTAACTAATAAATATGCAAAAGTAAGTTAGGCAGCCCAAAAAGTAATATTTTAAAATTAGTGAATTCAATAAATAACTTGAAATAAGCATTTATCTATGATGTCTTTTTATCTATTAATGGATTTTTAATTCTATTTATGGTGTGAGTATTTAACGTGAATATTTATGTTAAATATTACTTACTTTGTCAATGTGACTTGTAGATACAACACATCATGTTCAACACTTGTGTTTTATTTACTTAGCATGATTCTTATCCATGTTGAGTTCCATTAACTATGATATAATGAGATTAGATTTTTTAGAATTTCATTGCATTTGTGGAAAACATTGTGATTTCAGGCATTTTTTGAATGTAGTTTATTTTTTAAGGTACGCAAGGTTAATGGTTCTCTTAAAAGCACCTTTGAAATTAATTTCGCTTGCTAAAGAGCTAAGGTAATGGCAAAAGAATTGTCTTCACCTCATACTTCATAGAAGAAAAGAAATCTTATATGTCATTGAGTGGCAACAAGTTATTACTAAAGCAATTTGTATGGTAGTCCATCTTTATACTTATTCCTTTGTATTGTGGAGTGGTAAAACAAACAATCATGTTATTCACATCAATTTCTTTAGATATCAAAGTTTGTTTTCTTTTTCTTTTTCTTTTGGGGTTTAGAATTTCATTTTGTTTTCTTGCTCAACTTTATTGCCTTGTCCTAACCATACACTTTTCTTTGTATCTTGAGTTGATGTGACAAATTGAATACATAGCCGTTCTTCAATAGTTTTATTTGTTTCTCCTTATAATGTGAATTATGCTTGTGTTTTGCTTGTAAAATACAAGTTTCCTTGGAGATGCTCTAATGCATTCATCAAATTCACCCATTGATTTTGTCATTAATTCTCATTCATAAGGCTTTTTGTTGTTAGATGTTCATATTGCCATAAGAAGTCAATAAGCTTAATAAAAATCAATTTGAAGCTTAACGTTTTCAAATTTAAGAGAAGTTTAAAACTTTAAAATTCTCAATTAGGAATACACATCTAATAAAGGTTTTATCTTTGCATAATAAACAATATCTAACGAGGAATGGACATCAAAAATTCAACTATGTTAAAAGCCAAAAGACTTTTGACCAATCATAAATCCATAAAATAGTTATCAAATCATGTTGAACTTTTTTTTTATCATAGATAATTCTTAAACTTATATTCAATTTAGTAAAATAATAATAATTAGAATCTTGGAAAGATTTTGAAATAGAAATAAAATAAGTATTATTATACTTCCATTGGAGCAATGGAGACATGTGATGAATTGTCTATTTGAGTAATATTTAATGTCTTGGTTACATTTTGGATATTTCCTGAAAACCAAGCAAATTTTTTTCAAAACATAAATAACTGAAATTTTAGTTAACATGAAAATCTTTGAGACTGTAGTTGTTTGAGAGATTACCTTGCTAATACAACTTCAATCGTATGATACTCATTTTTTTAAAGTACAAAAGAAATGTATGCATCTTTATATCAATACAAATAAATTTTAGAAAAAAACAAAATCTAAAAATTTACACAAATTTATAATCAACTATTAGTTTAGCTACTGCAATGGTAACTCCGAATTAGCTTGTTCTTCACAAAAATTCCAGTCTAGTCGTCAAGAGTATCAAATGAAGTCATGTGTGTACCCTCTAAAAGTTTTGAAGCTGCTTTTTCATGCATTACAACCTTGATACAAGGTTGAGTGCACTCTCTAAATACAAATGTTGAACATAAACATTTTCCTCTTCTTTGATTTTTAAAAATGAAACAAAAACCTCATCCTTGAAAATCTAGATGAGATTCTAAAATTTGGCAACTTGGCGTACTTTTGGAAAAGTAAATGTCAAAATTGATACAACGCTTATAAGTATCCATCTAATCTATATTTGAATAAAATTATTTCTCCACATAACTCTTGAATGAATCGTCATAGACACAAAAAAGATTCTTCACTTATTCGAAAGATACAAAAATATATGCATACCTAAAAAATCCAAGCATTTGCTATATCACACTATTGTATTATATCATTGTAAACATGAGATCAAAGACTGAGTGAAGCAACTTGTGTATAATTTTTTTTTCTCTATGAATCCTTTCATCTTCAAAGATAATTGTTCCTTTGGCGACTAAGCCTAATTCTACGGGACATGATTAGTAAAATAGAACTAGCATTATTGAACCTAATCCTACAAATAAATTCTAAAATTAATCCCTAAAGTTCCTTGACTATGTTTCACCAAAAAACGCTCCAAAAGTGTCATTTCCAATGTAAAAAGCATGAATGACTAAAAAATCTTTTTTCATTAATAATAACCATAAAATCTTCAACTAGATTATTGTGTTAGACAGCTCAAAGAATTTCAGTATAATCGACCGTAGTGATTAGAAGATTATAGCAATTGAAATTTGAAAACAAACTTTGTTTACTAAGTTGACACACTCTAACTTTTGATTTCTTAGGTTTTTTGCATTATAGATTGTGGGGGTTTTGATGCATGTCAAAGAAGACTAAGTAAGCTAATTGTATTTAAAAACTTACTCTCAAAAGTCAAGTATAGCACGTTGAAAACAATATCTTTATTAAGTTGAATACACAAGAATACTAAATCTTATTTCTTTCCTTGAAATTCCATTATTCAATAAATTCCTAATCCGAAGGATCAAAGTAAAGATTGATGTCCATCCTTTCACTGAAAAAAGAAAAAACCTAATATAATATTTTTTCTAACTTTTATGAGGGAAAGAAGAAGTTTTTTTACTACAGTGCCCGGAAACGGTGAGAAAACTTTGATATTTTGTACGGTGAACATCATGCAGTGAAAGTCGTTTTTTAATTAAAAACCTCAAAGATGACATCATGAATTATTTATAGAATTATTTTCATAGGTAATTGATATATTTAGCATGGCTGCCCGAATTGCCCATCGGGCAATTTTTTCCACTTCGGGTACCATAACTATTTTTATAAATGTCCAGTTGAAAAAAAAATAGATTCCCTCAAAGTTCTTCTTATGGTCTATATTCACAAAAAGTTTCAAAAAATCTTCACTTTAATTGAAGTCACAAGTACATGCCTAAATTCCATGTACATGCCCAAATTCTATAAAAGCCCATTCTAGGACTATTGTCCTTTAGGGGTTAAAAACTCACGACTTTCATTTGTACATCATCTCCAATATACTCATGAAAACCATACTTTATAATGATTTTGAAACCTTCTATTTCAAATACATTGCTAGGTGTTTAGGGTTAAAGTTAAAACATAATCTATCACCCAATTTATTACATGGTGAGGTACACCAACCTCGCAATAAACCTCAACTTTCTTTTAATGACGAGGGCCCCCAAACTGAGGATCCCATTGGAAGGGGCAAAAATTTCACTATAATATGCTTGTTAATGATAAAAAAAATAAAAAATATAAACTATCTAAAAAGAATTAAGTGAATCTTCCGCATATAATTTGGAGTCATAGATTCCATTAACCCCTAAAGCATTTGGCCATAAAATCCCAAATTCTGCCTCAATTCTGCCTCAATTCTGCCTTGTTTTAGTTCAAGGTAGAGTTATGCAAATTCAAACGTTTTTCAAAGAATCTAACCGTAGGATCTAGTATCTAACTTGTACATGTATGTGTACACAAAGTTTTAGACTGTAACTCCTTGCCGTTTGGAAGATCATAAGGTTTGAACTTGAGTGAAAAGTTTTTTTTGGTACTGCCCAACAGGGACAGCCACCTTTTGGAGAGTGAAACAACCAATTTTTTGAGATCGTGTGGTTGAAGGCTCTTCAGTTTTGGATTCTAAAGTGAGTTGGGAGTATTCTCAAAAAAATTGAAGACAATACAACACACAGAAGCATTGGAAAACCACATTTCCAGTGACGGGAGTCAAATGAAATGCATATACACTGGCTCTTTTTCCACACTACAAATGCCTAAGAAGATCATCTATTTTTGAAATCTGAACGGTGTATACATGCATTTGTATGGAAAAGAAATTTTAGAGAAGAAAAATCCTTAAAATAAATGAATCCAAAATAGATATGAATTTTACAGCATATATTCGGGTTTAGGAGGAGAAAATGGTGAAGGAAAAATGGGTGACGAAGCTGTTTGAAAGTTTTTATAAAACTAGGAACTTTGACTAAATATATCTCAAGATCCGTACGGCCAAACTTTACAAAACTTGGTACGTAGATTAAATGGATGGCTCTGAACAAGATCCTACGGTTGGATTTTTCAAAATCAAGTTTTATAAAAAATTGTGAAACAATTTTAGAAAGGATCATTTGGAAGTCAATGTAGAGTGTCACAGATTTGGTACACCACTCCAAACGTGCCCGAGCTGCCCTGAATTGAATTTTGATCTTTTAAACACGAATTATTTCTTAACCACGGGCCCAATGAAAGTAAAATTTGGTCTTGTTAGAAAGATATGACAATTTCCCATGTTGTGCCAAAGTTACATCCACATCTGGTAAAATTTGACTCATAGGGAGCCTGACCGGACCCAAAATCATACCAAAACTGTCCAGTTGATGCTTTAGGGGTTAAAAATATAAAATTTACTAAGAAGGGGCCGTAAGCCTCCTAAAAATATAATATATGATGGGAGGAGGAGGAAGAAGGCCCGCCTCGTCATTAAGACGAGAGCGAGGTTTATACTACACGGGTGCAACATTGCTGAAGAAAAGGAACTTGTCAACACTGATTCCAAAAAGAAGTAGTGATGATGCTGAAGTAAGGGTATTGCCACCCCTTCCCCCCAACGCCAACGGGGGGAGGGTCTGTTTGGAGTGCCCCGGCCTTCATGCAGAGACTGCTCCATGTGGAAGAGCCAGCGGGCCCGTAAAGCCTTCTTCCAATGGGACACATACCGGATTTTGGAGGGGGTCCCTCACAAGGCTTCTTTCTCTGTGCTTTCTACCATCTCCCTACACTTTTCCTTTTATCGCTGAAAATTTCTGTCAGTATCAAATAGTCAAGTTTTGTAGTCCTAAAATTATTCACACCAAAGTGCCGTCCAAGGCAGCCAAGTTGGCGAAACTGGCACTAAATTTACAGTTGGCGAGACCTCGGTGGTAAATTTACTGGGACCCGCTATGGCAACCCCCATTGGCGTGGCCGTTCGGGGGAATAGTGGCGATGCCCTAAAGAGTGTTGCACAAGGAAAGATTTTGAAACATCACCCACCTTTATTTTTAGTTTTTTTTTTAAGACACGTAGTACTTTTGATATTACTGCAAACATTAATAAAACAACTACCAAGGGAGCCACCGGTTCTTGGACTTAGGGGGGTAACAAAAAACCCTAGGAACAAAATCAAGAACACTTCTTGGGGGCAAGTGAGAATCCAAACAACCGTCATGTCTGTGCGGTAGCCCAAGAGGGGTGTCGAGAACATCCACATGGTGTCGAACTTTGTGACGTTCCGGGTACGATCACGGGGCGACGTCAAATGGCGCGGAGGACCTTGAACCAGGCAACCCGACCGGCATCAATCAGCACTTCCCAGACGGCTTGATGTAGTCAGGGCCAGGCCAGTCTTCCTCAGCGAAAACTCGAGCATTACGCGCAAGCCAGGCCTGCTACAGGACGATCACCCACCTTCAACAGCAACACAGTTCTAAATGGATTGAACAATGTACTTTTGACCAAAAAAATTCAACCAATTATGAATCCTCTTTGTTCCATGTGTTTTGACAAAGGATTTGAATTTATTCCACTGCAAAGAGGAGAGTGGTGTTAACTTGTTGATCCCTATTCCTTAAATTTTGTAATTTTATAAACTCTTTGTACTCACATTCAGAGTGTGTGGAATACTTATGGACTAATTTAAGTTTTAAATTTCAAATTAATGAATCACAGGCTGATCTCATGTGAGATGTACTCTTCTCTTCTGTTGACATGGGCCCAACTTCATTTGCACAGACTCTAAAGTTAGGTACACAGGTTCCAAATTAGCTGCACAATTTCTTAATACTGAACCTTGGAAACTGTTTTCTATGAATCATTGACAAATATACAGCAAGTTTCAATTTCCAAGTTATATCCCACATAAGTTAGTTTCTCAAAGAATCTCATTGAAATTTGAAGCCAAACCAAATTTAAGATATAAATACATTATTCATCTAACAAACAACAAAGCTGGTGGTTCATAAACACCAACCATTCAACTACTAAGGTAGCAGTACCCATTCCTGCCAGCGACCCATTCCTGCCAGCTACAATTTGACCAGGAAGTGCCTCCTTGTGAACCTAAACTTGAACATAAGTGTATTGAAATTTCACTAGAATCAATGAGATGGAACCAATGAGATGGAAGCATTAACCCTTTAGTGCCCAAGCGACCATTTTCTGGTCGCTTGGGCATCCATAATCAAAATTCCGGCCACGCTGTTCTTCGACTGCCGATGCGTAGACTGGGACGGATTGGGGCGTGAACCTGATCTGCAAGTTACAAAAAAAAAATTCCAAATTGAAGCATCACAGAGCCCTCGAATACCAGGATATACTATGTCACCGTATAAAAGAAGAGTCACCTGGAAGGGGAAAGAAGAAGGAGTTACGTACAGGGTGGTTGCTCCCAATGGCGCATCCAGGACTGCTCCACAGTCTCTCCTGGAAAGAATTGACAGGTGTCAGCATTTTGTTCGGCGTTCATCCTGTTGGAAGGAAATATACTATGTGATCCTGGTGTATAGAACTTGAACTGTATTTTGTTTCTTTATGTGAAATGTGCAGCAAATTAGTTTGCATTTGCTGGTTCCTCTTCATCTACATGTGCATCACTTCACTATGACCGTTGCGATCTCATGTTCAACATGAGTAGGTCATTGAAATTCCAGGTCAACCGTTTTGGGTGAATCGTATCCTTGTGCCTCTCTTGGCCATGAATAATTCTATAACAATAACAGAAAAAATATTTTTCACGTGATTCTTTCTTTGAAACATCTTTATACCTGTTGACAGTCCCGTCCAAGAGCCTCCAGATTTGTCAATTTTTATCCAAGTCTCTCTCGCTCATTGACCCATGGGCACTCTAACCGTATTCTGCTTTTCAGGACACTAAACCTGTTGAAATACATGTCAAGCACTCCTAATAGCCCCACTATGCGTCCGGATTAAGTCATGCACTGTGAAGCTGATCGGATTAGCCACCGTTTCCAACAGCCTGATTCGCAAAAATCCTCAAACTCCGGATGCAGTTGAAGGATTCTCACGCGGGGGTCACCAAAAACTTGTTTCGCCCAGAAACAGCTTGGGCACTAAAGGGTTAACAAGTTTTGTCCACAGGTTTCTTCTGTCACTTTTGGGTAAGTCTAGAGTTATGAATAGGTGTCTACTACACCTTCACTTCAAAAATTTGTGTAAAATTGCTCTTACCTCCAAAAATTTTGATTCCAAGACCAAGCACTTCCTCTCCAATTTGCTAACACATTCATGATTTCACTTCATGCTCTTTGCACTCCCAGGTTCCCAAAATCCTTATTCTGGCAGGAATGGGTACTGCTACCTTATTTGTAAACCACAACCTTCCCTGTATTTACAATTCTTTACATCGATGTGCTAAAATGTCTACCACTATATGGAAGATAGTATGATCTAGGTAGATTTAATGTAGTTATTTTGATTCTATAAAGGTTGTTTTATACCTACACATTATGGCATAAAGATCGAATGTCAGTTTATATTTGGGGTTGAATTGAAGGTCCGGCCCACACTCTTCAAATTTCAATCAATAGGATCGCTTGATTGGTTCAAATTGAACCCAAGGGCTTTATACAATGGCTCGACTGGAACTTCAATTCATCCTATGGGACATCCTACATGACATTGTTTTGGTGCCAGTATGTTTGGGCCTTATTCATCCAATTGGGCGAAGCTCTCCTTTGGCTTGAATTCCAACCTAGACTAGAATTGAGGCTCCGGTTGGAGGCTGAATCGAGGAGTAATCTGGCCCACCTTTCGGCCAACTCCAGAGGGCGTGTAAAGTTGGCTTGATAACAACGGAGAGTTTTCAATCATAGAGAGCTTTGGTACATAGTTGTTGGATTTACATAAGTATAAGAATGTAAAATCTTGTTGGAATTCAACATGGTGGAAGTATATAGTGTTCATTAAATCTTAAAATAATATTGCTAGAAAATATGTGGAATTAATTTGTCTAATTCTAAAAATGATGAAGAAATTTTGAAATCGAAATAATGTGAAGTTTAAAAATAACTATGATAAATATTCACATTCAATAACGTCTTAAATCAATTTATTAATGATACATTTTTATATTCTTATTATTAATATTATTTGATTCTTTAATTTTTATTTATCCTAGTGGATCATAATCCACTTATATACTTTTTATCTTCAAAACAGTAGTTCATTTATGTTGTTTTGGAATAGTCCCTACATTTTCGGTTAGAACCAGGCTTTGTTATTCAAACAAGTCCTCATTTATTTAAAAATGAAAAAAATCTTATCAATTTAGATTTTGCTGAAACAAAAAATACCACAAGTAGCACCCTCTTCTCTTAAACTATTCATTATATAATAAAATAATAATATTAATTAACATCAAATATCTATATATTAAATTGGAAGAAGAAATTTGTAGCTATAATTTATATAAGTTCTTTACTCTTAAAATGTAAACGGAACTTATTTGATCATGGGTTTAAATCAAGTGTCTAGATATATAAAGTAAGAATGTCTTGATTTCCTAAAATAATCCACAAAAACTGTTGCACAAAAAATGAACATAAAAAATGCCCTTTATCAATCAGCTTTTACTTGAAACACTAATTTTATTAATTTTCTTGCCTCTCACTTTGATTTCATCTTTTGTCTTTTATCAAAGTCTAAGTCAAACAACTATAACTTACTATATGGAGTAACTTTTCCTAGTCCATGGCTACTAGGTCTAAAACTATCGGTTTAAAGATCAAAGTTCTTTGAGACCACATCGTAGTCGCTACACTTTTGGACATATTGTTTTATATTCCTAGATTTTTGGAATTTTCCAATGTTTTTATTTTAAACAGCTTTCACTAAATACTATGGCACAATTTTCATAGTATCCAATGGCACAATTTTCATAGTATTCAAATAGTATTGGCACAATTTTCATAGTATTTGAAAATACGATGCAAAAGTTGTGAATTTTAGAATAATTTGCTCTAAATCTAGGTAGCCAATAACCAATCACAATCTCTTATTTTTTGCCCACTTTGCTAATCAGTTTTGGGCAAAAAGTGACAAGAAAAAATTCTAAAGGATCAATAGATTCATAGATCAATACATCCGATATTTTTGTTTTAATTTTTATACATTGATGACGATTTTCATTCGACATATATTTTTCATCTAACTAATGGTTTCCATATAGATGGGTTGTCTTTATTCTTGCAAAGGATTCATTCAACTAACAGTTCTCATCCACAGCTCTATTTGCATCCATAATGCATTTTCCATCTATTAAAAAATTGACATCTAATCTTAAGTTTTTATCCGAGCTTAAGATGTAACATTTATTTTTTGTGACATGGCAGGGGGTCCATCCATAAGACCCACTATCATCAAAAGTGCCATTAGAAATTACAAAGAAATATACTACATGTACTCCTAAAATTTCCATAAATTCGAGTTCTATTTCAATTTTACTCAAATATTTTGTGGTTCTTTTTCTTATTGACCAAATCATTTACACCATTTGGATTTCAATTTGGACACGCTTAGATTACTCTTTTCCTAGTTTGAAATCTGGAGAATATAAGGCATTTTCAGCACACTTCTATTGACAAAAACAAAGATTTTTCCTTTCCCGAGCTTGTATAGGGCTCAAACTTGGTGAACGTATGCTTAACTTCTACACCTTTAAGAATTAACGATCTTCCATGGATCAAATGCATTTGCAAAGTACACCTTTTGGGCATTAAAACTTAGATATACTTCTCAACATCTGTAAAAATATTAATTGTTATATTGAGTTCAAACCTTATTGGCTCCCAATCTATAGAGTGGATTGAGCTCTTATTTAGTATGCATCTTTTTAGACAAGGTAGATAAAAGGTCCTACGGTTTCATATTCCAATTTATGTTTAAGTTTGGAAATTAATGAATTGCTATTTGTAAAAGCTTGTTTTTGGTAATTTTGGCTCCAAAAACAGCAAAAAAAAACTTTAGAGATTAAAACCAAACAAAGCACACATTAAACATCCTTGTACCCACAAGTATTTCATGATTCTTACCAGTTTATAAAGTGTAGGAGTTTAAATTAAAGGGACCCGAGTTCTTCTTCTTTCACACGTTTCAGTCTATATACAGAGTCTAGATACACAGGTAGGTTCCATATGCGCGCCCACTCGTGGGAACCGAACCCCAGTAATCCCGTGTATCGCCCTGGTAATATATCCTAGCCTATACCCGACCCGTTCTCAACTGTAGACATCCGCACCCTGGAGGAACAAACTTCCACCGATACCCGCTGCAGAGAACGCAAACGAACAGATACCAAGAAGCGGCGTTCCCAACATTCGTAAGGCCCCAGCACCAATGATATCCGTAACCTGCAAGAACCAGGAGATACTCACAGGGACACCACGGTACCGCCCAGGTCTCAACACAACTCGACCACGCCGATACCCAGCCCGCCGGTACATTTCGATACCCGTACCCCGGAGGAGAACACGCTTCTAATCCAAAAAGGCCGTTAGCAACATTCGTCAGGTCCCAGCATCTGGAAAGCAGCTCACGAGCCCAAACACGCGCTCGGCTGTTGCCGGAGCAGCCATCAACCAGCAACCTCGGCAAGGGCAAAGGCGAGGGCGGCTTCCGCTTCGCAATGCTGACCAGAATTCCAGGCGCGTCGTCTTAAACTTAGCATGCTGGGCCCGACTTTCTGCGCATCATGACATTGTCAATCGCGCCAGCCATGCCAGCCACTCGGAGCAGCCTACCCTCGCCCATCGGAGAGGAGGAATCTGATCCAGATCGGTAACATCTAGACCAAACTCCGCACTGTCTAGTACCAGTCTCCGGTACCCTGCTGCCCCGCTCATCTCGTGTTACTAGTTCGTTGCAGTCGGGTACTAGCTCGTCAAGTTGACAGCTGACTCAGAGTCTACTGTTGCCGACAACGAGCTCTCTTAATGGTTCGTGGTGCTCTCGGTTCTAGCATTTGCAAGCTTGGTTTTTTCTGACTGGAGGTTTTCTGGAGCTTTGGGAGTGTTTGAGTGAGGGTCTAGTGGTGTGGGGGTCGGGAGGGTTGGGATTCGGGGGAAGGGGGGCTTGGGAGGGGTGAAGGATGGGGGATCAGACGTTGATTTACAGTTTTGTGGCGAGGGGGACGACGGTGTTGGCGGAGTACACGGCGTATACGGGGAACTTTAGTACAATTGCGGGGCAGTGTTTGGAGAAGCTGCCGCCGGCGAATAGTAAGCATACTTATGTTTGTGACCATCATACGTTTAATTTTTTGGTGGAAGATGGGTATACGTATTTGGTGGTGGCGGACGAGGAGTTCGGGCGGCAGATTCCGTTTGCGTTTTTGGAACGGGTGAGGGACGATTTCAGTCACCGGTACCAGGGCGGGCGAGCGGACCGGGCTGTTACGCATAGCTTGAATGATGAGTTCGCGCCGAGGTTGAAGGAGCATATGATGTTCGTGACGTCGCATCCGGATGAGATCACGAAGATGTCGAGGATTAAGTCGCAGGTCGCGGAGGTGAAGGGGGTCATGATGGAGAACATTGAGAAGGTGTTGGACAGGAACGAGAAGATTGATCTGCTGGTGGGTAAGAGCAACGACCTCGAGGGCAACGCCGTCCGATTCCAGAAGCAAGGGAACCAGATCCGGCGCCGGAATTGCTGCGCCAATTTCAAGCTGAAGATGCTTGTGCTCGTGCTTATCATCATCGTCGCTTTTATCATCTACCTCTCTGTTTGCCGAGGCTTCGTGTGCCATAGCCCCGGTGTTCCTGGGGTTACTCCCGTCGGTGTCCCACCTGCAGAATAACCGTGGTACATGGACATGCCTGTTGTTCGACTTCATATCTTGAAGCTAGCTTCACACACCGGTTCGAACACATAGCATGAATGTGCAGGACGTGTGTTGCAATTCATCACTGCCGGGGGCGCTTGTGTTGGCCATGAAAGCATATTTTGAATTTTCCACAGGTTCTCGTGGGAAGCTCTGATTTAGGTCTGTACGCCCAATCGACATATTCTGGCGTGATTGTTCGCGGGTTTACTGGTTCTTTAGCTTAGCGCTGAAGGAGGTGCCTCCTGCTCTTCCTCAATTACTCGCAGGGACTAAATCAATGACTGAGGTACTGGTATGGTTTTTCAGTTTTTGGCTTGTACTATGGAGCTACTCGATACGTAGTATACTAAAGATTCTTAGGATTTAAACCGGGATTTGGCGTTCCTGTGCCTAATCCCCACTATAGAATGTCCCATTTATGGTTTCATAGGGTCTGTTGATATGTTCGTCGTGAGGTGACGTAATATGACATGAAGCTGACTGATTTTCAGAATTTCAGAGTACAATTTTTCCTCAACTGTTCGCATGTCATGTCCTGTCTTATCATGCTATATTTACAAGTTTAGTGTCCTTCTGCTTCAGCGTAGTTGCAACGCTGTATTTAAGAGAACGGCGGAACCAATTCGCATATTACAATTATAATTGATAGAGTGCATAAATTAAATAGTGAACACACTCTTAGAACTGCCATTCTGCAGGCTACTCCGCCACCCTGTCGAATACAACGTTTTGGGCCTTACACTGTTATTATTTGTGCTAGCAGCTTTATTTGATCTGATGTCAAATATCATACTGAAATTCTTCGTTTTGTGTCTGGAAGTTAGGTCACAATTCACAAATATTGATGACATGTGAAAACTTCGTAACGCAAACTCACACGGTAGGGCTCTACGCATTTACGGCAAACATGAAGGAAGACAACGTGCACACATTTCTGAATCCGGATTTAAATGACAGTTTCATGTGTGCTCGCAGGTGTTCAAAATTCAGCTGTCCGTGTAGACGCTTGTACAAACGATTTTATTCATGACAATAGCATCCTCGAAAAACGACTACTTTGTTTTCATGTTCGGTATTACTCTTCTCTATCAGTAAACGGATTCCCTACACTCAAACCTTACTTCTACAATTGTGCAGTGCTACTGTGCAAGGGTAGTGAGAACTCACATGATCGGCATGAAAAGATAAAATACCGCTCTCTTCCAACCCCCAATTGCTCGTACTAAAACATTCCTAACGAAAACAGCATTAAAAAAAAAAAACAGTTTTTCTCTACCATTGTGAGAAGGCATTTGCTCCTCCTTGGATACCATCTCCTGTTTTCAACCTCTTTCCTATGGCAAGGCGTTTGCTTCTCCCTGGTTTGCACTCCTTGTCGTCTACATCTGTCTTGCCCACAACATCGCCTAAATCTCTTCTATTCTATTCCTTCCAATTCCAAAAGTTGCTCAGAGTCTTATTATATGTATTGTGTCTGCTATGTTCCCTTTCCGCCAGTCATGGTCCACAAGGGAAGAAGAAATTCGTACCCAACTCCGACAGTGGAAGACATTCTTAAAGACGACCAGAATGGTCGCCAGAGATAATCCCCCCCCAATCACGGAAAATTTAATATCATATAAAACCCCACGAGGGTCAGAATAGAATGTCAGAATGCTGTCAGAAAATTTGGGTTAGATAAATGTTTGTGTCAGGCGTCATCTGACAACTGGGGTTCTTGTCAGGTCCGAGTTTGAACCTGTCAGAAAATCATGACCCCTCCGTTGTAGTCTAGATGGTTAGGATACTCGGCTCTCACCCGAGCGACCCGGGTTCGAGTCCCGGCAACGGAAGCTCCCGAGCAAAGACTACTCTTTTTCATATTTTTCTGTGTTTTGTTCAAATTCTTTGCTGCAACAATCCTCTCTGCTGGCCCATGATCCGAGCCTCCGGATCACCGAGACAGCCAATCCGACCACCTTCAATCGCGTTCTTGCTAGTGTAGACAACACATCAATCTCGCGGTAGTGAACAAATGCATTTCAAGGACACAAATCACTGCTGTTTTCACCAATGTGCAACCACCTTCGAAAACCTGCAATGGATTCCGATGATAAGCTCATTTTGTCGATGCGCTTGCAAATATGAATTCACATGTTGGAATTTTAGAAAACCTCGAGAGAAATCCAACCTGATCGAACTTGTCCGAATCTGATACAAAAAAGTTGATAGAAAACTGGCTTTCCGGCAGGCTTATCCAGATATCTAGACACGAGGGGAAGAGAGATGGTTTTGGTTGCGGTTTGAAGCGATGGCGCTGCTGGCCTCCGGCACTGCATCGACGGGGCTCTTCTCATGCCCAAGTTGCGCTCGGACGCCGAAGCGGGGGATATTGAAAGCGAGATGCAGTGTGAGTCCAGATGGTGAGGAGTTTGTGAAGGAGGTGGCAGAGGAGCGTGTTCCGCGACGAACTGCGCTGCTGCGAGCGGGATATGGCGCAGGGATGGTGGCGGTGTCGGGTATATTGGGTGCGGGGGTAGGAGAGTGCGCTGTGGAGAGCAAGAAGCTGGCGAGAGAGGGGGAGGTGCGGGCGAAGTTTTACGAGCTGGAGGGGTCGAGCGGGGTGAAGGCGCTGGACATTCGGCAGGGGATGGGAGCGTCGCCGGAGGATGGTGACAAGGTGGAGGTGCATTACTACGGGCGCTTGGGCGCGAAGCAGGGCTGGCGGTTCGACTCCACGTACGACCACAAGGATTTCTTCGGGAATCCGGAGCCGTATGTGTTCACGGTGGGAGACGAGAATGTGATTGGCGGGATCAACTCCGCGGTGCGGAGTATGAAGGAGGGCGGGGTTCGTCGCGTGGTGATTCCGCCGTCGCAGGGTTACCAGAACACCAGCCAGGGTCCCATTCCCCCGGACTACTTCGACAGGCAGAGGTTGTACACCACCATTTTCAACCAGACGCGGCTGGCGAACGGTGAGGGCGACACGCTTGGAACTCTCATCTTCGACATCGAGTTGCTCAAGGTTCGAAAGCCGCAACTGCAGTGATGGTGGCAGAGGCCGAGTACTAATTCTCTAGTCTTCCTCCTGCGATCTGCTAATTTTGCTGTCTATAGGCATTGTTGTGTTGTATCCTCGCCTTCAGAATGGACTCGGTTTGGTGATGCTCATGCTGTGTACAATATCAGTTGCAAATCATGCGATTAGGGCACTTGTAACATGAACTGGTTAGGACTCCAGCTTACAAATGACTCTTCGTGGTGGCTTACTACCATTCTGATCACGTTAGAAAGACGCTTCCAATGTGGTAATTCAGAGTGTTCGAAGCTTTGTCGTTATGACATATCCTAAAACCTTCAAATCCTTCATGCAGTTATGTCATCTCGACTGTGAGTTCTTCACTATCACTAAAACAATCTGACCAACTTTCGCAGTATTTCTTAAGGTTTGCAATTGCAATTTCTCAGGTCTTTGTTTAGTTTTTGAATGCTACGGGTGCAGAATAGCATCTACCTCCCCTTCCTTGGTTATATGTTCTTGAGGAAGATGTGTCCAATTTGTTTTCCTGAAGATCACATGCTAGTGAGCTTGAAATGACAGAACTCGGCCCAGACTTTTCATGTAGTGAAGCATTGCAAATGAGGCCTTAGTTCTAGAGGACCAGAAACGCAGAGATTCTTACAAACTAAAGTTTTGGTAATGGTTTGGTCTCATTATGCAACAGCTGGGTGTAAGAGATATGGAAATGCTCAGTTCCCAGACAGTTGCAATCCAGCTACAAAGTGAGATTAGTTCCAAGTGCCTTCTAATTCAAGATCTTTTTGGATGTTTCTTTCACCCAAACAAGCTGAAAGACCCAGATGGAGGCCTATTCAAAATGGTATCTGTACCGACTGCTGCTATAGGATTTCAGTAACTAACAGTACGTTAGGAAATGTGCAATTCATTTGCAATGTTGATCAAGGCAAGATATAAAATTTCAGTATAATCCTTTTTTTGACAGTGTGTACTGCATGCACTCTGGGATTATTGTCATTGGACCTGTCATCTGATTGATTATGAAGTTTCAGTTAACCCAACTTGGCTAAAGATCTCTTGAGGAATGTGTCTACAGGCTTGGAGCAAAGTATGCTGTTTGGACTTTGGGGGAGCCGAATGAGCTTGGTTGGGATATGGTCTATGCCTATGCTCTTCCCCTCTGGTGCAGAAAAGCTCTGCCTTCTAGCAAACCTCTTTTGGAGACATAAGACATGGACTACTTAAAGCTGTCTTATGCTGTTAGAACTACTTAGAACTCCCGTTATAGTGCTGTTCCCGTCAAAGCACCTCTCGCTCTTGGCACATTTTCCTGGTTGTCATGAATAACATTCTTCTTACTAAGCCGTGAGAGAGGCCACCATGGCATGCACAGAGGCAGGGAGAACATGTGAGGGTATAAATTATATTGCGGAAGAGGAGAGAAGCTTGTGTAGAAGTTTTCTTGTTGTTTTGTAGAACCCACTTTGTGGCAATGGACAACATAATTTTGTGTTTTGGAAGCACATCACTAGTCATTTCAATCAAAGCAAAGTCACTACAAATCATGTGCGCCTAGCTAGGTTGCTAAAGACAAAATGAAGTCACATTAAGCACAACGTATGGAAATTTTGTGTGGCATACAAGCAAGTATTTGACTACAAGAAATTGGAAACGTCTTTTGACTATGTAGTTGAAAAAGCCCTCCAATTTTATTGGGATAGACATCCCAAGCAGCAGACATTTGTTTATATGGACTATTGGCAGGTTTTATTTGTTTATATGGACTATTAACAACTTTTAAAGGATGTTCAATGATGGTGGGATTTGCTAGTCAATGTACAACAACAATGGATTGGGGTGGAGACTGCTCTAAGGAATCTCGCAATGGCGAAGCAAAAGCCACCTCCAATAAGTGTTGCGGATGCGCCTATCGATGTGGAAAGATCAAATAGAGCTTATGATGAGCATGTCGTAGTCATCAGCCTGGAAGGCTTTCTTCTATGACCAACCTAATTGAAGGCACAATGATGGCAAAGGCGTACTTCGTGGTTGAGAAAAAGCGGCAGAAAACTCTCCATTCTCAAGTGTATGCGGAGAAATCCATGGTCAAAGCAAGTCTCCGCAAAGCGAATGCAATTCAAGATTAGTGTATGATGTCGTTGTTTACAATGTTGTTAGAAGAGGGCCTCATCAAGGAAACACAAAAATATTTCTTGCTTAGTTGGCCAAAGAAGATTTAGCATTTGGAAGAGCACATTTAGTTGGAGTAACAAAGAGCAAATTTGGAGGAGCTTTAGCACGCAAGGCTGCTCAAAATGGGCACTCTAGAGGCGCCTCCTACGCGCAACTGCAATGTTACTCTACCATTGGCGCCAATGTTCACTACCAGGCCACCGTCGACACCTTCATAGACAATGCCAAACTTTGCAAATGCAAGTGCCTTTCACCATCTATTCTTTTTTTTCTCTTCTTCATGTACAATTCTTGTGTTGCCTTCTCTGCGGGACATTCAATTGAATTCTTATACAAACCATGTGGAATCCATGCGCGATTTTGGAGGTTGCCTCACATGCATGCTCAATTTGACCTTGCTATGTCGCATTTATTTTTTATTTTTTATATCTTCATAGTGGTCTCTCAATAGTCTTCACCATTTTCATGTCTCCTTGATGATTATTGTCTTCTCTTCTTAGTGTCGGATCCTCTTCATGTTGTCTTGGTTGTGATGTTGTGTTTTATTTTATTTTTGATACATATTGCATCTCAGTGGTCATGACCATCTTCCTATTCCTATAATCAACATTGTTTTCTCTTTTTGGTGCTGCATCTTCTTGCCATATCTTTATGGTCGTGATCTTGTTTTTTTTTAATGATCATCTTCAATGATCGTCACAGTCTTATGTTTTTAGTTGAGTATCATCATCATGTCTCAGTGATCTTCGCCACCTTCAAATCTTTCTGGTTGTCATTGTTTGTCTTTTTCCTTCTTCTTATGATGGTTGTCATTACTAAAGATGTCTTGGCCGTCTCCTCTTGATCATCTCCATTTATTTATGTATTCATCCTTCTCTTTTTGATCCAACTTATATTTCTTTTCTTCTAAACATGAATCCCCCCTCTTCTTGTGAATCGTTGTCTTCTCTTTTCATTCTTTTTTAATGCTTCTCCTCTTTTTCTCTTCATGATCCATTTAATTTTTAAAAAATTCTTTCAACTGCATCTATCATTAGTGATCAGCACCCTGTTATTCATTTTGGTGACTCTTGGTTGCTTTTTTCTTGGCCTAGTCCGCATCGTCTTCTTTGTTTCAGCAGCCTCTTTGGCATCCTTCAACTTTGTCAATGTCTATTGATGATTTCTAATTTTGATGTCCTTCTCTAAGTTCTGAAGCTACTAAATGGCAATAATATCCTCTCCATTTTCTTGCTTGTCTATGCGTATAGTTATCTTATTTAGAGTCACTTGGTTGTGTTCGTACATGATCAAGAGGATGGCATTTGGAAAGAAGCGGAGTGCATCCCAGACACTTTGGCAGATGCTACGGCCCAATTCCGGTAGGATTTGCTATAAAAATGCAATCCAATTCTAGTAGCATGTTGATTATATTGACACTGAATTTAGCGGATTTGGACATTCAAATGTGACATATTGGTCTCACAATGCAAGTATAAGTCAAAATCAAGTTGCCTTTATTGAAAATCACATGCTTAGTTATAGAAATGTTGGCCAAGGGTTGAACCTCAATGTCCAATTTTATTGAAAAATTTCTATTCTACCAATTAATTTCTCATATTTTATTCTTTAACCTTAAATTTTTTGATTTAAACTATGGGGATGATCACAAACTGCTAATAGTTTTACACTGTAAAAACCAGAGAACAAGAATGTACTTGAGCCAATTGTTGTGGACGCAGACTATCACCCAGCACAGTATTCCAAGATAACATGGTCGCAATGTCCCATGTGTATGATTGTCCAATTTTCGAGTTCATTCCATTATTATGGAGGACAGAAATTAATCGTATCAGAGAGAAAGCCACCCTACTACCGCAAATTCACTTTTTGTTGAGGTGCAAAATTTTCACCTGAAATGATCCTCCAATGTTGAGGTAGACAGTTGAACAATCCAGGTAGCTTCATGTGAAAAGGGGCATCTCTATCCATCAATAATAAGAGACGCACTTGATCAGTTGAGTACAAAGAGTAGTGTATCAACAGTATTATTCTTGAGAACATAATTGAGTTTCGAGGCTAGAACCACTTTGAAAGGACTGTATGTCTCACAATGAAACTTGCTACCTTAGGTGGATAGCAGGTAGTTAAAGGTTCCCCTCCCAGAAATTTGATTTTGCAGTTTTCATTTTTTTCACAAAAAAACTTTTAAAAGTAGCCTTAGATGGATCAAAATTGGAAAGATGTCCCATAAGAAAAAAATTCGTACTTTGACTATTCATTCTTAAAATTTCCAATTTTTTTGTTTTCTTTTTTTAGAATTGTTTATGAATGAACGTGCTCTGCTATGGATGTATGGTATTGGCAAAGAGGCTTGGGGACTTACTACTGGCCATGCGATTAGAGCTCATTCTCAAATTACTTAAGATGAGTAATATGAGGGAAATATTTTAATTTTTTTGAATTATATAGGATTTTTTTGTGAATTTCGAAAGGTCCAAAAAATTTAAATTTTAATTAAAAAAAGTAGTTTCTTTGAGAACCAACGTTAATAAATAAATTGTATTAACCTATTATATGGACCAATGAGGAGCCTGTGACACAATCCAAAAATGGTGGCCTTATGAACTATTAATGCGAGGTCTAAACACAACATTATTAGTCCTCCACTATTATTGACACCTCTTTAAGAATATGGGTATTTATTTTCTGACAGGAGGAATTTTTGGGGGACTTGAGTAGATAATATGAAAAACTGAAAGTGTATTCAATTTTGATTTTAAAAGACCAACCCATGGAGTGGGTTTAGAGGATTACCAGGGGACCAAGCAGATTTTGTTTCACTTCTGCCATGTCAAGGGACGTATCAAGAGAATTCTGGGACCTTGAAATAACCACTGTATGAAGTTTGACAATCCGCTACTACTTGCAAGAGTAGTTGATAGGAAACAAAACCTACTGTAGTACTATGGTAGTACTATAGTAGGTTCATCTTAAATTAATTCCAAAATGGAAAAAATAAAAAAATTATGAATATTAAATAATGAAAATCAAATAAATTATTTTTGCAATATTTAAATATTTCTAAGCCATTTAAGATCATTTTTGTTAATGTATTGCTAAAAACTGAAAATTGAGAAATTCAGTTTTAGAGACTCAAACCTCTTTTATTTTCAAAAAAAATAAAAAATATTCGTTTGATGGGTGGCAAACCCGTCATGGTGTTATGGTAGCTGCCTCCCATGCTAGTAACCTCACCGTCTTTGGGGTTGCATTGGACCTTTAGCAAAAGTAGATATCAATGGCACCCCGTTAGGATGAAGTCATGTTGAATGAATTCTGTTTACCGGTATTTGGAACTAAACTCATGATGAATGGATATCAATACCAGCTCAACATATTGCCATTCTGGAATACTCTTGGAAGGCAATCATATCTTCTTTATAACTGGGAGTATTTAAAATGATCAATCCCTATCTCGTACATTTATATTTGAACAGAGAATTACCCGGATTGCCTGCTGAAAATGTCAGAATGATGGTCATGAAATTCTAGTAAATCATTACAAACAGTGGGTTAAACTTTTGTATACACCGTAGCTGAACGGTGTAAGCATTTCCATGCTGGAAATTTAGTTCAGTTGGTAGAACAATTGCAGTCAGAAATGCATGCATGTGATAGCTGCATGATAGCCTTATCATGTGGTGGAATGAATGATAATATGCAGCACTCCATTACCGCAGACTCCCGCTCTGTCTTGAATGCCTCTCTTCTGCCCCTAACCATATGCTCAGCAAACCCATGCTCGAGTTGCATCTGGCTGTACTCATCAACTAATGCATAATCATGCTGGGAAGATTTACCGTAGTAAAAAGTAAATATATTCAAGATCATACAAAATTTGTAATCGTGCAGATCATGAACTTGCAGGTTATCATAGTTACCGGTATTCAGATTGGCAAACTTATAGACGAGGGCGAACTTAAGATTTGTAGACCTGATGATTGCAGCCAAGATGCAACAGATGAGAAATTGAGAACTTTCCAAGTTGCCAGTGCACCACAAAGACAATTAAGGTAGCAGCACCATAAAGTAACAAAATTGAAGCCCTTCTGCCCGGTAAACGTCTATGATGGAGGTGTGATAAAAATACACCAAGGTCGGCTAAACATGAAGAATATGAACAGAAAAATTCAGATTAGTTATTTTTTGTGAATTTTATTTTTTTTTAAAATTGAAGTTCTTGATATCCAACAATAGTTGCTTATGACAATTGTCACTATGACAATAGTAGGCCACAAAAAACATGAGTGTTCAAGTTTTAATTAGCAAATGAGGAGCCATTGACACTCACAATGAGGAGTTGAAAAATAATGCCACCATGAAGTCTTAATGGAAGGTCTAAAATACATAATTATAGGTAATGTACAGTTTTGAGCACCTCTACCTCATATCCTAACCCATGATAAATTAAAAATTTGTCTAAATATAACCGTTTCCTAGAAATTTCATGCTCAATGGAAGTGAACCTCTCCTGTAATGTTCAATTTCCTACTTCAAATGAAGATTATCCCAAGTTTCCCAAAGATTTACTGTCACACTTTGTCATGTTTACACAGGCCAGCTGAGAAAGGCTTTTGAGAAGTTCACCTAACTTGGAGTACTGGATGTAAATTACTTGTCCACAATTATTTGTCAAGTGACAGATAATTCTGCGACTGCAAACATCAGACAATTGATAAGGTAGAGACACCAGTGACCGCACAAATTTCAGTATATAGCCAGTAGTGCTAAAGAAATTCTTGAACTAATTTTCCCACATTGGTAAAGTATGAAGAAATTAGGTCCAACATGTTTTATTTTTTTGAGCATGTCCTCAATTAGCTACAAATAAAAGAAGTTTCACACTAGTCACTAGTGGAAATTTGACTGCTGGGGACCGCCCACTACACCCACGAGTCTACATGCTAAGGTGTAGTCAAGAAGTGGCGTGGGTGAAAAATTCCAGTATCTCATAAGGTAGTAATACCATAAACCGATAGAATAAGAAGTTTTGAGCAATTTGAACTATCATTTTCTCAGGGAATTATTGCAAGTACATTGACAAATTGAAAACAGAATGATAGAAGTTGTTTTCATAACTTTCTGATGAAAATATAATTCCCTAGAAATATTTTAGCTGAAAAGTTTGTCCACTCCATTTCTTGTGTTGTAGACTTCATAAAGTCTGCTACTGGCATAGGCACTATTCCAAAAGCAACTCTACCCAAAACCGATATAAGATCTCAACCCTTGTCAGGTGCATCAACGCTTCTCAAGGCTTGTCAAGGTATATACTAGCTGTACCAAAAATCATGGATCATTATTCTTGTTGGTGCGGTTTCAGCACAAGTCTACTACACATGTTATGGGGGGGTCTTGGTTTATGATATTACTACCTTACTTAAATAATGAATAGTGGATTTCAAGTTGAGTGAGGAACGCGGGCCCTGAAAAGTGCAACCGCTCTGCTGCTTGCTAATCCGAGAGAGGCAATCCATTAACAGGATGTGAATTGCATAGTATTCATGAGTTAATTATAGTAGAGTGAATATGGATGGTGAATTTAAATGGTTCGATTTGGCCTAGCTTACGTGGATTGATTTGGCCCAACTTGGCCAATGTTGTGTCTGCTGTTGCCATTACGCATTATAGGTATGGGATTATTGTAAACATTGTGTATAACAAGAGTATGTTATAGATGATTGCAACCTGGGGTATGGGATAATTGCAACCACTCGGGGCCACCACTTAAGGTAGACGGTGCTAAATCCGTGCGTCTCCTTATTCCGTGCATGTGGTCTGAGCATAAAAACCATGCACTATAAGACTCAAAACCAACCTAGTAGTGTTCGCAAGTTGTATACACTTGCAGTTGTATGTAGGAAACAAAGTGGTTGGATTTGTATACCACGATGGCCAGTTCTCACCTTAGTCTTGACTGTCAATAGTAGCATTAGGGCATGTATATGGGGGATTTTGTTGATTCACTTTGAACATTTTTCATTAATTGAGGTGGTTTGATATGCTCATGTGAAAACTGCCTAACGAATCGTCTTTTTCTTGCAAGTATGTAAAATTTTTACAATTATTTATGCTTTATTCAAGCTGTTCAAATCCCTTAAGTGCACGGTTTAAGCACCATCTACCTTATCAACATTCTGCTCCCAGGCTTTCCGTGCTGTTTGCTTGGATTGTGTTAACACACTAATTTCAGCAAGATTAGTTCCTACTTACTGTAGGTGGGTGTAGTCAAACATTTTTGTTGTACCGTACCCAAGGGTCAGCTTCGGCAAAAAATAATTCCAAAAATAGATGTCGGAAATTTTTAAAAATTATTGGCATTTTTTGTCGAATATAATATCAATTATTTTTCAAAATTGCCGGAATGTAAAGAAATTTCACTTCACACTAAGCATTTTCTTATATTTGAAGCATGTGCCATTTACAGTGGAGAGAATGTGCTCCTTTTGTAATCAAGCTCACATACATTAGTTTACAAAGAATATGGGTTAAGAAGTAGCAAGAGTCTAAGTGAGGCTTTTCAAATGTGTTGTACAGAGATTTTCGGAGTCCAATTGAGCATAGAAGATGAAGTTTTATAGAATTGTGTTTAACTAACAAAAGTTTATGAATCAATTCTTCTTCCAGATCCAATAAATTTTGTTTTAAAATAAGTCTTTATGCAAAAGATATGAACAAATCATTGCAGCCTTGTAAAGATTAAAAAAGAAAGAATGGGTTGAAAACAGTTTTTCGGAGGTCATTTGTGCATAGAAGATAAACTTTTTTGAAACTTTTTTGGTCTAAGAAAAGTTTATAAGTCAAGTAATCTTTCACCTCCAACAAATTTTATGTCATTTGAAGACTATATGCAAAAGTTATGTGTGTTATTAAAAAAAAAGACTAACTAAGTGCTTCACCTCAAAGTTCACATTACCCATATGGATTATTGGACACAACTCCACTCTACTTGCATAAAGCAGAGAGCATTCTCACCTCCTAATCACATCTATCTTGTCATCCAATGCAAAAAAAATGTGGAGGATTAATGTTTTGGTAGAAAATTTAAATAAGGCTTTAAGACGAATTTTTAAGAAATCAAAAAAGAAAGTTGCTGAAACTGTGAATATACTATTTTTAGGTGTCGAACATCAAAATTTGAAATTAATTAATTATTCGACCGAGGGGTGTCGAAGCTGACCCTTGAGTACGGTAGTCATGACCATGAGGTTTATGGTTCTGATTCTCTAGGCCTTTACACTTAGGACCACCACACATTGAACCATCCATTGACGGCCCTGGTTTTGCTAGAAAATATTAGATGATGAGGAACACTATGGAATCTATGCAACTTAACTATTGCATGCATGATTCAAATTGAATGTTGGATAAAGAGGAGGGAAGGACCATGTGAGTGGATTGTAGAAGTATTGTGAGTTCATGGCTGATAGAAGGTACGGTTGCATTATATAGGTGGAAATCGTGGCAATTAATAGACACCTCAATTGGAGTAGTGGCCTTCCCCTCTTCAAAGTCAACCACTATACTCATCAATGATGCTGCTACATTACAATGCATGAACAAGATGCCAATTTTTTTGAATTTAGATTTATTTTTTAGAAATTAAAGTAGCTTTTAAAGCCTTTGACGTCTATTAACAAAAAAATTACTTTCCTACAAGTTTGTTTTTCTCACCAAGGTCCAAGCACCTCTAATTGTTTTTAAAGTTGTTTTGAAAGCTTTGAAGCATACTTCATCTAGAGAGGCAGTTGTGATTGATTAGTGTTTATCCAGTTTATCCCTGATAGTGGGATAGCTGTTTAATGCTGTTGTTTTGATATTAATTAATTAATGGGGCGTGAGGGGATGCCACGTGGACCCCCTTGAGGAGGTGCCACATGGCATTTATTTTTAACACTAAAAAACTCACAATAAAATGTATTTGGATTTTGTGCCCTCAACTCCCACTCTTATACTTCCTCATCTCTGCATCTCCAAACAATATGGGACAATCTCCACCATGCCATAACCATGCCATACATCATGCCATACATCATGCCACCATCACCATGCCACGTGGACCCCTCCACGTCACACCCCTCATGCCCCTCAGCCAGCATTAATTAATTAATTGAATGTTGGGTGGTTCGCAATTTTGGGCACATAGTGTGTAAAGGTAGTCATACATTCAGTCAAGTCAAAATTTCCTTAAGTATAGTCACCAACTCTAATGTTGCGTAAGACCTATGTTCACCTAAAATCAAAAAGTGTCTTTGTTTGATCTAAACTAGATCCTCCCCATACGCGCTTTATGAAGTGGAAGATCTAGCTCGTAAACAACCACTTGGTCATCCAAACATTTGATTGTATGTCCATCAAAACACCTTCCTCACTTTATGCAACATATTCCTCTAGAAAGTGTCTACCTTTGAGAATGTAGACGTTAGGAATACAATATCATCAGTATTTATGCATGACAATAAAACAAACAAATGTTCTCTTAAATCTAGCTCTATAAAATTCCCAAATGTTTTGCCCATTTTTGTCAATACAATAGCACCACCCCTTTTCCTTGCTTGCAAAAGTGATTTGATAGAGGTCCATGTGTGAGTTGCAGGATAGTTGTTGGAAGTATAGAGGTACTCAAAATTAGCATGAAGAGTTTCATCAGTTGGAGGCCACAATGCATATGCTCTAGCCACTTCTAAGCCTTGAGATCTTCTTGTAACAAGTTTCATGTATCTATTGATGAATCTCATAAGCCAATCCTTTTTACAGACTCATGTTGTACTCCACCTTGTTTTCTATTCTATTTGGTAGTCCTACCTTTGAACAAAACTTTGCCAGAGTAAGTCGATGCCCAAGTCAACGTTGGGGTTGCTTCTTGCATGTATATTGCTCGTCTTCACCTTCGCTCCTTCCTTAATCGCAAACTTGCGTACATACAACATGGTACTCTTGTGACTCATGTATTTTGTGCAGTGATAGAATACTCTACAGTCTACTTCAAGGTTGTGGCCTTCATCGCTAGCAACATTGATTTCCTTTATATCCTCAAATTCTCAATCATACATCCATGAAACCATCAAAGTCCACCTCTACATTCTCAATTGATTGTGGTGTTCGCCAATTCAATCGTCTCCCCGCACCATCCTCATCACCTATGCACATTGCTATTCATCGTTGGATGCTCGTCGTTGCCCACTTAAATCAGCCAATTCTGCATTTGGGTGCATGCAATGCCATGACTTGCGGCTCTGTCATTTATACACATAAAATGTGCAGCAATGTAGGTGCCAAATCACACAATGTGATCTACATGTAAAAGTTGGCTGTCACCCCTCACCGCACGAACAAGGTTGCTAACACTAGTACAAACTTGACCGTTGGGGACCGGCCAGTATACCAACCATTCTTCCTCTTCAAGTGTGTAGTCAAGAGTCCTCATGGGTGTAAACTGCCAGTATCCCATACTCAAACAATGAATAGTGGCGACCAAGTTGATTGAAGAACGCGGGCCCGTTGAAGTGATCATGCTCTGTTGCTTCTAATCTACGAGATTGAATCCAGGCTGGCCACTGACAGGTGGTGAATCAATGAGTTAATTATAGTATGGTGGATTTAGGTGGCTGGCTGGTGAATTCATAAAGCTGCTTGGTGAATTAAGGTGGCCCTCAGCTTATCTGGATTGAGGTATATGTACATCTGTTAGCCTAAGTCAAGGATGGAATACGCTGAGACCAGTTCTAGGAGGACATGGTAGTGAAAAGTAAGGGTAAAGAGATTAAGGAAGTTCTGCTAGGAGATAGTTACCAGTTGTATATGAGGAAATAGAGCAACAGTCCTTTCTTTATGGCTAATGCGACCGAGGCCAGGAGGGGGTGACAGTTACGCTTCCTTAGGCTAGGAAGTTATCCGTCAACCGAGACTCTCGTGTCGTACCAGTGAGCCAGGAGTGACTTGGAAAACTCAGTAAGCGGAGAACGTTATATCAACCTTAGCCAAGACTCAGACAAAGCAGACAGGATACAAGCAATGCATTCAGTTTGGAGATTCGGAAGGACACACTAAAGAGGTTTAGAACTAAGCTTATATGTTTATTGCTTCAAGGTATAGTCTGAGGTCGCAAGTACAAAAACCCTGAGGTATGAAAGAGAAAACTGATCATCTAGCACACTGACCTAATGTCCTTGGTCGAGAGCATACTGCTTCATGGAACCAGTCTTGGAGGCCGTGGAAAAACTAGAGATCCCTACAACTGCATTGCCTCAGCTTCTTATACGTATTCTACCTTGCTATTCCTAGTGATGACTATGTGTTCTAACTGCTTGTTCGCCACAGTGCTGCTCTTCCACTCCCACTGATGCCTCTTCTAACTCTTAGTTTGCCATGGTGTGACTTTCCTTGCTGCCCTCTGTTGGTCATGGAGTCCGTGCCTTGGGCGGGTAACAACATCCGTAGGCGGCGGCACGTCACGGTAGGTCGACACTCTTCAACTTTTCAACAACCAGATACAAATTCACGCCAATGCCGTTCTAAATTCCAAACAATAAAACATTACACAACATGAAAAATGCCGATCATCAATCGAATTACTCCACATGTTGTATGAATTTGGCACCATATCTGGAATGGTTTAGTTTGTTGGACTCCAATACCTAAGATGGACAATGCAACATGTGAAGGTCCTCTCTGCGGTGTGATCAATGGAAGCGGAGCGTCGTCAGTGGAATGATGGCTTGGGTAGGGTTTTGGAAGAGAGTGTGCCGTGAAGTTGTGAACGCTCCACCTGATCGATTGAAGTGACACTGTGTTCGTGAAGGGAGTTTCTGAGTGCTCTCCGACTTGAGCTCTAGAGGTTTGGAATTGGAAATCAGTTTCAAGGAATTAGATACAGCTGTAACTAGGGCTACCAATTGATTTCCAACTGCAACTGGATATAATTTCCAATTACAGTTGTCTGTTTGCTCCTAGGCTTTCCGATCCAGAAACTTGAACTGTGAACACAGCTTATTCAACCTCAATAGTCCACAGTTATTGTAGCTAGATGTACTCCGATTGGGCTAGTGTAGTCTCTTCCTTGAGTATACCAATATGTGATTGATGGTGTACTGCTCTGGTCGTCACCGGTCAAGTTTGCACTAGTATGAACCAAGATAATTAGTTAAATAATAAATTTAAATTGCTGCCAATTATCTCCTTGACAACCAATAATCTTATATGCCCTCACGCCCAAGCACCATACACCCTATGACCGTGAACATATCGCTGGAGGTCCATGAACTACACACTATGAGAGACTTATTTTGACGATGCCAATATAATTCCAGATTTCTTATCATGAACTAGAATCGAGAGTTACCATGCTCGTAGATGAGAACAATCATTTTACATTTCATCCTCTAGACATCAGTTATCACTTACATGGACCCTGCAATTTCTTTTTACATTGGAAAGTCTCATGTTCCAATCCAAGGAGGCTCACAATCTCCCCTTGGAGGAGAAACACCCTAAGTGATGAACCTCACCTTGTTTTAATGGGGAGGGCCCTTTAACCAGGGCTCTCACCGGAGGGGGCAAAAAGGTCCTTATAATTTGTTTGTAAATGAAAAAAAATTAAAAATATATAAACTAACTAAAAATAATTTAATGGATCCACAAGTCTAATTTGGGGTCCTAAATTCCATTAAAAATATAAAATTTACTAAAAGAAGGCCTCAGTCATCCTAAAAATAGAATCAAGGAGAGGAGGAAAAGAGGAGGGGAGGGCCCGCCTCGTCATTAAAACGAGGGCGAGATTTATTGTCCTAGGAGGAACACGCTTCTAGTGTGCCCTGGCCTAAGGGATTTCCCAATGTGACGACATCTCCAATCGTTCCTTGCCAAGTTCCCCTCCAAAGGAATTTGGTGAGCTCTCTACTGAGCAGCGCGATACAATGGCCTGCATATGCCCCAATGACTCCGTGCTATGAAGTCCGAAGATCAAACCCAGTGCTGCCGTGTAACTCCAGGGTAGGCCACACTAGCTTGAGACTGAACGAGATGGTTGTGGGTCCTTTGATGTTAGGTGGATTGGCCTATACTTGGCAGAAGCAACCGTTGACTGGTTTTGGAGTGTTGAAATTATCTCCCTACATAAACCAAAAATTTGGCGAGAGCAGGGCATGTGTGGCGTGGTTTGCAAGGATAGCAAGGTTGATGCAGAGTCCATTGGAGCAACTTTTTGGCGAAGGGCCCACTAAGCCCCATTAGCGTCTGTGGTTAGCGAGACGATTAGGGATGCTCTGAGGTCTCACTAGTGAAAAAGAGGTTCAACTACACCAAGGTTCTACACCAAAAATGAACTTTGGTATTCATCTATTTTTGGCCCTGCAATTCCATTGGTGCAGACAATTTTTTGGTGTCGAAGGAATTGACAATCTGAAAGTCTCTGTCAGATTTTCTAATATGCCGAGTAATCCATTAATATCGACGAATCACAACACTGCTGTGTCTTGCGCTCTCTCCTGTCATCTGCACTTCATCGGCGCGAAACAAGGATGGTGATGTTACCGAAATGAGTAATTAGTAATCTTCCATTAAAAGCCACAAACCTCTTGCCCCCTCCACTCGAAGACGCCGCATCCTGCTGGCATCGCTCATTGCATCGCTCCTCGCCTCCCATTGCTTGCCCCACCCTCACCTTCGCCGAGCTCGTCGCTCAGATCCCTCCCTCTCGTCGCTAAGACTCCCTCCCTCTCATCGCTCAGACAAGGAACGTGTCGACTGTGCGACGGCTGTGCAGGTGAAAGGTTGTGCAAGGGAATGTTAGTCTAAGCGAAGGCTATGCAGGTGCCGCATCTTGGTAGTTTGAGACTATTAAGTGTTGTTTTTGTGGATGGTCGGTTTTGAAGATATGTGTAGCTCAGAGGTTTGTATTAGTTTGCATAGTTGTGTGTGGGGTCCATGGCTCCCTGAAGGGTGACCACTTTCAAGTGAAGAATAATTGAGCTGGTGCTGCTATTGTATGCAGGGAGAGATGCAAACTGCGGGTAGTGTGAATTTGAAGCTTTGTTTCACGCTCGGGTTAGGCAGAACGTCAAGAAGGCAAAGTGGATTCGCATAGGCCGGGACATCGTCGGAGTCTTCTCAAGCGGGGGACAACATATTGATTTAGAATAGATGCTGTACCAGTTGATAGAACTGTTGGTGCATGTAAGGAATATCGACGATGTCGCATCTATCTCCGCCATCCGCGGGGAATCTACGAAATATAACATGAATATCAAACAAATAGAATCAGTCTCCATCCAGTCAGGCAGCAATACAAAATAATTACAATGCTGTAAAATACACCGGATTTACTTTCACCAGAAACCAATTAAACCTACGTGATGCGGGTCAGAAATATACAATGTTCGTGGGGACCACAATGATACTATTCACCTTCAATTCTGCCCATGTCAGGTGCCGGATTATACCAAAGACACTTTTTATTACACCATTTCTAAAAGCCTGAATTATGTGCCATTTCGGTGTAATACTTGGTGTAGTTGACCCTATTTTCTACTAGTGTCTCCATGTCCTAGTACTGTGCAATGGCTAAAGAAAATGAATTTTGTTTGGCTTTGGTTAAATCGTATTGAATATTGTCAAATTTTCAGTCATTGTGTGTACCCATTTACATCATCATCAAGTGTAGTAAAATTTAATCTGTATCTGCTTTAATCTGTACACAATTTCGAATAGCCCAGAAATAATCCCAATTCCAGTGTTCAATTTGGTGGAGGTGTGGGCTGTTTCCACTAGAAAATGAAGTATTTGGTTATCTTTTATTTTATTTTATTTTTTCTAAAGTGTCATTTTTCTATTATTTGACAGTAAACAAGTATTGGCTATTGAAGAATACTCTATAGTGTTCTTTTTAAAATTATAGATTTTCAATATTGTGAATATGCAATTGAGAATTTTGAGATACAACATATAATTATTGAATAAGGCCCCCTTTGCACTAGAGGTCAAGGCTGTGAGAAAGAATTTCAGCTAATGACATGCCTAGAAATTGAGAGGAACAAGAAATGTCACTTTACACCGAAAATTTCAGCCCAAAGAACGAAACGAGGAGAAAATGACACGGACAACACTTTTATCCTTAGTGGCAGCAAAAAGGCACATTTTTGAAAACCTCAGGTTTTTAGTGAGGCCCACCTCAAGAGGTGGGCCTCACTAAAAAATCCGGAAGGCCATTTGGCCAATATTCTCACAGCCAATCATATTCATTTTCTAATAATTTTTCATAACCATATATTGGAAAACGTATTAAAAAATTCATCACATTTTTCTAGGCCCTTTCTTATTTTACACTATATCCAAAGGACGTCAAATTTAGAGTTGGACTTCTCAAGAATGAGCCAAGGCCCTTGGCTGATTTTCTTGATGACTTATGGTTTTTAGTGTAAAGAGAGCCTAAGTAATTCCTGTTGAAATGAAGTTTGATGAAATAGTTCTGAAAGCTTTCACACTTCCTGAAATTTCTAAAAACTTGTCAACAGTTTTCTCAAATTTAAAAAAATAGGATTTCAACAGTATTGTTACAAATGTACACTGGCGTATCAGCTAATTCAAGAAGGACTGCACATATATTGCTAGGGTGACCTTCAAACTAGCCTAAAAATGGAAATCATGGTTGTTCAGAACAATAATTTGGCTCAAATAACGATATTTCGTGGACACTTGGCGTCATGTTTGGATTTGCAGCACATTAAATGGGAGGTCTGCATGCCTCTGGAACATCAATTTCAACAATTTCTTTTTTTGTTTATCCATTGCACGTTGACCTGTTGAAAGCCAGTTGAAATCACATATTTTCATAAAATTACAGTGCTGAGGATTATTTCTAATAATATGGCCCACACTGTATTGAATATTCTGTATGAATTAGTATCTGAGGTTCATGACTATAATCATACAAAAATTTATACAATTGTCCTTCTGATGTGATGTTCAAGACTGCTTGATATTGGTGTTTGGCTCATTGTTTGTTGTTGGACTATGAAGCTTGCATTATACTCCTGGGTCTTCTGAACTCAGTTTCAAGCATAAATGTACATTAAATTGATCCTTGTCCCATATGTACACAATACTCCATACTTTTTCAAAATCTTTTGGGAGAAGGTTGACATTTGGGAAGTTCAGTGGCAAAAGAAACAATGAAAAGCACTCACAGTATCATGAAATGGGTTGTATTTTACTTCTATTTGTTATGGGTAGTACATACAGAAGTGTACATTGGAAAATATTAAAAAATAGTATCACTGCTTCACATTAGAAATGCACATACATCATTATATACACAAAATGCTTATGATACAATCAACCGATCAGGTTCACTCAACCCTTGTTCGTGTTTCATCACGTGTGACATGAGTGTAGTTGACGTGGACATGACTGTAGAAAAGGGCAATGGATTGCCCTTAGTCCAAAGTACTTCCACCAATGGCAGCGGACATTGTACAATTTTTAAGGAGTCATGTCAAGCAGCTCACTGATGTGCCTTCACAAGATAAGTTGCCAACCATTCTCAAAGTCGTATCTATGGGCCAAGGATCAACTAACTTGTGCCAGCCTGATCAATCTCCCATATTGTGCGAGTTCCTGGTTCCATGGCTCCAAACCTGTGATGCATCACATTCTCCCCACACTAGCTGTATCTCTCAAACCATTTTACCTTTAGTGTCTGCCACCCACATCTTTTTTGTTTTTGACACATGTAGGTTATTTTATGCATCCCTCAGCAAGCTCTCACATTGCTTTGAATCTTGTAGTAAGGTGGAACCACCTATTTCCGAACACTTAAGGAAATATCCTTGATGCAAAGCTCTGCATGAACTGAATTTTTTTGCACAGATTAGCAAATACTAGGATATGAGAATGGAAGTGAAATTATATTTTTCTCATTCTATATGAATAAGTTATGAATTTTCAGAGTTTTGTATGGCTAGACACCTATATGTGTACATAGACCCCTTCTAAAAGCGTGCACAAAGACAACTCACCTTTTGGTGACTTGTGCCAATCAATGAGTGCCTTGTGTTGGATTTGTTTTAGAAATGGGATCTCTCTTGTATAGAAATAGGTGATGCATTGCTTGTGAATGCTGCCATTTATAGCGTTCGGTTATGGGATGATGTTCGCCAATAGGTGGTTCTACCTTAGAGGAATCCATTTGGAGAGAGAGAGAGGCGCCAATTCTAACACTAAGAGCAAACCGTGCGCAAACCCCTCACCACCCTGTGCAACACCAAAGAGCAACCCACTTCATCCTTTGGTAGTTTTATAAGATCATCTCAGACCATCCTCGATCCACATTTCAAAACAGTAACTTTTGTCACAATATTTCTCTTCTTCAAGCAAAATTTCCATATGTTCTCATGGATTATCACGAGTCATAGAAAGTCACAGTGATTTGGACTTCCACTGCACTACAATCAAAAAACAGTACACACATATCTTCGTCATTTACAAACATTTTTGCAGAATGCAATTAACAAGCTCTGTTGTTCTTTATTGTGTTCTTCGGTAACGGAGTAACTTTTATTGCGAAAAAAAATAAAAACCACCCAGAGTGTCTGTAAGCAGAGGCTGATTGCTTCTACAGTAAGATGCCGTAGGCTTCATAAAGAGCACCGGTGGTACCCTTCAGACACAGAAAGGAAGTCATGCACAAGTGGGTGTATAGCGTTATGTCATAAATTCCACCCATATTTGGGAGCTGCTCACATAGGGTCCTCTCCTCTGATCACTAAAAAAAAAACCACCTCATCACCCTTTCAAAAACCTTTAGATCCATCACCAATGCCCAACTCATGCTCCCCTAAAAGATAAAAGGAAAAAAACAAATAAAAAATGATGACCCAAGTAAAGAAAAGTATTCCTACACTTGATCTATTCCATGAACTTGTCAAGAAACTCAACCGGAATCCAACACCAATAATGCCCATCTCAGCCATTCTGGGTGCTATGGTCGAGGCCAAAAAAAACTCCAGCTATTACATGCTAAAAAACAAAATAAAAACCAAAAAAAAGCTAATGAGTTAATGAATTACTTCTCCTTGTCTGCTAATTCACGCTCCGAATGCCAACAAAGCATCGGTTATTGCCAATTATTGAAAGTCTCATAAGCTGCTGGAAACGGTATCAGGCTCATGAAAATACCTCATACATACAGTTCCCTGTATCCTACTCATGGGAATACGTGACACATACAGTGCCCTGTATTCTGCCCACGAAAATATGGTAAACATACAGTGCCCTGTATCCTGCTCATCAGAATTCGTTATACATACGGTGACCTGTATCCTGCTAATGAAAATACTTGATTCATACAGTGTCTTGTACGGGGCTCTGACGGCCGGGTTAATTATGCAGCAGGGGGTGCCTCCCACTTCTTACACAACCCTCACATGATTGTTGCGCTTCCCTGCGCGCATCTGACATGGCTGGTTGCCGAATTTACTCCGCGGTCCGGTTCTCACGGTGCCGGATTGTTCTCTTTTGGAGTTTTCCATTCACCAAGTGCCTCGCCATATCCTCCTTGTCTTGCGTGCACCTCCTCCCCTCTTCGCCCCCCCTGGAGCCTGGACTGTGCAGTAACCTCATGTGAACCAACACCAGGAAACTGTTTTCTCTTACAGCTCAAAGTACGCCCGGCCCTCACTCATGAGTGTTGCGTTTATGATTCAGCCCGCCCCAGAATATCAGATTTCTGGAGCTCCGGAGCTGGTGATCGAAAAACCGTCACTGCACCTAAATGAGGCATCATCTACCGTGTGAGTTCATAAGAGATGTGAAATCTGTGAGATTGGTTTTGGGTTGTGGTGACGGCTTTTGGGGGGACCTCCTTCGTCGTCGTCGTCTCCGGGAGGACTGTTTTCCAGTTGCGTGAAAGATTAACCGGAGTGTTTCGCAAGAAGGAGAAGATTCACTGGAGTGTTTCACAAGAGGATTAATCCTTTTCGAAGCTCGTGAAGGATCTTTCTACGACAGTGGATTCTCAGTTCATGCACTGGAGGAGGTGAAGAGAATTATGAAGTCTGCACTGTTGTTGGATCTTCCGGCCTGAGGTAGAATACAGGGAGTTGGAGGAAGTGGAGTCGGGAGAATACGTTTACGGGAGGAGGTGAATTTACGTTTTGGGGGAAGATTTTCTTTGTCTGGAGTGCTTGGCAGGTAGTAGGAAGGGTTTAGCGATTGCAGTGATGGATGAGAGCCTCACGTGAAGTTTATTACTGCGGAGTTGGGAGAGATTGTGGACAGTGAGTGTGGTATCTACGGCGTTTTTACGCACCTCGATCGATTTCATTGACCATTCTTTCAGGGAGCCTTTGAGGGAGCAGCTTTTGCTTCATTGCGGACCTTTTTTGTGCGCTTCGAGGTCGAGGCGATGGCGTCTTGTACTTGATGGCTTTCGAGCGAGTGCCTGCAGGCTGATGATCACCGTGGAGCTCAACTGCTTTCTGTCGCTCTCTCATTGCGATTGACTTTCTCTGGCTGATGAGAGTTTGGGTTGAGCGTGTTGTGAAAGAGGTGATGCGGAAGTTAGCTGAGAATTCTTTACTCGGATACGTTTGATGTTTAATTGAAAGAATACCGGCGCATTTTGTTTCAGTTTCTTTGATTGGAAGGAATGGAAGTTCTGAGCTGCTGAAGTGAGAGTTCGGTAGTTTTGGAATAAGATTGGTTGATGGAAACTGGATGTGTGAGTTGCGCCTGTCAAGCTCGATGAAGCTTAGAGGAATGCGACGACGTTAGGGGAGACGTATTGGAGAAGCGTTTCAAGAATTCGAGTGTTGAGTAGGTTGAGTGAGTGAGTGCTTATGACAGACTGAGCAGCGTACGTGATGAGCACGATAATGGATGGCGCTGCGTACTGTTACAGTATGAGGTGCGCGATGGAGGACGGGAAGAAGGGAGCTGGTGTCGCAGGGCAGAATGAGGAGGAGAGCGATGGAAAGAGGAAGAAGCGGAAGAAAGCGCTCGCAGGAGGGAGGAGAATTGTTGTCGGGATGAAGCTCGCCGCGGCGTGCAGAGAGGTTTTGACTTGGACCATTGCCAAGGTTGCGCACCCGGGCGACCTCGTGATTGCTCTCCATGTCGCTCCCTTGCCGTCACAGACAGGTAAGTACTGTGACTCTGATCCTCAAGTTGAGGGAGTGTTTATTGCTGCAAAGTCGAGAGTGATTGTGATCCTGAGTAGGCGAGTTCTGGTTTGTAGGATTGACTTGAATGAAGCTGAATGCTCCGAATAGTATTCGATAAGGGATGTTTCCGAGCTTGTGGTGCTGCAGTCTTAATCGGCCAGGGTGAAGAAAGTGGTTGACGGAAAAGAGTTTTCAAGAATTCTAGCTAGAGGCGGAGGAAACCTCTTAGGTAGTTGATTAGAACTCTGATTGATTTTCGAAGAAGATGACCGAGTCTTGATAGGTGCTTGAGGGTCGGGAAGTAGTTTAGAAGTAAGTAATGAAATATTAAGGCAGGGCCTTCGAAAAATGAACATCGTGTGAATTAAGCGGCTAGCTGCAAAGGACGGACCACCTTGTGCGGTACCTAATACCCCCTCCTAACAACCTAGTACATGCTTTACATTGGTTTGATTATGTTAATACTCCGTACAAGAACCAGGACTCTACCGTAAAGCTCTGTGAATGAAGTCCCCGTCTGGCCATGTTTCAGGCGCTATTTTTGCGCACCGTGCTTCTGAGCTCTTAGAATCACCTTTTCCGGACAGTGTATTCTCTTTGGTTTCAACTTTCCTTCTGGCCTTGAACGTGAATACGTGCTCCATTTCAGTGAAGGGACAGTACTCTCTGATTCCAAATCTATGTATCGCATATGGACACTCATTGATGCCGTGTTCCAACGTGCGTGTCCTTCCCTGAATTTTTGATACAACGGGTTCTCCGTCTCCAAGGAGTAGTTGTGAAACAGTCCATTTCGTCCTTAGCGTTTCGTCAATTGTAACTGATGTCGATCCGTGGCCATTTCAGGTTCCAGGGGCGAGGATGCCTGTGCAGATGAACAACAATTAGCTAGCTCTTTACACACTGTCCTTTCTGTGTACGAAGGCCTCTGCAACCTCAAACAGGTACACTTTCCCGCCCTCGTCAAGAAAATTTGTCAGCAGTAAAGAAGTGCATGGATTTCATATCTAGTGTTCTAGAGTTTATATACTGCGGAATTCTGTGAATGGTTTGAGTGTCCGTAAGTCACATGATTATCACCACCAAGTGTTCATAACAATAGCAAGTAAGTACTTGGCTATGGCGGAGCAATAACCGCCGGATTCTGGTCAACCTATAACCGTCGGCCGTACTTGGAGGGTGTATTCTAGATACAATTTATGGTGACTTGCCGCGTGAGATTGATCTCTTGGGTCAGATTTCAGAGAGTCAGTTATGATTGAGCTCACGTAGAGGCTTTGATTGCACATGTCAGATCAAATTGCAGTTGGAAATTGTGAACGGAACCAAGGCGAGGAAAACACTTGTAGAAGAGGCACGCAACTACGAGGCATACAAATTGATTCTGGGAACTACCAGGCAGCATGCATCAGGGTGTGTGACCCTACAATCTGTTTGTGCTTAGACTTTTACTTGTGAACTTGATTTCTGTCAAGGGTGCCAGGCAGACATAGAAGGGACAGAGTTTGCTGTTTTCGGTTGCAGTTGAATTTCCCTAACAGTTGTATCCTGCACTTAATGTTCTTGCGCAGGGTGAACTTTAATATGGAGGTTTCTTTATTTTGTGTTGGTTTATTGCAGATGGAGTACATCGCTTGGGAAATACTGTGTAAAGCGGCTCCCATCCACATGCTCGGTTGTAATTGTTGATCAGTGGAAAATTATGTTTGATAGGAAGGGGACACAACTCGAGACGCCTGGTGAGCGCTTTAATTCTCTCGCTGTTAGCGCATTTTGGAAGGTCGCACCGTATAAGATCAGATTCCTTAAGTATGTAAATGCTGCGGCGAGAATGGACAATTATGTCTGATTTTTACCAGATCAGAAGTCTCGTCAGATAGCGTCCATGGTCAGACCACATCGTTGTTTATTGGATTGATAGATAAACGGTTCTGTAACTGTTCCATGCTATATGCCGAGAAGAATTTCTAGTCTAAATTAGATGCCATGAACACATTTTACCCATGATGGAGGATGACCAGCCATTCGAGTTTCGGTCCCTAATGGCCTGGAAATAGACGTTTCTGAGGGCGTCTGAACAGGAATTGGACATTTTACAGGAAATCGATCTTTGTTGTCAACCAATCGAAAATTTAAATATCGTCTTGTTCTGAATTTTACACTCGTTTGAATCCACGGTGTTTTTTTGTAGGAGTCTCGATGATGAAAATCCTGCGGCGAAGTGTGAAAAGCATCGGGAGAAGCAGGAAAGTGTCTGTAGCTACATCATGCATCGATGACGATGGTACTGCATCCACAGTTTCTACGCCAACCACCGCAACTGAGACGAAAGATGTAAATTCACGGGAGTGTGACGACCGTGTCAGTGTTAACGACTTTGATTCAGCCTCATCATCGAGCTCCACGACATTGCAAGAAGACTCTGCTGCCTTGAGGTCAAAGTCAGACTCAGGATCGCCAATCAGTGTCCTTCCATCAAATCGGATTGAGAGTGCGTTGAGTGATTTTGAGGCATTTAGATTCTCATACTCGAGGCGTCGATTAGAAGGTTCGATCTCAAAACGGACAAGTTCCTTGAGGGTTGAGAAACAAAATCTACGAAGACTTTGTGGTGATGAGAGTGAGTATGATGAAGATGATTCCGTTGAAGAATTGGACCCTTACCCTACAGAAGTATACAATTCTGACGACAATGAATCACGATGTTCTGTGCCAATTTTCGCTGAAAAGCTTGTTTCAGAGTCCGTAGTATCTTTCGATACTGAAGAGGCCATTCAGAACGATTGGCCCCTTGTTCAGCGTTCTCTAAGCTGTGATCTTTCTGAGGCTGTGAAGTCTCCCGTGATTAAAGGTACCATCCAGAGAGGTTGGCCTCTCATGCACCGTTCTCTAAGCCATGATAACTTCAACTTGCCATTTGGTCAGACCCTGGACCGCAGCATGTCAGTTGTTAATTGGGCATTGCAGTTGCCCAAACGAAGTGGAGAATTTCCTGAGAGAGTGTGCATAAGCAAGGACATTCGGAAAGGTGGTAACCGTTTTACTCATATGCAGTCTTGCGGAGAGGAGTTCTCTTCCGCTCAAGTCAGGCTCTCCTTTAGCCTTCCACATGTCAGGACACGTACGTTGGGCAGATTTGAACCCAGTCGACTCATGTCATTGACGGGTCAAATTCAACAATTGTGTCGTGATCGCCCGCGAGTATACACTTATCAAGAACTTGACGCAGCAACTTCTGGTTTCTCTCCAAGTATGTCAATCTCTGCCTGTGTTACCTTCGTCTTCTGTGGCTTCTTTTCTTATACCCTACCTTGTTCCTTTTTCTGCCTGCGACAAATGTCAGTTACATTATGTAATGTATATGTGTTTTATTAGCTAATGATACCTCAGTTCATCAAATATATCTATTTTGTGGTTTCTAAGTTTGTCAGTGCTCAGGTAATTTGATCGGGATCGGTGGCGGAAGTCAAGTATACCGTGGTGAAACATATGATGGACAGCTTGTGGCTATCAAGCTGTTGAACCAAGGGAGACCCCAAGCAGAAGAGGAACTGCTCACCGACATTGAAATTAACGGCTCATTAAAACACCGTCACATCGTTGCATTACTCGGCTATTCTGTGGACGCAAAGCATCTCATCCTTGTTTACGAACTTCTTCCGCAGGGCAACTTGGACGACCACCTCCATGGTATTTGTTGTTTAACTGATATCCTATTGCATATTCACCAGAATTGACCGAATCTTGTCAGTTCATATATTTGTAATATACAAGTGTTTGTTGGAAGGGCTCGAGGTTAACTTGGGAATTGGAGTGGACGTTTAGGTGGAAAGGAATCAGCTGTGCTTCTCTGGGAAGTGCGCTACAAAATCGCTGTTGGAATCGCTCGGGCGTTGGACTACCTTCACGATGGATGCCCGCGGCCAGTTGTGCATAGGGATGTGAAAGCGTCGAACATTTTATTGTCTGCAACCTTTGACGCTCAGGTAAACACCTAGCTAAAAATTTCTCATTCAGTGAACAGCCATAAGCTTTACTTCTTGCACAAGTTTCCTTCAATCAACTTTTTCTTCTTCAGTATAGAGAGTGCACATGTCTAGAGTCTGTTGATTAAGGCTTATCTTTGATTTCCTTGAAACAACAGACTCTACATGTACACTCTCTAAAATTCTTCAAGTGCAGAAATTGTTCTGACTTGCGAGTGTATGACTACCCCGAAACGAGGTACCTAACAAGCGATTCTTTGTGCAGTTGTCAGACTTCGGACTGGCAAAATGGGCTCCTACAGATGTTCAGTTCATACGCTGTAATGATGTGGTGGGCACTTTTGGGTAATTTCTCAGAACACTTCGAGAGTTCAGATTATATGTATATTAATTACTAGAGAAAATCTTTGCGCTGAACAGACCTCGTTGCATTAATGGTGACATGTGCAATGCACCGAATTTTTTGTTCTCAAGCTCTTGCCTCTTTTAGTGACCAAAGAGTGGGCAATGGTTTGTTTGTATGCAGCTATTTGGCCCCCGAGTACTTTATGTATGGAAGAGTAAACGAGAAAACAGATGTGTACTCATTTGGTGTGGTCCTTCTCGAGCTCCTCACTGGTCGACAGCCGATTGACACAACGAAACCGAAAGGCCAAGAAAATCTCGTGCTTTGGGTAAGTTTACTTGGATGCGAAATCTGACACGACGCTTAATCATTTTGAGTTTCATAGTCTGACATCTTAATGAGCTTTCAGAAGTGTGCTGCTTACTGATTAAGTGAACCGTTATGTGCGGACATCAACTCAAAATTATACCTTTTCGTGGCAGCGCAATAACGTTTCTTGAAACAGAAAGCTAACGACGACTGTTTCGGTTTGATTCAGGCGCGGCCACTCTTAGAGGAGAAGAATATTGACATATTGGTTGATCCCCGACTTGAGGGTAAATTTGATCTCAACGAATTCAAAAGTATGATGCTTTCAGCTGCTCTCTGCATTCGCCACTCTGCTCACCGAAGACCGCAAATGAGCAAGGTAAGCTACTCATGATCCATGCCCTATAACATGAGCACTGCTGATTTGACATAGGCTGGTAACACCTAGTCTAGAGAGGATGTTCTGCAGCCATATAATCCGTAATCGGATTATGTAATATATCGTCCTGAAGACTTGCACGGGACTGGCAGGCTTTTGTCATGGTCTGGGTCCTTGAAAGTGAATCTAACTGCACACTGGATACATACAACGCTTGTGAAATGCAGATACTCAAAATTTTGTCTGGAGAAGGTGAAAGCCTTGGTTATTGGCCTCGGCAAGAACTAACCAACAAGTCGATAGATATGGAGGACGCTGGCAACAATGTAGTGGATGGGGCTCCGGACTATGGTGACACAGATATCCAAAAGCACCTGGCACTTGCAATGCTCGGGGTTGATGATTGTGTCGATGACGAATCTTCAGTTCACGACCAAAGCGGGGGCCTCGCCCCACACTCAAGTGCTTACCTTGAGGAATATTTGAAGGGTCGTTGCAGCCGTTCTACAAGCTTCAACGTCTAAACCACCTAATTTGTTTCGATCTATTCTGTACAGTAGAAAGATCGCATCCGAGGACTTATCCAATCTAATCAAGGGCAAAACAAAAGTCAATATGATTGGATAAACCTCGGGTAGGGTCTTTCAGATTACAGAGCTTGTGTACTCAAATTCGTTGCAGGCTTCGTAGAGTTTCAACCTTGGATAGAGGAGGATGTGGAGTTTTCTCACATTTTCGCAGACGATCAACCGTATTCTTGGCCGATGGTCTCAAAAGTATTGCGACTAGGAGTCAATGAGCCTCTCCTTGAGATTTTCAGAATAATCTGCAGAAGCACCACTCATGGAGAACGTAGCTGATGGGCCGGCCTTCGCGAAATGCTGCAAGGTCATCCGGGGGCTCGCTGACAAATGCATCTGATCATCAGGGCCGTCATCGAATGATACCTCCTGCAATTTCTTGGGAATGTACGGATTCAGCATGTAGAGAGGAGATCGCAGTCCCAGCGAGGTATTTGAACGTTGTTGAACTTAGTGTAGCATATACCTGGTAATTTGACCGGGTTCAAAGAGATCCAAAAACTTCCGACCGTCCCCAGCTGCAGTAGCTTAGGGAAAGAGCTGGAATAAGGAAACGTAGTGACAAGGTTTTTCCAGCATATCTGGACTAAACTGAGAATCATGCACAGGGTCTAAATGCCTGTACCATCAGAGAAATCAATGTAACATTTGAACAATTATGTAAAATGGTAAACCCTAAACCTAAGGTCGTGACGCTATGTCCCTCTAGCATGTGCTTCAATGTGTTAAGTTCTAATAATTTCAAACTGCTCGGTACAATATTTTGTAACACTGTACTTCGTTCTCAAACTCACATGCAGGTGATCAACCTAAACTACGGAGTCTCATTTCACGTATCAAGTGCAAGCTATCTCTGACGTATTCGCCTTTACGTAAAAAGGTGGCTATGCCCAGCCACAATAGTCTGTCCTTGAATTGCAAGGAGCAGCAAGATTATTTTGGATACAGGGCAAGTCTCGTTTCTATGTACATGCAACACCGCTTCAGACATTAGCTGATGGCCATGGAATTGGCAGCAAGGTAGCACGGGGTGCACTAACCCATGGAGTTCCTGCAACAGCAAAACGCCACGGAGCTGCTACATCTTCGGGCGATGCATAATCAATGCCCACTCTAGGTCCAGCAAGGATTGCCTCTGGAGCTGGACCATCCAAGATTTCCAGCCCACCTGTTTCAAATGCAGAGACGATGTAACTATTACAATTTGAGTCACAGGAAATACAAAAAATAACGTCATTGACAATAATTATGTGATACCCAAATTTCAGACGACATTTGCAGGAATCAAGATGAAGGGACTGGAAATAAATTGATATGAAATACTTAGATGAAGAATACAGGTTAGGATGCTCACCAGGTAAGAAAAGCGGATGACATGACCAATCCACAGTTAACCCCAGAGCTTGACCCACCTTCAAGTGTTAAATTATGAAGGTATTAGTTCTGCATGTCGATGTTCACTATCGTGTGCACTATGTAGCCAAAACTAGTGGAATAAAATTTCTTCCAATCGACTGGAAATGATAGCAGCTGGGCAGCAGTGGAGCACCTCATTGTGATAGACAAGATTAGTACTAGTGGCCTATGCATACCTTGCCTGGGCCGGTAAGAAGCACCGGTTTCACAGCGTCCTGTTTCCGACGTTGCAGAATTGTTGCCAAACCTGCACATTACAATCGAACACGGAAATTTATTATATCGATTGCTAAACCCTGGGCCATAAGATTAATACAAGTACAAAAGGTGCACCGTTTGACAATGAGGCGGAACAATTTTCAAAGAACACCATTCCTATAATCTCCAAGGTCAAAATTGCTTAACAAGATAAAATATCATTAAATGAGAAAGAGAATAAAAAATTGCCCAGATTCAGAGACCTTGAAAGGGCACCTTGAAGTGTGCTTATTAATCTCCTGGTTTGAGGAGAGAAAACATCAAGAACCTGCAGCTGACAACCGTAGTAGAGTTCCGATCTAAACGGAGTTTTGAGAATTGAGAAGTGTGGGCATTTTACCTGTCACTGGAGAACATGCTCGGATCAGTACCGCTGCGCCTAATCCGTCCTTGTCAGCCACCACATTGAGCATAACGTTGATGCCATAGCACAGGAACACGTAAGCATGGCCCCCTGCTCGAAACTACACAGCCCAATTAATCATCCAACTGCATCACCAACTTATACCACTAGAGACAAATAGATTGAATTGTCACACACTGATGAGGAGTCCAAGAATTGTCTACTGTACCATGGCTTCTGTACGAGCTGTTCGCCCAAATCGTGCATGGCATGCTGTATCTCCTGTCCGATACGCCTCTACCTGCGCAACCATGAGTCAGAGGTTACGAAACAACGAGACACAACTTCAACATCACCTTGAACTTCGCCTCGGAGACGTCTACAATTCGAAACAGCATGTCAATTGCAGTTACAGTAAAATCAAATTTCGATCTGCATAGAACCGAGAAGAGTCTCGTTAGGACTCCCTGAAAGACTCCTACCTCAGTGATTTGTAATATCACATCATCGTGACGTAAAAGCTTTCCGAGAAGCCTAGGGGCAAGGTCCAAAGCATCACAAGCGTAGAAGTCAGCAGGAAGGAGTCTGTAATTGTCGACTTGGAGCGACTGAGAGACAACTGCCTTCGACTTGCCTTCATTATCTTCACTGCATTGCTGCTGGGCCTGGTGGCGGAGTGCATCGAAAATCCCATAAGTGTCTGCCAATTCTTGCATTTAACAAACAAAAATGATCAACATATGAGGAACGAGGCAAAGTTGGACTGCACCTGCCTCTGTCTTAGCGGAGATTGCCACACTCCTCTTCCCGCTCTTCCCTGCACCAGGCTTTCCAACAAAGTAAGGCGAGACCACTTTCTTCAAGGTTGCTTTCCTGGCTGATTTCGTCTGCTTTCTCAGCGATCGCCGCAAACCCTGAGGCTCTTCCAACACTCCATTCACCGCTGGCGTTGAGGCTCTTCCCACGAGATCCATGTCTGTGCCCACTCACACAAATCCCTGTAAAACTCCCCACATATCATTAACCCATTTATCGACATAGTTCGATCATCTTCATAATCTGAACAACATCAAGCTGCACATACTCAAAACCCCTAAACCCTAAACCAGAGCACCACACCATCATGAACAACAAGGAGATTGCACATCCATTATGTGATTTTCATTCCAAGTTGCTGCATTCCTGCCCGTCAACAAAGTATGAGTAACAAAAACTTAACTTTCAGCTCTACTCACAAGGAATTCAATGTCCAAGCAACAGTCTAACTCACCGAAGAAAGAGCAACACAATGTTGGCTGCACAAGCTTGGCCACCATGAACAAGTCCTTGTGCAAACAAAACCAAACCAAACCAGCTCCAAGTTTCTCCCCCAAATTCAACTACTCTCCAAGACGGTGGCTTTCTCCAGAGATCTCCATCAATCCATGAAATGAAAGAGCTTCACACTCCTTTTTCTAGAATTTGGGCTTCAAGCAAGACGAAAGAAAGATCACTCTGTCGGCAGACACTGTATTGATCACCAATTTCACCAACTGGGTCTGTCACAGAAATCTATACTAAATTCATACCAAATTGTCTGCATAAGGTAAACCGGCCTAATCCCGGGCCCCTGTCTATTTCCAAGTCCATTGAAATCATTACAAAAAATGAATAGATAATGCCGATAAGAATGTGCACCAACTGAAAATGAAAGTCTATGCTTGGAATTAGATGTAGTGTACGTCGATAGTAGGTTTGGTCAAAAAAATTCTAAAATTCTAAAACAAAAAAAATCCAAAAATTTTAAGACTAGATAAACAAAGATATGTGAAATTTTTTTTGTGGTGTTTGCCTAATTCAAATTTTTGGTGTAATTGGTCATTGCTTGGTGTAACAAAACACCTTTTCCACTAGTGATTGTTCCACATATGTTGATCATTTTTGTTGGTGCTAAGACACGAGCAAATGTAGTCAACTATGCCTAATTTGATTATATATGTTGCTTATTCAATTCAAATTATAACTTCTAAACTTTAATTTATTAAGCACTTGGATCATTTTAGAGTGGTTTGGTTTAAAGAGTGATGATTATTAGTAAATTAGAATGAATAATGAAGGATTTGTTTATAAAAGAATGAATTTGAACAAATTTTTCTTTGGTGTCCAATACATAAGATTCTTGTATGTATATTAAGATGCACTGGGTAGTGATGGTGGTAGATCTCAGGATCAAGAGGGAACTTGAATCAACTTCGCCTCACTGAAGTTGAGGGGATGGACACTGGAGAGCCTAGTTTAGACCAGAGTTGTGCGGGTATCACACCAAATCTACGCGACAGGTACATGTAACATTTAGTGTGGTCATATTCATGTTCATTAGAAGCAGATTTAAGAGATACACGCACAACTCTGGTTTAGACCAGGAATGCAAACTTCATACTTTCGTCATTCCTGGTTATAGTCGGAAGCAGGATTGTATTTTGGTATTTTGAAAAATGCTAGAATGGGGACACAATCTAAGGTAGAGGCACCTAAAGCCGATAACTTAAGCTATTTACACTATTTCTGGACAAGTCATTAATAGGGTGATAGTTTTCCTAGATTGGAAATACTTTTTATGAAGAATGCATAATTTTCCATAATTTATTTTTCAATATTGAAATTTGTATAATTTTTCAAATTGAAAAGTGCTTTAGATCCAAAAGCCGATAATCTGCTCTAATGTACAAATGGGGTACATCTGGATTTTCAGAATCTAGAAATCAGGCCTGATCGACTATGGGTACCTGGTCAACTATAGGTGTCTTTACCTTATTATGGTTAAGCCAAATATTCAGACAACGATCTATATTTTAGATAGGATTTACGTTTCATCCAAGAATGAACGCTAGTTCCATCTAAAATCGAAGATGTTGCACACAGCACGTCTTCAAACGTCTAAAGGGAAACGATTGTGGATAGGGGTTTTAGAATGTGACAAATGGAGATCTACATTACAATTATTAGAAACAATTAGATTTTTCGTTCACTAAAAGCATCTGAAATGTATCGTCTGAATGACTTGAGATTCAAGACCTGGCTTCTTCCATATCCGATTTCAGAAGCCGCCTGAAGGAAATCTTAAGAAGTCGTTGGTGCACTGAGTTACTGGTTCTTTGAACAACTCTAACGGTAAAGAACAAATCAGCATTTAGCGTGAACTTAATAAGCTCTTGACCTTCCTGGAGGCCATTCGCCTTCAGAAACATTCTCCACCCAGCTTGGAAATGGTAGCTTGTCTGGTGGCATCGGCCGCTTTATCCAGAAGAGTGCCACACTTTGAACTGGGGGCTCTTGATGAATTCCCTGCCCTGGTACATCAGCTTGCAGTCGCATTTGATGCATTCTAACAAAGCTTGCAGGAACAATTCCAACCGAAGAATTCAACCAACCGAAAATGCATCCAGAAAGTTTACCAAAAAATCTAATGCTTGAGAAGACTAGAAGTCTGTTAATTCCACTTGAAGTGCAACACTCAAGTGTAATCACACACAGTATTGGTTGTCCATAAAATTGTAGAGCGTTCTTTAGTCTGCCTACCGTGATTGCATGAATACAGCATAAGGTGAATTCAAAAATTTGATGTAGTTCCCACTTGTGTGATAGCGGCACAGTTGGCTCAAACTTTTTGAACAACAAAAAACGAAGCAGCAGTCAGTGTGAAGCGAAGCCATTGCCCCTCGTGTAGGCCATTTTCCTTCATGAAATTGCTCCATTCAGCCCGGAAATAGAGCCTCGTCGGGGCCTCGACCTGCTCACTCCAAATGAGTCTCGCTATTTGAACTGGGGACTCGTGGTGAATTCCCTGGAATTTAACTTCAGCTTGATTCAACTTCTTGCCATGCGTCCTGACAAAGCCTACAGGAACTTCCTGCAGAATCCAAATCCACTCCATAAACATCGACATAAAAAGGAGTTGTCAATGCTGACGTTTCAAACGATGGAATCAGTGAAGCTTGAGTATGTTGACCTGGCTTGTTAGGGCTCAAATTTTTCTATCATAATATCTGCAACCTAACTAGTCTCTATAACATTGAGAACACGATGATTTGCAAGTCATACTTCAGTTTTTGAAACGGACAGTATAAACTTACAAATCTGGTACCGTCCTTTATGACAGTAGACGTGATTCGTTTCTCGAAGTAAGGAAAAGAGTCTGTGCCATGATGGAATGCTAACTCCTTGCGTCCATCATTTTCTTCATCAAAGGAACTAGCTTCAAGGTTTGACGGCCTCTGCACTTTGCAAGCACTTGTGAATCATAGCGGCAAGCTCAAACATTCTACAGTCCAAAGAGTAAACATGGACTTGATTCAATGGAAAAGGAGATGATTTGCAAGCCTCGTTAATATGATAGTCATAGTTCTGTGCTTTGAAATTTCGGAAAGAGTTTAACTCACCAAGCGACCGTCGAAGGACTTGATTGGCCTGTAGAAGCTTGGAAGCTGAGAATTTGCGCCATGTTGCCAGGGTACAAAACCCTTGCTCTTGCTGCCTGTGAAAGCCTCTGATTTTACACCGCTCCTATGACGTTCAACGTCAAAACCGGAACTAGGTGCCTGGCCATGATCAGATTCTAAGTCAGTGCAACTATCCTCTTGTTTGGCTTTACCAAACGATGCAAGTTAAGATATGATCTTAAGAGCCCTTGCAAGAATCTAACCGATTTATACAACAATCAATGGGTACATCTCTGGTATTGACTTGGAAGATTGATGATAATAATTCTTGGAACATGACATGTTTAGTTCAAAGAAATGTAAGTGACAATTGGATCAGTAAATTACCTCGTCAACTTTCCTCTTCTTTCTGCTATACAGTTCTCCTCCTTCTCTCATGTTTCCATCACCAGCAGAACGCAAGTTGTATCTGCCTGAGAATTTGGCATCTTTCTCTACCTTGCAACCTGGCATTCTTTCCCAAATGGACCACTGTCTAGCTGGAACTTGAGAATTAGTGACTGACACGCTAGTTCCTCGAAAAATGTAAACTTCAAACTTGGATCTCGCATCCAGTTTGAGCACAAAAATCAACAAATCACCTTCGCTGAGGCGATTATCGGTAGCAAACTCTCTCCATCCATCCACAAATCTGACTTCGAGTGATCCCTTTGGATTCCTGTCAATTTGCGCCGTCACTCTCCAAGGTTTTGAGGTTGAAAAAGTTTGCAAGCGCGTTCGCAAGCCGGTTCGCAAGATGACCCATTCTTCGACTTTTTCAGCATACTCTTTTATGAAACACATCGGCAATATCTGAAATAAAACAAAGTACTCTCATCAAGTCGAAGCATCTATTGGGATGCAACGTCACAAGCGGAGGCCTACATGCTGCAGCTTGAACATTCTCTGAACAACTTACAGATGAACGCCATCTCAAACACCGAAGTGCAGACCACTCCACTCAATTATCATCAATGGAACAACAAAAACAGAGCTCAAAGATATCACACAAGTCTGGAAGCAACACAAATAGAGAAGTGGTAATGGAAGCATACCAGATGATCGCATTGACCAAGAGTCTTGAGGAAATAGACGCTCCCAGAAACCTCTAATCCTTCAAGAACTTCGTTCAGGTCCACACTTTTCCATGGGAAATCCCTGGCCATCGACACATCACCGTCTCCTGGGGCCATCTTAGCATCGGTGTGTCAAAGTGAAGCTGCGTTGCCAATGTCCTCACACAAGAGGATTGATCCAGAAGACTATGTAATCTTTTGGCAGTCTTTGGTTTAAGAGAGGAGGGGCGTTACAGTATGAAACGTATAGGTTTGATGATAATATCATGGCTTGACCGAGTCATGATTTCGGAAGTGAGAGCTTGAGTTCAAGTTCAATTAAAAATAGTCCTGGAGGGTTGATGAGAAATGAGTGTCATATATTTTGGGAGATCTGGAATTTAAATCAACGTGGCGGCACTTAGATTGGCATGATATTGATGATGATGGACAAAGAAGAGCAGAGAAGGCCATGCGCTATGCACTACCAGGAAAACAATCAAAATATGACTAGGGTTTATGATTGAAAACGGTCATAAATGGACATGATGACTACTACCAATTTGAGTCATCAATTGAGTCATAACCTACTCCACAGAAATAGGACATATCGTGTCAAATTCTAGTTTGTTCAAAAAAGTACAATTACTGGTTGTAGTGTATTCAATTTGTTACAAAATCTTCATAGTGTACAACCTGGTAAACCAGAATCTCTGTAGTGTACTACCTTCCTCATTTTTGAATATAGCAAGGCGATTACTTTCTATTTGCAGATCTTGAAGAGTCGTAGGCTATGCCAGGTAGAGAATTGGGCAAGGTCCGCTACAACATGTAGCGGATCATGCCCAATACTTTACCTAGTATATAATGGACAAGTCAAATTTTCTAGTCATATATGCTGGCATACGTTCCCAATCGCATGTTCCAAAAAAAAATTGGGACCATGACTATGGGTTGCCGAATAAATATGACTATATAGTCATACATGTATATCTGACTAAAATAGTCAAAACCGGAAAACTACATTTTGTCAGCTTCTTCAATTCACTAACTACGCGTCATAGTTAAATAATGTCATAACTAATATGACGAACAACAATTGCAAAATTTGTGTGAGATGACTATATTTAGTCATCATATTGGTTCAGATATTCAAAAAGGCTTGTTAGTTGTTCACATCCGCTAGTAAGTCTTGGAGATGTGATGACTATGTCTAATACTATAGTGGTAGAGGACTAGAATTAGAAGTATGTAGTAACAAACAAATGGTTTCAAACTGATTTTCCATGGTTTCCAATTTAGAAGATTGGCTATAAATAGTTGTCAACTTTAAATAGGCTATTACAATTTTTGATAAGTAGTAGTTCTCATTCCCAGATACCCCATTGGTTTCCATGAGTGAGGGAGAGCACAATAAAGTGAACCACAAAGTGCAATATGTGATCACTAAGGAGTGAATATGAAGTGTGCTGTTTTTCAAAGCTCAAAACTGATTTCAAGCATTTTGGTGTAGTTTTTGAGCATTTTAGTCACTTTTTAGGGTGACAGTCATAAGTTATCTCACACGCATCTACATTAAAAGAACATCTTCAATTGATATTTAATTTGACCACTAGTTCTAAATCATGAAAATGAACTTTTTCAAAGTCTTAATTTCTTCATTTGGTGCCCTCAAATGTCTTTAAAAAAAACTCACAAAAAGTACCACAGAAGTGACCATCTTAAAAATCATCTTTGCAATACTTTTGGAACCCTAAACCAATGAATAAATATATTGGTTGACTATTTTAGAATATCTCTCAAACATATTGAGGGTACCACTCCATCAAAAGTGATTTTTAGATGGTTTTTGGTTATTTTCTAGTGACACTTTTTCAAATGACTACATTCACTTTGCTTGGATTCAAAACCCTCATACAATAACTTTAAAGTGTCCACTTTCGACGAAACTTTTCTAAGTTGTAAAAAACCAAGTTGAGAATCTATATTATCAGAAAAAAAATTGAATTCAATTACATCTTTTTATCACTTTTGTGCAATTCTTGCAAAAGGGCTAAAATAGACAAATAGCTAAGCACTTTTTTGGTCCACTTTATTGTGCTCCCTTCCGACTACCTGAAGTAAGATCTTTAGATATATTTGCAACACAGCCCAACTATATCTTTAGCATCACTAGAGCTCGATGTGTCAAAAAGAAGCTGTGTTGAATGTCTTCACACAAGAGGATTGATCTAGAAGACTCATAAATATATGTAATCTTTTGGCAGTCTTCGGTTTAAGAGAGGCATGGCATTATAGTATGAAACCTATAGGTTTGATGATAATATCATGGCTTGACCGAGTCATGATTTCAGAAGTGAAAGCTTGAGCTCAAGTTCAATTAAAATTGTCGTGGAGGGTTGATGAGAAATGATTGTTATATATTTTGGAAGATCTGGAATTTAAATCAACGTGGCGGCACTTAGATTGGCATGATATTGATGATGATGGACAATGAAGAGCAAAGAAGGCCATGCACTATGGACTACTAGGAAAACAATCAAAATATGACTGGAGTTTATGATTGAAAACAGTCATAAACGGACATGATGATTTGAGTCATCAACTGAGTCATAACGGACAAGTCAGAGTTTTTAGTGATATATGCTAGCATACGTTCCCAATCACACGTTCCAAAAAAAAATTGGGACCTTGACTATGGGCTACCAAATAAATATGACTATATAGTCATACATGTATATCTGACTAAAAATAGTCAAAATCGGAAAACTACATTTTGTCAGCTTCTTCAATTTATTGACTACGTGTCATAGTTAAATAATGTCATAATTAATATGACGAACAACAATTGCAAAATTTGTGCGAGATGACTATATTTAGTCATCATATTGGTTTAGATATTCAAAAAGGCTCATCAGTTGTTTGCATCCGCTAGTAAGTATTGAGATGTGATGATTATGTCGAGTATTTGTGGAGGATTAGAATTAGAAGTACATAATAAGAAACAACTCGTTTCAAATTGATTTTCTATGGTTTTCAATTTTGAAAATTGACTCTAAACAGTAGTCAACTTCAAATAGGCTAATACATTTTCTGATTAGTGGTAGGTCTCATTTTGAAAGGGCCCCATTGGTTTCCATGACTACATGTAGTAAGTTTCCATGACTACCTGAAGTAAGATCTCTAGATACATTCAAGACACAGCCCAATGAAATGACTGAATATTAGCTTTATTTTTAGACAAAATTGCTCAAGAAAATGACTGCATGTAGTCAGTGCGTTCAAACACGTGATTACAACTAATGACTACATATAGTCATTTCTCAGAGATACCATAGTCATGAGATCCTAAAAGTTTGGGAGACGAAGTGGCTAAGTATGGAGTGATGATAGAAATCTAGCACTACAATCAACATCAATGTCTAATATGTCTAGAGTTCTAACCGGATTGAACATTGCCCTATTTTTGCCTAGGCATTTGCTCATGCATGCTTCAAGATTTGGGTGGGCCACAAAATGAAACTATGTATTGCCCATCCCATCTTCGTGATGGGAAGGTTGTCCAAGTCTATGCTGGAATAGAGAAGGTAGTCGTTGTTGTTGCTCTTCTAGAACTTGAGGGAGACACACCCTTCTGGAATTGTGACCCCATGTAGCTTCCGCCCCTCCAAATTAATCACCTTTCCAACACCAACCACTTATTCTTCTTCTCTATTTGCAACATCCATGATCTTCACAACATTGCCTTTGCTAAATTCCAAAGGTAAGTTAGGGTCTGAGTCCTTTTGTCCATTTATCTGCAATTCTACAAACACTTGTTAATAGTGAAATGGGGACGGCCGTGAAAACTAAGCCATATGAATAAGAATTTAACCAAACTACAGGTGCTTCAACTTTCCTTACCTTTGATGTCCTCTTCTCTCCACAAACCCCCACTTTCTCTTCCTTGTTGTCTTTTGCCGCAACAACAACATTCCTTGACTTTTGAACTGATTCCCACCCTTTTCCCGTGTCTTCCTCTCCTCTACAACAATTGTCCCTGGTTTGTCTTCATCTACTCTCGTTCATTAGAGGACACCTTCTTTTTCCTCTTGCAAACATTGGCACTGTCCTTCTCTGTCCGTGGTATCTTGTGCTCGCCCCCGCTAGTATATTTTGAGCTTCTTTACCTTGGTGATCATCTTCATCTTCTCACCAGCTAGACGATGCTTTGGCAGCGATGTCAAGGAGGTGTCGAGAGAATTGTTAAATTGAGTCAATTGCAGATCAGAGGAATCTTCGCAGTTCTGTTCCTCCTAATATAAATAGCCACATTCAATCAGAAAAATTGGTTAGTCTTAATGGGGACTTTTGGACTACTATTAGTCAGAAATGAAGAAGACGTGACTATTTGTAGTCGTAAAATAAACTAGAAATGATTAGCAGTAGTCATTTTGAGCTTTCCTACCTCAGTGATCTACTTCGTCGTGGGTGAGGCTCCGATAGCGACGAAAGGGCAGATTTCTCCGCCGTTTTTTCCCCTTTGCTGCCTTCATTTAGGTGCACGTTATCTCTTCCCTCAAGATCATGTTTACCCCCCCCCCCCTCTTCTCTTCCCTGATCCCCGAAACAACAAGTATAGTCAATGAGAGCAACAATCCAAGTGATCAGTGGACTTGCAAAAGAATTCAACTTTGAAATGTTAAAAAAATGACTAGTATAGGTTTAAGGTTCCCTTCCTTCGTGGTGTCTCCCCCCCGCCCCTCCTAGCTCTACAAGTTGTGTTGCAACTTCATCTGACTACTACGTAGTAATTGAAGGCTTCTTGAACTGTGCCCGGTTCCCTAGTAGCTTGTGTGCCTCCTTTAATGATTATTTCTTTGGTGGTGAGCTTTAACAGGTTCATCCAATGGTCTTGCTAAATGTGCTTCGGCTTCGGCCTCTTTGCAACTAATTATGATTTCTTCAGTTGATGTCTCTTAGTCTTCAACTGCCTCTTCAACAAGGAGTGGAAGGCCTCCTCCGTCACTTGCCGAAGTCCCTCATCATAGTCGAAGTTGTTGTTAGCACATTGCTTGATGGAGAGCAACATTGACGTGCTGTGTTTGTGATAATTGTCGACACTGAAGTCCATGTCTTGAACATGTCTTCGCAAGCATATCATCTACAGCGGCCGATTTTGACAGCAGGGATTTCCCTTCATGTCAACCTCCACTACATACCTCTTCTTGCCACCGTGCTATCTTTCTGGAGCTTCCAACTCTTGGTGGCGCTCTACCATACGTCTTCGGGTTCGTTGCTCTAAATCCTCCTCCGTTCGTTTGTCATCACCATGTCGATGCCCATGCTGAGTACTACCAGGCCCCAATGTAGTGTCACTCCGCAAGCTGTCCACCTCGAGGATAACAGAGAATTTCTATCTCCGTCCTTTCTCGTCAAATCACCCTATTTTCACCGTTTTTGGTTTCTCTACCTTATAGAGAGAAACAAGACAGATAAGAGAGACTAGGATGAAGTGGATGGAGCTGACCAGTAAATAGATGAATGCGGCATTCACGACTCACAAACCCTGGAGTCAACGCCGCAAAACGCTAAGGTAGGATGTCCTAAAAGCGCTACCCCCCCTAGAAGGGATAGGCGCATCTGTACCAAAACCGCCAGCAGGCGGTCTGAATTCCGAAATTACCGGGACTGTCAGCTTGATTGAGACTTAAAATGGGCAATTATAGGTTGCGGTGGGCGCATGTATGGGTCGACCTTAAATTGGATTTCCATGTTAGTTGATATTTCAAAGACTGGCTGCTTGGGAGCTAAAATGGGTTTTTCGTGAACCACTTTTCCAATGTTAGCATGGCGATTCATGCTCTAGAGGAGGGCAAACAGATTACAGCCGCCATACATAATTCCATTCCAACAATGGCCATTTTGAATCACAAACGTGTCCATGATGTACACAGCCGGATGCACAGAAATGTATCCTAGCAAACAGAATTTGGAGGCAGAGGCAGCTTAAATGTGCTTGACATTGGTTTTATCTCACGGTTGAGAGAAGTGAGTACTGCAATTTACAAAGCAAGGTAGGACGTGCTAGCAATGCTCTGGTTACTGATGTGCTTTCAATACACTCCAATACTGTGACTTTGAACTTGTTACTAATTGAAAAAATGTTATTGGCTTCTGCAGGTGCGAGCAGCAGCCATCAAGATGTCTGCAGTGGACTTGGGAGGTGATGATGAGTTTCACTACTCTGGCGAAGAATCAGACTACGCATTAGAAGCTGGTGGTGACAGCGGGGAGGAGCGACATTCAAGCGGTAGTGATGAAGATGTTGGGCGTCGATGCACACTGCCGGGTGACTATACTCCCCTGGAATTGGCACAGCGCCATCGAAGCCGGCCCAGGGAGACACGTCGAGGAGGATCGGCAGTGCAATGCTCTGGTCGCGGTGCATACGGGCAGAGCCTCCAACGAGTCGCTGAGGGAAGCGGAGGGGTGCGGTCCGCCTCGATGGGCTCGGAGGTGCCTGAAGGCGGCCTGTCGGCAGTGCCTCGACAGCTGCGGTCAAGGAGACTGCAAGGAGCCGGGACTCCAGAGCAGTGGCAGCGCGGTGGCAGTGTGGCCACCGTTGCTGGCATCAACCTGTTCACGAACAGAGCGCCCGGTTCTGCACCACTGAGACCCCTCCCCGAACCTACAGCAACCCCACACACCTCGCAGCAGCAAAGCCGCCCCCAAGTCCCACGAGTTAGAAGACGGCGGATTCGGAAAAATGGCAATTGGACTGACGAGCAATTGCACATGGCATTGGCAGCTGTGGATGATGGGGACAGCATGCTCAAGGCGGCAAGGGTCCATCACATACCTTATACTACATTCCGTAACTGGTGCTACGGAAGAACGAGGAGTCGCAAGAGAGGAGTGAAGGCAGTGCTCAGCCCTGAAGAGGAGTCCCTAATTGTCGATTTCCTAATCCGCATGTGTGACCGTGGATATGGGCTATCTCCTAGCGCATTGAAGATGAAGGTTTACGAGATAACAAAGAACAGGGTGACGCCCTTCAAAGACGGAATTCCGGGTGGCGGGTGGATGCGTTGGTTCAAGCACCGCCACCCTGAATTGACAATCAGAGCTTCACAGGGACTCGAGAGTGCCCGAGCAAAAGCTTTATGTCCTGAAAACGTTCAGTCACTCTATGACAACTTGGATGAGCTATACAACTTACACCATTACCCGCCCGAGCGCATTTGGAACTGCGACGAGTCCGGCGCCCAGGCAGGTAATGTGCAATCCTCTACACACAATGCATGGTTTAGTCTAAAATTCATGCCTATAGCTACGTTCCAACAATTAAGTAGAGTACAACAAGGTGGTTCATTGTCGAAGTAGGGTCCTTACCTTAAACCTGCAGTACGTGAGTTCACGCCGCATGCTGCTTCTGCTTACAGCCCACACCGCAGCAGCTGCCCGTGATGGTACTGTAGCCTGATTGACGTAGCATAGAAGCTCTCCTAACAAGCCGGTTCATTGTCGTCGGCTGACCCTGTACCTGTAGCAGCTCACACACAGAAAACTTCATCTTTAGAATTTTGTGGGGAAAGACATTACTAAGTACATGCTCATGACTGTAATCAATGGCTGCAGGTAAGAATGGTGGCGGGATGGTTATCGCCCACACTGGAGCTCGCCGTGTTCAAACCATCGTCCCTAATCAAAGGGAATGGTTGTCAGTCCTAGCTTGCATAAACGCTGCAGGCAAAGCAATACCATCGTTTTACATTTTTCGAGGTCGGAGGTTTAGACAGAATTACATTCAGTTGTGTGAGCCGGGCGCGACGATGGCAATGCAACAAAGAGCTTGGATGACTACATACCTTTTTTCTGTGTGGATCTCCCATTTTATTGCGTCAATCCAACAAACTTACGGCATTTCTCCCACGCTGAGGCACCCGCTCATCCTGGACGGTCACAATAGTCATTGCACGTTAGAAGTTGTGAGGGCAGCGAAGAACGTCGGACTAGACCTCATTACCCTACCCTCTCACACCTCACATGCTCTACAGCCCCTAGACGTCGCAGTTTTCAAACCATTCAAGCAATTCTTTAGGGAGTATCGAGACTTCTGGATGTCTCGGAACATCAATCAGCCTGCAGGGAAGGAGACGTTGGCACATTGGGTCTCCCTATCTCTCCGGAAGGCACTCACTGAAGCTAACATACAAGCTGGTTTCAGAGGAGCTGGTATCTACCCCCTAAACCGCCACGCAGTTGACCGTTATCTGGTCCCTTCAGATACCTACGGACAAGAGGAGGGGGGAGGCGACAATGCAAATTCCAATGTACAACAGCAGGGGTTGGTCGGGGTCACAGAAATAGACGAGGAGGGGGCGGGGTTCACAGAGCCAATTGCTGCAACAGAGGGGTGCAATGAGCATGAAATGGAAGAGGAGGGGGTAGTGAGCGCCGAACCTGCAGGCGCGACCTCGCAGCAGAGCTTGACTGTATCCCCGATACTCAGACGGAGCATTTTTTTGTGAACGTCGATTACTCCGATCCCACTACCGATTCAGATGTTGCTGGCCTCGACCCCGAGGTCACAGAGCCTAATTCGATCACCCGGTTTTTGCAGCTCCCCACATTTGCGCCCAGAGCAAGCACGAGACGCAGGGACCCGATTGTTGACTTCGCCAAGTCCATTATTCTAACCTGCGACGCCTACGAGCAAGCAGAATTGGGCGTGAGGACGAGAAGGGAAAACGCAGCAGCGGAAAAAGAGCGACAGAAAATAGAAAGAGAGGAATCCAGAAAACGCAAGGCAGCCGAGAGAGAGGAAAACAATGCAAGAAAAGCAGCGGAAAGGGAAGAGAGCCTTCGCATCAAGGAACAGCGTGCTCAAGAGAAAGCCGCAGCACAAGCATTGAAAGCTGCTGAGAAAGAGGCAGCTGCCCAAGCAAAGGCAGCAAGGGCGTATGAGTGCGCCATCGCCAGGGCTGCGCAGGGCGCATTGCGGGGGCGCGGAGGTCGCGCATGCTCCGTATCAGGTCGCGCATCGCGGGCGCCGGAGAGCGTCGATGGGCATCAAGTCGCTCTCGAGACAGGGAGTTCACAAGCACAGGAGCACGCAGCCTTCGGCCACCACCACTTCAATCCTCCTGCTCCCCAATTCGGGCCATTTATGCAGCCCCTGCACCCGAATCCCTTCTCCCTCCCGGGGGAGAGCACAATAAAGTGGACCACAAAGTGCAAAATGTGACCACCAACAAGTGAATATGAAGTGTGCTGTTTTTTAAGGCTCAAAGCTGATTTTGAGCATTTTGGTGTAGTTTTTGAGCATTTTAGTCACTTTTTAGGGTGTCATAAGGTATCTTTTATACATCTTCATAAAAAGAACATCTTCAATTTTGACCACTAGTTCTAATTCATGAAAATGAACTTTTCCAAAGTCTTAATTTCTTCATTTGAAGCCATCTATTGTCTTTAGAGGATGTTTTTTTCAATTTGAAAAGCAATGTTCGGTGAAAAAAAACGCCCCAAAAGTTTCGTCGAAAACATTGTCCTGAAAACGTCGGAACGACACTTTTAGTCCATCCGAGGTTCCAAAGTACTGAAACAGGTACATTTATATAACCCTATTTCAAAAGCGGGGTGCCTAGCGAAATTAAAAGTGATATCGGACAAAACCCTAAACCGTTATGTTCACTTTTCGAAACGAGTCAGTTCACTTTGTCCGAGTTCGACATCTCCGTTTTCCATCTTAAACTCCATGTCTTCTCCCGCCACTTTGGGACGTTGAAGTCCATCAAGTCTATTTTCGGTATTCCAAACTTAATCTTGCATCGACATAACGTAGATCCCACTTTCCCTAGTGTTTACGGAAGGGGCTGAAATTGGTGAAAAGATAAGCACTTTTTTGGTCCACTTTATTGTGCTTCCCCCCTCCCTCCAGGTGCAGCAACGCTTCCCTCACACTTCTTTTTTCCTTCCGCCTCAACCCTCCCACCTCTCTCGCATTTTGATACCCGCCCATACTCTACGGTGCCCACGGCACAATTGCCGTGCACGCATTTCCAGTCGCACCGACCCCAACCCGAGCAAACCCCACGTCGCGATTCACACAAGGCGAAGGTGGAAGGAGCGGAGAGCTCTGAAGCGCTCGAAAGAAGAGCCGTTGCCAGGTCCAACGTCGATGGCGTGGACAGCAAGGACGAACATCGCGCGGGAATGGGTGTGCCGAGCTCTCCAATTAGGTGCCTAGTGGAGCAGTTCTCAGCATCACATTGGCCACGTCTGCGCGTCTGTGGTGACCGTTTTGGGTCACAGTCTGGCCCATTTTTCCCTTCCACATAAACATCATTTTTCGTTCACCAAGGTTTCACTTCTGTGTTCTCATTGTATTACTTTTGTGACGCTGAAAGTTACAGCTATAGGCTCTGACATGAGCACGAATGCGTCAAATCTTCCGAAGCACTTCAACATTTTGTATTAAATTCACAGAAGCAAATTTCAGGTTACAAATTTTTGCAACCCTCGTGAATGTCTATTTTGAATGTGCTTGTATTTTTTTTCGTAATTTATCACTGCCAGAAATACATCAGAATGCTTAAGGTGGCCCTTTTAGGACATCCTACCTTAGACGCGGAGGCGGGCGATGAGAGTTGCAGACTGTTGCAGTTGTCCTTGTACTGCTTTACCGACGATTACACCACCAGCGCCAAATGCGTTACTCTGCTGCCCTGCTCCAGATGCAGCCGATGGATTCCCGCACCTGGACCCGAGGACCTCCCATATTTTCACCACGAATTCCTCAGACAGTCAGTCGGCCAGCTGCAGCTGCAGCTGCAATATGGTTACTGCCGATTCCTGCCTAGTTCGTAACTGATGACCACATGGGCACCCCACTTGCGCAGCTCTTCCGGATCCTTTGCGTGTCTAGGCTCTCGTACTGCTCTCAGTTGTTGCCTTAGCTTCTGCGTTGGTTTGAGTTGGACTTTGTGTCTGAGTTTACAACTAGTATATTGTTGTCTGTGATTTTGAGTACTAGAGTGTCTTAGCTCAGATAGAGGTATTATGTCAAGACGTTGATGTTGGGGATTCGGTGACCATCTTTTGAGATCATTGGGTTTGGTAGGCTTAGGTGGATTGGTTGATAGTTTTGTCAGTCTAGTGTACACATTTTGGACGAGAGGAGACTGGTTGAGGGCTCTAGTGGGTGTTGTGTTCTGGGATCTGAAGTGGTGGAGGTGGAGTAGGAGAGGAGGTGTTGAATCGTATTTGTTCAGGTTCTAGTGATCGGGTGTTAGGCTTTGGAGTTGTGGTTTTTGGGGAGTTTGGGGATTTGTGAAGATGCCTCACGGCAAGTTGGACGTGTATGTGGAGGGCGCGGTGGGAATCAAAGATACCTCATTGTTAGGTTTGTAACTGGGGGCTTAACTGAGGATGATTGCGCAGTGAATTTACCTCTTGAAGAGCATTTTTTAGGGTAAAATGTGTATTTGCAAGGTTATGTTTGTGCTGTTTTTTTTGCATCGACAAGAGGTGCCAGGTTGTCAATCTTAGCATTAAGATTTATGAGACTAGAGTTTGAGGAGAAAGTAATGGTTGGGTGCAGGAAAGGGAAGCCCGTATTGTAGACTGACGATGGGTACTCAAGTGTGCAACAGCCTACCTGTTGAAGGTTCTCTCTCATTCCACTTCTTTCGTGAACCCGCATTGCTGATTTGTGAAATAACAATATTGCAAGTGGGTAGCGTTGTGTTTGGAAAAGTCACGCCAGGCGCCAAATGCCTTGCCAAAGAGCCTGTACATAAGTACATCTTAATTAGTAGTTGGAAAATCTGAACAAAAAGATTTACTGTCACTATGGGATGTTGATGCAGAGGGAGGAACGCATCCATATTTCAATACGCAATTTGAATTTAGTGTTGATCGGTCAACGCAGCATCTCATGGTCGCCATCTACAGCAAGAAAATCTTGACAGATGACGACCTTTGCGGTCATTGCACGTAAGGACCTCTAAACTCTCTGATTACTCCAGAATTATTAGGTCAAATTCAGACTCCAAATGAGCGATCATAGAATAGCATGAGTTTGTTGATTATTGCAAGCATCATCTCACCAGGTAGACACCATGACTGGTGGCGGTGCAGAATTTACTTCAAGGATGCCTTCTACCACAGCCATGTGGTTCCTGTGACAGAATACGCATTGACGCGCCCCTCAGGAAGACCCGGAGGCTACATCCGGCTCTCCCTCACCTTCAGAGCTCAACCGGTAAGCATTTCATAGCTATGCCAATTAGCTGCATGCCGCAATCAATTACTACACCTTGAACCTCCGGAATCATTACTCAGCTAACGATAACGCCCACTTCGCAGAGACCACCAGCGCCAGCACCTGGTGCTTACGGCCCACCTCAACCGAGACCAGCTGCTCCTTACCGGCAACCACGCCCACCTGGTCCTCCACCGGGATCATATGCACCACCACAAGCACCTCATCACCCAGCTGGTCCTCCCAGACAACCACGCCCTCCCCAAGCACGTCCATCCCAGGCTCCATATCCACCCCAAGGGGAATATCCACCACAACAACCCCAGTATGCAGAGCCTCGGCGCATGGACGAACAATCGTCCGAGTCGAGTTCTCAAAGCTCAGACAGTGATGGTGAAGACATCGGCCCTCCCGGACCATACCAGCCTCAACCACAGATGCAATACGCCGCTCGGGGTAGAGGACGCGTTGGGCCTCCTCCGGGCCGAGGTGGCCCCAGGCCAAGGCCGCCGGGGCCTTACATGAACCAGCCGGTGAGAGGGCCGGCTCCTCCTCCGCAGCAACCCGCGGTTAACAATATAATGGGTTCAATGTTGCAAAACTTAGGCGGCATGATAGTGGGTGCTGCGGTGGGATCGATGCTGGGGTCAGATGGCGATGGGTCGGACTGGGGAGGTGGTGACGACGTCAGTGTTGACGGATCCTTTGGCTACGTCGAAACGGCGAGCTATGGGACGCTTGAGGATGGGTACTGTGAGGAGTCGGCGGCTGTGGTTGAAAGCTATGAGAGCTATGAGAGCTACGAGGAACGTGATGTCTATGAAGAGAGCAGTTCTACAGATGCCGCTGCTGGTGCTCCTGGAGGTGCATACCAACCTGTGGGATACGCTCCAGCTCCTGGACCTGGAGCTCGTGGTCGTGGACGTGCAGGGCCACCAGGTGTAGCTCGTGGCCGGGGGCCGCCAGGCGCTCGTGGAGGACCGCCGGGGCGAGGGCGAGGGCCACCAGGCCGTGCTCCGATGCGAGGAAGGGGACCCATAGCCAGAGGAGGACCACCGCCCATGCGAGGAAGAGGACCTCCAGCAGGTTATTAGTTGTAGTCATTAGCAGAGAAATATTTAAAGCTAATTTCTATCTGCTCCAACCATATCACACATTCGAGGAATTCTGGGATCAGCAGAGGCTGCAGTGGAGGAATATCGACGTTGCAATCGAGACGGTGGGTGGGGAACATGCAGGGAGCTTCATGAAGGCACCTTCGAACGCATGGAAGCCAATCCCAAGTTTTCAGGAGATTGAACGTGTTGTGTTCTTTGGAGCATCCTTTGAACAGACTCCTGATGCTTGTCCTTTCAGTCAACAAGCCAAATGTTGTCGATCCGCCTCGAAGTGGAAGGCATTACTGGTGATCCGAATCAATCAATCAATCAGCTGATTTACCGAACGCTCAATTTCCAGTAGCTCGATTGTTGATGTTCAGTGGGTGTTCGGCAGTTCCTGTTATTGTTGAAGTTCCATTTCTGAGCCGAGAGTTCTATCTGTACTGTAAACTTACCATATCTATCAACCTCTATCATCGGCTCTTTCAGAGTCACCTCCAGCTTGAGTAGAAAAGGTTCTCGCGTCCTGTGTTTGTGGATCACTGATTCGGCTGGCTGATCGGTCGTAGATGATTCCAGCCTCTTTGTAAAGCCCAATAATTCATGTCCTCGTTCGGTGAACTTCTTGCAAAATTACTTGTTCCGTGTTGCAAGTCACAGAGAGTAGATTAATGGCTTCGACATTGTTCTTTGAGCTTTCGTTATCAATACGGCAGGAAGTGATCTAAGTATTTGTTAGTTAACCGATTTTTTTTAACAATCTAGCAAGTCGTATCACATTAATTGTATCGCCTAGTCGTCCAACATGTGGCACGGTAGAAAGCAAACGCTTCCATCAGACAGGAGAGCCAGCACTCTCCTGAAGAAGCCTCGGGTTAAAAGACCCTCGTTATATAAACGCTTCACCATAAGAAACCCGGAGCATTTCGAGGATGAGATCCTGCAGAGTGGCTTGGGGCTGCATCCCGACTTCATGATCCCCACCACGCCTCGGGGACTAGGGGGTAAGATGGTGCAGCTGGATGCGCTGCGGCTATTGAACATGGGCCACATCAACGAGCGGTATCACCAAGACTACTTCCACCCTCCCAAGCGAGACAGCGTGCTCCAAGAACTGGAACTCGAAGCGCGATCAGAGGAGCCCATCTTCCCTGTCAAACAAATCTTGAAGGTTGCGAGACACAGTCTGCAACCGGTCAAGATTAAGCTCGATCGCACTCCTGACCCTAACAGGCGATCTGCATCTGCAATTGTTTCCAAGGGTGAGTTTGATTCCTCAGCCACCAAGGGTGGGTTCTTCACGGTGGAGCAAGGGATTGGCACTGGCCGAGCGAATTCGCCCACATATCAGGTGATCTCACCCTCTTTCCCGTCTGCTTTGCATTCTTAAACCCAGGCTCTGCAGAATTCAATGATTGCATTGGACCTACGGTTAGGAAGCTTTGCGCAAAGGGGTGAATGTCCAGGAAAATGTTCTGATTGTTATTGCAGAAATGAATTATGAACAGAGAAAATGGTATTGGGAAGCGGCTGACCTTGACGAGGATCCCGTATACAATCTCTCTCTGGTGAAACAAGCTGGGATCAAAAGTACCGACGGCCAAGAGGTGCCGGGTAGGACCTGGCCTCTACTCAAGATTGATTCATTATAAACCGGAATCTGTTTGGGAATTCCTTTGCTTGTACATCATTTCCATCTTTGGTCACCTCGTGGGAGTACTGACACATGATACATTTTCAACAGAACCGGATTCTGTGTTTTCACCTGTTGGAAAGAGGCTGAACAAAAGAGCTCAAAATGCCACTATCTGGTGACTGCCATGGCAGATACTATTTGTTGAAAGCTGTAGTATTTGAATTGCGTTCTTGAGCGTGATATTGTTTACAGTAAGAATCAAACACCCCACTCAAAGAAGGGCGACTTGGTTGATTGGCAGGAGTGATTCAATAAATCCCAAATCAAATGAACCTTTGAAATATGCTCCGTCCAAAGGAGTAGCAGATGCTCAACGAAAGGTTCATATGGAACTAATATTTGGGCCCAAGCCACCAGGAGGTAAGCCAAAGCAGCACGCAAGATCTTGTTCGCAATCTGGCTTCGAAATAAGCTAGGGGAGTTTAATCAGATTTGTGTCTCTTCAATGCAACCAGATTTGTATCCCTTCAAACGTTGTGCACATGATTTATCCGGAAAAGTAGAGCGCATATGCAGAAAAGGTGTGGCCGATGAACCAGTTTTTGCGAATGACGCCACCCAAAGAGCTCCGTACCGTGGAAAGGATCACTCCAGACCAACAGAAGCTGGATCTTCAGAAGGGTTTAGGAATAGGTAAGAAATCTGAACCCAGTTAGCCTCTGTAATTCTATTTCCATGTGTTGCCTCATTGTTGCTTGCAATGAAACTGTTACAGCCTGGTTGAGTACTGTTCAGAGATAGTCTAATTTCAAGCCCGATGTCAAATCAAGCCTGATGAGTATTCCTTACCTAGATAGGAGCACAGCAACAAATGCTGGACTTCGGAACCAAAGCAGAGTCATTACGCCGTCAATTGGACCCTTCCAAGTGGAAAGAAGAAGGGAGAAATTACCTCTGCAAGGGCGTCTTGCATGACAATGCCCAGGTACACATCCACTGCTATAAAACTCTTGCACCAACATCACAACCTAAACTTGCAACACCTCCAGACATTTAACTCCATCACCTCAACCCTAAATCCATGACTCCTGCCCTCACATTCAAAAGAAACGTTGATGAGCTATTAGGAATATAACGAATCAGTTGCGATGTATACGAAATACCTGGAAATATGTGAGAGGCTGGACGACGCCGATGGACAAGCGCTCGCCCACAACTTCATCGGCTGTGCGATCCAAGAAAAGGAAAACCTCAAACTGGAACTGGTGAAGAGTGAGTCCGGGAAGAACCCAGTTCCCGAATCTTCAGTTGCTGAGGTACACTCCTTAATAATGCTCTTGATGAAGTTGTAACATAATCCAGTCCAGATCAGCGGCTTCGTTTGTGAACATTATACAATATGGAGTAGCTTATGATCGAGATCAGCTGATTGCTTGTCTGTGCAGTATGAGAGAGCATTGTATCACCATAAGAAAGCAGCAGAGAAGAGCGGCATTGAGGGGCGGTTCATCTGTTACACTAATCTGGGGCTGCTCTGCTCAACGCTCTCCATGTGGGCCAAGGCTGCCAAGAACCACAAGGTGTGAGTTTAAACTGATAGTGATCAGTCTAACACCGGACTAAATTTGAAGGTGTGAATATTAACCAGCTCGCACTGTTCTTGCATCTGCAGAAAGCGTTGAGATGTGCCACAGTTTTGGAGAATCCGAGGGGGCAATGTGCAGCTGTAGGAAATCTGGGCTTCCTTCTGTACAAGCGGAAGAAGTATGAGGCTGCCAAAGCTTGCATGATCAGGTGACAGTTGATCAAATGAATAAGTATATTTTCTGAATCTCTTTTCTCTGGGAGGATCTGAAGGTTTCTGTTTAGTTCTAGTTACAGAGAGAGAAAAAAGAAGAAGATAGGAAACGAGAGAGAGGAAAACAAGATGGTGAGATATGATGTGAGTCTGGGAGGACTGGGCTAATGAGAGTCACAAATTCACCATTTGAGCAAGCGTGATAATCGTTTACGTCTGTGGCTTCTACAGATACCTTCAAATTTGCAGGGTTATAAATTTCATGCCTGGAATAGCAAGGGCACACTTCTACCTGGGTGATATTGAAGCGCAATTCAAGAGGTACTAAGTTCTTCATATCCTGTGCATCCGTGACGTTCCTGCTCCATATTATACTCATAGGAAGAGCTACCTAAGTTACAGTGAAGATCAGTAAACTGCATAAAACTCAGTCTTGCCAGGTATTTAACGCACTTGTGCTTATGATATCACGTGTAGGTATAAAACGGCGCTGGTCGAATTTCAAGATTCTTTTACTGCAGCTAAAGAGTGCAAGGACACAACAATACAAACTTTGTGCACGGTACAAATTGGAGTCTGTAAGGGATCTGTTCAGTTGAAGGAGTTAGCAGAAAATGTTGAAGCCCAGAGCATTTTTGGACCCGCTGAGTAGTTTTTTCGATTTGTGGTGAGTTCTGAGGCTATTGTGAGAATACATGGCAACAACAAAGTTTTGATACTTATTATGGTCATCTCGTTAGAGTGCCTATTTTAGTTAAAAAGGTAGTAGGTACAAAGAGTAACGATCAGTTGAACCACAACCATTTTCAATTTCTGGTCCAATTTGGCTAATAAGAGATCCTTGTGTTTACAAACTGAAAAGTCGTTCAATTGTAATCTGATCGAAGCAATGTTTTGAAAATGTCTTGGAGCTTGTGATGGCGGCCAAAATCTACCACGGTATTGGCAACACCTGGGGGCATCAAAGATGAATTCCATTTCTAATGCAGAATATACACAAGGTCGCAATGGAAAAGGATAATGTGGGGTTGAGGGTTTGTATACACAAACGAAATGAGGGATCCATTGGTACCTTTGTCTCTGTACAGTCCCAATGCTACAGTGCCCTCTTCCCTCAGCAAACCTACAAATAGCTCAAGGAAGGTTTTGCCAACATATCGCTTAGGTACAAGTATTTGGTCTAGTTTCCGTATACCCTTGTGCTTATCATTCATGGCATTGGTGTTGTCCTCACCAATTTGAGCTAAGACGCCCCCAGCAATGAGTTGCTCAACTATTGTCACTGTATGACGGTTATAGAAAGTAGAGTACCTGAAGATGCAACAATTCTGTCGTCAGAAGCCCATCTCTCTGGATTGAAAATCTAAATTGTAGAGACGTCCTTTTTACATGTCTATCAGAAAGATAATGCTCATTTTCAAAGAAGGTATACAGCCTGAATGAAGTCCAATTGAGGTACACAAAGGTCCAATACTACAGAAAACGTTTTAGAAAGAAAAAAAAAAAAAAACTTGTTATTTCTGGAGTACTGGTACTTACATGAGGAAGCCGAGTGTAGCGGGGCAAAATCCTTTTCCCTCAATATACGAAGGAGAGAATTGAAACTTGGCTGCTTGATTTCGACGATACATTCCAGGCTCAAAACATTGTCCATCAAATTGGAGTTTGGGCCGCAGATACTGAATTTCAGCCTCCTGTTGCAGCTCCACTATAACCCGTGACGATTGAACCGAAAGACGCTCCACCTGAGCACAATAGTGGAGGGATGCTAAGTTATTACTACAATATTTTATTGTCAGAATTACCGCAAGAAGTAGGTGACATTGGTGGTTTGGAACGTTGAATCTTTAGTCAACAGACACATCTCAGTGAAATTGAGTCTTCAAATGGAGACTCTAAACCACTACACTTGGAAGTTGGCACATGTCCAGAGCAGATTGACTTGTCTTATATGCGGTAGCCAGCACACAAATATTAGTAACATAAAATTACAACATCAACTATCTGGTTAGAGGTAGATACCGTTGCGGCAATAATGAGGTTGTTAACATCAAGACTGAAGGTCTGAGCTGGTGTATGACGGTCCTGGTCATTTGCAATTTCCAGAGAAGGCTGCTCCAGTTGCTTTCCTTGACTTAAGATCACCACCTTCTCTGCAATCTCACACATTTCAAAGCAAGACAGTCACGCTCGTTCACTTTGATCAACCATCGTAGCAATAATACTTATTAGTGGTAACACTGTCACTAGGAAATGCAGCCAACCAGAAAAATGCACAGGCAGCTTCCACACAAAAGGAACGTGGGTGCCCACCTGCTTGCAATACTCCTGCACGTAATAAGTCAAGCTCATGTACTGGAGATCCCTTCACGAAATAGACGTGATCGAACAAGCCAACACATCCCCAGTCATGGGCTTTGGGATCATTAGGATGCAATATCACAATGGGTGGGTTTGGCACAATGGGTTTCCGCAGTTGCTCGATAAAGTAGAAAAGGCTCACAGGCCAATTCCCTTCTATGCACAGAAGGATATGAGAGTCTTGCAGCTTGACCATATGAAGTGTTCGCTCAGCAAGATTTTCAAATATTTTTCGTGTTTGTCGTTCCAACACAGGTTGCTGTGGCTTGATAGTCTTTACAACAGGTGGCCACCTCATCGCAATATCCACTGCTTCCTCCAACGAATGACCAGAGTGACTTCCCCAAAATGAGTGAGGTGCGATCCCTAAGAAATTTTCGCTCATCACATTATCTGTTGATGTACGCAACTCTGGGCTTGGGCTATCCAGTTTTGGAATGCAAAAGTCATAAAGTCTAACTTGGTTCTCCCCTGGGTGCACTAACTTGCTTGCGCATTGAGCTAATTTCGAACTTGCAGGCTTCGCATTTAGTACAGGAGCACCGTTGGAGGCCTCCACATCCTGCGAGGCAACTCCAGATCCCGATTTCATTTTCTGCAACAACAATGCTTCCTCCGATGCTTTGCTTGACAATTTGGGTCCAAATAACTTAGCTTTCGTGTCAGGGAAACAAGACATGGTTCCAGCTCCAATCTCACTCTCAGGAGCAGTAGTGAATTGTCCAAACTTGGAAAGTAGTTCTGCAGATTCAAGATTTTTGGCAATGGCTAAGCCAACATCTGTTCTTTGGATAAGGCGACCTATTGGGCACAGGAGGATCTCACGCAACAGAGTCGAATCGCAGTTTTCAGTAGCAATATCGAGACCAAATAGTATGACACCATACCGGCAATAAGCAAGCTCCGCGACCTACAAATTATGCAGTAGGTCCACAACCATCAATTCGGTAGGATCCAGATACTTCCCATACACCACAAGGACGTTCAGAGATATGTTCATTTGTACTAACACTTGCATATCATTCAAATTCGGCATTTCAGTAATCAGAGATATAGCGTGTTTCTTCATGAGTGGGAATTTCTGAAGGACTTTGGGGAGTCCGTCTCATAGTCCTTCAAAATGGCATAACATGAAGAAGCACTAGAGTACTACAGTGACTAGGAATTATTACGATGGGACTATGCAGGCATGGTTTACGTCTTACTTGCTCAAATGACAGGCCCTCCCGATGGAAACAGTCAGGCAGAATCAGGGGAAAGACCTCTTGGCGTAGTCCATCACAATATTGTTCCATCCATGCATTGGGCCTTGCCATCGTAAGTCCAGTCCGGAACAAGTTCACCAACAATGTGGTCAATCCTTTGACATGGCAGCTGCGATCAAGAGGTCATGGCTAATTGTCATTGGTGTCATATTGACAAGCGTCGTTTCCTTCGATATATCCATTCGGTCATTGCTTTGATAATGGGAGAAATTTCAAACTAACCTTTCATCTAGATCATTCTACTCGCTGTTAATCACGTTAGAGACATATGACATGAGTTGAAACGATCAACGTTCACACTGTGAGATATGTGTGATGCATTTTAGTATATAAATGCGACTAAATATTTATATACTAAATATTTAGCTTCATTGATTTACCTTCTAGCTAGGAGCTTGAAGCGAATTGCATCGGGACAAATAATTTCAATGCCCTCTTTCATATCATCCCAGACCGCATTTTCCTGCTTCTCAGGCTTCAAAAGCTCCACAATTACACGCACGGTGGGGCCACAATGACGGTGCACAGACAAAGCCCGTACTATTTGAGCTGCATCTTCCGCGTCAGGATCCTGCAACAATAGTCCACAGTCTGGTCAATACGAAGTCATTTATGAGTTTCAGCTCATATGATCAGTTTCTTTTGCACTCTTTAGCATATAGAACAAGATACTATAACGCTTCGTCAACACCTGGCGCAATTTGATTAAGACATCAATGCATAGCGAATGGAATCTAGTAAATCAGGACAAATCAGTTACAGATATCATACAAACTTGCAGCTTCATGTAGAAGCGTCAAATAATAACCATCCTTGCAACGGCCATACTTGCAAATAAGTAGGTTACTATTTCACCTGAGCCAACTGATTTCCCAGCAAATAGAATGCAGATGCAACGTTGGCGCTCACACGATTCAGGTCAGAATTCTTGACAGGAGTACCCTCGATGAACTCCACCTTCCCTTTGTAGTACATCAACAAACTCTTCAGTGCAAACCTGTAAAATACAAAATCATCTCAAAGTCTGATCCTACACAGGACAATGATCAACAAGACGTTAACATAATAACATTTCCAGTCCTACCATAACAGACATCCCATCTGTCTGCAATTCACGTTTGACAAGTCATAGTACACATCAAGAGTGTACATTGACAAGGCCAACAAAGCATGGTCCACCTTGCCCATTTGGCTATCGTATTGGACACATTCCTATCCACGTAAATCTCAATGACATTGTTGAAATATTTTACAAGCCTCTGTATTACCAAGTTGAAACAAGAACCTCGTTTCCAACTCATCGTCCCTGACATCAGCTTGACAAACATGTGCACTCTGAAGGGAAAAGAGAAAACCTAGCTCTTGTAAAAAGAGTCGAAGGCTGCTTACGAGGGTTTGAACGGTGCCATTATGACCACTCGAAGAGGAAATGCTCGCATATCTGTGCTGCATCGTCATTCACAATGAATAAGTTCTTCTGTGACTATTATAAATGACCTCAATATAGGAAGAAGACGTGGCTGCGTTTGAAGACTGTATTTTCCAAACTCGCGAAATCACTCTGATCGTCATGCACAATTACTCTGAGAACTTCGTAACATCAGTTTGAATTATAACTAACTCCACACCCATCAGCCAGATTGACATTCGTTCTAAGGCACATTCGATGGGTACTGATATTGACTCACCTTTATTGTGGTTGGGATGATAAAACTCGGCTAAAAAGTCCTGAATAGTTCTGTATGATAAATCGCCACTTACGATAATGAACCGAGAGCCAACTACTTTCTTCACAGCGAAACATCCTCCATACGGCCTAAAAACCTCCAAACCCTTCCTTGGTCACAAATGACGGCACCATAAAGAGAGCATATTGCAAAGTCTAAGGAGCTTATTCAGACTTGACTCTTCCCAAGCCCATCAACAAGAAGAACATGTAATAACCGAATAAATGTAGAGAAACAGCGCCAGAGAATTTAGTTCTCATAAATCAGGTGAAGATTAAAGACCTTTGCACCATGAATTAGTTTGTCGCAAAAATTGCAAAGGTAGTAACGGACCTCGAGTTTCTTTGAGACAAGCATGTCAAAAGATTATGAATCCAATTCACATTTAGAATCTCATGTTCATTTCCTTCATCATATTTTATAGTTGTAGAACATACATACCTGCGAGAGGCAAGGTGCAGAATATCATTGATTTGAGAAGGCAGAATGACTAGAGCTGAAACTATGGCACATAGGATCACAACTCGGCCCCAATCGGACTTTAATGTAACATCTCCATACCCCACGGTTGAAACCTGTAATAAAAAGTAATGGTACTGAGATGCCTTCAGGTATGGAGCAACCCATACGGTAGGAGTGCTAATACTACCGTAATAATTCTTAACCACTAATCTGCTCAGTTGGTCTGAATTACATCAATATCAAGTTGGGTTTAGGATATGAAGGTGATTCCGTATTCAAAACGGTTGGTTTATAAATTACCGTTACAATCATGAAATACAATGCCTCGAAGAAGCTCATGCATCCTTCGGGTGGACAATTCAGTCTTTGCCTCACACTTTCAGGAGTGGCGCGATACTCCACCCATTGCAAGAGACCACCAGCAATAAATACTGCCGCCCGAAAACCCCAAAAAATAAAACAAATTTTTCAAAAACTTCGTGCCGATTTTTTTAAAAACTCTGAAATCGAAGTCATGAGAAAAGTAGGGGCTGTTCGGCCTCGATTATCTAGGCTAGCTCTGTGACTCCATAAAATAAAATTGAAGACTAGTTGAGCAGAGAAACAAGATAGGTATAACAAGTTGCAAGATATTACCAACGCCAAGGGTATACATGACAAGTATGAATATTTGTTCTTTAATGCTGCCTGTGAAGCCACCCGCAGACGAAATGACAGGCATGACTCTGATTAAACACCCGCCACCATTCATATGTCAAAACTAACTTCATGTTTTACCTTTCCAGATAACGGATGAGCTTGTTACAAGAGAATGCTTTCAAATGGGAAGCTAAAGCTTACCTTAGTGCTCGAAGAAATAAAAGGATCTCAGCTCCGCTGTACCTCTCCCGAGCACTTGATTTCCAAAAGGAAAACGAGAAAATGCGATCATAACAATAACCAAAGTGATCTCATACAAGCATATTATCTGAAAGCAGCCTATTTTCAAAATAAACGTAATCCTAGATCTTCTGCAGAATCATAGAAATGCAAAACCATCCTTTACAATTAATACAATGAAAAAAGTACTCTGATGGTTATTGGTCTTTGATGTTACCCCAGAGAAAGGATGATCGGTAGAGTGCTGATAAAGTCGACGAGTCCCTTGGATGAAAATATGTAATAAACACGCACTGGAGCACTGCATTCCAAAGATTGCGGAATGACCACATGATACAAGCTACTATATTCATGCTGATGATTGACAAGGTAATATTTGAAACAAAAACACGAAGGCCTCATTACAACCATAAACACGGTACAAAAAAGGATGAAGCTATATCCGTTCAGCGTTACTCATCGGGCTTCCTAGTATAACCATTATATTCTGAACCCCCTCACTTTGGTAGAAGGATTCAGAAATACACTCCACTTACGACCTATCCGGCTTAAAAATCTGTAGCATCAAGCCCTCATGCATAGTTGACAGGAGAGACGTAGTTCCATGACATTGGCATTAAACTCAACAGATCAATCAATCATGTTTTTCCAGATTTTACAGACAAGCACCTCACACACCATTAATACTAAGGGAAGTTCTATCAATCCAAGAATCGATACCGAACGTAATTCAAGCCATTTCGTCATGTTCACTCTGAGGTTGAACGCATGACTTGTGCCTCGGTTGTGCCTAGGTATATTGCAAAGGGCCGACTTACAATTTTTTTAAAAAAATAGCATCCAACCTGTATATTTTTATGAAGTAATCCACCACAAAGAAGCCACCACATACCAGCTCCACCATCCTCATCCAAGGCTTCTCTTCTGAGATTCTATCCACCCTGTACCTGTTTCCCATACTTGCGCTCAAAGCATTAATTTCGATTTAAAATAAGCATTTCGCGATTTTAGATATGTGTAAAACACAATAACACTTAATAATTTTAAATAATCAACATGGAAAGGCATGTATTGACGTTCAAATCCTTAAAGTCGATCCATATTTCCGACCAGTTCATTAGATGTTTAAAAGCAACTGCTGTTTGTACAGTCTAAATTAGCTGAAGGCAATATCAACATTACCCTTCCAATGTTTAGACTGGACAAACAACGATTTCCCAAATTAGTACACACAACGATTCTCCACATTCATACAATCTACACATTACCGGCGGTACGGAAGTACAGTCTTCTCATAGAGCCATGGACTTACGTCGAGGAAATATACAGTGCCACCGAAAGCATGGCCGCTACAAACTCTAACTGCAAGAATTCCACGAATTCAAAGCAGGGATACAATCAGTGCATCTCACAAATTCAAAACCTAGATAATGTAACACGATATTTCAGGATGGCTCTGAGGTTTCCTTTTTACGCATTATACAGTCAGAGTTCGACAGGTAATAGGCGGATAAAATTGACTCGAGGTCAGAAAGATTACGCACCCATAGTAAGATGTATTTCAAAGGCCATCCTCGAATTGCTGCACGCACCTTGATGGTGAGGGGCACCTCTCCGTACAAGTACGAGTCATGGTAGGTTGACAAGACATCCTAAATAGTACACGGGGCCGTAGAATCAAAGCAGCCAAGCTCCTTGAAGTCAGATATAGAACATCGTGGACAAATAAGTATCAGTAATAGGTCTAAAGAAAAGTTAAGAGAGGCCACCTTCTCCGCAAGAATGTTCTTCCCCTTGGCTTTATGATACTTAAGCAGAACGAGTACATTTTGTTCGTAAGAACTCTTAAACTTGCTCCAGCAGGACCGGTCCAAAGTTGTCTCATCCCTGGGGTTCGCAACAAACACTTCTGCTTCAGTACACTCTTTCAGGGCTGTGCCTTCCACGTTCATCGGAGTACATTGGGTTCTCGGAAAAACCAACAACCTTCAGGCGAAGTACATCCACGCAAGAATCATTCCAGATATAATTAAGATAAGTGCAAATTCGCACTTGAATGACAGCAAGTGCAGAATCTGGCAACAACTTCTCTTATAACAGGCTAGCCTCCTACAAATAAATATCATGTTATTGTTGCATGTGACTACAGTAACCCTTAACTCATGCTAGAATCAAGGGCTATTAGAATCACTGATTAGGTTCGAAACAAGGCTTACTCCTCGGGGTAGCTTTCATGAAAATTATTTGAAGGTAACTTTGGCAGGGTCTGCATTTCATATGGCGATGGCATATTCGAATCGACATGCAGGTCCTCACCACTATCCCGCCTACTGCATCCCACACAGCACAGTCAAATTGCTATGAATACCTAACGAATTCAATAAACATTCACGACAACATTTTGGCTCAGAAAACATAGTGTCTAATAATGGTAAAATTCTGTTCTCTACAAATATATCCTAGTGCAGAGGCGTCTCCACCAGATGTTAGTTTTGCGAACCAAGAAACAAAAATGTTGGCCATGTAAAGAAGACATATACGCTGTGTGCAGGTAACAGAACTACCATACATTGGAAGGTATATATAGCTTAAACAAATGTAGCACAGAAGCAACCAAATTACCTACTTCCACGATGTTTCAAATCCACAAAGTTGATGTTTGAGTAGATGTTTTGAAACATACCTCAAATGGCTGCTGATAGCCCTTTGCGAATATTTCCGTGAGATTGTCACTGGAGTGCCCATTTCCAGCGTGCTCTCTTCGACTTAAAACAAGAAACAAATCCACAGATACTGGTAGGGTGCAAGCACGAGAGAGCATGAGGCAGTAATACGAGAGTGAGATTCCTGATCAGCCTTTCGAGAATATCTAGTCCTCAAGGCGAACCATTTTTAACAATATAGCAGCGGCATTCCACGTAAACCACATTGAAGACGTTTCGACGGTGATCGGCTTCATAACGAGCAGACACAGATGGAGCCAGCTCTACCAATGACAGAAAGGCATGGACGTGCGACTAAAATATTCAGTACTACACTGCACTTGAGTTTAACAGAAGGATTCAAACCACTAGGACATACTCACGACCTAGTACCTGTACTTGACAACATTGTACACCAGAATAAAATAGTCGAAACTGCAAACATCCCAAAAGCTGTTACAAAAGCTGTTGCAAGTTGCTAAGGACAATTTGAGAATAGAAAATCACTTAGACAAAGAGACGAAGTAGAATGGAGTTGTGAAGAATATATGATGACGCCCAACCAAAGTTCAAAACATAGCAAGGTGTACCTGGTTTAAGTTCTCAGGTAAATGGAGGTTAATCACGACATGACAGAGGGGCCTACAAGAACAAAGATTAACGAAGGAGGAAGGAAAGTCTATGCAGAACGTTGTAATGTAACAAGTATATTCAAATGGTCTCGAACTCAAACTTAACCAAGCTACATGTAGCGTGGCTCCCAGGTATTTTCCTAACAAATAGATACAAGGGCAATCGCTTATCTACACTTCCTGGGAATGACGAGGAGACCAGCATAGTTGACTGCAGTATGCAAACTATTCTACTTACCCGCCGTCAACTTACAGTAATTGATGCTCTTCGCAACGGCAACTAGAAAGAACATGAAGATCTATATATCACATCCTCCACACTCATCGCTCACCTCATATTCTGTTCTCTCTTGCCCCTAAGTTCCCATTGCCCAAATACTGCAGTCTAAAATCCCAAAACCAATTGGGTTTAACAGAGCAAACCAGATGAAGGACAACCGCCTGAATGAGCACTAAAAGATACATATTAAAAAATGCTGAGTTTAATTACTACCAGGCATTAGAGTGGGGGGGCTTTGTACAGGGTTTTGAGGTAGGATTAGTAAATTAGGGTCGATGAGCTTTGAAGTTTGCGCAAGGTACAAACGTGGCGGGTAGCCTGTCTCTCTCCATGTCTTAAGCTTCACGCCCTCCTCATGTTATACCTACCTCAAGTACGGCACCGCAGTGCTCCCTACCACTCCCGAAAAAACACCATTAATGATAGCACCTTGCATAACATCATAATTCTTGTCAGTGGTTCACTGATAGCATGAAGGTGTGATCCGATCGTGGTAAGCAGATCGTGTTCTTTAATATATCAATTAAAAAAGGTAGAAGGATCAATCACATTAAGAACGTACTTCCATTCGAAATAATCACATTCATGAAACGTACAACCAATCATTCGGACATGACCTCAAACGTAGTGGTCCTTCAGCATTGGCATCACAGTAGACTCTCAAGAATGTATCCAGGTGAGTATATTTAAATGGCGGATCACACGGCTACATAGTATGGCCAACTCAGAAAAGTTTGACCACAAATGAAGGGAAGATATCTTCAGACCTTACTGTGTTGAAGATTAATCTACCCGTTGGTGCGGATAAATGCAGTAAACTCGAGATCCATAATCGGCTACACACAAACCTGCTTCTTTGCATCCCTGAAAGAAGATGTCTTCATCTTCTTTCGGTATCCTTCGCCTCCAACTCATCAAAAAGCATGGCTTTGGAAGAGACGATGGGACAGTGATTACATTATTCCGTTTGCCAATCTGTGTCTCCTCTTTTGTGTTTAAACCAAGGTGATCACCTACTTGTAAAGCTCCATCGGCAATAGAACTTGAACTTGATGATTGGTCTTTCACGCCGATTTCCTTCAGCTTCCATGTTTGTAGTAAAAATACTAGGGTCTTGACTAGATTTGCGTACTGCTTTACATCTGATGTAGCAAACCACCACTGTAAATCAGCACTTCTTGATGGTGTTATAAACTTCTGAGATACGTAGGACATTAATCTGCCCTACTAATGAAAATTGGGATCCAAAGAACATCACGTCTTTCATTACAATCACGGTGTTCACAGATGTACAATAATTATGCCTAAAGTATCATTGTTGGCGATTTAAGTGTATCTCCGAGACCACAAGAGCTCAAAAGGACATGTCCTTGAAGCACATGGCAGCATAGCAGCAATAAAAATTTATAATCATTTATAATTTTAAGCCTGCAGCAGTGGAGAGGTGATCTCAACAGTCTCAACTTGTGCTCTCGTCGTTCAGTAAAAATACCAAGTAATATGGATACAATAGTAAATTATACACATTTCAAAAGTTCGGGCGACTCACAAAGCAGAATATCACTCGCAATTATCAAATCCCAGTCCGGGCATTCACTCGGAAACCTATCGCCCCAGATATCTGCAACAAATTATAGACCATCAGTGTTTCTGATCGAAAAGAAAGGACTACTTCTCAAACTAAAAATCCTATATTGTACCGCCAGGAACCCAAAAAATGCATTTATAAGAAAACACAAAACAAATACAACTAAAATCTTTCAAATCCCAATTATTCAACACATATCTCAAATGATACAAGTGACGATTATTATCAAAGAATTGCAACTTTGTATGCATCCATTGCCATAATTACAGAATGAAATAATGTTAACACCTAGCCACCAAAAGCATAATTATGTGAATGGGTTCCTGACAATGTCGAGGACAAAGAGCTGGACAGCTTCAAAGACTGCAAGGGTCTAGACAATTACGGCGAATATGAGGCGAGGCCGTAATGCCGTTCACAATATAATTGTGGTGGATATTCTTTTCTATGTCCTCATCGTCATAGTCGGAGGTGGTGATGTCGAGATTGTACATCTTCCTCAAAAATATGGTCAACGCCCCTGTTCCACTACAACATCGAAGTATTTGCAGTTAGAAACCTAGGAATATCACGTAATGTCCACAAAATGACCACTAAATTGAAGCCATTCAAAATAAACACTAACGGCATCCTTAAAAAGTACAAAAAAGTCACCTTCCAATTTCCAAAATCCGCCGTTCAGAAAGTAGGGTAGGATGCTTGACCAGCCATTCAGCAAAAATACAAGTTCCGGGCCATAACAAATTAGCATTCACTTGGTGAAAAGTGAATTCCCGAATCTTCAACACCTGATGTCAATTTGTGTCAAAGTGGAACTGCATAAGCACAGACTCAAACATACATACGCACGTGATAGAAAAGTGATATCCAGATTTTGGAACACAGAAAACTCTACATATGTTACTGTTCGCCAATGTGAGGTACATAGAAGAAACACACATCTCTCGTTTTTCAGGTCACAGCACTCACAGATTCCGAAGTAAGGTGATGCCCGAACGAAAACTATGAAACGAGTAGCAATGGTGCAACAACTGCTAACAGAGTCGTATACATAAGCTTGCACTACATAACCAACAGCAAATTTCAAAGATCATTCAACCCCTCGCTCCTCATCGGCACTGTTCAAACCAAGTCCCTCATTCCGGTGTCTATGAAACTCCTGTCAACTCGATGAGAAATCAGAGATTGCTTTCAGTTTTCACGTGATATAAACACAGAAGCGGAATATCGAGCATTCAGTGATTACCATGCCAGGAAACTCGTGTTCTCTTTCAACAAAGGTTGCAGCATCGCCAACTGAATCTGTAGAATCATCTGCAAACCAAGCAAACCAAGTCTCCCTTGTAAACGAGATTCACCCAAAAATCTAGTGTAGCCTGTACATTAACTCCTGCCAAGCAAGACAATAGGGCAAGACAAGAAGTGACAAAGCAACAAGGACTTCTCCTAACTGCAAATCTATGTGCTATATGATGGTGAGCAAGAGTATTCTACTCCTAATTGCACCTGAGTCATCACCGGCGAACAGATTCCCCGCCGAGAAGAGAGCCGTGTCCATGGCGCTCCAATTCTAAGATAAAAATAAAAGACCTTCGGCGTTCAACCAATCCTCAACTCAGCTCCGTTCTGCAGATTGCCAGACAAAAACAAATGACATCCAGGTTCTGTAAGGAACGCAACGCAAAACGATCCAGATACAAAACGAGCACTAGCGCTACCATAGCATAGCTTCAGTCGGATTCACCGCTTGACATTTATTCCTACCAAAGCTGAAAACGACGTATAACACCAACATAACAAACCCAGTTCCAAAACTAAGCATTACGAGTAATCGATAACCTTCCTTCGTAACAACTGCGAATCATCAGCAGCTAGCGCGGTCATGAACTCAGAACAGTTGCCAAAATGTAGTCTACTTCAATGCGAATAAAAAAGAAGAATCCCAAACGCATTTAACAAGTCCGACCTCATACACAATTCAGCCTGCGCTCGAGGGATAAGTCAGTGAAAGTTCCTGAACATACGAATGTGGGCTGCGATGATGCGGTGCTGGACTCAAACACAGACATGCTAGGGTTCAGGATTCAAGCAAATTGCAGTAAAAACCAACCTCAACAACAAGTTCCACCAGATTTGCAGACTCAGAGGCTTCGAGTTTAAGGTTTAGGGTTTAAGGTTTTGCGTCGGCGAGGTTTCTGGAAACCCATCTCGCCCTATTCGTTAACCAGAACTAGCTCACTACAGAACATGTAGATGCGGGAGAACATCGTAATGGAAGAAAATCCAATTCCTGCGCCTACAAGACGAGTTTGGACCGTAAGCAGACTCTTGCAGTTCACTTATTAGAATCGAAAGAGGAACAACCTGAACGCTGGAGACGAATCGTGAATGTTGCCTCCGAAGGCAAACGAGCAATCAAATGCAAACCTAACTCACACAACAAAACACAAGCGCATGGAATGCCAAAGACATGAACAACTTTAGTGTAGATTTAGCAAAAATAGAGCACAAGTGTAGTGAAAATATTCTTAGTTACTGCTGTGTGTCATAGATTCCAACTTCGAGACTCACATGCACTGATTTCGCAACAAAGGTCTTGCAAATGGTGAACAAGGAGGTCAGGAGTGGCCATGACGCTGCTCTTCATGAGGATGCAGGAGGCTGAAGTTTACATTTTAGCACAGTAACAGCATAGAGCCGGCGTCTCGTTTTGATAGAGAAAAACAGATGTGGTTGAAAGGCAAGAGGCCAGGAACATTCATTTGTATGCAATGGCAATGCGGAAGCTATGTGGGGTATGAGGTTGCATTCTACTCTGTTTGTTGAGTTACATACACAAACAAGCAGGGCAAGGGCGTATTGCGTATCATGCTTATGTGTCAACTGAAGGACTTGATAGCAAAAAAAATTGCCCTCGCAACCAACTGCTGCCAAATGTATTAACAGTAGTTGTTTTTTAAACCATGTTTCTGCAGGATAGGCACGTTGATTCATTCAGGATGGCATGCACTGAAACTGCCATTCTGGACACATGAATTATACCATATTAGGGACTGCACAACCATAGCATGTGGTGGATGTGGAGTGGCAACAAGGAATGTTGAACATTTCATTTTCTATGCCAATGAATTTCCAGCTTCAATATTTCGAGGTTATATGAACAGGTACTTAAATAAGATAAGACTTTTGAGGTCACATATCAAACTGATCCATAACGACACTGTTTGCTTCCTATCATGCCGTCTATGATCAAAGCCTTATGGTTGATACATCTATGCCAGAGCTTGTCCAGAAGGTTTCTTCCCTCCTGTTTCTAGAATTCATTGTCGGCCACCAACCGACCTTTCAAGAATCTCGGGTGCTCCTTGTGTACCAGCTTCAGCATACCTGCCTCTGAATTAGGTAATTAAATTAGAAACTCAAAACATATCTGGAAAGTGTACAGTAGTACTCTGTCTTCTCTACCTAGTTCTTGAATAGACAAAAACAAACATAAAACAGAAAGTCTCCGAACAAACGATAAAAATCAGATGTGATAATACTATACAGAATAGCAGTAGAATTCGAAAGGAATACAACACGGTACTCACCTCAAAGACTTGGCTCTGCTCCACTGCAGGCAAAGGAATGTTCAGGTATATTAAAGCTCAGGCATTAACACCAGTAGTTTACAACCTTGTCCTCAGTGGCATACGGTACAAAGCTGCTTTCACTTCAACAACGCAGACCTATCAGGTGTTGTCATTGTTTATCTGCTCAGCAAAGCGAAGGTCAGCCCACTTCTACAGATGTGAAGCAAAGTTTCTACCTGAATTGTGCAAAATCATGAGTAGTCACAAAAGATGCTCCATGCTTGGTGGAGATTGGCTGACTCCCAAGACAACTTGAACCACATCACCAGATGCAACTTGAGTTGTGACAGAACTGATAAATCCTCTCTGCTTTGCTGAGAGGAAACGATCGAGCTTCACTGGAAGTTGAGTACAAACTGAAATGCAATCCAGTGAAAACTGAAACACTTTCGTATCATATCCATATTTAACTGTATGTACATCTATCTCCTCCTGGATTTTCCTAAACTGATAAATGCAGCCAGAATAATGACAATTGCTATCATAAACTCCCATCTTACAAATATTTTGGTCGGATCTAGAAGTAAAATTCACTCAGGGTCCTCAATTTGCGGACCTGAAGGGCCTGATACAGCTCGTCCCCACTCTTGAGTGGCCCCAAGATTAGCAATAAACAAAGGCCCGTGCTCAGGTCCGGCACCTTCACCCTTCCGCACACGATCTTCAACATCCTTAGCAGCAGCTGCCATGGCCTGCTGCAATCCTCCCTCAAGTTTATTCACATTCATAGCGATGCCCATCATCGTCAGCTTTGGTTGGAAAGTTCCCTTTCCTGGAGGATCCTTCTGTGCTGTCTCTTCAAGGTAGTCGGAATCTGAATCTTCTTCAAGCATTCCAGCATTCCCTGAATCTTTTCTCTTGAACAGTAAATTCGCATTGATGCCCCACTTCTTTCCGAACAAATTAAAAGGAGACTTAGATGGAGATCCACCTTCCGTGTAGTCCTTTGAAACCGACTTGCTGTTATCACTGCTGTTGCGACCCTCATCATTACCTGAGTTGCTAGTTCCTTCGTCTCTTCCATCCCCTTGACTTCCTGAGGATTTCTCCTGAACTTCCTCCGTTCTCAAGGGATCTTTGGGACTCGGAACTCTACCTTTCGACCCGGAGGGATCCAGTTCCGATGCAGAAACCAGACGCTCGAAAGAATCAACGATGACAGGGAACCTAGGTTGCAAGTGTATCATGCGGCGGCTCCACTGATGTCCCAATAAAACCCTGTCGGCGAGATCCATAACTTGAGCTTCTAGAACCTTCAAACCAACAAACTCCATCCCTCCACCTCCCTGACCCAACTCTTCCATCAACTCTTGTACTTCAGGAGGATCCATAAGCCCATCCAGCTCATCCTCCATTGGCTCTCCTCCTGCAAAAGAATCTCCCCCACTATTTTCTGCTATTTGACTGTGACGTTGAGCTCTACGAGCACTAATGAGCATTTCATAATAATGATCCACAGAGTGTCCAATAAGGTTGTCAAGCTGTTTCTTATTGAAGAAATAGGGCCTAAACCATCGTACACCTTGAGGAGTGCTCATGGCTATCGTTAGATTCCTAGCTGTGAACACTGGAACACCCTTCAGCCTCTTCGCTGCCTTGTCTCCACGTTCTCTGCGGACTAAGTCTTTTGCGATTCTCACTTGCCTGTGGTCCGCCATAAACTTAAACATATCCTGCTTGCTTTTGTAATATTTGTAGGCAGCATCGAGAGAGCAAGGACCGACCGTGGAACCTGAGATGTTCAAGCGCCTCACATACTCTGCGGCATCGTCTCTGTTGAAATAAAATCTAAATACAGGTCCTTTCATATCATCCGAAAAGAGCAAGTTCATTGCTCTTTCATAAGCTTGTTCCATAAATTTCATGTAAGGAGGCACCTTGATTTTCTTCAAAACATCTGCCGGCCTTACTGCAATCAACCCTCGACGTGAAGCATCACACATAGTATACACTTGACCAATGAAAGCCGGACCTGTACTTGAAACCTCGCCCTTCTCACTTGCTACATTATCTTTAGCAGCAGGATCCTGGGGCTTAGATGAAACAGATTTTTGAGGAGCTGCAACCGTGGGAGTCGACGAAGGAACCGGCACGACGAGATTATTGAGGGCAAGATAAGGGACAGGCAAAGGAGCAACAATTGGTTTGTGATCCACCACCAAGCTTAAGCAATTAAACCCTTCAGTTTTCAGGGTTTGAAAAGGTTGAACTGCACACACGAGGTTTGAGGCCACTGTTTGAACCCAGCTAGAAAGCGCGGCAGGATTAGGGAACTTAAGAGCAGGAAATCTCGGACCCAAAACAGGGAAAGGCTCCACTTTCTCACTCCCATTTGACATGTGGCAAGCCTCCCCATTCCCTGCCATCACTGGATCCATTCCCGAGCTCAAGTACGAAGCCTTCCCTGGCACAACGACCTGATCGCAACGAGAGAGAGCATGCAATGAGCTTCACCCGAGCGCGACTACTTCTCTTGAAAATAGTCCAGCAACCCGTGCATTTTGACGGCAAGTAAAGATTAAAATTAGAGCAATCCACCCTGCTCGTCAGGATCCTATCATAAAACACCCTCCATTCAAAAACAACTCCTCATCGACGCGGCGACGAAACAGCGAGTACGATACCTGCTAATGATTCTCCTAACACCCTGTACATCGATCAAATTCCAATACCCTATGATACAGCTGCCATACCAAACAAAACCAATCAGTCCAATTACTCACAAAATTCAGCTCCAGCACCTAATCAACATTCAAGTCAAGACACTCAACCCCAGACCAGAATCCCCATCTCCACACTGCAACAAGAAAACTCAATCCCTCCAATACACACAAACCCTAATCCTTAAACCATCCTCAACCACTCCAAAATGGCACCAAACTCCAGCTCCGCAACAAACAACAAACACAACATCCACCAGACACAAAACCTCATTCCTCTCCGCAAACAACACCCAAAGATCCCACCAAAACAAAACCCAAAAGATTAATCCAAAATCCAAAATCCAAATCCGAAATCCAAAATCCACCCAAAAACTCCAATCCTTAATTATATCCCTTAAAACCCTAAGAGCAACCTCAGCAATATTAGAGCTCTCATCAACAACATAACACCACCGATTCCGTCGAGATACGTACCGAGAGAAGCTATCTATGAAGGCACGCCTCACCAGGCTCAGCGCAGAAGAAAGTGATGCCCACACTCCACTCTACTCCAATCTACTCCACTTGACTCCACACTCCACCCGAGCACCAATTGCTGGAATCCTCCGGTCCCTCCAGTCCACAGAGTGCGTGGGAATGTGCGCAAAGCAAGCACGCTGGGTCACGGCACCGCAGGATGAGTGGGCGTGATCGCCATGGCGTGCTCCAAGCTCCTCACCGTCATCGCTTCGCCATCGCCATTCCTTGAGCTCAGCCTACGCATGTCGACCTCGCACTGCTGCTGTTCTCTACCGCAGGGGTACATTTGGGGGGACGGGATCTAGGAAACGGGTAGATGATTCGCTTCAGATAGATGTCTGTTTGGTTGGAGACGGGAAGTCCGCTGCTTTGGATGAGGGATGATTGTCGGGAAGGATGGATGATGAATATTAGATGAATGATTATATTGTGTCTATTCATCGACGTATGATGGTGTTTGTTTGGGTTCCGGGGAGGTAGGAAATTCGTTTTAAAGATAATTCTTGGGAAAAAAATAAAAATTAAATGGAGAATTATGAAGAAAAAACAACAAAAAAATTTTAAGATAATTTTTGTTAAATTTTATTATTCTGGAGCCATTAGAGGTCAATTTCAATGATTTTTTGGTTTAAGAAACAAAATATTTGTTTTCAAATCGATAAATTTCATATTTTTAAAATAAATAAATACTTGTACAATAGGTGATGAACTTGCTATGATGCTATAGTATTTTGTTGATGCTTAGAGTTTTGGTTTGATTTGAATTGGTGTTATTTAATGTTTATTCATTAGCCTTACCTATTTTTTTTGGAAATGTATAATGCAAGACACTAGTGCTATTATATATCTTAGATCAGTGTATCTTACTTCACGTCGATATGGTATTCTTTGATGTTATACTGTTGAATTTCTACAGAGTATTTTTATATTTTAATATCTAGTTTGGATTAAAGTTTAGAATATCATAACATATTTTTGTTTTGTTGATTTTTTCCGATAAGTAGTAGGATAAAAGTCAATAAAATATAAATTAAATCTAGAATTGTATAGTTAATGATATTCAAAACCTAAAAGAAATTTAGTTTAAAAAACCTCATACCATCAATTTGAATTTAGCTATACAAATGGATTTACAAATTGCTGAAATAGCACATTGTTAATACTTTAATGATACATACTCAAATGATAGTATAATACTCATTAGATGAAAGTGGAGAAAATTACAAGAGGAATTGCTATAAATGCATTGTTTGTTTATGCCATGTCTAGATCTAAAGGCTTAAAAGGAAACCCTAAATCCTAATTAATGAATATAAGAAACAATTAATCAAAATATTGTCATATGGTCCCAAGGTTAAGGGCCTCCCACATCCGCTCCTTAGACCCGTTTTCCCTTGCTCAATGTTTTATGTAAAACATATGTTCTCTAAACCTAAATCTTTTATTAGATGCTAGATTGGATAGCCTACACCACATCTAATCCATAGTATTTTTGCAGTCTAATATGGGAATTCACTATGAATATTCCAAATGGACAAACTGGGTAGAATCACAATTCCTATTTTCAATTTATTAGATGCTGCTTAGTATATTCAATTGAAGTAGCTTGTGAAGAGCCCAATGTTCCATCAAGTTTCCCTCTATTTTCAAGGTTATTGCTCTCCTGGTGGACGAGCTTATTGGCAATGAGCTTGTTGAATGGATTTTCACGCTGTAACAGAAATGTATGGATAAGCAAAGTCCCCAGTAGAGCTAGCCATGATAATTTTTAAAACATCCTTCTGTGTGCACGACAAAGCAGTTCACAAAACGTAGAGCTATCCAGTTCAATGTGTCAAATGGCCTGGATGTGCAGACAGCCCTGCTGAATTGTGATACTAATTGTAGCAAACAGACAGGCAAGCACCTTAACAGATGAGCAGGGATAAGGTAAGCAAAGCTACATCGTTTCCTCCGGTGATGACATTCTCTTTAGTATCTTACAGCGGACAGAAACCAATTTTAATGTTTCAAGACGAAATTAATATCAATTTCATAACAGTTCATTTGAACTGCTTTCAATTACAAGAATACACAGAAACTAGCAGATTAAGTTCTCCTTCGAATTCTATATCTCAACCTCTGGAAAGTTCCATCCGTTGTAAGACCTGACCCTCATTGCTAACAACAATTGGAGGCCAACTATTTTGACATGATACAAGCCACTGGCAAAAAAGTGACTATGATGCCTCCAGAAACAATACCTTGAGTTTTACTGATCAGCAATAATTTGTGGCACTCATGTCTCGAGAGGGCTTTTAAAAAAATAGTTCATGAGAAGGGACAACATTTACTTCTTGATAGCCACAAGAGTTCTGTGGCGAGGAGAGCTCTCCGTTTGTGTTGGAAACATAAAGCCTCGCTTCTCTATGGCCCTTTCCAAATAGAAGGTTCTGTAATCATCGAAATATGGCTCTGTTGCTTTAAACTGCCACAATTCCACATCCCTGTCAGACACAAGGTTGGTTTTTCTAGCACTAGAAATACAAACGTTTACGCTCCATACTCTGTCAAGTAAAAGGCGTAGATAGATACAATATTCTTTTAAACTGTATTGAAACTTTCGAGAAAAACATTTTCAATAATCACAAGCACATTGATACGGGTAATGCAAAAACAAAGAATGAGTAGCTCATGCTCGACTTACAGCGGTAAATGCAAAAACATTCTTCACCATGTTTTGAACAAGGGGAGAATAAGGATTCATTTCCATGATTGAAAGAGCACCTCCGGGTCTCAATAGTCTATGAGCTTCCTCAAGGATCTGCAGATTAACATCCAGAAATGCCAGAATGCTAACGTCAGTCACACTAAAATTTAAGTAAGGCAAATATAAAAAACAAACGAGTGTAACCTCCCATATGTAAGTGCTTCCAAAAATACAACCACATACCTCTTTAGTAGCCGAGCGAGGTAATTCATGGCAGACGAGACACATAGATACCAAATCGAATGCTCCCGATGGCAAGCCCGTATACTCCCCAGCTGCGTGCAGGAAGTGCACAGGCAGTTTTTGTTCCTGCATCGCATGCAATAATCAGATCCTACTCTCAGACTGGCTGAGACACTACAGCCTCAACAAGAATTTCGTAAAATAAGTGGACAAGAGCTGTGAAACTAGAAAGGAACGAACTTGTTTAGACAGTTCTATATATAGTTCTCCTTCACAGCGCAACCAGATGAGGTGGTCACTTCAATCAAATGACAATTTCCCGAATAACCGGGATAGTGTTCATTATTCCCTGAAGTTTCCGACAAATAATAGAATTAAATCCTGAGAAACGTTATCCTGGACCTATGTTATATCCTAGCTTTTAAACGTAATTTTTGGGCATCCAATGATTTCCATTGACGGTGTTATTCAGAATAAGTCCTTCAAAAACTCACCAAGGATTCCGTCTTCTGTTTAACCCGAAAATTAGCCACAGAAACAAAGTATGGTGAGAGGTCAACTCCAATTACGTGGGCGTTCGGAAAAACCTGAAGCAGAGTAAAATCGGAACCAGTCATTCAGACGGTGATAGCAATAGAATAGCAGACACCCAATTCAGATAATTCGGCACGCCCGATGGCAAATGAACTGCAATTCCACACTTACGCAAAGCTAACCTCGTCCAGCACAATCCTCAACATTCAGAAAGAGTTAAAACAGTTATTGGCGTTGTTACTGACCTGGTGCAGACCAAAGGTACTGAGCCCGGATGCACACCCTAAATCAACAATGGCACGAGGAGTGAAGTTCAACATTTGCAATAGCTTCGCATGATAAGAATCTCTTAATTTTACATCACCATTCGGATCCATCACTTTTTTCTGCAGTCAACATATAACACAAAAACGACCAATTAGTGAAAAGAAAAGCGCTACGAAGTTATCATCCTTCTTCACTGCAGTTGGGAGCCAATTCTCCCTGGTTCAAACATACTTACCTCAGGATCGAAGACATTGGCGTGCACAGATTTGGCTGCCAACTCCACCTCTAATGCGGCATCCCATGACAGATTTCCGTTGTCGTAAGCATGGAATGGTTTTAAATAATACTGCACATGATAAAGTTCAGAATAAACCATCCACACAGAAAAAAACAGATTCTCTACAGATATGACCTCTACTGTAGTAAAATATTTATGACAAGCGCCAAGTGAACATGGTCAGAGTCGTCACAAATATTGGATAAAATTCCGCTGAAACGTAAGTGCATCTATATTAATCAGTTGCTAATAATTCCTCCAAGCTTGTTGAGTCTCAATATTTCATTAGGTTCTTCTCAAAAAATCTAATGACTGCAAGTACTTCTGAATCAAATAAAGACGAGAAATCAATTATAAACAGGGGATCCAATTATGAGGAATGAAAAAAGGAGTCGAAGACCCACTTCGGGATATTCTATATCAGGGTTCTGCACAGCTTTCAACTCCGCATCCCAGTTGTATTCTCTAAGCCTCGCTAACTCAGGAGCCCATGGATACCCAATTTCCGTCCCTCTCTCAATAATCATCTTCCTCGCCTGCCCTGATGCGAACTTGAAAAACGGCTTGAACGAGAAGAGCGCATTCACTGCTCCCGTCACGGCATTCATAGCGGGTGTCCCCTCGGGTGAGCTCGAAATCTGGCTCGAATTGTAGGGCTCCCGCGTGGACGTCGAAGACGCTTGACATCTTATGCACAGGCTCTGCAAACCAACATGAGAGCCCACTTCCTCATTAACCCCCCACTCCAATCCATCCCACGAAACTCAACCACAATCTCGATCTAACCCAAAACTTCACCAATTTCCACAACCTCACTCACTCACTCACTCCTCCAAAAGAAAACCTACACTTCCACCACTCCCCCTAAACTTCATGAAAAATCCACCAACACTGAAAAATGCCAAACCTCTCCACCCAACCCCTATCCCAAAAATCCTCACCACCCCCATAACCCATTTTTCTCCCCGCCACACAACAACCTCCCAAAACGCCATCAAATTTCCCAAAGGCAGGGCTCTCTCCACCGACCACACTTTACTCCAGCACCAAACAAAAGCTCCCCAAACCCACCCGACCATCACCAATGCCACAATCCCATCCCCAAAATCCCATCCCCAACCCAAAAACCCACATCACAAGGACAAAAACTAAGCCTACCGCAGATGGCAGCACCGCCAGAGCAGCCATAGCCACCGAGAGATGTCGACAATGGTGTCCTTGTGAACAGTTGCAAGGCGAAGGAAATGACAGACGCTTCAAGCTCCAGGGAGGAGTCCGTTCCAAGCGACAGGAAGCAGCAACCGAACTGGGACTCAGTGAAGTGAGCTTGGGACATGAAAGAGCATGACTATCATCATCATCATCATCATCAGGTGGCGATGAATTTTGGTCCGCGGAGCATGAGAGAACTGAATTGCTGGCGCATGTGGGATCAAGTCTACGCGGGTGAGCGGATTTGTTTGATCGATTCTGGACTCCGACAATGGATATCATCCACCATTTGCGACTTGCTCGCATTTGGGAGGGCTCTGGCCCCACCCTTCGCCGTCGTCTCCGGCATTTTCTGGTCTCTGGGAGATTGGAATCCCCTCGGGACCTCGCAACTTACGGAATCCCTGAATCGTGCTCATGACGACTGCTGATGGGAGCACGGTGATCCGCAGATCCGTGTGCTGTGAGGAGTTGCGTGGTGACTGACTCTGTGGTGAAGTCTACGCACAAGATGGGAAACAGTGCGGTTTGGTGAAGTGATTTCCTGGATCGTGATCTTGCATGGGGTTGGAATTTGGGTATCGTGTTTGAATTGTGTTGTTCAGGAGGAGAATGGTGTTGTTGTTGCGTTGTTCTGCTCGGACTCTTGAGTGTGTGTTTGAGGGAGTTTGAAGGTGGGATGAATCTGGTAGCTGGCGGAGAAAACTTTGATTAGGAGATAAGAGTTTTTGATGTGATTGAAGAGATCTAGGCTGAGAAGGAGCGTTGAAGATTTATTTCAATGAATAGAAGCAGGCCCACATGGATTTCAAATGGTGTCATCCTACGAGCCCCGAGGAGTGACAGTCTAGGACTTGTAAGACGGCAAAAGAATTTCTACTCGCTGCGTTTTCTAGCAGATAAGTTATAGACAGTAAGTGGGCTTTGAGCACCTGCTACAAGTTTGACCCATTTTGTGCTTGCTGAAGGAAATTGGTGGGAGGAATCCAGAGCTCAAAGACTTGTGCACATGGCTTACATGGGGGTGTTGGAACGTGAGTTTGTTGACCTCGTGAGCGATGACCGTTTGTAGTTCACTGGTCTAGCAAGGTCTGCTGTTTTTCAGATTGATTGCCGCAAGCTCCGCCTCCACGTACTCACCGGCACACATTGGAGGATAGTTAGTCGACGCAGTCGCCTTGGCAAAATGGCCGAGTGGTTTTAATACTTCGTCTGACGCAATATGAGCGAACATCTGCATCAATCAAACGCACGAGACTTGGACTTTCAGCTTCGTTTTGTACGTACATGCAGAAGAGCTGCGCAGCTATCTGGAATTCCCAACCACTATGTCATCATGACATAGTGACGCTCCATGTACTGTTTAATATTTGAGTGTGCATGTCAAGGTTCTAACATCATATTGTACAAAAAACTCCTCACTGTTTCTGAGTTGGAGCTTCGAAGGAACCTCTGGTTTATACGACTGCAAGCTCTTGTTTGTGATGCTTGCATTTTTAATTGAAATCGAACAATTCAAGAGCCATGGAATTAGCACTTACTGTTGACGACACCCTCCACAGACTCCTACCAGCCTTCCGTGAAGCCTCCACAGCCTGCAGAGTATTTTCACTAACAACTACCTCATGCATGCCCGCTGCACATTCGCCACCTGTCAACCACTCCAACTGTTGCACGACACATACCTCAGAAGCAGATACACTCTAATTGCACAATCAACCCAGCTTTCGTCATTAATATAACTTTAGATGGGATTGAAACAGAGATAAACAGGATGTGCACCATTTCAACGATTCAGAACAGCCTCTAACATCTTTCAACACTAGTGAATGCTAAGAATTAGCTCGATCGCTGAAATCATGGTTGGATATGACAGTAGAATCTCCAATGGACAGTCCGAAAATCGTGGAAACCACTAACCTGCTTGCCAGCTTGAAGTAGAAGACAACCTTCTGGAACTTTGACTGGAACTTTGCGTCCATCTTTGAGCCAGATAAATAGTCCAGGAAAGCGGCTGCGGCCGTGGATGGTTAGAAAATTGAGGTCATAATGGTAACCCGCAAACACATTGTTCAAATCACCGTACTTAGACAGGTCACTTCCCGTAGGAGCCAACAGGTGGGGTCCCTATCAAACAGAAAATATAATATCAGAATCATGTCGAAAATCACAATATCTCAAGATCTATGTAACAAAGTAGAATTAATGAATTGAGGAAGTCTTCCTGTAGCCATTGTACAGCCAAGTACCTGTTTCATTAGAGAAGTAAATGCTGTTTTGGGGAGACCAAATCCAAGAGCAGCCATCTCTGCAACGACCTATAACCACATGATAAACAACCTTAAAATTTCTCCAAAAGCTTAGGTTATGCAAGGGAAAAAAAAAAACCCCCACGTGATAAATAGTTCTACCACAGTATGCAAAAAGACTGAAAGACAAGACACCATTTCTCAGTGGTGACAATGTTTTAATAATGTACCTCAACAGCGGCGATCATCTTATGACCCCATCCATTCATGACATCAACCCACTCTGGGAAGCTCTCAGGTATTACAGGTTCCGCATTCAACTCCTGGACAACACAATCCCACGAAACAGACATTCAACACCCTGGACCACCATAGCAACCGCCAATTCCAGAAGTTTATATAAACACCTCCTTCATCACCTTCAGGAAAAAGCTGATCAAACAAAAATCGGGCAAAGAGAAAGTAAAAATCATATCAAAAAAATCAGAAATAAGTCATAACAGAGAAGCCTAACCTGAAAGCGAGTTTTAGTAGGCCGAGGGCCAATGCGCCACATGTAGCGCCATTTTCGATCAGGGCCAACGGGCACAACTGGGCGGGAATCCGAAGGCATGCTCCGCATGAGCTCCTGCATCTGAGGGTCCATCGAACATCGAGGCACTTCCACCCCCTCTGGTGTTACTCCCACCTGCACATATCATAACACAATCAATCCCCAGATTACCAACTCCTTACAAGACCGATGACACTATTTGTAAGCATTTTCCTTACACTAGAGTATGTTATCACCTAATCATGTACTTCATCGAATGCATTAACAATTGCAGTCATCATATGTTGCCTAACCTGGTCCAACGAAGACCATGGTCGCTTACATAGTGACCTTTAATATAGCAGCGACGAAATTGGGGTTACCTAATATCACTGTCAGTGATCTACAATAGTCCACCTTAAAATTGCATAAGAAATACATACACATCGATAAAAAAATTAGGGCTCTGCTGATATTTGGCTCCTGAACCATAAAATCTCGCTGCTGCAATTCCCATTTCTACATTGGTTTAAATGCTTGATGTGTTGTCATAAACAGTATCCTCCACAGTAGGCCACCCCATCCCAGCAAAATGTCATTCAGGGCACATGTACTACTCGATCCCCAAAAGATCAATCTCATCACAAATTGTAACATGGAAGTAGGTATCATCATCTGCTGGACGTGGGAGAGCTCGCATCATACCTGGTAATGCAACAAAGGCCGCTCCTGCTGGCGCTTCAGCTCAGCCGTCTGCCCGAAATACCGCTCCATCATGTCCAAAAACCGATCGTTATCCTCCATCGAGCACCGTGGGTCACGAATGACGAGCGCCCCCGTCTCCCGCAAACACGCTGCCACTCGCGCACAGCTCTCCCGCAGCCGCCCCACCTCGCCCATCCCAACCTCCATGCCCCCATCGCCCCCATCCCCCACATCCCTACCCCCATCACCCCCCGGCCCGCTACTGACCGGCAGCTCACTCTCCACCGTCTGCGCCGCCCTCCACTTCAGAAACGGCTCCAAATCTATCACCGCAAGCTCCATCGCTGCACCCCAACTCTCGCTTGCTCACACCACCATCCCCTCCAACCTCCAAACTCCTCCAAACTCCTCCAAACTCCTTCAACCTCCTCCTCCTTCTCCTCTTTTGTGCCCAATTTCTTCGACCTGGCTCTACAACTGGGTGCTCAATTCACCCTGTGTGATCTTCTCTTGTCTTACAATCATGCTCCGCCATGTCTCCACATGTGTGGCAACATCTTCGCATCAGAGATCATCACTAAAGCAGCCTGCTTTCGTGTTTTCACTGTGTTTTGCGAGGCATTGCCCATACCGGCAGTGCACCCCAAAGCTGTGATTATCTACTCAGGGAGTACATATAGAGCGCTGAGATCTATGATGTTTGTTTTGGGGTGTAGTGACGGTTTTTGGTTTGTTGGGTTCCTTGGAATGAAGGAAGGATTGTTTGCGACGTCGTCGTTGGACGGTTTGTGTCTCTTTTACGTTTCGTTGATGTTTTTCTTTTCTTTTTCTTTTCTTTTTCCCTGGGATTTGATATTAGATGATTTTTGTTGGAGGTTGTGTTTGGTTGAGCTTAATTAGGTTGTTAGAGCATCGTTGTGGTGGATTTAATCCGATAAGATCTTTTTATTTATCAATTGAAATTTTTATGTTTGTATCATAATCTTTATCAATATTCAATATAATTTAATACCTCAATTAATCTTGTTTTCTATTTATCCATTTTTACAAGCTAACGAAGACACAAAAAAAGACCTCTCAAAACAAGTTCCATATTCTTTTTGCTTACATTAGAGAAAAAAAGAAAGATAACAAAAAGGGCAATTAGAATAGAAGGTGGGAAACCAAAAACAAAAAATGTGGGAGGAAGGTATTGATAAAATCATAGATTGAAAGGCACAACAACTACCTTAGTGTCGTCCTCCCTTTCAATGGTGGAGCAACTGCCAGAGTTGCCCTAGCTATGCCTTTCATAAGTCTTGATAATACATTTATTACTAAATTTATTGAGGACCAATGGTGGAGATGCCCTACCGTTGGCCTACACTGATTTCTAAAATATAAGATTTTAATATATACTATGAAGCATATTAGTGTATTTGAATTTATATTATATTTATTTTCAAGACAACATAGATTGATTGTTACCTAACTTAATGATCTACATCCACTTTTAAAAAACAAAAACAAAATCCTTTCTTTCTTATAGAAAATCAAGCTTACTTTTCAATCCAATTCCAATTTTGTTTGTAGGAGTAAAACTCCACTAGTGACAATTCTTCAAAGTAGAACAATTCAAAATTGTCCTAGTGTTCAATTTTTTATTACATAAGACAAGCAATGATGTACTTGGTATTTAAAAAAAAAAAACTTTTTTATATTTTTAATATATTCACTGCTGCAATTGCATGTTTGGTTTCTACTTGTGCATGGTAGTAAATACTAAATAAGAGGGAATTGTATTTTCTTCTTGCTTGTTTTTTAAAGTACTTGCATTCAAATATTGAACATCTTGATTTGTTTAAAGAGACAAGCAATCTTTTAATTTCCTATATTGTTTTGTTGTATCATTGAACATATAATGTATGTGTTTATTGTTGTCAACATGTGAATAATACATATAATCATGTATTGGAATCTATAAAATTACATATAGACCGTATTGGAAAGGTATATTTCCTTCCAAAGAGGGAATGTTTGTAAATGTGACCCATATATTGACATGTTCAAAATTTAATAAGGCATGTTTTTTGTAAGTCAATGATTGCTTAGTCATTCCGGAATTCATTTGACACTCCTTTGTCAATATTATCTGCATTTTGTCAATATGTGCATTGCCTGTCCATTTATTGATGGTAGCAAATTCTTGACCAAAAATTTCTAAAGTATTTTTTCTTATCAAATTTTATGATTTATTTTTCTTGAAATCTATCAAAATCTTTGTCCAATGTATTTAGCATAGAGTGCCACTCATCATTTTAGCACTAGTATGGTGTTTCATGTGCAAGTTCACATGCATTTTTGGCACACATAATTACATCATTGTTTTGACCGCACACTTTCATCCTCAGTAGAAGAACATGACTAATGAACCTCAATTCTCACTTGCATACAGTATTCTCTTGCTAATGCAGACAACAGACAAATTCATTTTCCTTGACTATGTCCCCAAATCTCAATGTTCCTTGGATTTGCATTAATTAATTAATGTAGGGGCCGGAGGTTACTTGGCGTAGCTCGGATGTTTATATTATTCCACGTTATCCCATATTGTTTATAACTCCTCACCTCCTCTCGAAGTACAAGAGGGTTGGGGTGGATGGGAAAGTAATTTTAAAAAGTTCCAGTGGTCCATGTGGCACCTCCTCAAAGGGGTCCACATGATAAAAGTGTCCTACAGTGACATTTATGTATTAATTAATTAATTCCAGTGACGACCTAAGTCGGATCTGGTTTAGCATGGCTGGGAGGGTCGTTCGTCAACATGACAATTATTTCGTCACCCACGACAGTTCCATTTCGGCCCCCACGACAGTTCCAATTTCGTTCGACACCACGACAGTTCCGACATTGTTCCCGGTATTTGGGTTCCGAGTAATCGCGTTCCCGACGTTCCGACGTTCCCTATAGCGGATGACTATTTGCATTACGGGACCTGCGTCACGTTACCTGCGTTTCAGTGGAGGAGTGAGCGGGAGTTATATATACAGGGAGTGTCGTTTCATGCGCAATTGTTGTGGGTTATGTACTCGTAATATATGCTAGTGCTGGAAGTCGTCTTTGAATGCGGGAGTAACCTAGGGATGGTTTAGTGGGTGGAGAGTTTTTTTTAAGGATTTTGGTGTGTGAATTGGGACTGCTTGTTGTTGGAGTAGGAATTGAGGTTCGTTCGTAAGCTGGAGTAGTAGGGCTAGTGGGAGTTGGCAATTGGGGTTCAGTGAAGATGGAGCGGATGGGGAGCTCGCTGAAGCGGCGGAGGAAGTTCACGACCTTGTTAAGTTGGTCCACCGTCGTGCTGGTGATGTGCAGGAGTTTTTGACGCATCTGAAGACGAAAGAAGATGGGTATGTCCTTAGTTTCTCCAGGAATTCATGGAATTAGGCTGTAGCAGGGAGGTGGTGTTGTTCTGCGCCTGTTCTCTTCTCGTTTGGGGAAGATTGTGTGTACACACCCTTTGTTTTGTGTATCGATTGAAATGTCGACAATTTTCTTGGGGTGAGAATGTTTGTACTTCTTGAACGGATTAGGTCAGGCGTTGTTGCTTGTACATCGGTTGCTATGTGAGAATGTATGTGCATTCATTTGTCCTGTTATTCAAGGTTTTCGTTAGACGGGAGTTGAGGTGAGAAGGATCTGAAATTCGGTGTTGATGATAGAATTGCACTGTGAGCATTTTAAGGTCATTGTTCCACATGATTATGTGTTATTAAGTAGAGTTTTGAGTTGTCGATTGTGGGCGTTTGAACCCACAACATCTACATCTACCTCCTGGTTGATGACTTACAGCTCCATCGAGAAGCAAACACCTCCGTTCTCATCGATAGGGTTGGCGACCTCCAGCGATGGTCATCACTGGACGAAAGCAGGCAAGGTGTTGACGCGAGGAGCGCCCGGGTCCTGGGATGAAGGTGGTGTGGGGCGAAGGCATGTGGTTTTGATTGAGAATGAGTATGTGATGTTCTATGAGGGCGTGGATGGGAAGGGCGTTCACGGAATAGGTCTGGCAACGTCCTCAGATGGCACTCAGTGGAAGAAAGACGCAGATGGGCCGATCTTCACTGCGCGAGTGGGCGAGGATGCGTGGGACAACGGCACCGTTGCAGCTCCACACGTTGTGCAGACGCTCGACGGCAGCTTTCGAATGTACTATGTCGGATCGAACGATTCGAAGTCGGAGAGCGCAATCGGCATGGCTGTGAGCGAGGGACGAAATTTCAGGTCATGGATTCGCTTCTAGCTGCACATACCTGCAACATTCTTGCTATGGATACTGCATGTTTTGCATTTGGAGCTGTGAAGCGGGTTGTGATATAATTGCTGTCGAAGTTTGGTTCAAGTCAATCGATACTTGCATTATGTGGTTGGTGACCTTACTGCTTCAACAAAGTTGTGATATGATACTTCTGGTGAGTGTTGGATCACATCAAGAGTCAGGAATTTGAACTGCTACAAAGTTTCAAAGTTCAAAGTCCTCTTCAATTGGTCGTACGTGAGGGCGGTGAAAAATTCCTCGTGGTTGAAGAGAGTTGCCATTGATTTCATATTCAAGTATTTGCGCAGCAACTGCCAGGAGCCGTCCATGGCTCTTCACATCCCACACATGAGCCTCATCGAAGTGGGCATGGTATACTGCGTGTAGGATTTATTGTATAGTACAGCACCTTCCATTAATTCTTATGGTCTTTTAGTGGAAAATTTTGATGCAAACAAGTGAAACTGATTGTATTCATTCTGTTACTTCAGCAGCTTTGGTGGTAAGCTGCTGGTAATGGCACAAGAGAACTACTAGAGTCAAGTATTGTAAGGAAATGAATCGAGTCTGACGTTCTGTAAGACAGTCCACGAGATAAATGAAGAAGCAACGAGATTTTTCCAAATGTAAAGGGAATTTTGCGAGCTAGTTATGCCTCTATTATGTCCCTGGTCATCGTAGTACCAGTTGGACTCTGGACTGCTTCTGGAGATCTAGATGCTTTTTGAGAAGACGAAAACAATCATGTACCTCCTTGATAGATTTTTTTCTCTTGCTTCTTACATCGTTGAGAAACTTTCATAAATTTGATAACATGATAGTGTTTAATAGTTTCTATCTTTCAATACTCATGGCTTCCTCTGTGTCCTTTGGTGATAAGGTTGTCATTATTGAGCGTTTATCCTTGCAATACTTGCAATGGCTGGGTTTGTGTTTGTAATTACAGACTGCAAGTCAGAAGTTTAAGGGAGTTTCATTTGGTATCATGCTGGGTCTCTCAAAGAGCAAAAAAACCCCAGGTGCATTATCCTTCAGTTCCATGTTCATCTCATTTGTTCCATCATTGAAGGGAAGCCCATGAACAGCTTCGAAAGGAAAAGTCCGCCTGAGGAATAGCTTTCAGCTATTCTAATTCATTGTGCAGTAATTATACTTCTAATGCTCTGCCTTTTCTATTCACCTGATCGTCTTGGTCTCATTTAGAGTGGTTGAATACTTCACTGCTTCTTATTGCGTTTTGCCTTGTGTTGTCTGAGCATTATGTTGGTCCATAGCTCTCAAATTTGCCCACAACTACTTGCAGAGACCAAAGCAGAGCAAGAGCTCGACTAGCATGCACCATCCGTGATGAGCACATGGGAGCCGGAATGCAAATACTCTATGAAAGCCAACTACAACATCAAGGTTATGAAGAACATTCTTATGCCACATTGCACAGAAGATCAAAATATACAACAAACTGTCTCCAACATCTATTCATAAACGGAAATCATTGGATACTAGCTCTTATACAACCAAATAATATACATTACCAAGCCATAATATACGATTCCAAAAAACCTCAAAACTCATTGTTACCACATGACACAACACAAAAACTTCAACAACTCATCCCATCTATAACATTCCGATATATATATATATATATATATATATATATATATATATATATATATATATATATATGCAGACGTAATGCAACAGCCAATTCATCATGTGGAGTGTTTGCATTATCAACAATCTACAATATACCTAATATGCGACAACATCTACGAGATAGCATTACACAATTCAAACTATTGCCTTTTCCAAAAACAACATAATGAACTATTCAACCATGACCATCATAAAAACCAACCACCTTCTTCCAATATATACCTATCTACCATTACCTTTACATACCTATCAATCATAAATACCAATCGTCACTGGTAATGCGGAGAGCAGCGAAGCCCTAGTGCAAAAATGTCACTATGAGACACGATCATCTGAGATCTCATACAACATTGAGACCAATTATAGTGAGATCCCAGATCATACTGGTTCACAGTGAGATTTTTGCATTAATTAATTAATGCAGAAATCTCACTGTGGAACTTCTGCTAATGATGGATCCCTTGAGGAGGTGCCACATGGCAAAATGAGATATTAATTACTTCTCCACCCCCCCCCCCCCTCCCTCTTGTCCTTTGAGGGGAGGTCAGGAGGTATTAACCTTATGGGATAAACCTTATAGGAAATGTAAATGACATCCCAGATGAGAGTGTTTTGGTGACTTTTTTGCATTAATTAATTAATGCAGAAAAGTCACCGAAACCACCCTCACCAGGAACGTCATTTACTGAAAAGTCACAAAGAAAATATAATTCCCTACCCACCCCCTAGTCCTCTTATACTATTCAGGGGAGGTGAGGAGCTGCAAACGTTATGGGATAAACCCGCTTCCCCAAGACCCTCGAGACCCCTCAAGACCCCAAGACTGTACGAGCTGCGCAACGTACCCCTCCCCCCTCTCCACCCCGTGCATTAATTAACTAATGTCAATGTCGGTGGTTCTTCTCAAGGGGGGTCCACGTGGCAGAAGTGTCCCACAATGACATTTCTACATTAATTAAATAATGCAGAAATGTCACTGTGAGGCACTATCATCTGGGATCTCATACAACACTACGTTCATTTTCCTTGACTCTCGAAGAGATGGTGTACAAGCAAGTCAATTGAGACTTTGCCAGAAACCATAAAATTTACAAGAAAACGCCAGAATAATGCATAACTTACACAGACCAAACCTACACAACGAAGACCCAGTAGCAAAAAAGGGCCAACACATGTGAGCACGAATGCTATATGATAAAATCATTTATTTTATGACCGCAATTGCTATGACTTGAAGGCTCCAAACTTACTGTATAAGCCCTCCAGTTGCTTCCTACACTTGCTCTCAAGTTCTCATCTTACTATCTCAGTAAGCTAAAATACTAAACAAGAGAATCTCAACCCCAGTGTAAAATCTACTGTGTTGGTTCATATCCAGTGTCAACTACCACTGGAAAGAAAATTTGGTTCAGCCTATATATCCAGCATTTTATATATTGAACCTGGAACAAGAATTTGCCAATATCCTCAATTCGATGGACTCCAAGGTAATGTAAACCTGCTAGAAACTAACATGGTGCCTAAGTGGAAATGTATATGTTTGTCATCTCTTAATTAACCGTGACAGTACAGCTTCTGTACAATTCTAAACTCTTGAAGCCTTGCAGAGGAAAATGGCTCAACGACTACCACCGAAATGACTTGGGCTCGATTGCTGAGTTGAAGCAAACTTCAGCTTGAAAATGTGTCCACATGGGTAACAAATTTACAACTCACACACTTGGGAGAGGTACTTGTATATGTATTATATATACTAGTGCTGTGTATATGTGAATTTCTAGAGCTTTCAGGAATCAGGACAGTGCAAGATTCAAGTTGGCTTCCTCTGGAGTGGGTGGAGAGGGGAATTGGAAGCTGGGACGAATCGATCTGGTAGCCATGGTAAGCTCGATATCGACATCCTGGTCGGTCTTTCTCTTGCTCCCGCTTAGAGCATCGATGATGTCCACAGGGTGCGATGTTGATGTGTTTGGTTCGTCATAGAGGAATGAGTCGCAGCTTGGAGGTGGCCAAGATTGAGGTCGATAGGTTGAAGATTGGCCCATATCTTGCTGGTGAAGTTGTTGCTCTCTGTGTGGGCTGAGCCTTTCGTTTAGCTCCACCACAAGCTTGTCCTGCTGCAACTGCTGTATGGCTTTAGATTTCTTATGCACGTATGTGTCGTAATTAGCTTGGCTGTCTGGGGAGCCTAGTGTCAGCAAATCTGATGCGGTAGCTGCTCCGGAATCGGAATTGCTGCGTCCTGAATCTTCTCTTAGTTGAATCAGCGCCATGACTGGTTCGAATTCGTCGAACCGCAATAGGTTTTGTGCCGGAGCGGGGCTAGTTGCAGCTGGTCTGGAGCTAGTTGCAGGTCCTGGCATTGACTCGGTGTTGTTACTCAGCCATTGTCCTCCTTGCCATGTTTTGTACTCTGCACCAAAATGTGAAGGCATCGACGTCAGCATCAACCATTTCAACGAGCGACGTCCACAATCGAGGAAGCACGACGTCGATAATGCAAACAAGCGAATTAGCAAGTGCAACATGATTGACGACGAACGAGGACAGAGAAAATTAGGTCATGAAAATTTACCAGATTTCGACAACCCCTCTGCGTTGATCTTTCCGCTCCGAAACATCTGTTCAAAGTATCAAGAGTTAGGAGGTGATTTCACGCTTTCGAATGTTGCAATATTCTTCACTCTGCTTCCGTCCAAAAACTTACATCAGAATGTGGTATAGACTCACATACCTGAAGATGACTTTTGATGTGTGCGATGGTGATTCCCTCCTGATTCATATGCAGTAGTATCTTCTTCGGTGTCGCCTCTGCAAGAACAATTGCCACAACACAGACGTTCATAAATCAAGATGCCTAAAGCGACAATTTTCTTCCAGCCTAATCCTCGTTCAAACCTAATCCTGTACACCGCCTTGTGGCCATGAACTCAAAACAACAATTACACCAAATTCGACCCAAATGAATTATGTCCGATTAGTTTTCCAACTCTTAGCTCGCCCAATTTAACAAGCCACTCATACTGAAGACGGATTGAACACAAGTACTTACTGTCTTGACCACCAAGTTTTTCGACGGCGTGCATAAAACATTGATGAAGCTCATGCGTCCACTTGAGCTTCTGCGTGCTGGTGCGCACGTATGGCCGAACGTTCGCCCTGTCTCGCCTGAACCTCTCCACCAACGCAGAATTCTCCGCGTTGATGGTGGCAACTCTGCTGCTCTTCTCTTCCGGATAGTCGAGCACCGCTTCCGCGGTACGGCTCGCCCTTCTCCCGTTCGGGCCCCAAGCCATATTAATCAACGCATAAACTTAGCCCGGCCTCAATAACAAATTCAAGTCGTATAGAAATGTCTGAGACGGATGCCGCCGTTTCGGAAAGCCCGAGCAGACTCGCCCTCGTCCTTCTTGGTGACACGAATTACTCGCTCCAGTCAATCTCCTCCAGAAAATAAATTCGTAGACCTGAAATTGGATATCAATCATCTCCGTCAAGACTGCAATTTGCGATCGACACACAATTAACTGTTCATTAAACACACTCTCCACAGTCCAGACCTAGTGGCCACCGCGAAGCTGATGGTTGCAGACAGCGAAGGGACTCTAATGGCGGTCGAGCGTGCCACGCAAGGCTCTTTTATAGCTATGTCGTTTTGCTTGCTTGTTAAAGAAGCAACACTATCAGGCAAGGAAAAAATGTCTGTATGTACAGGCTAATGCTTACCTCCACAAACAAGCTGGACAGCTATCGGTGTCTGCAGATGCGGTCAGGATGGGTCGATGGATGTCGGAACGAATTATACTCCGATAAATGTACCTAGGCTGGTCTCGAAGGATCGACTGTCGTCTATCTCGAGAGAAGCAATCGTCGAAAAACAGCGCGCGGATCGAGACAAACCGACGTAAAATGAACGTTTCTCAGCTTACTCCTTGTTAGCTGGTGATGTCGGTCCTTCCTCCCGTTTGAATCTGTCAATCATTTGTACCTCACTTGTGAGTCACGATATTAGTTACAGCTAGTGTTACATATTACGCGTTCAACGAAAGAATCGTTGCGCTTGACAGCCAACTTCTCGACAATTCTGAGCAGATTGTAATCACAAAGTCCACATTCTTACTCCGTGTTATGCCGAGGAAACTACGACGGTGCTACCGATATCAAAACTTAGCAAAGCCGTGACATACTCCGCAACCGCGAGATTCATCTGATTTCCCGGAATGATTCCCGACTAAAGCTTGAAGTGGGCGGGAAGGCAACACAGCGTCGCCGAATCGACTAGTTCTAGACGTTGAAGAAAAAGCGATCTTGGAGAGCATGAGCCTTTCATGAAGAAGCTGCTTTAATGCGATCAGCTATCCTCAACGATGTGCTATAACTAAGCTTTAATTGGCAGAGTACTTCGTCATCTAGACAAATAGAAGACGACGGCGCAGACTATTTCGCGGTAGTACCTGAGCTAGCTTAATTAGTTCGAGCGCACTTAGTGTCAAAAGAATTTCCCGAAATGATGGAGAATTAAGCAGACCAAGAGATCATCGGCACGCTCATGAACTGGAATACCCAGTTGTGTTCGAACTTCAACGATGCGGTCCAGCTGGTCTGTAAGCAAGCATCCGACGGGCAGGAGATAAATAGAAACAAGGAGCTCGAATTCTGGTGCTCATGTGGTGAACAACACGCGTGTTTGCCGACACAGAAGCGTGCCACTGTGACGTAGGCCAGGGCTGCACTGTAGAGTCCGGAAATGGAGGTGAAACGCAACTTCAAGGGTGGGTTGCGGGACCACCAAAACAACTACGGCATCAGTCGGAGATTCAGTTTGCTTCAGGAAGACCACCTGTGAGGGATCATTCCGAGTTATTGTGAACAGAGGTTTATCACTTCGTCGGCCGACGGTTACACATGAAGCTTGTCGTAGACAGGGGCAGCAGGCAGCGTCACCCGAGGGGCAGCTACAGAGTCATGACAGACTAAAGCTCCAAGTACACAGTAGGATATTGGTACCTCGAGAGAAGAGAAAAGAGGGGTAGAGTCGGAGGCATTTGTCGGGTGCTTCGTATCTAGCTTTTGCCGCACAAAGATGCAGACACTCTTCACGGTTCCGAATTCCGATACACGCAGCCAGTTGATCATTAGGACTCCTCTTTGTTGTCCGCGTTTTGCATCCCTATCGCCCTCCCCGGGTCGCCCACACTACGTTTCTGTTCCATTGGAGCTTAACTGTCTATATTAGTTGAGGTGCAGCAACTGTCTGCTAGCTTACCGTCGCGTTTGAGGAGTGCAGAAGAATACCTTGCCGAATGAATATTGTAGCAGCCATAATTCGTTGCAGAGAAAGTTTAACTAGAATCTAGTAAACTTGCAACAGCAGTACTTACACTGACAATTAACTGAGAGTTTGAGAAAATCTAAGAGAGTGGTTGAGTTGATCCCAGATGGAGTTTAGAAACTTCTAGACAAGAAAATTTGCGAGAAAAGCAAACCCCCGAACGACACCGACCAAGCAGTTTCGGTGCAATACCTTGCTCTTGTCCGGCCACCGCAATTACCTTACTGGCAACAGAGCTCGCTCCATCTGGAGATTGTCTCTTCTTTCACAATTTTAGTGGTGATCGACGCTTTGAAAGTGCTCAACCAAGAGTTAGCGTAAGCGGCGTGTAAGCTAGAGTGCCATGGCGCTTTCATCACCACCTCGTTGCTTTTCGAAATGTCTCCCTGTCTGTCTCTCTGCTCTGCCACCCTGCTGGTAGCTTGGACCAAGTCTCGCTCGCTCTCGGAGCTTTTTACATGATTGACTTTGTCCCAATCTGAAGCAGAGAAGAGTGCGCACAAAGCCAGCCTTCCAATCAGAAGTATCAAAGAATGTGGGGATTCGGATTCCCAGAGCTAAACAAATTTTGCATGCTCCGATTGTCAATGACAACTTCACCATCAACGTTAAGTTAGGTGCACCTAGCTAGCCACCCCCCCACCCCCCGTGTCTGTACTTTTCTAACCATGCAAGGTGATCTCCTCCAGACTCGGTCCACACGCCCAACATCCTCCTCGACATTCTTGCCATTCCATTGCTTGCTTCGTACGCTGGTGCATTCTGGGAATTTGTCTCACAATTTCAAAACACACAAAACTTAAAATCTCAAAATCCTAAACAAAACAAAATAAAACAAAATAAAACAAAACAAAATAAAATAAAACAAAGTTACGTATGCACCACAACCGTTTTAACACCAAGGTCAATTCCCATCTGTCAGATTGATGTCACACATATTACGCGTCTACCAGTCGGTTATACGGTCTGCAAGAAACTGTCGTCACAAATTATATCACAGAACTGTATTAAAGACTGAATTACATGCCAACAAACATAAAAGATTGTTAGCAGTTGACAGATTGCAAAAGAACAAGTATCATATTCTTTCATTGTCCTCCTACCAGTGGAGGTGAATTCTCGGTTTGTAGTTGATCTGGTTGGATTGATCAGTATTAGTACTCTACTAGCTTTCCGCCCACCTTTCCTTCTGCCCCCCCTCCCTCCCTCCCCCTCCCAGCTCCTGTAGACAGATCATTCCTTGCGGGCTACTCTCACCTGCCATTTAGTAGCTTGCCATCACTCCTGCAGTCCGCATCTGGGGAAGAACAATTTTCGAGGATGATGATGGTTGCATCTGTGTCCCCAAACTTCTCATGAAATTCCTCGAACGTGGGCCTGTTCTAAGTGATCCTCTACCCAGCTGGGCTCCACTTCCCACAAAGTTACAAACCACAACAGCAGAAGGACGATGGATCGAAGATCATATTTCTGGAATCATCAGTTTACTCCAATCCTACTACAGTAGAAGTATCACTGTCTTAGTTGCGTGCTTCCCTGCACTGATTAAGGTACCAGCTTGGGTGGCCTCCACGCTCGACCCATGTCAATAATTTTCATGAAGAGATGTGTGACTGGTCTTCGGAACATGTATATAAAAATACAAACAAAAATAAAAAAGAGTGGAAGACTCGTCATCACCAACATTGCTTCTATGGTGACATATGCCCATGCTGCCACTGATTTGCTTCTGTTGAACTGATTTTTTGGCACAAGTAAAAGGAAAGTCAGTGCACAAGAAAGAAGAATTGCAACCCACTCTCATCAGCAGAGGAAACCTCCCCAGGCCAGGCATTTATGGACCTTCTGATAACTTCCACTTGAAGTTGAAATGAGTTTCTATTCTGTTAGATAGTACTCCCTCTGTCCCATAATGACTTTCTCATAGGTTCTCTAAAATCGACCTCCACATGTAGATTTGAGAGAACCTACGAGAAAGTCATTATGGGACAAAGGGAGTATTATGTTATGCTTCCACTAAAGGGGAAGTTTAGGGTGTCACTAGAGGGGAGTTACTCTGAAGTTACTCCAATTTGTATGTCAAAAGTAGTTTAACTGGGTATGTGATTGGAGAGAGAGCTTCAAAAGAAGTAGAGAGAAGTCACAGAATTAGGGTTAAAAATTAGGTTATTCCTGCTTTATACATGTGGACCCCCGATTTAATAAGTTGTATTTGATTTCAGCAAATAATACCATATTAATATCAGCTGTGACGCAAGAAGTTTCTAAATTGCCCAGGCTGGCTCACCTGTTTCGCAGTAATGAAATGTGGGTTGGGTTGGACATGGAGACCTGCCTTACCCTTTAGTGTCCACACAACTGTAGCATATGCAGTGAGAAAACCAGTGATATTTGAAGTTTGCACAATGTTACTGAAAACAGAATTGGTATTTTTACAAATTATCTGTTGAAAGTTAAAGCTACCTTGAATGTTGAAACACACGAAAATTTTCAATATGATCCATCAGGAAATTCAAGAGTATGATGTGTATGCATAAAGTCATCACACATGAGCTCATTTGGTAGATGTGATCTTTAGTGATAAACAGAATTTGCGTTAAATTTTCATAAATAAAAATGAACAGAGATGCCACAGTGGGATAGCTCTATAATGTGAGCATTACCATGGATTCTACATTAGCAGAAATTTTCTAGGTAATTTTTGAAAGCCATTGAGGGGTCCATCCTACATGAGTAAAGATGTAGATTGTACTGAGGCTATGGTCATAAAAGGGAAGAATGTCATAGGAGAAATAACAACAAAAAATAAATGTTTTAGTCCCAGTATTAACGCATTATTTAAAAATCTTTAAAAGACAAGTACTTAATTGAACATATTTCCTTCCAATAATTTCCTTATCACTAAAAAGCTGTCACATGGCTTTTCATCATCTAGAGCTTGGTGAAAGTGACCACTACTATTTCATTAAGAAACCAAATTTTAGATAAAGCAAGAGTGAGCAAACCAAAACTAATTTTTTTTTTGCATCTCCAATTGTTAGATCTCACTTGAGACTTCTAGAAGACCATGTACTAACAATTTCAATAAATTTGACCGCGTGGATTAGAAGATTATAGAGTTTGAAGTAAAAAACATTGTTTTTATTCTTATTTTTTCCAAATAGGATCAGGAGACTTTGACTTCTCTTTGTATAAATGTTTTGCACTATACAAATTGAGGGTTTTGTACTAATATGTTTTATAGTACATGATGTTAGTTATCAAAATACCAAAAATAAGATTTAACAAAAAGGTGTAGCATTGTGGAAAATGTTGTATAAAGAACAAGAATTCATGTTATTGCTGATACTCAATGTATTTTATTGATAAACCATTTTTTTGTTAAAATACAAATCCATGCAATCAAAACAAAGGTTTATGTCTATTCTTGAAGTGGAGAAAATTAAGAGGAAAAAAGAACAAAATATTTCTCTTTTAAGTGATAAAGAAAAAGTTCTTTTAGCTTGATTGAAAAAGATGAGAAATAATCTTTTGGTATCCAAAAAATAATATCATAAAGTATATTGGAATCATCTTTATTTTGCTAACAGGGTTTAATAATAAATAATTTTATTTATTGATGGTAATTCTACCAATTTCTAAAGTGAACTTGGAGAATAGGCTCATTTACCTTACAATGTTTTCTAGCATTCCACAATTGTCCATTCCTAAACAACCTCATTTATCTTTGCAACATCTCTAATATTCATATCTTACTTTCTATATAGAGTGAACCAGCACATGATCACCACTAATCAAAATGAAAAGAAGAGTGGTAGTTACAGGCTGAAAATTTGGAGCAGCTGGAATGAATCATGAGACAGTGGTGGTATTAAAAAGATGAATAAATGCTTTTAACCCCTAAAGCATCAACTCAACAATTTTGGTATGATTTAGGGTCCGGTCAGGCTTCCTATGAGTCAAATTTTATCGGATGTGGCTCTAACTTTGGCACAACATGGGAAATTGACATATCTTTCTAGCAAGACCAAATTTTACTTCCATCGGGCCCGTAGTTAAGAAATAATTGGTGTTTAAAGATCAAAATTCAATTCAGGGCAGCTCGGGCAGGTTTGTGGTCGACGAGAGTGGTGTACCAAATCTGTGAAAGTCTACAGTAACTTCCAAATGATCCTTTCTGAAATCGTTTTACAATTTTTTTTTTAACTTGATTTTGAAAAATCCAACCGTAGGATCTTGTTCAGAGCCATCCAATTAGTCTATGTACCAAGTTTTGTAAACTTTGACTGTACGGATATTGAGATATACTCAGTCAAAGTTTCAAGTTTTATAAAAACTGTCAAGACAGATCAACAGTGATTGGGTCACCTTCATCACCCATTTTTCCTTCACCATTTTTCCTTCACCATTTTCTCCTCCTAAACCATACTATATACTGTAAAATTCATATCTATTTTGGATTTATTTATTTTTTAGATTTCTTTCCTCTACAATTTCTTTTCCATACAAATGCATGTATACACCGTTCGGATTCCCAAAAATTGATGATCTTCTTAGGCATTTGTAGTGTGGAAAAAGAGCCAGTGTATATGCATTTCATTTGACTCTTGTCGCTGGAAATGTGGTTTTCCACTGCTTCTCTGTGTTGTATTGCCTTCAAATTTTTTGAGCATACTCCCAACTCACTTTAGAATCGAAAACTGAAGAGCCTCCACCCATGCAATCTTCAAAAATGGACTGTTTTACTCTCAGAAGTGTGGTTGTCCCTGCCGGGCAGGACCAAAAAAAACTTTTCACTCAAGTTCAAACCTTACGATCTTCCAAACGGTGAAGAGTTACAATCTAAAATTTTGTGCACACATACATGTACAAGTTAGGTACTAGATCCTACGGTTAGATTCTCCTAAATACATTCAAGTTTGCATAATTCTACCTTGAACTAAAACAGGGCTGAATTGAGGCAGAATTTGGGATTTTATGGCCAAATGCTTTAGGGGTTAATATTTGACAAAATCATGTGATTGTAGTAGGTTTGATACAAGGTAGTATTTGAATGGAATTAAGCTGATTTTTCGCAATATAATCAATAATAGTTGAGTATTGATTAAGTGGATAATGAGTTAGTCTACTGGAAGTCATTCTAGTACTTCAATTGCATTGATTTTCAAACCTTATTTTCTTTCAATTAAAAATATTAGATATTTCACACATCACTTGCAAAAGGTTGCATTCCTTATTGTGGCAGTCATATTGTAGGTTACTTTTAGAACTTTATGTGCCTGGATTGTCAGCATTTGCAAAAGTCATACAATTTTAAAATGAATGTGAATTGATGCATTCATTGAGTGCAACATCAATGGCCTTTTAAACCTCAGAACGCAACTTCAAAGTTATATTAAATAACAAAAGAACCGCATACAACAATCAAAACATGGTCAGCTAAAGGGATAATTAAGATAGAGAGATTAGAAATTAAATGAACCAAAACCGACAAAATTAGACCTCTATTAATAAATAATGATGGTATAATTGCTCACTCTTCATTTTCAGCGTTAGTATCTCATTTCTGGCCTATTGATACTTAGACACTAATTGCTTTTTGGAGCCAACTAGTAGACTAGTAAAAAGACTGTGTTTGAGACAATGCTTGGTCTCATCGAACTTTGTAACTCTGCCTAGTAGACTGGAATGACCACTTCTTTCAAATTAATTGGTTTTTGACACCATGTAGTATCCATGTATAAATATCAATTAATTATAAAGTTTAAAAGGTGGATTATGATGTCCAAATGAGCCCTTCTAGATGTTTTAGGAAAAAATTCCAATTTTGGGAAATGTTTGAAAGGTTTTTCATGAACATCATTGATAATTTTCTTGTAATCATATTTGAAATGTAGGTGTAGATTTCCTTACAAAATCTTGCTATTTTTGTAAAAATATATATATAGAGAAAATCTAGCAAAAAATCTTATATTTTTTCTTCATTATTCTTTAAAAAGAAAAATACTAGATCTTATAAAGAAATTTGGTGAAATGCTGCCTTAAAAATAAAAAATTTAAAAAAATAAAATAAAAAATAAATAAAAAATAAAAAACCTTAGATACAATATGCTTAAACACAAGGCCAAACCTTCATAAGATATTTATATACAATTGTTCAATTTTGAACATCAATCCATAAACATGAATTTTTGTTACATGTTCAATATAGTCAAGGAATACAAATTTTGAAAAATTACTAAGAGCATCTTCAATGGTGACAAGTCATTATAAAATGGTTTCAAAACTAAACAAGGCACCATGATCTTACTTTGAAGCCTACTTCATTACGCTTTTAATTTCAAGATTATTTCAAAACCAAAGTACAAAGTTAAATGGATGTTGAGGTAGGCCCAAACCTACCTCAACACACTCTTACTTTCAATAACAAAAATAAATAAATCAATTCCACAACAAAAAGCGTGTTGACAATTCTCATAAACACCCATTCCCAGTTATTCAAACTCTAAACCTTAAAAATTCACAAAAAAATCAATACAACTCCAAAAAATCTGATAATTTTTCATTTGACTTCATCTCCTCGACAATTATTCACCCGACCAAGAATTGCATTTTTGTATTTTATCACACTTCATATGCCATTTCATCTATCCAACAAACAAAGAGTCTCCACCAAGTCACCACCTTCAAAATGAATCCAAAGCATCATGCATCGATCAAGGTACGAAACGGAATGAACAGTGCCGCCGATACGCGTGTCGACGCTCGAAGCCACTCCGCATCCCAACTCTCACCAACCAGCACATTCCCGATCCATCGCTCATCGATTGGAAGGCTGCGATGATCACCATATTCCGCATTAAGCACACATCGCTGATCATGCTCGAACGTGGATCCGGATCAGGTTTCATTCCGCTCCTGAAGATAGATACTTGGCTTTGTGTATATCTGTCGGTTTTCGGGGAAACTCGTGTGCTGGGAGATATTATCCACAACTGCCAGGTGCCGCTCGGAGGCGTGAGCGCCACCTCAGATCGACTGTCGGACGTTTGCGTTTTTAAGACGAGCTCTTCGGGTTCTGATCTCACCATCAACATCATCACGGGCTTGTAAGTATTCTGCAAAGTACTAGTGTTCATCTGTTGAGAGTTTGAGACCCAGGTTGTGATTGTTGGGAGAGTGTTTAGCTGCATCTGATAAGTGGAGTGAGGAGCTAGCTGTTGAGATCGATCTAGAGTTGGAGTTTGTGTGAAGTTGGTTTGGTTTGGTTTGCTAGCTAGTGTGATCATGGCGGAGGGTGAAGGAGGGATGATCCTGAGCTGCAAGGGGATCAGCAACGGCGGGCGCTTTACCCGCAAGTATACGCAAGATGGGCAGGGAGCAGTGAAAGATGTGTCGCCGCCGCTGGAATGGTACAACGTGCCGGAGGAGACGGTCAGCTTGGCGATCATCATGGAGGATCCCGACTCTCCTGACCCCGCCGACCCCAGCCCCAACCCGTTTGTGCACTGGTAAGGACCGTCTCTCTGGGCACCGCTCCTTGTGGGTTGAAGTATTGGAGAATTACTGGTTTCATGTTTCATGATGGTGGGAGGAAGCTCCGATTTATTCTCTTGTTTGCTCTGTTTTGCACACTTTCCTGGTAACAGTGGCTATGGCTGTCGGCTCCCACCTGGTGTGTGTGTAACTGACATCTGGGCCGAAGCTGTTAGGCAGCTCTGTTTTGTTTATAATGGTATGCTAATTACTTGAATCACAGTTGTCTCTGTGATCGTGGTTGATTGTACAGCATCGGTTAGTTTACTTTATTTTTTTCTTCCTCGGTTACTGTGCACGTCTGGTGGTTGTCAACTTGTCTGTGTGAGTTGTCGGTCTGTCTCTTTTGTAACAATCTTTTTTGTAGACCTAGAGATTGTCTGTTGTGTGTGTGGTTTTGATCATAAGGGAGTGTATACTGACTGGTAAGTGGTGTTGGTGCTGTTGCATTTATCTCCAGGGTAGTCGCCAACATTCCTCCCACCATGAAAGGTACGTTCATTCTGTAGAATATGATCTGTTTTTGAAGTTGAGAATGTTGTTAGGTTGCCTTGCCTCACAGAAGTAGGGAATGTAATCGAGTTATCTCGCATCGCAAACACCTACAATCATACAAGCGTTGAGATGTGAAGAGATGCAATACTTGAAACTCAAGAAGGTATATTTTTAATGGCTATCAAGCAGACGTTATTGACATTCTGGAGCCTTGTTTGCAGGCTTGCCGGAGGGTTTCGCAGTCAAAGACGTTGAGAACGAAGACGAAGAAGCTGGTCAAATTCTCGAAGGTGTAAACGATTTCAAAAGCACCGGATACCGTGGGCCAATCCCCTCCCCCAGCGAACACCGTTACGAATTCCGTCTCTACGCGCTTGACACGAAGCTCAAGGTCCCTAAGAAAGTGAGTACACTTCTCAAAACTCCTGCAGCTATTCCTGCAACATTATCAACAGCGAGCATTTCATCTCAGCCCCATTAACCAATCTAGTCTCCAATCTGCAACACTGTTGCTCTATTAGAGCTCTAATTTCTTAATTGTTTGTTGTGCAGCCATCGAGAGAGAGACTTCTGGAGGCAATGGACGGTCACATTCTCGAAGAGGCTGAGTTGGTTGCCACCTACGGCATGGAGAATTCCCATTTGGGCCACACCGCACCTGGAGTGACTCGCTCTGGAGTTGCAGGGAGGGCGAATACCAAGAGCTACAACCCCATGGGACAGATCCATGGTCGATAAATATTCACTTGATTTAACCCTTTTAAACTGAGTGGATAAAAACAATGTTCTTCTCAGATCATGTTTGTGTATTTTGTGCAAAATTGTATAAAAAGGTAAATTTTGCGGATACATTCTTGTCTACGTCTCGTCATCGTGTCTCAAGTTCTCTGCGAGAAGTTTAAGAATTCCGGACTTTTGTAGAATGGCGGTCAGAATGAAGAGTGGTTATTGTCATTAATGTTTATGTCTATTTGATAAATTAGCCCACAACTTACATAGCATAGTAATCATTCCACTACGATTATCGGTTTCTCTTAGCCTAGCAACGTTGTGTCCAAGCAGATATATGAAATCAATGAACAGCCTGAAGACATTATGAAAAGTTAATTGACAACCAAAGTGAACATGTTTCCAGTCTTGTTTTATAAGCAAAGGTGTACCACTCAACCTCCAAAATGTTTGTAATTCTTAAGAAATGTATATGTCACATTACTTGGTAAAACACTAATAAAATGATGATTTATAATGGTTTCAAGAGCTGTAACAGTTACATTAGTGAATATCCATTCTCGTCAATGTTGCGGAAATTTAACAAGATAGAGTTTTGAAGTGGCTTCAACAATATGAGATTTATTTGCATGAAAATCGTTTTGCACTCTGCTCTCTATTTTTGGTAGAATTTTGTACTATCTTGTAAACTTCAACTTTCATATATTCACTTTCACGCTGTCTCCATTCATAGAAGTTCGAATACAAACATTTGTAATTAATAGTCAGTTATGGCATTTACTGTAAATGTCTCGTACACAATGAAAATATGTAGGGCCTGAAGGAGAAATGATGAAGTAACAAGCAAACTCGGAGGATCCAAATGCAGCTACACTGTAGTATTTCAGTTCGATACTAGTTCCAAGCCCTTTAATGCCTAATTCAGAAGAAAATACCTGGTCACCCTACCTAATAAATGCACAGCTCCAAGACGCCTAAGTACACCAATGCAATCCACTGTCATTCGTTCAGCACATCAACGCACTTTGATTAGCATCCATCTCGCAAGACAATACATGTTCAAAAGACCACCAAGAAGGATACCTTCAAGACACACAAGTCGCTTTGAAAACTGGAAATGTACAACCGTAGAATAATATACACTTCTGCATCCAAGGAAGGCACCAGTATACCACTCCAGATGGAACTAACTGACAAATAAAAACCTTCCTCTTACATCCACCTATTCTTCTACCCTAAAGTAATTAAATTCTACCTATGCACTCGAGCACTTCACTCGCATCTCTTCTGCGTCTCGCCTAGGGAACGGCATACACAAGTCTGCACAAATTATCAATCGAGCACCTCTAAAGAGAATGTAGAATCCATCATAGCTTAGCGTCCAGGACCATATTGTACCAAGCAGTTTACCCACGCTTCCCACTAAATTACCAAAAGCATCGTGTTGCAAAGGCATCCTAATGTGGTCCCTTGATGGCACCACCACAATAAATCTCTCAAAATTATGTATTGTCCACGGAGCTACTAATTTAAAAACCGGCCGAACCGAATTGTTGTATAAATTCATCATCGTGTACAAGGATACCTGCATCATATAACGCCACGCCACAGACTGCTGCTTTTCTATCTTCACAAGCTCCCTAGGGGATGGACACTCGTCGAGGAGATGCAAGGTCGTGAGTCCATTATAAATAGTGGTTAAACAGGGAACACGCGCTACGGGATTGTTTGCTGGACTGCACAGATCCAGAGCTGGCCCATCACCTCCTAAAGGTACAAGCCCATGCATACGATATTCTTGGAAATATTCTTTCATGGTAAAATTTTGGCTTGATTTCAGATTGCCCATTCGTGTTGAGCATTACGCACCTTTTGAGTGATGCCTCGAGGTAGAGAAATCGCTCCTCCAATAATTAAGTGCTCCCGCTTGAGACCTGAGGTGGAAATTATGCTTCACGCACAACAGATATTTGTCCCTGGAAGTGCCTGAGTGCATCTTAGATGAAACTTCTAAGCTCTTATCCTACTCTTCCTTAAGCTCTGCGTCATCTGCGCTGGTGCATGGACTGTCTAAATGCTCCCCTTGATTTGCATCAACTTTCAATCGGGGTCTATTCTGATACCACATGTCCATCTGATCGAAGAAAGCACATTTTTTGCTCCTAGGCAATCCACCGGCGACCAAACCCTCGTTGTTAATATCTTTCGTACATTCTCTATCCTTTTTATATTCGTTGTAAAGTATTGAGTACTTCTTCTTACAAGCATTTGCACTCTTCCGAAACCCTCTACAGACGGCGAGCATTCTTGAATGAAGTTTGTTCCAAGTATTTACTCCTGCAACCAAACCAATATCAGCTGTATTAATTCAAGCTCTTCAACCAAGAACACAGCTGAAAGGCATCATCTACTCATGTTACTGATATCAGATAGCATTCATGTATACAAATATACTCATGTATATTCAGGTAGATGCAGGTTACACGTATTGAGCAATACCTTGTTTTTGCTTATTCCTTTCAAACTCCTCATGCATCTCACCCCTTAAAGCAATCAAAGCCTCCACTTCGCAATTAGTCCAGTTCTGACCGCGTCGCCCCTCAATCTTTGCCTGGGCATCAATTGGAAGTTTCTTCCCCCTCGTTTCCTGGACCATGAGTTCATCTCCACCAACAGATCTTTCCATCATTCCTGGTGCTCCTTGAACGACAGCACCAGCAAACCCGCCTCTAAATTGAAAAAGAGGCTTAATTAGAACATAGATAAAGAAGTTACAACTTAAGGAGTCAAATATACGCTTGAAGAAAGTACTCAATACTTTAGAAACAAAAACAGAAACGTAGAAGAGATTAGAGGAACTATGAATATAAAAATAAATGTTTTCCTTCAAAGATGCACAGATTGTAAATCTACATATCCTGAACAATGAAGCGTATCATAATGCCTAAAGGAATAGCAATAAGTCTGATGCTGCTCTTAAGCATTAACTACTCACCTTGGAAGAGAGCCACTCATATGCATCGAGGGCATGAAAGGGGGAACCCCATAGGCAGCAGGAATCATTTGGCCCTCATAGGTAGGCCTGGGACCTGGTACCCTAGTAGGATCGTACCCGGCTGCAAACGATCTATTATGTTGAGGGGGAATGGGTGGACCCCCTTGCCAGAATACACCACCTCCGCCACTACTGCCACCATTGCCTCCATCACGAGAAGATCCATTAAGCAGCATCGCTTCACCTGAGTGTCATCAAAAGACATATCATCAATAACAAAGCAGCGTAGAGCCAAGTTATCGCCTAAAATCTCATTGATGCTTAGACCAAAAAAACTAAACATTAGACTTAAGATATGCCTGCCCATGAGTAGACTCGAACACATTTGTCGATGGTTGCTGAAACACTGATATGATTAGCTATTCAACGTACAATCCTAGTAGGCTTTAATCCAGTCGCAATACAACTTCATGACGAATTTGTCACTTAATTCCAGCTACGAAAGAAAACCTTTTTTTATGCCGCAAAGCATGCTACAATGGATTCTAAACCAGGCAGATTATGAATAAGCGCAGTTTAAGTGCGTCGGTTAACCTGGTGCAATCTCATTTTCAGGCTTCATTTCTCTTTCATCTGCTTGTAAGTGGTCCTCACTGTTCTCATCATCACTGTCGGATTTGCCATCGCATCCATCATAGATAATGAAAGTGTTATTTACCAAGTCCTGTTCACTGGTACCAATATCTGCATAGAGCACAGTACACCATTTATCACCAAAGCCAGAAATTTTGAAAAAATCTTCAACTCGAGACACTGAGCATGAAAACAAAGATCACAAGGAGATCAAGAAACCAGTAAATTAGCTTGCGCCTATGGTGACAAAGACACACACGCATCAGGCTTCGATTACACACAGAATGACAGGGTTGAAGCTGCTACTAAGATTTACCAGTCGAAATCCGCCGTCTTTTAGCAAGGAGCGGTCCAATGCGCTCTGACAACTGTTCATACAACTCCAAGAGCAAACCCGGATCTTTCTGAGTATAATGCTTGTACTCATCATAAGTTGATATTTCTCCCATCTTCATCGCCTTCATCAGCACAGCTTCTCTAACCGAGCTCGAGCAATGCTTCTTAGCAATGTCGAAAGTTGTTATAGCATTCTCTCTTGAAATATTCGACAACAAGGTATCTTCGCAAATGTCAGCCAGAAACTGAACCTTATATTTCTCTGCCGCGCGAAAGAAGGTTGGCATACACTCCAAAGTGATATTATTGCTTATTGATCCCGTGTATAAAAAAGTTACAAATACTTTTAATTCTTGAGGTGTCATCTCTGAAACTTCTATCACCTTCACATCCGCATTCGCACGGAAAGCCGCGTGAAACTCTTTTGATTTTGCAGCCTGCATTTTCATTTTTTTTGCAATCAAATTATCAATTCGTCCCAACGTACCACTGTTGCATATATGAAACTATTCCAACTCCATTGTGTCACCGCGAAGAACACAATACACATCCTATCCAGCCAATGGATTCCAATGCTGTAGAACCAAATCAACCTCTTTCAATCACAGACGAACAACATTCTCTCTCAATTGCCAAAACGTCACATCCTCTCCTCCAGAAACCTCACCGAATTGCAAAAGCGTTCACGAAAGCATCGACGTCCCAATCCCTCATAGACCCTTGCCAATCCCCGCAGTCCCCGTAAGCCCTGAAACCTTACTATCATCTCAATCCCCGATCCTCAAGGTTTAAAGGGTAGCTGACCAGCACAGCCTTGTGCGCGTACACAGGGGAGCCGTCGCACGCCTGAAGCTCCACGTCCGCGTACGCCGCGCCCACATCCGGCACGTCCAGCGCCAGCACCGGCCTCAGCAAACTCAGAAACTCCCGCTGCTGCTCCAACCGCTTCACCTGCGCCTGCAAGCTCCGCACCGTCGGCTCGCCCGAAACCCTAGGCAGCTTCAAATTCCGCTTCCGGCTCAGCAGCTTCACGCCGTTGTGGCTCCCGACCACCCCCCCTCCGGCCACCCCGACTCCTCCCACCCCCCCGCCGGCGACGGCGCTCCCCTCCCCCGTCGCCGGCCCCGCCCCCGCCGGCACTGCCACCATCGCCATCGCCACCTGACTCTCCTCCTCGCCTTCCTGTAACCACCGAAACTCCACGCCACCATCACCCCCTCCACCGCCCGCGGCGTCTCCCTCCACCACCATTGACTCCCCCACTCTCGCCTCGTCCTCTTCCCCTCCCTCGCCCTCGCCTCCAATTCTCTTCTCCCGTCTCCCTCGATTCTCTCACCTCCATCTCCCCTCCCCCCTCCTCCCCCTCTAACCCTAATCCTGCCCCATCCCCATCCCCGCTCCTCCTCTACCCCCGCTTCATCTCCTCCGATCGCCCCCTCCCCCTGGCCGCATCCGCATCCCCCCGCGCGCTCCCTCCGTGGCGCGATCCCCCGCCCGCATCGCCCCGCCTGCCTCCCCGAAGACGTTATTCCGGCGTCTGTCTGTCTGTCTGTCTGTCTGTGCTGTGTTTGTGTCTGTGTCTGTTTGTGTGATTTCGTGTGGTTTTTTTTTTTTTTTGCCTTGTTCGGGTTTCCGAGCGATTGTTTGTTTGCAGTTTAGTTCGTCATCCAACCAACTACTCACTCTTCCTCGTCTTCACGGTCTTGGGCGCGTCCCCTTCTCCCAGACCAAGTGGACCGCGGTCTTAGGCACTCGGAGTCTTCCTTTTCTATTCCTTCTTATTATTTTCTTTACCACGGTCATAGGTGATATAAGTCTTCCTTTACAATCTCCTCTACTTTTCTTGTAAACGGTCATAGGTGATATAAGTCTTCGTTTTTATCTTCCCTTCTTTTCTTATAAACGGTCATAGGTGATACAGGTCTTCCTTTCCTATCTCTTCGTTTCTTGTAAACGGGCATAGATTATATAAGTCTCCATTTTCTATCTTCTCTTCTTTACTTGTAAACGGTCATAGGCATCCTTACTCTTCTCTTTCTACTTTCTTAGACTGCTTGGATATATTTAGTGATGAGTTTATTAGAATAACTATTTAGATTATTTAGATTCTTTCTTTGAAAAATTACTATGTATTTGATTAAAATTAGTTAACCTCATACATTTGTACATTCACCTTTCTAAAATATACAAATGAACATGTTTTAAGTCTTGGAATATTATTGAACACTACATGTGTAGTGTTTTCCTATATAATATGTGTATTTGGATATCCAAAGCAACAAACAACTTCAATGGTAACTTTTTAAGGGCACCTAAGGAAATCAAATCAATTTTTGTATATATAATCATCAAAAATTTCTAATAACCTACAGAATATTCATGAATAGAAGATCCAAGGCCACATGAGACCTTGGACCTAGTTGCAAGGGGCCAGGGAGAATCAACCCCCACACTCGTACCTTACTCGATGAATGGCGGGGATGGCTCCTTTGTTTTCTCATCCATCATAATCCAAGTAGGTAACCCATGGTTCGAACCCATGGTTACCTTGACATGTGGATGAATGGGGGCGTTTTGGCCTTATTGTGCAATCATTCTAATGAACCCACATCCATTTAAAGGAACAATATCACTTGTGGTTTCAAAAGAGATTTGTAAGTCAAGCACCATTGAAGTTTTGAATGGGATATGTTTTAAACCTTTAATTCATTGTTTTTATTTGTTTTTATTTTATTGCGTGCATTAAAAATATATGCACAATTGAATGGTTTATATTTGAAGAGCATATTGTTTTAACAATTTAGTAGTTTTTATTTCCTAGGTTTGTAGGTAGAATGATTATTCAAAGCAGAGATATATTTTTTTTGTAGAAATGCAATCATGATGGGTATGGTTTAAAGAGTTGTAATGTATTCTAAAGTATCTATATGATGGGTATTTCCTCCATGTGGTTGTGATTTATCTCATATGTAGTCCATGATGGGTATCTCCTAGAAGACATGATGCATTTCAAAATCTCTATGATGGGTATTTCCTAGAGATCGTGATGCATTTGAAATTGCTCTATGATGGGTGATGCTAAGCTGAGTAAACCCTAAAGATGGCCATGAATTTAAAATAGTATTCATGATGGGTATTGTCTAGGGACTTAGGAGGTATGTCTAAGTGTGATTCTTTTTATGATTATTTCAAAATTTTGTAATATAACTCCATTGAGATTATGATGGGCATTGGCCCAATCTTATAGTGTGCCATTAAAAGTTGTTATGTGCCTGCAATTCATCATTTTTATTTTCTTTTAATTTATCATAAAATTAATAGGAACTATGAAAGGGGAACCAGAGATAAATCTTTTTGCTTAAAAATTTGGGTATGATGGGTATTGCTTAAAGAGTTGTGATTTAATTCAAAATTGGTTTAAGATGGGTATTTTTCCTAGGTCGTGATATAATTCATAAGGTCTTCATGATGGGTATTGTATAGAGAGTTGTAAGAGTTGTTTATGTATGCTTCCTTTAAGGATAATTTCAAGTTCTCATGATAAATCTTATTTCGGCTTACTGCTTCATGATGGATATTACTCAATTCATACAATGAGCAAAATAGCTAAAATCGTAAACCTTAATTTTCCATAATCATTAGAAACCTAAAAAATGAAAATACAATCCATACATTTCTTCAACACAGTCCGTACATACAAGAATTGAATGATTGTAAACCAATGCAAAGACAAACATCAAGACAAATGTAGAAAATAGCTTGCATCAACATACATTAGAAATCATTTGAACAAGTTTGAGGCTTCTAGTTATTCTACCTAATACTAATTCAAACTCCCAAATTCCTTTTCTTCTTCTTTAACCTACACTTCAAACTACAAAACAATCAACAACTAAGTGGTCCACCTGGTGCTTGTGTGAGAGGCGGTGCAAGGACAAGCATGCAGGCTTCTTCCTCTTCTCCCTCTCAGCCAGAGAAGATTGCTTTCTTTTTGCAAACTGGACCAGGTGCGGCTGCAAACAAGCTTCCAGCAGCCACAACCTCTTGAAGCAATTGAAGTTGCTGTCTCCTAGATCAGGTGAATTGGTTGTCAAAGAGGATGTTGCATTTGACAGTTCTTGGACAGCACAAAACAAGCACTGAGAGCAGTGAAGAAACAAGAAAATTAAAATTAACAAAAAATGAATATGCACCTGTTGGGCGACGTTGGGCTGCAGACTGAGAGCAGGGCAAGGATCAACGTTGGGACTCGGAGCAGGCGACGAAGGCCAAGTGCTCCAAGCGAGGGCGACCAGGCAAACCCACTCCCTACACCATACCTCCCTCTCTCCTCACAACACCGGCCTCCCCACCACCAGCATCATCGCATCCTCAGCTCGGAGCTCCCCATGATTTCACCCCTCGTCACGCTCTAAACAAGCCCAATCCTTCTCCAAAACTGATCAAAAATTGAGCCAAAACTGATCAAATTTCAACCAAATCTAAAAACCCACCTACCGAATTGCTTGGCATTCTGTCCTATGACGGATTCTAAGTGGGGAATTTGGTGATCGAAGCCGGGGCGAGAGAATTTTGAGGGAAATCAAACAAACCCTGCATCGAGGGCGACGAGGGCGAGGGCAACGGGGAGGCGAGGCGCAGATGGAGTGACGGGAGGCGGGAAGCGAGAACCGGGAGGCAAGAGAATGATGTGCACAGATTTGGGAACGTGGGTTCTCAGACCAAGAAACGGGAGGCGGGGAGCAGGACCATTAACCCTTTAGTGCCCAGCAGACCCATTTCTGGTCGCTGGGGCATCGAGAACTCAAATTCCGGCCACTGTGTTGTTTGTTTGGAAAACTGTAAACCGGGACGGATTGGGGGGTTTTCTTGATCTGCATGTTAAAAAAAAAAATTCCCAGTTTGGACCACCAGAGACCCTTCAAATACCCTTTTATACCGAGTCACCGTATGAAAGAAGAGTTGTCACGAAAGGGAAAGAAGCGTTCCATACGTACAGGATGCACCAAAAGGTCCTCTGATTTCCCAAATTCAATAGCAAGTTCCCAAGATCCGCAAGGAGAGTGTTCTTGTGTGGGTGGGAACGAGAGTGCCCAGTAACCGCCCCTTGCAATTCCCGGGTCGACCCGACATTCCTTTTCGTGCCTCTCCTCTGGAGACTGAAACCCTCAGTGCTGCGGCCGTGTCTCGTTGACGGGGGGGTTTCGAGGGATTGGCGAGGACCACCTTGCGTCGCGACCGAGGACTTACTCAATTAATTGCCACTCGCACGATTTCGCTTCTTGTCAGGGTTTTGCAGGGGATTTCTGGAGTTCGAGGCCTGGGGTTTTGCGATGGGGAGAGGAGGCGACTGGGGATTGGAAGACCGCTGCTGCGGCATTTGGAGGGTTGCGTATGGGGATGTCTACGGCAGTGAATGGGTGTTGCAACACGCCAGGGGAGTGGCTGCGCAACCACAACGAATTAATCACTCTCCTGGGCTACAACCGGAGGATACGCTACATTTTCTGATGCAAGGTATGTTGCGTGCACCATGAGGTCGTTTTCGGTGGGCAATTCATGCTAAATGCTGGCAGCTGTGGCAGGGGGAGGGTCAAGTAGGGGTCAGGGTAATCTTTCGCTTCGGTTGGGAATTCGTGACTCATAGCGGGTGAATTCGCAGGAAATGCTATAGAGGGTGGGCATGGACCGCCGAGGAGCTCTGTGGGCAGACCTCCCAGGCAATCGGTGGGGGCTACACATTGGCCGGCACCACCATCAAGTCCCCCCCCGTTTCCCGATGCACATCGCATCCTCTTGGAGTGGGGACATCAGCAAGGGGCGCGAGGATTTAAGCTGGAGGTGCTTTGCGCACTTCTGCGGAGAGAGTACCTTGTTCGTTTGCAGCTGCCCCGGGGTTGCAAAGGGTGCGGGAATCCGAATTCGTTGGAGCCTCGGCAGCTGCGTTATTTGTTTCAAAGACAAGCTGCGAGGGTTCTGGGGTGGAGACATCGAATTCAGGAGGGGGAGGCGAATGGATTCTCTGCCCCCCTCAATAGGGCCATCCGGGAGGAAGTATACCCGGATTCTTGACTTAGGGCTGCATGGTGCAGATTCTGTAAATTACAGCAGGTTCACATGCGGTGTGGATGGGGAGCAGGGCCACGGCCTCCAAGGGGACTGCTACTTGCATGTGGGAGGCATGCACGAGACATCCAACGTTGGGGAAGCGCTTCAGACGGAGCAGATTGTGAGAGGGCCAGTGACTACGGAGGGATCGCACCACAAGTCCTCCGTTGAAGTGAAGAGGGAGAAAGTGGCACAGGAGCGGGAGCATAGTTCGAGGTAGACTGATGGGGACCGGGGACCGCTGCAGGATGTAAATGGGCAAAATTTGGCAGCTCCCTATATGCCTGTGTCTCTGCCCACGCCTTGTAGTGACAGGGGTCACGGGAGTAGTCCATGCCATGTCGGGGGAGAGCATGGCACATTCATGCCATCAGAGGCTGGAGATCCTCGCGGACTCCGCAGCGGAGCACTTTCTCAACCGCGAGCACTATGCCAGCATACAGGCGCTCCGTCCCTGCACTCTACGGAGAAGGCCAAGGAGTCGGAGGTGCCCCGTGGTGGCCACGCAGGCAAAGAGAATTGTGGCAGTAAATTTCCCCCCGGTGTGAAGATCAGTAAACGCATTGGGAAGCCCGTGAGGAAATACGAACGTAAGATAAAAACAGAGTCTGTTGGAATCGGGAGCGCAGATGCTGGAGTCTCGTTTGTAGGGCAGGTCACGGCCATGCTCGACAAGCTCACGAACGACCTGAATGAGAAGGCATTACAGGGCGAAATTGGAGAACACAATCCAGCTGATTCGAGTGTAATGCTACAAGATGGCCTCCATGGGAAAGGGGGAAGCAGGGGAAAGGGGAAGCGTAAGGTGGGAGACGGGGCCACTTTGAACAAGGTGCGACATCGGGGAATATGAAAGCGGGAGGAATGCGAGGCAGGGCCAGAGTTGTTGCTCAAAAGCAGTCCTTTACCGGTGAAGGGGAACGGGGGGGGCTACGTGACATGACGCTGGACATCCGACCTCAGGGTCTGGAAAGGGGGGGAGGGAACAGAAGTGCCAGCAACGACTCCAAGGCAGCCTAAAACGCGGACAAGTGCACGACCTCGGGGCAGAGGAGGGGCAGTTAGTAGCGCTTGCGGGCGGGGAAGGGAAACAAAACCGACTGCCAAAGAGCCACCACCAGATCACACTGGCAACGATGTGGAGGCAGAGGGGCAAGTCGAGGTTCGGCTTGATTACGCTGAGTACAGTCCGCCCCAAACCAGGGGGAATGCAGGGAGACTTGGGATGCCCAGGTCCCCATTGCGGCGCTGCTTATTCAAGATGCGGGAGCCTACACATGGTCAGTAGGGGTGTGAGGTGGGCGTCGAGAGTGGAAGTCGGGTACAAGGTAAGTATTGCCTCCTCCATCTTCGAATGCCCTGTTTCTCTGTAGAGGTTAGTCGGCGTTCTCTAAGTTTGTTTGAGTTCCTGCGCGGCTGTATGGGAGGTTGGGGATGCTGAAGGTGGTTCACGGCATGTTCATAACATGGCTGAATTGGAATGTTCTCTTGTGTAGCAGGGGAAACGGAGAGCATCGGGCCTGATCCCGAAGTGCTTGCAGCTGCTCAGGCTGTTTTAAGCACGGCCGGGACCCGAGTGAGGGCAAGCGCCTCATCGGAGGAGGTGCTTCAGGTACCTGCGAGGAAGGGTCAGTTGGAGAAGGAGCTCCAGCCGTCGGACTTCCTGGACCCGGCCGGAAGCATGGCAGAACCAACCCCGGGGAGACTCATCATGGACGACTTGACAGAGATGTCTCTCGAAGGTAAAAGTCTCAGAAAAATTGGGATCAAAATTGTAGACATGCAGTGGGGGGGGGAGTCGATTGATAATCCATGTCAAACGGTGTTTGGGTATGTCATTGGTATGTGTACGGATAACGAGGGATGTGCTTGCTTTGAGGTGGACTTCGGGGCCTTCTTCGGGTGTCAAACAGTGAAGCAAGCTCACTGCTCAGCTTGGGTGCCGGATCCCCCAAGTCCGCTTGAAGTATTGGCCCTGGAGCGCAGGGTGGCCATTGCCAAGGCTTCACCCTGTACCGCAGGTGACTTGGCCGTCGACCCTACGTGGGTGTGCTCTGGCATCGGAACACATGAGGATGGGGCGTGTGCCGAAGCTGGTATGCCATGGCACATGGGAGACTCGGGCGAGGAATCCGACCCCGAGTGGACCCCGCATGGTGCTGTTCTCCAAGGGGCTGGCGGTGGAGGCCATGGCGTGTTTCCCCGGATTGGGGCTGATTTTTCGAGTGGTTCCGATGATGAAGACGGGCCAGAGCCCCTGCAGGCTGTTTTGGCCGGACTGGGAGAGTACAGCGCAGGACCGAGAACCGAAGAGGAAGAGCGATTCGAAGAGAGGTACGATGAGAAGAATTGGCACTCGAAGACGTGGAGCCTGCTTCCCTGTAATGAATTCACGGGCCCCCCTCAGGGGTCTAAAATTTCATACTCACAACCCCTTACCTCCCTTCGGAGTTTTTTGGACATCTGGAGCGGCACGGTTCAGCGTAGGATTGTTAAAGAATCCAACGCATATGCAGACTGGATCGACCCAAAAACTGGAAAGAGGAAGGGGGGGCAGGATGTTCAGCCGCGGATAAGTTTGAAGGAGCATCGGCAGTGGATCGGCATTTGCATTCTGATGGCTGTCAGGAATCAGCCACGGGTCCGTGACTTTTGGGTGGTGCAAAGCGATGCACTTCACTGCCAACCTGTGGCTGGGACAATGCGAAGAAATCGTTTCCTCTACATTCTCCAGTGCTTGCATGTGGCATCCAAGACCGCCCTCAAGTACGATAAGCCTGACCCCAGGTACAACCCCATTCAGCAAATCCGCTGGCTTCTGGAGACCCTGGTGCAGAATTTTCAGTCACTTTGGAATGCCTCACCGTACATGTGTGTCGACAAGTCCATGGTCCCGTACAACGGAAGGTACTTCTCGTTCAAACAGTACCTTCCACTGAAACCAATAACGCATGGAATAAAAGTCTGGTGTCTCTGCTGCGCGGTCACCAAATATGTCTTGAATCTCGAGGTGTATGTTGGAGCTGCCAACGAGAAGAATGCAGGGCTGCCGGTACACGCTTGTGGAGCAGGGGCGGGTGTTGTTTCTCGACTCACACATGGCTGGGAGGGTCACTGGTATACGGTTGCCATGGACAATTACTTCACTTCCCCTATGCTGTTCGAGAATTTGCTCGGCAGAGGTTTTTATGCGGTTGGCACTGCGAGGCAAGGGCGTGTGGGCTTCCCCACGATTCTGCACGTGCCAGAGAAGACGACGAGGGGAATCCTGGAGCTGCGGGTTCATAAAGAATGGACCATGGCGGCCATCCACTGGAGTGATACGAAAGGTGTAGCTTTTTTGTCTACTGCTGCGGATCCGATGGTGAAGGGGGGCATTACACTGACACGCCATCACAGCGGGGGCAAATCTGAGGTACCGTCTAGTCCAATACAGAAGCTCTACAGCGCAACAATGCGAGGTGTTGACACACAGGACCAACTGAGGGCGGCTTACACAACTCAAATCTTCACTAAGAAGTGGTGGCACAGGTTGTTTTTCTTTGGCCTGGACTCGGCTACTACCAACTCATATCTCCGGTACAAACATATTTGTTTCCAATTGGACCATAAACCTATGGATCACGAGAAGTTTATGTTGGTTTTGGCGCACGAATTAATGGAGTGTCCTCTAGTTGGCGAAATGAGCTCCACGAGTGCAGCCCGCAGATCCACAGTGCCGGGCATGGCAGAACATCCGACTGCTTCAGCAACCGCTGCTAATGGCCAGGAGTGCCCTGCTGTGGAGCCCGAGGATCTTCTCATGTCGCAGGAATCCGTGAACCAAGTGGAAGTTCAGGTCCTGCCCTGCGAGGGGACTTCTTCTCCGGAATGTGCTGTCCCCTCCGCCATTTCCTCCGCTCAACCATCCTCAGGAGCAGAGGGTGCCAGCGGCCCGATTCCCTCAACTCCCCTCCGAGGCATGCCAGGACCACGCCCTCCGTCCCGTCGCTGATCAACCAGTGCCAGCGGAAGTCGCAACCCCGCCTCCACGCCAGCAAGGCGCTCCAATCCCTGCCACAGTGTGAAGGGCACCCTGCGTAGACGGTGCAGGGTGTGCAAGATTTGAACCTTCTGGATATGCCCCGGATGTCGTCTGCGTTCCATGTGCCCTGGCCGCTGCTTTCTTGATTTCCACGGGAGTGCCCTCTTATGATTCTTTCGTTTCCTCCTTTGCAGAGTGGAAGAGGCTGCTGGACCAGCCTGGATTTCGGCGGTGGATGCACCGCTAGAGGTAAGGAAATTTCCCCCCTGCTGCAACCTCGGCTCCCTACAATCCAACTACTTCCCCCTGCTCTGTGACTTTGATCTCTTCTCTTCTATTTTTCCTCTGAGCGTCGTGGACCCTTCTCTCACAAATGGCTGGTGTTCTTGCAGACAGAAGACCTGGGCAATCTATGATGCGCAACAGGAGAAAGCGCGCAGGGCTGCCCAGAGTTAACCGTAGAGCTCGTAACCGAGGGCTAGTGCAGGAATTCATTCTGGTCGGGGGGCACCAGCTTCAGCAGTCCCCGGCAGGTCACGGCCCCACGCCCATGAGGGGAGCGCATGATGTTAGACCCCCTTACCCGGCCTCCATGGAAGTCCCCCTAGGCATGAGACTTCCCCTTTTGCTACCCCCCTGCACCACTGGAGTGTGAGGTGGTCGAAGGCAGTGAGTGCGGGTTACCTGCGTTCCACCCCGCATGGGTTCCTTTTGGAGGAACACCTTCTATGTACTGCTTTTGGAAGCCCTTACAGTGGGGCTATGCAACGTTGTTTATTTTATTTTATTCAGTTATCTCTTTGTGTGTTCATCTTCAGTTTTCAGGGACCACGGGATTCTGATTTTCATAGAGAGTCCTTGTGGAACAACGCATCATTTTATTTTATTTTGGTTGCGTCTAGCTCTGGTTTGTGGGGGTCGGGGCTGCCTTAGGCTGTAATCACGAGGTCTGCTAGCTTTAGCCTCTCGATGAGCCTGGGAGTACTCCATACCTCAGCTCCTCGTAGCCCCCATCAATTGTACCTGCAGACAGTGGAGCCCTCGTTAATAAAGGCAGATAATTCATGTTGAAATGGAATGTCACCTCACATTAATGCTGCCTCTCATTATGGTGTTGATTACTGTACCATGAGCTGCATCCAAGGTATGTCTTTCTTCCCCCCCCCCCGAACCCTAACCCAGAACCCCCTGCTCTGTCCGCATAACCCTTAGCTTGACTTCTTGCTTCGAGTTATTCTTGCTGTCCCCTGCCGCACACTCTGCTGGCTTCTGTGTTCCTTTTCTTTGGGTGCGCTGTACTGGGCAGGGCCACAGTCGCCGGCGTGTGAGCTACTCCGGGATCCTCTGTTTCTCCTCCGATCCGCCGCTTGTGTGATGCCGCATGAGGACCGTTTCCGCGATGGAGTGGCGCAGCACCCTGTGTCTGCCTCGGAGCTGGCACCGTGGCTGACTGCTGTTGAGGAGTGGTGCCTCCGCAGCACCCATGCCGTCCCTCCTCCTCGCTTGCTGCTGGATCTGGTGGTTCCCGGAGCGGAGTGGAGATGGACCGTCGCAGCAAAGGTGGAGCGCTTGGAGATGGAGTGGTACTCCGGGATCCCCTACCCGCTACCTTCCACCGCATCAGAACTCACAGTCTTCAACGTCGGAGTAGCTCCACAGACCCAAGCCGGGAGCATGTCCAGCGTTGCACCCGCCCAAGCACCGGTGTCACCACCGCACTCTGCTCGGACTTCGGAGTGGCTGCGCATTGTGGAGGACGCCCTGCCGAACTCCAGCTCCGAAGTGAACATGGCCGGCAACACATCTCTGTCACGAGTGACATCTGCCGCAGCTCCAGACAGCCCCCCCCCCCCCCCCCCCCCCCTGCATCTCAGTCAACATCGGGTGCCACTCTCGACTCGCAGCATTCTTGTTTCCCCCCCCATGGTGACACCGACAACAGTGACTCCTACGACTACACCGAGAACATGCCCGCGGTTTTTGCGTACCTCGAAGCCAAGTATGGTAGAGGTGAGTCTCCCCCCTAACCCCCCCCCCCCCACCATTCCTCCCCCCCCCCCCCCCCCCCCTCCGTCCCCCTCCCACTTATTGTCTGCGTCTTTTTCGTCTAAATTCGTGACTGCTACCATGCACTGACCTCACATTTCCTTGAGCAATGATGTCCCAGAGTTCCATGACCTCTTTCGTTCCGGCTCTGGCAGATGAAGGGGGGCCCTCTACGGGTAAATGACGAAGCCTACGCACTTGCAGTAGGTGGATTTTCGCACCCCAATGGACTCCCGGACCTCCCACCACTACTCGAAGGAAAAAGAAATGAAGACTTGTACCTGTGCAGGAGTTGCAACTACATTCGCAACCTGAGCTTCTATTGTGTTACCGTTCCCCCTTCTCCAACGAACTTTGGTGTCAGGGCTTCGGCTGAAAGGGACACCAGAGGGCCAACCGCCAAGCCCCTTCGCTTCCCCGGGTCCCCCCAAGCTCTTCAGCAGTTCCCGTTTGCTACGTTCCATCACCCCTGGTCGCTCCCAGGACTTTGTCTCTTGTAGTGGTCGCTCCCAACGCAGGCAGCTGTAGCTCCCGATTTTCTCAGTGCGAAAGAAACGACAGGTGTTGCGTCCTCATTCGGAGTTCACCTAGGCTAAAGGAAATACACCTGGAGTTCGTAGTGTATGCAGGGAGAATTGTATTTTGCTGGTTTACAGGAAATGTGCTTAGATGTTGGGTGAATTTGGTGGTTCCAATGCCTCTACATGGGCAATAGACGTTAATCACCGTTCCGATTTCTTGTTGGACACATTCTGGTCATTGGAATTTCAGGTTGTAAGTTCGGAGTGAACCGTATCCCTATGACACTGTTTCGAGTTTGTAATTCAATAACAATTGGAAAAAAAAAAATTTCAAGTGATTACTTTTTGGCTAGTTGTTTTTAGCTGTTGAAAGTCTGGTCCTGGTGTGCCACGATTTCTCAATTTTTTCCAAAGTCACTATGGCTGTGCGAGGCAGAGGCACTCTCACCGTATTCCAGTTTTTCCAACATCGTGCTAGGTCAAATACATCCCAATTTCTACTAATATGAGCATTATGAATGAAAACCAATTCCTGCATTCTGAACCTGATCGGGTTGGCATCCTTTTCCTCAACTCACATCTGAAAAAATTCTACAACTCTGGACTGAATTCCAGATTTCACAAGCCAGGGTCCCCCAAACCGAGTTGCTTCCGAAAAGGAGCTGGGCACTAAAGGGTTAACCTGGGTTAGGATGGGGAGGTGAGGGATGAGCCCCACACTCCATCCCACGAGGGTACGAGTGTGGGGGCTGATCCTCCCCATGCGTTGCAAGGCTACCCTTCCTTCCAACCACTCCAGTAGCTCTAGCCAAGTGAAAATACCATCCAAGAGATCAATCCGGGCTGATGTTTTCAGACCTGCTGAGAACGACTACGATATGATTTGGTACTCCAAAATTTATATCCAGATATGATTTGGTACTCCAAAATTTATATCCATTTCTGAGTCCAATAAATTCTGCATTCTCAGTCTTTATCAGAGAAACAATGCTCGCTCCACACTACGAGTGTAGAATTTCCAAGTAACAATCAGGTCATGCAACAGTACTCTTGGTGGGCAAGTATTTCCATTTCATTTATCATTTTTCAAGCATAATCTGCAAATAGCTACTGCGTCCATTTCAGGTATTCTGGTCACTACTATGGTCTCAGCAACGTGATGTTTGAGTGTTAAAAAACTTCCCTGCAAAAGATGTCCTAGATTGAGCAGCTTCAGAGGTGATGTTGGCAATTTACATCACAAAACGCACTCACAATGTACCCAGGAGCTTCTGAGGGAGATACCCTGATCCCTCCTTGAAGTCATGTAGAGTTAATCTCTTTACTGCACCTCACAATTCTAGATTGCTGGAGAAATATGACATGACAGGTTGTGGACTCTTGGAATGAAGCAGACTGCCATTTTTGGGCTACCGTTTTTGTCAAAAAAAATAAACACACCCAACTCATTTTTGTCCAGAATCGTATATAACATGTGTCACATACTACAGCTAGGAGATTATTTGATGCACAAAAGGGTGCTCTCACCAGGAGGTCAATGTTTCCAACTTGTCGCAGCAGAACAGGACAAATCTACACAACTTACAGACAGACCCAGGGGCAAACACTTTCAAGACAAGCCGCAAATTTTAGTTACAGGAGTGATTCAGAGAAAAGAGGTAATTTTCCATTGGGTCTAAGGGAACCATGCATGTCTGCCTCAACGCAGAGAGTAAACATCAATTCGCATATCATCTCCTGCAGCATACAAGAGACTTCTGCCATTAGCCCACTTTAAGTCGTGATATCTTCCAATGCGTCGCCCGTCTTTGAATGGTTCTGCTGGTCGTGCCACCGGCCTGGCACTCGAAAAGTCCACTAGGTAGAGCCCTCGTAATGTACTAACGGCAGCTGAATTTGACCCACCTCCCAAAGATACCTTCAATACTGCACTGTCGTCAAGTTGAAGCGATGACACAGGTGCACTTCCTCCCTGCCAAAATCCACCAAATCGTTCTCTCGTCTTATTCTCAGAAGGTAAACAGTCGCTAGGCTTTAGACAATGTGCATGTACAATTGGTCCCTGAGTGATCAGATCAAACCAACATACAGGACCTAAAGCTAAATCGCCTCATGACAACCAGTGTTATACTGGTGTGGGGTCTCTGAAAAGGGAACTGCTACGAAGAGATGCGTTTCTAATATCCGTTTAAGGTCCACCACATGAAAGATTTTACTCACTGCCTGGAGTTTCTTCGGATCCTGGCAATACCAGTGCAACACTGCCAACAAACACAATGGAAGTGATCCGTCCTGAGATGACTCATTCATCTGGTCTATACCAAGAGATAATTGGGAGATGGAACCGCTTACCGAGTTAGCCAATGATCGGAAATCCCATCGCAATACTCTTGTGTCCATACCAGCAGAAAGTATGAGATTGGTGTCAATTGCATCTAGACATGTGATCATTGACTCGTGAGCCTGGACACGTCCATTCTTTTGCATACTGCCAAACATGCCTGAAGAAAAGCACAGGTTAATAATTTAATTGCCACAGTATATTTGCAGCCTGCTGAAGCAATTATGGATAGAATTGAATGCAAGTATCTCTAGAAAGTCAGAAAGAGAATTCATCACTATCTCTAAAATCTTCTGAGAAGAAAACTCACCAACACAGCGTTCTACACGTCGATCCCAAACACGAACAGAGGAATCTCGAGAACCAGACATAAACAGGTTGTGATTGGGCGGAAACAATGACACGCAAGTAATCAAGTCCTGCAAATTCAAAATGGCACGAGAAAGTTGTAAGTGAACACGTTTGCTAAAATCTGTTCTATTAAGCCACACGAATACACTGTTAAGCCACAACCGCTGGTTCTCGTGATTGAAGAATTAGAACCACAGACGGACACAAGCCGACAATACCTGTCTAGATTCACTATCACAGTCACAACGGGAATTAAGCATCCGAATAAACCATACCTCATGTTCTGTGTACTGCCGAACAGGTTGTAAATTTGCAAACGAAGAAGCAGAATTGATGTCATAGTAACAAACACGCTCATCAAGCCGGGGTCCACCTCTGTTGGCAAACCACATACCAAGGTTGAGATTCTGCAACGATCAAGCTTATGAAACAACACACGCCTTAACAGCTTAGTATAAAACTCACCCTTCGTGAGATGACGTATGAAACGTCTCGCCAGTGACAAAAGCATGCTCTACACCTCCTAAAGCCTGAAGTCAAAATAACATAAGAAGTTCAGGTCTTGCAGGAGAGTATCTAGAGAGAGAGATCCCCTCATCAGAAGAAAACATTACTAAAAATCAATGGTAAAGATAGGAAATACCACTTAAAGACATGCAGAAATTCAATGAAAACCCCACAGCATTTATGCTTATCTCTAACAGAAGTCATGCGCTGAAAAATATGCATTAGAAAGCGCGTTTAGAAACAAGGATTCTAACCTTAATACAAGAGACTAACTTCGAAGATTCCTTTGAGAGCATTCCTTGCTCCTTCCAACCACGGCCTACCGCGGCATAGCGATGGATGCAAGGTGGTGGTAAGAGCCGGTTGTTACCTGACCCAGAATTTTCTTCCTGCACCATGTCCCAACCTCAGCCATTTAAAACTAACATCCTAAGTACTTCAGCTCCCGCAAGCACTTGAATGATGCATAATTGCCTCCTCAAAAATGTGGAGCTGCATCATGCACAGCCCTCCGAGATGAATGTACACAACTGAATATAAACTAATTATGAAGAAATACATTATGAAGTTAGAGCAAAAATTCAAAAATAACTTGCAAGAAGTTAAAAACCCTCACGGTTAGAGAATAGATCATTCAACTTCAGCTGACCTTTGCTACTCCACAGACCAGCAATGTCTGATGAGAAGATTGGATATCCATAGAACAGGCGTAATGACGTGCCATATCCACCGTTTCAGCAACCTACATACAAGAGTAGATGAAACAACAGCGTAAGATATTTGTTGAATTTTACTGCTGAGAACTACAGATGTAGTGCAAGCTCCTAGTACATGAGGTGTGTATAACATTGCGAGTTATGCAGGTTTGAGGCTCCACACATCCACGCATTAAAGCAGCCGCAATATATATTCGTTGTCATCTAAAGAACATGCAGTAATGCTCAAAAACAAACATAACCAAGATCACCTGTCCATCAGACGTCCATACAATCAGTGTACCATCTTTACCACCACTAATCAGCTGATTGCGTTTTTCGTCTGAAACATAAACCCGTATAATGGTTTTGTGAGGAAGTGATAATGATTGATAAATATACTTATCATCGCAACTGAACTGATGGATAGAAAGTGATTTGGAACCCACTTATTGTTTACATGCGTTCAATCACAGATAACCATTAGGAAACAAAGCCCCAGAAGCCCTTACGAACATGCGCATGAGCTAAAATGTGCAGATATAACACATTTAACAAAGAAACTAGAAAGTATACATACCATAGGACATGGCAAATATAGTGTTGCGATGGCCAGAATATGACTCCAACGCATGTAGACCTGAATACATCCCCACATCTGATTTAATATGCCACATCGCGTCATGTCTGTCCTAACTACATGATGAAGAAATGAAGTGAGCTGTGTTCTGCAGTTGACCTTAATGGCGACAATCCACAACAAAGTACTTTGAGATATCAATGACACATTGGAAACACATTCTGACGTACGTTCATGAATGACCTTAATCTATTCTAAAGAACCTTTTTGGTCTAATAATCAGAGATTTCGCTCACTTTTGCTGCTATAGAACGAGCCAGATCATAACTGACAACATCGTCTTACCCTCAGAACATGTAAGCGACAATCTCAAAGGCATACTTCAACAAAGTTCAGTTAGCGAGTATCAATGTCTATCCTAAAGGATATACTTCCTGCAATTCCCTGACATCTCTACATTATCTGAATGTGAAAACTCCTTCAGTAGAACCATCCCATGCAGCTAGGCTGTTAGATAGTGAGGGTTTCACAAGCCAACCGGTTCATGTTTGAACAACAAAAGTCAATTCTTGAGAAACTAACAACCAATTACACAGCACCAAAGAAGAGTGCAACTCATATTGTAAGCATTGTTCTGAAATGGTTGCTCCTATGTTCGTTGATTAGAGGCGTAACTGCTAAAATAAAGTCCACACTAACTGGGCACCTACAGTTTCCTTATCTATAAATATCAACAAATTGAAGATTAACACCTTGGCGTGAACGTACTTTCAAAAGAAAGATCCCTCATCTACAATCGCTATGCAGTATTAAAATAAGTGTTATCCCCTCCGTCACATAGAGCCTAAAAAAAGCAACTTCCATGATCCAACAGCCGATGTCTCAAAAAATAACAATTTATTAGAATTGCTCATGAAGCAGCCACTTGTCCTTAACCTTGTCCACTCCAATGAGTGACAGACTTACATTAATACTACGGTTTGATTTGAGTAACCAACCTACGAAATGAAACTAGATAGAAGACTGCCCAGTTCCACTGTAGCTTAATCAAACTGCTAGTGAGATGACAGGCCCTACTAGATCTACTAGTGCATATAAACACCAGAAACTTCTAGTAGTTGAGTACAATTTACATGATAACAGAAGGCGTCCACTTGCAGAAAATCTAGTTCTGAATGATTAAATGATTTCATGCACTTGTCACAATATCACAAATCAGAGTTGGTGATGCCATTTTCTTAACATACCAGAAGAGGTCGATGACGAATCCATCGACATTCCTTTGTTCAAATCTCCTTGTGATGTCAGAGAGGCAGAGCTTGGTATATCATGCGAACCTCCAATTCCATGCAAAGGACGGCTCCAGCCCATGCTCTCTTCTATATAATTGATGTCATACCTGCCATGCAAACACGTACGACAGGGCCCTTGTAATCCGCAGGAAACTTGATAGATGTAATCCCAATACAGTCAAACAGAGGAAACGAAAGCAACCTCAGTTCCTGAACGTAACTGACAAGAAAACATCCAAATTTTACTCTTACGCACATGCCTTAACTGAAACTTCTGCAAAGAAACATCGCGTGAAGCCACACATGTGGTTACCCAATCTGTTCCCAAAATAACTGATATATAAAGGCGAAGCTGTAGTTTCCAAGTGGTTTCAGACAAATATTAAAAAGCTATCAAGGTGAAGCATACTCACTGAAATGCATCTTCAGTGACATTTTGCAAAGCAGTATTTAGGTCTTGAAGTGTACTCGGATCACACTTTTCAGTCAACTGCAAATCCATTCGACACGATCTTAATATAACAATAAAAACCATCTTTACCACGTTGCAATTTTCTTAGACGCACTGGCTTGTCAGACAAGTGTAGAATATAAGGAATCATAATTTATAGCTTCAACTTTAAAATAGGCATCTACCTGCTGTAGACACAGTTCTACAGTCTTCCCAAGCATTGTAACCGCTGCACATCGTGTCTCTGGTTTTCTTAACAAGGTGATTATTGTGGTGATAGCCCCTGCAAAAGACACGTAATACTTTTCTCAGTATATGATCATTGAGTGCGGGCCAAAAGCCTCGCACAGGTGGTGGAAATATGAAAAATTTAGACCTCTTGTACATTAAAAAAAAAATCGTTCAAAAAAATCCACACTCTAACGCACCGTTTATTGAAACAAATTCCAAGTTGACAAGCGCTGCAAAAGCTTCCGCATGAGCAAAAAAATCCATGCGACTTGCCTCCACTGGTCTCTTTACTGTCAAATGCTTCAATACCTTCAAGGGTGCAAATACTTCAGCGTAAAACTAGTACATGACAAGTATTTTAGCATAGTAATAACAAAGCTAGTATTGTACAATAAAACGTAATGATATCCCGACAAAAGCATCAACCGAAATGTAAAAGAAAGGAAGGTAAGCCAAGCATTGATGAAGACAAGACTACCACCAAACTGTAAGCATTACACAATCCTATTAGTTTCCTTTCTAACTAGCGTCAGACCGGTACGAAAACAGTAAGTGCGAGTAATAGGAAGATACCTTAGGAATAAGGAAATCTCTCATTCGAGACTTTGCATGGTCTGGCAGTCTGCGAAGCAGGTCAAAGCTCCCAAATATAAGGTCACAGCTAGCCATGATTAAAGGATGAGTGCGCACAAAAGTCTAAATTGCTAGAATACTAGCAGCAACCCGTAATCGGCCGAACAGGCACTTCTCCACCGGAACTAACAGATCCATGTGCTTTCAGAACAACAAGAATAACGATTGCACTACAATACTAAGCTCCAAAACTTTAACTATAGTAACAAATGAAACGGTTCAATTCACTTTTCTCCTTTTCAGACTTGGCAGGCCTGAATAAATCATTAAAAATCTTAACTTCTATTCCGATAGATCATCACAACCGTATGGTAAACATGAATGCTCAAGCTAAAAGCCTGAATATTCTGCTGACCTGGGCAACAGGAACATGAACGGCACCACGCTTTGTTGTCGCAAAACCAAATCATGGTTAAAGACTACCGCCACAAAAGCTGCTTGAAACTCCTCCAACGTCTGCATATACATAGGAAACCGATATGAGTACTATTACCAGCTCGCCTGTTATTGCTTCTAGTTGACTATAAAAACTCCACACGAAACTTTGTAGTTACCATTGACTGCACAACTTAAAATTTATGCAATTGGAGTATCAAAAGGCTAGGAACTAACAAAGAATACAAGTATTTTTAGATAATCTTCTATCGACTGTTAGACCTATTAAGTGCTTCACTTATCTTTCGCTAGCATACATTTTAGTGCGAGGGCACGCCCTTCTTCTCACAAGACAGAAAGTAACCGTGCTCGAACACTCGCGAAGTTAAGCAGGTCAGAGAACACTAACACTTTCAGACGACATTGTATCTGTAAGAAGGGTTGCAACTTCGTTTGAGACTCTCTCCAACTGGGTGCCATCCTCCAGCCTCGAAATGAGAGCTTGGAACAGCTTCCCTGTGTCTCGTGTTTTAACATGATCCGTCAATGCCCTGATGCCAGACACCAAACACCGGTCAACATGACACAACTACTCAATGTTTCAATATAAACTCCGCAACAAAAAAGGCAATTTCCAATGCCCCTCCATCACCCCCAGTCCCTAACCGTAGAGTAAAACCCTACTAACGCCCAAAATCCGTACTACCCATTCAAACTCAAACCCACCAGTCCGTCACGCCAAGGAAACTCCAACTACACCACGACACCACCCACAAAACCTTCTCATCTCATTACCGCCATCGCTTAACCCTAAACTACCCTAATCACTACAATTCCCTCCTAAAATCATATGCTCAAGCATTCCATTCCCAGTAAATGCACGCATGTCCGCGACCCTAAGTAGCACCAAAGAATATTCATTACTCACCTCCCGTCCACAAAACACTCCAAACTAAAAATTCACAATAACGAACTATTCCCCACTCGCCATTTCCAATAAAAATAAAACCTTATTCTCACCCCACAAAACCCCACACAACACTCCACTCCACTCCACTCCCGCACCTTGCAACTCCGAACCCTTCCTTCCCAAACCAACCCACCTGGCCCCCTAAAAACTCCAACCTTCACCTAAAAACCGAAACCCAAAAAACCACAAAACACTCCACTCCTCAAGAACGAAACCCAACCCTCCCAGGCGCTGCTCCCCACGCCCAGAGCTCCATAGTCCACAGATTCTCCACTGTCCGCCAATTCACTAAAACCCTACCCACGAAAACGAAAACTCCCCAAATCCCAAAAACGCTCGCATTCTCTCCCTCTATCTATCTATCTCCTCCTCTCCCCCTCCATTCGCCCCTCCGCTCACCCAGAACCGAAAGAAAAAAAAAAACCCAAAGTCCCACCATTCATTCCCGTAGAGACGGCAGAAGCAGCAACAATACCGTAGCGTGCGAAAGAGCTCCGTGGCTAGGGGGATCTCATCGGGACTGAGCTCAACCTCGATAAAGAGCTTCATCAATGCCAATGGTGATACTCTCCCCCGCCCGAGTAGAAATACGATATGGTGGTACTCTCCCCTGCCCTGCAACCAAACGCCGGCCCTGGAAGACGGACCAGTGAGTGGGAGGAGAAGAGTAGCGGCGCAACAGGAAGAGGAAGAGGAAGAGCACGAGCAGGAGCACAGGCGCAAGAGAAGGAAGGCAAGGCGAGGCGAGGCAAGCAGAGAAGCGCTTGCGTGCATTCAGTTGAGGTCGAGCTTGAGTATGCTCAGTTGCCTCATCGCAATGACTCCGCCTCCGACCCCTCCCCGACCATCGCCATGGCCATGCCCCCCTCCCCCACCACGGTCACCAGTGGTGACCGTGGTGACCCCCATGACCATGGTCGACGAGGACGACGACGACGGAGGACGAGGATCGTTGATGACGACGAGAAATGTGGACGATGATGGTCGATGATGACGAGGGTTATGGACGATAGTTTTGGAGGGGGACGAAGGGGGCGACGGGGGATGGGGACTTGGAGGAGGGGGAGGGGGTCAACAGAGAGTGCGGACTTGGGCGCGGTATTTTTGGGCCTTAGCCCGGGCGGTCTCGGTGGCGTAAGTTGAAGCGTCTGCCCGTGCCCGTTCCGGACGCTTGGGCTGCCCGGGTTTTCATTCCCGAGGCTCTGGACTTCCTTTTTCTGCATTGACGTGCTCTTCGTGGTGTTTTTTTTTTGAGGTGAGGTGAGTTTGTGGGTTGGAGTTTTGGCTGATAAGTAAATAATTTGTGGGAGTAAGTTTGGTGATGCAGAGAATGATATGTTGAAGTTAGGTAAATTTATGAAGTAGTTTTGAAAAAGTTAGGTGTTTGTCTAGGTTGTTTTTATAGTTTGTGAATGATTTTTCTAATTTCATATATGGCGGCTATAATTAATTTAAAAACTTTAATAATTGTGATTTTCTTTGTTAGTGTGACTTGCATAGACAACACATCATGTCTCAATCTTATGTTTTGTTTAGTCAATGACTTTATTTGATGTTGTGTTTTATTTATTAGAGTACAATAAAATTTGATTATTTTTGGATTCCAATCCATGTGAATGAATGATTGTGATTTTAGAAGAAAAAAAACCATATAATTTATTTCTTGTTCACCACACAAGGTTGCTAATTTTCTACAAATTTAGGCACCTTTAAATTAATTGTTTTCTTCTTAAGTTCTGTTGCATAGGCTAGAGCTTGTTGGTCACAGTTTTTTTTTTCATTTTTGAATATTTGAGGTTTGTCTTACAAGTGTGGGTTTCATGGAAAAAAAACAATTTAAGAAGTTGGAGTCGAACTTCTTCGTAACATTTTTGAAAGTGTTTTATTGTAAGGAATTTTTGATTTTTAATGTTTTGTTATTGGAGATGTTTGAATTATGGAGTTGTTGTATGTATGGAACATATGGTCTTTTTAAAGATATAATTGTAGTAGCTTTAGCATGTATTCAAAAGTGTTAATTGAAAGGCTAAAATCATTAAATATGTGTTAGTTCCAAAGGTAGTTATCTCGAGTTTCTTTACATTGATTTACAAAATTATTTTTATAATCCATATTTGTGTAGGTTTAGAATATGTTTTTCGTAATGTGTATGTATAAGTATAAATGTAAAACACTTGGTGTTGGTTAACTAAATGATCTTAAACGAATTATCAATTCTTGAATTAAATTGTAAACTATAACTTGGTTCATAGGACTTAGAGTTAAAAAAATTACAAGCTTGAATGCTTGAACAATTTCATGCGAGCAATTACACTATAAGAGAAATTACAAAAGGATTTATTGATTGCAAAGTGTAAAGCCTATGTATATATTTCAAACCTAAGGAAATGCATTGACAACACCATTTGTATGGAATTTTGATTTAGTTTATATGATTCAACACTTGATGATATATCCATTGATCAATTACAAAATTGTAGGACCAATATTTTGCCAAATTAGAAACTAAATTAATTAGAATAAGTTCGGACACTGAAAGACGAATTGTAGAGAAATATTGGGTTTTTGATTTAACCTACTCACTATCTAGTGGAAGATTGTTAATGATAAATTTTGCTTCATAAATTCACTTAGGTCATAAGCCTACAATTCATTATACTTGAGTAGAGTACTTATCTTTGCCAATTACACATTTATATTGTCTTCTTCAATTAGTACACTTCCTAAAATGAATAATCTTTAATTTCAACTTGGTTGCTCTTTTTCTTGGTTTCATACGCTATTCTACTAGTGCACTAATTTTTAATACATAATGCCAATTTGAAATGAGTCTCTCACTTTACTCAAGTACTAACCTATATTTTACATACTTTCAAATTGGCTCCTGTTCACTCTTTTCCTTACATTTCAACCATTGCTTCTTCACTCCATTCTCATCTACATATTAGATTTACTTTTACCTTGTTGAATTTCATTATTTAAATTTTTATAAGGATTAAAATTATTTAATATTTAATCTCCATTAATCCTGAATAATTACTTAATTTTAAGTAATTACTAAACCCTAATTAAATAAATGTTAGGATTATGACTGCTAACAAGCTAAGTAGGATTAGTGGGCAAACTAGAATTAGAGACTAAAATAAATGAGTTATGGGAGTTAAAGAAGTTAGAGTCGTGAAAGAGTTAGAGTAAGAAGTTAGAGTAGTTAACGGAGAATAAATGTACTAGAACTATTGGCACCACTGGATTTAGGCCCCCAAAGCAACGTCTTGCTTAGTGCTTCATGAACTGCAAATTCGATTGATCCACACGAGCAGATGTTGCAAAACAACGTTTTTTGCGATAGTACTTTGAAGCCACGTTTGAAGAGGGGTTTTTCATCAGTTTGAGAACAATTGCAAACTGTATCCGTTACCAAAGACGAGAACGACCATGTTATTGGTGGGTCCATTCGATGCATGGGCCCTATGGAAGATTTGCCGTCATGGCCAGGTTTGATCAATACCTAACGTGTACTATTGAAAACAACTTCTAATCCCCCTTCGATGGATACACTCCAATGTACATATACAACATCTATATCCGTCGTCATATTGATGTATATCCGTTATCCAATTGATGTATGTCCATTATCCGATTGATGTATTACGAATTTGTCGTTTGTGCTCTTCAACGATGAAGTTTCCGAATTCTTGCACCTCTAACTCATGCCCTGGAAGCAATGTATCCAGATTCAAACCTCGTTGATTTTCCCCAACCATGGTGACCACAAACAATATTATTCCATAGACAACATTACTCCACATCTTAAACATTGTCTCATAAGGATTGTTCCCTCTTTTAAGATTCAAATGTAACTATTCTCTTAATATATTTGGGAAGTTGATAATTGACATAATACTACGTGAATTCATGATGCTTTCAAAATTTATCAATTCTTAAAGACAAAAGAGATTGTACTTCTCTTAAACAAATGATAAAAGGATTGATGTCTTTTTTTATATGAATTACATTGATATGAGTGTTAGTGTTAGCATATATAGTTGACACCAATAGTCACGCCTCTAAAAAACATATACCATTAGCATATGTTTACAGTTTACCTTGTATATGGTAGTTATCTCTTGACTTTGTAACATCAATTATTATGAATATGAGTTCTTACTCTTTTACCTTCACCTTATGGTACTGGTTCATATATGGTATCAGAGCAATGTTCTTCATTTTGAAATAAACTTGTAGGATCTCTCACGAGTTACTTCTGACTATTAGACTTTCTCGAAGAGCATGTTTGAATATCTTTGAATTTAACTATGGCCTCATCATCTTTGAACTCAACTTCATATTCTTATTATATTCTTCTCCTCAATGCTTATAATTATGCGACGTTGAGCATTAAAATTGAAATGCTACAAATACATTGTAGACAATAAATTTAATTTTGAAAAACCAATTGGTTTAATTTTGTGTTTTGTAGAATGATTTAGCTTCTTGGAAAGGTTATAACACTGTGAAAGGAACTATTTGCGAGTTAGATTCCAATAGATTCAAAAAAAGAGGATATGAAGAGTTAATAAGCCAATTGGTTGTAAGTGATTGCCTTGTCTCTTGTTACAAACGGACAATCATTTGAGTCAATTGGCAGTCCTTAGAGAGAAGGGGTTGAGTGTGATAAATGTGATAAATCAATTAAATTGAGAATTGCCTATTGTGTAAATTGTAATCAGAGAAGAAGAGAGTGGAATGAATTGTGATAAATTGAAGAATGGTGTATGAACTATGTGTGAAATAAAACCAGTTGGAAAATTGAATGTATGGAACAACATTTAATCAATACATGGAGCAAATGAGCATTTAATAAATCGAAGATGCAAACTGGAAGCTGGAATATAAGAGATGAATTTCTGAACTATGTATAACAAGTTTGGAGTCATATCTGGGTGTGTTTGGGAAGTACAAGGATTCTCCACAATTTTTCCATTGGGTAACCAATTAAAAATGTTGACAACCTAAGAGTGAACCTATCGATAGCCTCCCCAATGAACGAACCTTAATCTTTTTTAATTTATTTCAATTGAAAAATAAACTAATTCTACATACACTTTAAATTATGGAGCGTGGTTGACGGAAGTAAGACCAAGCTTGCCGCCAATGATGTTGGCGGTGTCCAAGTCTGGACGTCAAAAGGTGCAAAGGCCCTTCTCTAATCCTCGGTGCGGACAATGCATATACAGATCCTATCCATTCTCCTTAAAGGCTACACAACCTCGTACTCCCTTTCCGTAGAAACTAAGCCATGGAAGTTGAACCATAAGAAACCTTTGAATGGGAATGAAAGACTCAAAGCATCCGAAGAGTGAACCTTTTGGAAAACAATTCGGACCAGCCGACTCGAATCAGGATCACAGACCCAGGACCTCAGAGCGCTGCCAAGGTCCTATAAGATATTGAGCTGTCACTGGAATCATGCATTTTGCTCGCATCAATTTGATCTCGAGATGGTAAGGGTGACATGAAACCCCCTCACTAAAATCCAAATCCTCTCCCTCACTTGTCATGTGTTCCCAGTCTCCATCCTCTGTGAGCTCAATCCGAGGCTGGTTTTTGAGTTCATTCCCCGCGGCCCTTCCTAAGACGTGGAATTCTAACTTGTTTTAATTATATATTTGCAAGATTATATTGACAAAGAGTTGCATTAATTTTTTAATTTTTAATTTCATAAAAACTTAAAGGTGATTAAAAAGCAACACAAAGGCGCCAACGATATGCGGTGGCTAACAAGCCACAGCAATACCGAAAATCTTCAATAACAAATTAAATTATTCTTTTAATAATGGCCGTTCATTACATAACCAAGAAAGATAAAATACATGTTAAATATATCTAGAGATTGTCATCCATAATTTTTTTTAAATGATCAACAATTACATGGTCAAGTTAGATTTATTAGATTCATTTGTTATATAACTATAAATCTCCCTCATTTACTCAATTTTATAAATTTGATATTTATTTGAATCTTAGTGGTATACACAATATCATTTAATACTAATTTAATAAATTCTATAGACAGATTCAAATATGTAATGTAAAATTCATGAATGGATAAAGGTTTTAAATCTCAACGTGAGCAATTAGAAATTTAATATGTAGAAATTTTGCTCAAGAAGGTGGATTCATTATGATTCTTGAGTTCTTTGAATATGCGTGTAAACACCCCAATGCTATTCTTAGACGCAATCTGTGTGTACTTTTATCTCAAGTTAAATTCTTTTATCAATGCAATTTTTAAATTTTTTCTTGTCTTTTAAAGAACACATGAATTGGTGTTCATTTCCTCATAACATTAACACAGAATGAAAAAATGTGGTAACTTTTAAAGCATTGGAAGTCAACACCGTTGTAAAAGTACTCCACATTATCTTCATAATTGACTTTAGAAACATTGGAAGATAATATTATTAAGCAAACGTTTTGTAATTAAATGACTTCCACCATCTTAGATCGGAACTGTAGCATGAATGTAGTGAATCAAACAGGGACAAGGTTGCGAGAAAGATGGATTGAAAAGCATTATTCAACTTATGAAAACATGTCATGAAGAACCATCAGTATTATTAGAGCTTGTTGTCTTATAATTCATAATCCCATTTATGAAAATTGGCAAAATAAAATTCTCATAACTATATTATTCAAAATAATAAAACTCAAGATAGTACTCCTTTCGTCTCGCAAAAAAACAATGTTTGCTCAAAAAGTCTGTCTTGAAATAAGATCGTTGTTTCTAAATTTGACCAATTTCTTTCTAAATTTTGCCAACTTGCTTCTAAATTTGGCCACTTATTTCTGAATTTCTCTACTTAATTCTAAATTTGGCCAGCTTGTTTAAAATTTTTGAATTTTCCATAAATTTGATATTATTAGCAAACCAAGGTCTTTTAGCAAACGGAGGGAGTATAATATTTTTAATTTTTCAACTCAATTTCAACTTCAACTAGTTCAACAAGTAGAAAATTTGTTACTAGTACTTGTATTTCTCTCTATATTCACTCGAAGTGAATAATTGCATATTATTGTTAACAAACAACCTTATCACCTTCACGGCAAATAAATTTAACATAATGATGTAATTTTTTTTTTAAGGACGAGCATGAGACCTTGGAGATGAAGTATGATTGATCTAGAAGAAACAAGACATTATGGTTTTGGATCCAAGCCATATTAAACATATGCATAATTTTGAAAAAGACCATACAATATGTAGGTTAAAAAGAATAATATTTATTATAATCAATTGTAGAAGTTTGTCAACTCTTTTATATTTTAAGATGTTGTTAACTTATGTTCTTGACAAGCGAGGCTTGAGATTGTGAAGGTAGAAGTACAAGTGAATTTGGTGGATCACTTGAATCTAAAGAGAGGATGCCGTGGACATGGTCTAGATGAATATGTTAGTATGAATGTGTCTTCATTATTGAGCTTCCACTTATTATAATTATTTTTTAAATATTTTGCTTTAAAATCCTAAAATTAGTAATCTTATTCTATTGAAGAAGTAGAAAACAAAATCAAGGGCTATACTTCCGAGAGGAAAGTTGTAGCTTAGCTAATTAATTTGTTCCAATAAAAGTACTAACTTAAAGTATAAAATGAAGATGAATTGTTTGTTACACCAATTTACTTTGATAATCTATTATAACATGTAAGATGATTAGTTAATCTCACTCCTCTAAAGCATTACCTATCTCTTTTATAAGGCTTCTCCCCAACTTTAGTGACTAGTATTAATCCCTAAACGTCCTCACCTATGTCCAATTTAAGTAGTTTTTGCAAAAATATATTATAAAATGCAATTAATATGAATATTTAGAACTTGATGTGGGAATAAAAGTCATATATTTTGAATTTTAAATTCTATCTATACAGTTAGATCTATGACTGCTATTATTAATCTTTTTATATAGAATTTGAAACATAAAGTAAAAAATTGTTTTTGCAATTCAATTACAAATAAGATATTGACAATAAGTGGATGAAATTTGTTGTCACAGGCTATAATGTAGTACTTTAGGTGTAGTGATTTTTGGAGATTTTTTGGATGCTTGATTTTACGAGTTCATTTTTTCAAAAACACTGTTAGACTAAAATCCTCAAAATTTTGGATGAAACACTGCAACAGAAAATGGAGTTTAATTTCTTCAAAAAATGTTTCTTTTTCGATCGGATGATACATACGAGAAGCTAACTTTCTATAGAGAATTCAATGTAAAAATCACACCACAAAAAAAGCATGGCGGATGAGAAAATGAGGATGGAATCTGTACATCAGGCCAAAACGGCCTGCTAGGGCAATTAGGGGTTAAAACATTCTAATTCACCGCACCCTTTTTGCCTCGCAATTGGCAACACTTAATCATTGAATGTATGTTGCTCCTACTTAATTGTCTCGACATGCGACATCTTGTCACGGACATACATTAGAAACTTCTAGAAGATTCTTCTAGAAGTTTCTTTGAAGATTCTATAGAATATTCTTAAAAGATTCCTTCAAGATTCTATTGGAAACTTCTAGAAGATTCTTAGAATATTCTTAGTATATTCCAATAGATTCTAGGAAGCTGCTTGAAGAGCTTCTTCGTTAGTAGAAGTTGTTTGAGAAGCGTCCTAGTTGGCAGAAGTAGCTCGAGAAGCTTCCTATCCAGTAGTATATATAAGAGTCGAGGCTAAAGGGTTCTTCAGTCTCGACAACGCATCTCTTGGAGCTCTAGCTCACCTCTCTTGGTGTTGTTCGTATACTCATCTGATCAATCTAGTTCTTGTCTGTTTTCTCTGAACTTCTTGTTTAGATCTCTTGTCTGTATTTCCGTATCCGTAACAGTTTGTCGAGACTAACTTCATCTCAAATATCAGAGTTGGATCCTTCTTGCTTGAGAGTGGATTACCCCTCTTCTTGAAGGTATTCTAGCGTTTTAGGGGTTGCGGATTACCCTCCTCTAAACTGATATTTTTTTTCAATTACAATATCGGAGCTTAGTTCTTCAAGGCAGAGAGTGGACTACCCCTTTTTCTTGAAGATACTTAAGCGTTCCAAGGGTTGCGGATTACCCTCCCTTGGCCTGGTATTAATTTCTTCGTTCTTTAGTATTTAGTGAGATCATTTAGTATTTTCTATTCTCTTTTCTCCAAGGATTTAGTAGTTTCTTCTTCTCTCAACAATTCTATCCATCCATTTCCTTAATATGGAAGTAAATCAGGCCATGGATAGTGCATCGCCACAAATAGAGAATAGAGTGGCAACTCTTGCAGATCTTCAAGCTCTTATGAATAGTGTGCGGGAGGAGATTGCATTTCTTCGCAATCCAAGTAAAGATTCTCAAATTGATCCAGTGACTGAAGAAGCTAGACGTGAAATTCACAGCCTACAACAAGAGCTTGTTCGATTAAGAGAAACAAGACATGTATCACCTACGACCCTGATGGACAATTCAAGGACTAGTACAAAAGAACCAAAAGCAAGTATGCCAGACAAGTTTGATGGAACAAGAACCAATTTCCGAGGTTTTGTGCAACAAGTACGACTTTATCTACGCCTATATCCTTCTTGTTATCCAGATGGATTTACTCAAGTTGCGTTCATAGGTACTCTTTTATCAGGAAATGCTCGCTCTTGGTTTGCTCCGTTATTGGAAAAGGATTCTCCAATACTGTACAACCTAGAGGCTTTTATGGAAAGATTTACCGCTGCGTTTGGAGATAGCGATCGAGAAGGAGTGGCTGAAAGAAAGATACAAAATCTGCGACAAGGATCACGTTCTGCTGCAATCTATGCGGCAGAATTCCAACAACTTACTTGTGATCTTGATTGGAACGATAAGGCGTTCATGACACGATTTCGTTATGGACTGAGAGATGATGTCAAGAACTTGTTGATCACTATGCCTAAGGTGAATACTTTAGAAGAACTTATATCTCAGGCAATTATTTGTGACAACCGCCTTTTTGAATTACGACAAGAAAAACGATCAGGCTGGAGGAATGATAGAGCATTTGCTGCATTTTCAAAAGGTCAAGAAAATCGCTCTACAGGTGCTGAACCTATGCAAATTGATGCGGTACGTTTTAAACCCCTCACAGCTGAAGAAAGGAAGCGACGGTTTGAACAAAATTTGTGCTTATATTGTGGAGAGGCGGGACATATAGCAACAACTTGTTCGAAGAAACAGAAGCCTCAAACGACAAGACTAAGGAATACAAACATACAGGAAAACGAGGACGCCCAGCCACAATAGGGACTGTGCGGCTGGACATCTCAACATCCAAAATTAATCCAGGTCCCTTTCTCTCAGCTCAACCTTCAGATTGTTTTATGCTACCTTTACATCTTGGTATTCAAGAACTACAAGCCGATGCTTTATTAGACTCGGGTGCATCCGCTTGCTTTATAGATGAAGAGTTTACCAAGCTTCACAATATTCCTCTTGTGAAAAAACCAAAGCCTGTCCATGTAGAAGTCATAGACGGACGACCATTGTCTTCAGGCAATGTTATCCATGAAACCAAACCGTTGAAGGTACGTCTTGAAAACCATGAGAGCAACATTGTGTTTAATGTTATCAAGACCCCTTCATGTCCTGTCATTTTGGGACTATCTTGGCTTGCTAGATATAATCCATTAATAGATTGGAAGTTGCGGAAAGTGACATTTCCAACAAACTCCTTGAAGGTAGAATTTGCCAAGACAATGTCTAGAAATAAACCTTTGTTTATAGGTGCAAGAGCTTTTATGAAGGAAGCCAAACACAATACACCTCTTGTCATCTTTGCAACTCCGACTTATCAAGATGCGACTCCAACTTTTGGTATTCCGAAGCAGTATGAAGGATTCGAAGATGTCTTTGAAAAGAAGAATGCTGACATGCTGCCAGAACATCGACCCTACGACTGTGCTATAGACCTTCATGAAGGAATGCAACCACCTTTTGGACCAATCTACAACTTATCGCAAACAGAGTTGGCAGAATTGCGGAAGTACATTGACGAAAATCTAGCCAAGAATTTTATTCGTCACTCAAAGTCGCCAGCTGGAGCACCGATCTTGTTCGTGAAGAAGAAGGATGGCTCTCTGCGGATGTGCGTGGACTATCGAGGACTCAATAAAGTAACTAAGAAAAATCGTTATCCGTTACCTTTGATTTCTGGTCTTTTGGAGCAGCTTGGGCGTGCAAAGATCTTTACGAAAATTGATCTGAGGGGAGCTTACAACCTTGTACGAATCAAGGAAGGAGACGAGTGGAAGACAGCTTTCCGTACAAGGTATGGTCATTTTGAGTATAACGTCATGCCCTTTGGTCTTACCAATGCTCCGGCTGTTTTTCAACATATGATGAATGACATCTTTCGGGAGTACCTTGACGACTTTGTTGTCATCTATCTGGATGACATTCTGATATTTTCGAAGAACGAAGAAGAGTACAAGAAGCATGTTCGTTTGGTCCTTGAGAAACTACGAGAACGAGGACTCTACGCCAAGTTGGAAAAATGTCTATTCCACCAAACCGAGATGGAGTTTCTAGGGTTCATTGCAACTACAGATGGTTTGAAGATGGACCCGAAGAAGGTGGAAGCAATTGTATCCTGGGAGGTTCCGAAGACGGTTAGAGACGTGCAATGTTTTCTTGGCTTTGCTAACTTCTATCGGATCTTCATCAAGAATTATTCTCGAATAGTTGCTCCACTCACTCGGTTGACTTGTAAGGACAAGCTTGAATGGGGACCTCAAGCAGAAAAGGCATTCCAAGATCTTAAGACGACGTTTACTATGGCTCCAATCTTGGTACACCCTGACTTTGCAAAGGCCTTCTATTTGGAGACTGATGCTTCTGATTTTGCTTTGGGAGCTGTACTTTCACAGATGAACGTAGACGGTAAGCTCCATCCAGTTGCTTTTTATTCTCGGAAGTTCTCTGCCGCTGAAATCAACTACGAAATCTACGATAAGGAACTCCTTGCTATAGAGGATTCTTTCCAAGAGTGGCGTCACTTTCTCGAAGGCGCTGCGCATCCGGTGACCGTATATACGGATCACAAGAATTTGGAGTGCTTCATGTTGGCTCGAGTCTTGAATCGACGTCAAGCTCGGTTGAATATGTCGCTGTCACGATTTGACTTTGTTATTTTCTATCGGCCTGGGAAGCAACAAGGACTATCCGATGCATTATCGAGGAGATCATATCTCGTGCCTAAGGCTGGAGAAGCAGCGTTTGATCAACAATGCGTCACATTGTTGAAACCGGAGCATTTTAGAATTTGCGCTGCTGTCGTGCCAATTGATGCAGACTTCCTCAACCAGATACATAGTGCGACAATTAAAGATTCTGTAGCTCTTGAGATCAAGAAGCGTGCTGATAATGACAAGTTCAAGATGGAGGGAGATCTTTTGTACTTTGAAGAGCGACTATATATTCCGAAAGGACCAACACGTCTTCGAGTTCTCCAATCTCGCCACGACTTTCCTGCAGCAGGTCATTTTGGATACAACAAGACATTAGAGCTTATTTCACGAGATTTTTGGTGGCCCCAAATGTGGAAAGATGTAAAAGAGTTTGTGATCTCTTGTGATATTTGTTCAAGGTCCAAGAATCCTCGGCATCGCCCCTATGGACTTCTGCAGCCATTACCTATTCCGCATCGACCATGGTCTTCAATCTCCATGGACTTCATTACGGACCTGCCGCTTTCAAACTCGTTTGACAGCATCTTTGTTGTAGTGGATCGGCTTACAAAGATGGCGCACTTTATTCCCTGCAAGAAGACATCGTCAAGTGAAGACACAGGAAGATTCTTTCTTGATAATATATATCGTTATCATGGTTTGCCAGATGATATTATATCGGATCGAGGAACTCAGTTTGTTTCCAAGTTCTGGAAATCTCTTTTTGAGATATTAAAGGTGGATATCAAGCTTTCTTCGGCTTTTCATCCTCAAACCGACAGTCAGACAGAACGGGTGAATCAAGTCTTAGAGCAGTATCTACGTTGCACCATCAACTATCAGCAAGACGATTGGATCGAGTATCTACCGTTTGCCGAGTTTGCCTACAACAACACCCTTCATGCGTCGACTCAACAAACACCGTTTTTTGCCAATTATGGATACCATCCAAAACTCGATTTGTTAAATCCAGTGGCCAATAACAACCCGGCAGCAGAAGGCTTTGCGAAGCAGCTATCAGAACTTCAAGCTACGTTGAGATTTCAATTACAATCTGCTCAAGAATCTTACAAAGCGGCCGTAGATAAATTTCGGAATAAGGCACCTATTTTCAAGATTGGAGCTAAAGTATGGCTTCTTCGACGGAATATTCAGACTAAACGACCGTGTGATAAATTGGACTACCGCAGATTAGGACCATTTGTTGTCCAGAAGCAAATCAATCCCGTGGCTTACCGTCTGGAATTACCAGCCGCTATGAAGGTACATCCAGTCTTTCATGTTTCTTTATTGGAGCCTTATCGAGAATCCTCTTTTCCTGGAAGAGTGCAAAATCCGCCACCTAGCATTGAAATTGAGAACCACGAGGAATACAAGGTCGAAAAGGTGCTAGATTCACGACGAAGGTGGGGCAAGTTGGAGTATCTTGTTCATTGGTACGGCTATGATATTAATGAGCGAACGTGGGAGCCAGCCAAAAATCTTGCTAATGCGCCGCAAAAGGTACAGGAATTTCATCAACAATATCCTGATAAACCGAAGCCATCTCGATGATAGCTTATTTCTCAAGTTTCTCCAGACATTAGTATAAAAGGAGGGGAGAACGCTACCAAAACTCATAGTTGATGCTATTATTTTCTGTAAGCTAGAGTAGAGTTTATCCGAGTAGTCATAGTTTGGTCTACAGTCATGGATAGTCAAGAGTTAGATACTATGCCAGTCATGTCATCTCAACCAACGAATTCACGTAGGCGATCCCGAGATGAAGAACCGCCTGTACCACGACGACGACGGAGGATACCAAGCAACCGATCGCTGGTGATTGTATTCGAGGTGGAGCCTGCTTTCAATGGTCTACCAGAAGGAGTGTTTGCTGGACAATTTCACAATGAAGACACGGAAGTTCATGCTTGGTCAGAAGTGGAAGGCGTAGGCCACTACCGTTGGCTTCAAGGACCAATGAACCACCTACCTCGTGAACAACAATTGGAGTTCATTGCAGACGTGATGCGACAAATCTTCATTTTTCTACGATGGTATTGATCGACAGCAAAACTGCTTCTCGGAGACCTCGAAGCTAGAAGGGAAGTTGATGTCACGGACATACATTAGAAACTTCTAGAAGATTCTTCTAGAAGTTTCTTTGAAGATTCTATAGAATATTCTTAAAAGATTCCTTCAAGATTCTATTGGAAACTTCTAGAAGATTCTTAGAATATTCTTAGTATATTCCAATAGATTCTAGGAAGCTGCTTGAAGAGCTTCTTCGTTAGTAGAAGTTGTTTGAGAAGCGTCCTAGTTGGCAGAAGTAGCTCGAGAAGCTTCCTATCCAGTAGTATATATAAGAGTCGAGGCTAAAGGGTTCTTCAGTCTCGACAACGCATCTCTTGGAGCTCTAGCTCACCTCTCTTGGTGTTGTTCGTATACTCATCTGATCAATCTAGTTCTTGTCTGTTTTCTCTGAACTTCTTGTTTAGATCTCTTGTCTGTATTTCCGTGTCCGTAACAGTTTGTCGAGACTAACTTCATCTCAAATATCAGAGTTGGATCCTTCTTGCTTGGATCCTTCTGTATTTCCGTGTCCGTAACACATCTCTTGTGCTAGTGACATCTCATAATTTGCACATGATTGACATTTTTTTATACATTTATAACAGTCAACATGTTTATTAATCACTCCATTCAATCAAAATACATATCGACCTAGAGTATCACACTTTGCATCTCACCAACACGTCGCTCTTTATATTACTTATAATATCCCAATATCATTTTGCAATCACCACTTTTAGAGTCATTGAAATCACGGATACAAACAATTATTTTCTTATTCTGCGTAATGACACTCCCTTCCACTCTCCATATCATTTCACTTTCAAACTTGCTCAAAACTGAATCCTACCTACTCACATGTTTCTCGATTTTTTATTTCATGTAGAGTCCACGCGGCATATGTTAATACATCGTAGTCGTATTCTTTTTTCCCATTTCTACAATCCCGAAAGTATAAATTATGTAATCAGAGAATCATTTCTTTGAATCTCCTCACTTCGAAGGAACTGGAATTTTGTGGAGAATTTTCCCTCACTAAATAACCTAATCATTTTCCTTTTTCCTCCCCCATTACCTCTCTACATTGGCTCCTTTGATTTCTGTGCAGAATCCCTTTACCATGAATGAACACATAATCCAATGAAGCAACTAGTCGTCGCCGCCATCTCCCAATGCTCCCATTTAATTCCCTAATTTGTATCGCCCTCTACATGGGCAGGGTTGGGCAGATCTTGAACTCACATGTCGAGCAGCCTGAAATAGTCTACACAAGGAGGGGTATAAATCGTCCAGTCCATCATTTTCATGACTCTTTTTGTTGTCTCCTCTCCACTCTCACGTCGAAGACGTGTCAGTGTTGACGTATACCCGACGTCATCGTGTCCAGTCCGCCAGGACTGACAGGGAGGTAGTGTCAGTGACTAGTCTGTCAGAGTCGTTAGCTGACAGTGACATTAGCCACTGACATGGACGGTTTACGAACTTAAATTCGTAAATTGAACCACGCGGTGTCGGTCCATCTCACATCCCAGCTCCATGTGGAGGGGGCAGTTTACGAACTCGAGTTCATAAAATTTAGTACGCGTTGTCGATCTATCTGACATCCCGTTCCTTGTGAAGGGCACGGTTTACGATCATAAGTCTATAAAATGTAGTACGCTGTGTCTTTTCCAACCTTTCATTCTTGTCACATGTGTGAGGTTTTCTTTTTGTTTACTTCATCAACAGTACAAGTAGGGCTCATGTCGTGAAGATGTGTTAGTGACCATCGTAGAGCAGTGCGTTGTCCCTAACCCTAATAGCCAGGAGAAGTGGGTCTCAGGTCACGAACTGAAGTTCGTAACCTTCTTAGCGCGCACAGTCGTACTTACCGTATTGCCAAAAGAAACTCGACAAGGTTCCATAGAGGTGGCCGTTAGAAGCTTGTAGCGGAGCCGTCTTATCTTTACATCCCAAGAACTGTGGCTTCGGTTACGAACTGGAGTTTGTAACCACCCTTACATTGCCAATTTCAGTCGTCTCATTCCAGATCTCTCAGACACTGTCTTAGTCCCATTACCCCGATGTTTCTTGAGAACAAGATGTATGTGGTTCCTACCTTCAGTCATTGTAGAATTATTTCATTCCTGTGGGTTCTGCTATTTGATGGCACGTGAGCTTGCAATCTCTCCCCTCACTGACATCCTCGACTAGACCCTCTGCACTTTCAACCACTCTCTTATGCCCTTGTTCACGCCTCTCCGTTCTTCAACAATGTTGCATGTACTCTAGGATTGCTCTACGGAAGTCTGTTCACAATATATATCTCATCATTCCTTTATTTTACTGTGCTCCATTCTCCACTAACCAACTCAGTGTAACATCTGATCTCCATATATGCTAAGCGCATGGTTGAGTTATAGTACGATTTGAACGTGGTGGGCCCTCTATGTGTTTGGCGTGCAGGCAATCCGGAGTCTCACAATTTCTTTTGGCCTGAATTAGGACGCAACAATGAGTGGAGAGACATGGCGAACGCGGATGAGGCATCCGAGTCTCAACCATCGCTTGTTGAGCTTGTCGGGATCTTCTTCTCAAGACGATGACAATTTCTCTCCCAATCGTGGGGTAGAAGAATTCAAAAACTCCGAGACAAGTACAAGTGAAAATTTCGTTAGTCAGTGGGTAAGTTTCTACATCAAAGCGCAGACCATGATTGCAATTTGCGTGATGAATAGTCCAATGTTCCTTCGAACAACATTGATTTTTTGTAAGGTAATCTATTATAACGCGCTGGTATACTGAAGACTATGATCTTCAGGAGTTGTGCATGACTTCCATATGTACATGTCTAGCATACCTAAAATACAAACCTCACATTATATGAGAGATTATCATGTTTGAAGTCCGACAGAACTTTCTCTCCTTCCAACTAGAATGAAACATGACTCTTTACGTTGTAAAGATAACCACACAGTGAAGTACTTCTGTGTAGCTGACAGTAAGATTTTTGTGTGGAGGTGTAGTACATGTGCTTTTTAATTTCCTTTTCATTTGTCTGTTCTTCAAATTGAGAGGATCATTATTGTTCACATTTCAACATGTCACATTTCATGTACAAAACCTAGTTATGGATAGAAAATCTGGCATGGTGAAATAATCGTACGAACAGTCCAAGGGACAATGAAACGTACTTCGCTGCATCTTCCACATGCACAGGAAAGTAGAATGAATAAAAAGAAAATTTTAGATTATGGTGAACTTGTGAAGGCTACATGACAATAATCAAGCTTGTGCAGATCATTATAATAAATTATCATACATATCGGCAGCTTCTTTAACATTTCAGCGGGTTGTAACGGTATTTTCAAATTCAAATGATGAAAGTCTCTTAGATTGCGATAAAGAAAAGGTTAAGAAGTACATTTTATAACCTGCTTATTAATGCCGAGAGATTATAGTATGTGGAGAAGATGAGAGAAGAAAATGAGAATCTCTGAAAGTTAAAGTTGTCTTTGCTCCTACTTCTCGCGATTACAAAGAGAGTGAGATACTGAGGAGAACAAGTTTGGAAGAAAATTAGATGAGAAGCCAATTGAACTATGATGAACTAAAAGAAAGAAATTTTTTTTTTCATACACTCAGTAAGCTTGTCTCCCTTCCAATGAACTAGAAATTCAATGTTTCTTCCAATAGAATCACCACGTGATTTTCATAATTTTAGTCCACGCAAGCTACCAAAAATAGGCCGAAAATAGTTGACATGAAATTTGCAAATAACATATAATTCAATGCATGCATATATGTTTGGATTTTTTTTTTTAAGCCGTATGATTAATGACCTTGAGGTACACATTGATTTTTCTTTGCGCAAATTTTTCCACAAGCATTCTTAAAACGATTTGATGCTCTTATTGTAAACCACAAAGAGTATTTCAAAGATTACTAATGATTGAAAAGCCTTGAGTGTTCTTCATGCCTTTACGAACTTAAGTTCGTAAACTGTACACTCTACATCCTTTATCGTCACACCTTTGGTGACCAAAATGCATGTGATAATGAAGAAGTCACTAGTGTTAATTTCGATATATCACTAGTGTTATTTTCCCTCTCACTTATATTATGACTGTATGTTGTGTGCAACCTATAGAGGACACCTTCAACATCAAAGATCTCTGAGGATGAGAGGAACGATGAGCATGTGTACATTTCTTCAATTCCTGAGTGCGATGACATTGCCAGAGAAGATTGGAAAGGGCTCATGGTCGAAGCAAGGCACAAACATGGGACAAAGTTTGTCACCATTCTTGTAACGGCAACAAACTGTTCAATGTCCGTTGATGATGAGAACGACCTCGGAGATTATCAATTCGGCGTTGTGGTATACTAAGTATTTGAAGGTGATTCTATCCTGATTGATCAGAGCCTCAGTTGGCATGTGCACTTGCTCTTTTATAAGAATGTAAGCATGTACGATCACATTCAAAAACATGCAATTAGTGTGAAAGCCAACGAGGACAAAAGATTGAACCAGAAAGGAAAGCACACATATGATAACACGAGTAGACTCCCAAAGGAAAAAAAAACACAGGAGTGGAGAGTTAGCAACGACGATATATAAAAAATGTACCTAATCAAATGCTGCCATCGGCATTGTACGAAGGCTTTCCCGGCCCAGACCGTTCGAACGCTTCGATATGAAATGTACTTACACAACTCGGAAGAGAAGCGATTGAAGAACCTTGAAGTACATCAAGCAAAATACCATTCCACTGATGGAAAAGATGCAGTAATGCTTGAATTCAAGGAAGTATGCATTAAAGGATGGAAATTGATTCATGGTGTCGCGGACAAAACTTTTTGATATTACTAGAAACAAGCGGAATTAGGCGAGCGAGGTCGACGACATGGCAATCTTGGCAAGTCTAAACCCAGGTCTTCTACATTACAAGCTACAGAAACTTTGCAAACAATTAAAGATGGTCTTGCAGATCAAATGTCAATACATGCACGCTTTTTTTGAGGAAACGTATACCACAGCAGGTCCACCCAATAGGAATTCAATGGACCCAGTTCTTCCCTCAAATAAACAAGGTGCATTACAACTACATTCGCCAATTACGTGTGATCGTATTTGTCAATGTTTGTATTTAGGGCCTAGGGGATCTCAATATTTTTTATGTTGCTTGGCAGGTGAACAAGAAAGTTGGTCTGAAATCCATCTCCCTTACTCTTCTAAGAAGATCCGTACTACAAAATATGCGGACTATAGGATAAAAAGAAGATGGTTTTCGTTTTCAAGGTGTTCAAAATGTGACTTGTACACAACCTTGCAAAATGTAGCCGCCCCTGTATCAAAGGTGCAAAAAGAAGGGGCTATTAAATTTAAGAGACATATCAAGTGTCAATGATCAGCACAAAATGTGTACTGGTCGGATCGACTTCACTCTATAGACCGTTCCATGGAATTTGTGTCTATTCTCCATGATAAGATGGACCTTTCGAAGACTGCACTCCCATGTCTAAAATCCTGAACAAAAAACCTCATTTGCTCTATGAAGCTCCCAATATTGGTGGTTGGCATGTATGCCCATGGACACGGTGATGGAAGGTATGCACACTACACCGTAGATGTTTTTCCGAACGACAGTAACTTCACAATAAACTTGATTGCGAAACTCTTACGTGATCTAAAAAGAACTACAAAAACAATATAGCAAATCACTTTTTGCGGAGAACAGTAGCAACCCACTGTATGAAGCACAACTGCGTGGAAGAGAGATCTGTTTACCATCACTGGAGGAACTGAGCGATAATCTAAGAGCTCCGCAAGGTCTTCCTCATGTCTTACATGTCCAGCTAGATAGTTGTTGGCGAGAGAATAAAAATAGATTTGCATTCTGTTTCTGGTCGCTCTTGGTGGCAAAAAGGATTGTCAGAGAGGTTCTGGTGTCTTTCATGATGGTGGGATACACCTACGACGACATTGACGCTTCATTTGGGAGGTGGAGTATGGTCCTCAGGGCAAAAGGCCATCCAACCCTACCACTCTTGATGAAATCCTACATGGACTTAGACACAAATGGTACCATGATTCCGCATCTTATTGTCGAAGTTCTAGACTTCAATAAGTTCATCGCCCCATACATTGCCACCGGCCGCAATACGAAGCTCCAAGGGCATAGCAAAGGCAGCCAATTCAAATTCTTCTTGCATGAAAATGGATGGCCGTTGATGCAATATAAATTAGCTTGTACGGAGAAAGAATGGAAACCTACTCACGCACCCGGTATCAAGCTCTAGAAGGAGGATAATAAATGGATGCCAATTCTCCCTCCAGAGAGCGTTGAACCATTGGCAGTGAAACCTGGAAAACAGAAACACGAGGCGGAGTTATTAAAAGGTATTGAGGGTTTCATATTTTATAATAAGAAACTTCGAAGAGTAGAGGTATCTCCAGTATTCAAATCGCAAAAGTTGCACTATGTACAGTATTGGACCGGCATTCGAGATGCAATAAGGTCAATGAGTGGTCTCTCACCAAGTCTAAATCAAGAAATTTCTCCCGAAGATTGTGACAATGAGGAAAACACGGGCGCAAGCGCTTCCGAGGATAGTGATGGTGAAGAAGACGATACCTAAGAAAGCAACAGGGTCCGAACCTCGGAAGGAGGAGTATAGTCCATGAACAAAGAACCGGCAAATGCATCGAACTCACAGCCTATCATCAACCCGAATGATAACGTTCATGGGGATATCACACTGAGATTTGGATTTTGCCCGAATTCAAGACTTTCAAAAGATGCAGAAAATCCGCGATCAACTACGTACGCCCCACCGATGCGACCTCCAACATACAAAGCCGACGTAGAATCAGAAGATGAAGCATACATTGGTCCTAGGGACGGTAGACCCCCCCCCCCCCCCCCCCCCCCCCCCCCCCCTTTGTTTAGAATTGAGAATGACATACGAAAAAGATTTTGGTATATGTTAGACCGGGTGAGGATTGTGATGAATCCATATGGTTTAAAAAAATTATAACGCATTCCCAATCGGATGCTTTATTACCCAAGTATAAAGAATTCAAGGTCCGATGGTGGATACCGAACAACAATATCGCGGCAGGCCCTGATGCGTATCGTGAGTGGAACACACTCCCCATGTTTACATATAAACTAGACCGCAACACTAAAACCTTGAATAGTATTTCAACAGATGCCGTTCTTGCTTCTTGGAAACCGGTAGGCAAAGGTCTAGGTCAATATGCCTCAGCTTTGCAAATCCAATTTGCTATGGACTATCTGCGTAGAATCCTCGAATTTGAAAGGAATCAGACCTAAGTCTCATATAGGACGCTTATTTCCCTACAATGTAAAACTAGCACGATATTTATTATACTGTACAATGTATTACTCATGAATCAAGTTTTGTAAAGGATCTAATGTGCACAGCCCTCTTACCTTTCATACCTTCTGATGGAAAATATTATCGCAACGTGTTTGCGCTTACACTGCTACATTAGACTGTCGTTCTACCATAATTTATCACCCTTTTTTTGAATCGCTTCCTTGAACGATGAATATTTCTATGGATTTGTGAATAATTAAGACATAACTTTGCACTCTTTCTACTAAAATACCAATTCAATATCATTTCCATTCTTCAAACAAGGTTTTTTTTTTTAGATTGCTACAAGTTTTGGAAGTTCTTCCCCCATTTGGAGTTGTCGTTCTTAGTTTCACTTAGAAGATGCACATGTCTTACACACTGTCATGAACTGAAACTGTACTCAACACAACTTTCTTGGATACCCTTGGCTTAGCATTTATTCACTCTCCAGTTTTTGAAGGTGACCTTCCGAATTCAATGTTTCCATAAACACTTATTCTTTAACGTTTGACAGGTTTTGAGAGATTCAAATTTTTATCAATTCTCTTCAATATTTACTTTCCTTTTCTTAATTACCTTTCTTTAAAATATAAATACTTTTCTTTTATTCAATACTTTTCTTTTAATATTAGAACTTTTCTTTTCTTTTATGCTTTTCTTTCAATATATGAAATTTTCTTTTAACGGATTGATTTCTTTTAGTATAAGCACTTTTCTTTTAATTATCACTTTTTTTTTTTACTCTCGACTCCATATCCTTCAAAACTATGGCATTTCTTTCTATGCACATACATTTCTTTCCCAATATTTTCCATTCCTTACAATTTAAAATAAAAAAAATTAAAAAAAATAAAATAAAATAAAAATTAAAAAAAACTCCCATCATTCCACTATGGCACCCCTTTTTACGTCCAAAAGTATGACTAATTACCAAATCCCCACTATTAACAACCCCCTCTAAGGTTTACTTTTATTATCGTAGCCAAATAGTGTGACATTCCATATAACGTGAAGTGGCCATTTTAATCAATATGAGGTTTTGTGTTACGAAGAAGCTGCACAGCATTGTACTTGTTCATGCACCCTCATCAATTCATGGCACTCAAGATATGCAGCTCTTATCAGAACTGTTATCAGTGGAAAATATTGCCGCCAGCTTCTCCGTGCCATGGCAACTTGAGGTTCCCTAGTCTTGAATCTCAGGAGTGCAAAATTGTTGCTAGAGCCAGACATGGAGTTGTAATACGGAGCCAATTTAGTTTCATCGTCATTCGCACTCGAGGTCGAGCTCACGGGTGCAGCTGCAACGCTCTCAGCCTGAGCAGCAATGGCCGATGGTGCTGTGGTGTTCGGGAGATTCCACTAGTACCTTTTACTTTTATTAATTATTAATTATTAATTTTTTTTATAATTTTTTTTTTTTGCACAAAGTTTATGGACTCATAATTTTCTAACCTCACATCATAATTACAAAAAACATTTGAGTCAAATGATATGGGATTTTTAAGTTCTGTTCAGTCATGTCTTCACATGTGTAATATGACGTTTGAATTTGCAGCAATCTTCACCTCAGAGATCAAGCCAATTCTAATATTACATCATTTAAAAATCACATGAATGCTATAACTTTCAAACTGGATTTTCAACTTTACTGTGTACAAACATGCACAATTAACAACATCAACATACCACGACCAGGAATTACAAGGTAACACCACACTTAAAGATAAAAGGAAAAAAGAAAACAAACAACAAATCTAAATGCAAGGCGAAACCTCCAGCATCACCACTGCTCGCTGGCAGGCTCTTGCTGTTGAGCTGCAAAAATAATTTGCAGCAGCTTCCGGATTGCGAAGATCACCTCGGCAGCCAAGCACTCTCCGAACCACAATCAGCTCCCAGAAGAACCGCTGCACTCCCCTTCGACTTCGAATCCGCAGGTACAGCCAACAGCCTTCCAAACGCCTACAAGGAGCCTAGAACCTGTTAGCATATGCAAATTGTAACAACATTACTATGTGTATTACCTGGTACTTAACATTAATCAGGTAATGTTACTCCATCCATGAATAATGAGACTTTACCTGATGACTTTTAGCACTTGATATTGACATTTACAGCAGAAGGTACATACTTCGCCGTAGGGGTTCGTACTCGGGCCCTCTCGCCTCGGACGCGAACACCCACTGAGGGGCTCAAATTAATCTCCCACAGCTTACATGGACTTTCTATCCTGTAGTCATAAAGATTTAAAATATACTTACGACTAATTTCTTTGTCAGACCTTCATCAACGCTTGGAAATCTTTACCATATGCTAATAAGAAGGTTTTTGACATATCTCGTCTTTTATTCTTAGTAACACCTACTAATGAGTGGCTTATTCACTGATGGCACAAATTATGACTAACATTCCCACATGGCCGATGAAATCACATACTAATAACCTCGTTTTTTACTGGTTCGTCATGTGCAAATGTTTATATGCCACGCCCTCCAGAATCAAAATTAAACACCACCAAAGTGCAGAAGCAAAATGATGAAATGAGGAAAAAATTCGGCCCAGCTTGTCAGAATCTCCGCAGCCTCCTTTCCGCCACCGATCTCCTTCTTCCTTCACGAATTCAGCTCCTGCGCCGTAACAATTTGGGCACTAGCGCAAACGTCGACGGCCTCCATCCGCCCATCCTGCAATCCTTACCCTACCTCTACCACATATCCACCTTGCACCCACCCTTCACCTCCACAAATTCGCAGCATCGACGGCGGCTCTGGACCACCGACGCCTCTGGTCCCGACTTTCTTGCAACTTTGGCGGTTTCTCTATCGCATACCCTCTGTTCCTCAGGCAATAATCAGGACCTGGCAATGTGCTCTGTATGCTGGAATGGATGCTGGAATGAAGTGAGCCTAGCCGATGCAGGATCCACCCAAGTCCCAACTGCTCTGTCGGAACAGACACGCATTCTTTCCTCCGCCTCCTGGACTAGTTCCACTCTCTTGCAATTTGAGAAAGTCGGTCCTTCTGCGTCGTCTTGTCTCGCATCCTCCAATTTTTTGTCTTCATGGTGCAGAAATTTGATCCATAATCATACATTTAAGCAAAACAATTCAAATATTCTTTCAACCGCGACGACCTCCAAAAATGCCATAAAGAGCTAGACCCGGGTGCTCCACCGATATCCGGATACCCTCATATACCCGGAATGATGTCCTCAGATCTCAATCATTGAGACCCAGGGTCTCATATCCCCGCTCTCAACTTTTCATATGTGTGAAGCCTGGCTCTGGTCGCAGTGATCGAAGAGTTCAGTGTTTTTGCATTCACGGTGTGGAGCATGGCGATGACGCTGGTGTCTTCCTCTGCGGTTCACCCCCCCTGTGGGCTTCTTGCTAAGGTGGGTCACCGCAGTTCTCAGAAAGCTAGACGTGAAGAAGATGTAAAGCATAAGTTTTATGGTGTTCGTTGCATCATTTTCTTCTTCCTTGCAAGGTTCTCTTTTGTCTGAATTCTAATTTGTCCGGAAGCCTTCATCTTGGACTGCCTTGTAGTAGAGTTGTGAATGTCGTCTGACTCGAGGTTGATGTGAGTGGGGGCTGCTTTGTTGTCATGCCATTACAATGCTGATGATCAGATTTTTTTGGAGCAGCTGAAGTTCGACATTCGTTTTATCATGTTTGTTGGGCAGGTTTTCTTGTGCATAGTGCCTGAAATGTTCTGTGTCGTGAATTCAATCAAGCTTTTTGTATCTGATGAGTGTTTCCGCTTCTTTCAGGGTGGCCCCCAATTCAAATGGGGAAACAATCGGACAGGGGATGTCAATTTAAGGTTTTTGAGGGCAGAGCTCCGATCATCATGCTCCAGACCACTTCACTTGGGCAAGCATGGACTGTATAATCATGTGGTGAGCAATTTCTGTGGATTTCTTTTCATTTCGAATGATGATTTCGCCTTTTCCTTACTCATCCTAGTCAGCTGTCGTAATGAATGCGAGTGCATTGCTGAATTTCAAATTGGGGGTTTGGTCCGTACCCTGCAGACGATTGGGACAGACAACACTGTACAGATTACTCGGGCAATGTCTAGTGGAAGCGCGAGTGAGGGAACAACGACATCTGCAGGTGGAAGAACCCGGAAGGAGCTGAAGAAACTGGTGATGCGAGCAGTGACCAACACCAACCGCGGCAAGGTGCCGGCCACCTAGGTTCTGTTCCCATGATATGATCTCATGCGTTGCGTTTCCGAGCCTTCATTTGAATTTCCATCGATTCCACTACCCTTTGATGAAAATTGAGTGTGGTGCTCATGAACTCCTAAACTTTAGTTAACCCATGCTGTTTGACCTCTGCTGCAGACAGCCACGGATGAGCAGAAACAGTATATCTACTCGCTACTTGTGGTGAGCTTCTAGAGTTCAATAATTGTTTACGACAACTTTGCCACTCATTGCACATGTCACAGCACAAAGGTTCAAATCTTTTAAATTTGGTAGTTTGTTAGACATGTAAGTCTAGAATTCGCACCAACGAGAAGTTCCAGGAATAATGATTCAACTATGTAGCATATGCATTTTACTAAGCAGTGCTCTGAAGTAGAAACATGCATCCCTTCCATAGTATACCTGTTTTTGTTAAGGGTGAAAGCGTTGGGGTCTCCAATTTTCTCAGTCTGCTAACTGGATGAGGACAGGCTGCAGGACCCACTTTCAGGCACAATTGTTAGACCAAGAAACGAACATGCGCAATGTGCAAATGATGGCCATCAATTCGTCTAGTAGAGCAATAGCAATAAATTGATTTTCTTGTTGTTGTGCAGGAACTAGAAGGCCAGAACCCGACTGCGGATCCTATCAACTCTCCTGCACTATCTGGGCGCTGGGCTCTGCTATACACGGCTCCAATAGATGGTAAGGTATCACTGTTTGGTTGTGAAGTAGGAACCGAAGTGGGCCTCTGTTTTCAATCCAGATGATAGGTCGAGGCAAATGATTGTACCATGTGGGTGAATGTTTTGTAGAGAGGACATCAGACAAGTATGCAGGAACAGAAGAAGGGCCGTTTCTCTCTCGAGTTAAACCCGTTAGTCTTGGCACCGTCCGTCAATCTCGCAGTTTTCAGGTATGTCTTATCTTTTACTCTTTCCAATAGAGCTAGTCATAACATGATTTGCTTCAAAACCTTACCAGGGAGGACGATTCTCTGGAGTAACATAACATCTCAACGGCGTTTGTGTAGGTTATCGACACCGAGGGCGGGGCCGCGGAGAATATTGCCGAGTTCACATTTCTCGGCAGAGAAGGTGGAGTTTGAGCTTAGACCTTGGTTAAGTATCTTCCTGTAAGCGCAGCTTCAACTTTGTTTGATGTGATGGGATACTGATATGCATGAAGCTTGGTGTGCAGGTTCTCTGACAATTTATGGATCCGTTACGAAATCTGCGGCAACTGAGAAAGGGGCAGTGCGTGTGGACGTCACTTTCGACAGCTTTGTTCTTAAGATCGGCTCCATTGCCTTCCCTTCTGTGTCTCTTAGCTGGATCAGTCCCAAAGGGTAAATCCTACAGTACCTAAGCAAACCCATGTTTTCAACAATTTAATAGTTTCAGAATGGTTTTTAATCACATGAATTGGGGCTCTCGCAGATGGATCGAAACCACGTACCTGGATGAGAATTTCCGAATTGGGCGTGGAGACAAGGGGTCGATATTTGTTGCTGCGCGAGCGAAGCAAATCTGACTTCTGTGAGATCAAGTTAGTTTGATTGGCAATTCTGATCAATGGGAGAGAGACAGACTGCTTCGTAGAGCACCTAAATAGAGGAAACGCTCAACAGACCGTCAACCCATGGCCAGATGGCAACCCTCACCTGCTAGTCTGTGCTAGTGACAACGTACCACTGTACCCATACAGCTTTTTACGTGCAGTTTGTTTTCGCTGCAAGATAGTATATTGTGATATATATGCCGTACCGAATTACCTGTAATGTATATTATATTCTGTAGAACTCCACTTTACTAGGCAGTCTTTGTGCTGGATTTTGAATTTGATGACAGGTGGAAATTTACAATTTGTGCATTAGATCCGTATGAAAAAAATGCATCAGAATCACTAAACCAACCAGTAGTTTAATTAGAATCAGCGATTTAAATGTTAGGCTCGTCATTAGCTAGCCTTGACCTACAAGTATTCTTTTTGGGTGATCTGCCTACCGGAACCGGTTGGTTGGGAGTCTATCTTCGGATCGCACTCAATCTATACTAACTTGTAAATAGAGCAAAAGCCTCAGAAAGAAACTTATTTAGATCATCTTTCTCGCAATCAAATTTCTGCAGTTGCTCCCCCATAGTCTGCATTATTCATCAGAAACCTTCGTAAATCCTTGGTCTTAAAAACTTGACAGCGGTCTCCATATCTCAAAAGAAGGTGCGTTCAGAAGAAGACTTTTTAGACCCAAATCTAGTTTGTAGCAGCGTCATAGTCTTGTACACTACAAATGTGTTCAACGATAATTTTCCAACTGATTCACACATGCTATTTATTCAATCAGAGGCCTAGCTCGAAGAAAGGATTTACCTTATACATCTGGTCCATGGTGGTAGTACGCTGTGTACCAAGACGCTCAATTGGCCTCCCTTCTTTAGCGCATTCTAAAATTTCAACACATCTCTCTAAGATTTCAACTGGAACACCTGCATCAAGGCTTGCAGTAACATGATATCAAGAGGCTGTGTAGAGAAAATAACTATGTGAACGATGCAGATACTGACCAGCAACATTCAAATTTAATTTTGAATTTTTTTGCCCATAGCAGCAACGAGTCAACGACAACGGGCTTAGAACTGGAGGTACTCCTTCAAAGTACGAGAGAAATAATTAAAACGTACCTGCAAGCTCAGCACAACGTATACCTGCCAAATTCAAAAGTTAGGCGAAGACCTTCTACAATGGGAATTCATAACCTCAAATTCAGTTTCCTCACAACTGCAGGTTGAAATGCTCAAAGATTGATCAACCACGTCTTTCATTGTTAAAATAAAATCTGCAACATATCCCTTCACTATTTGCTGGCATCTCCTCCTTGAGAACAAGAACTTGCTTCTAACTAATATGTCATGTAAACACAAGAGTGCTCAGAATGTACCATAGCTTGGAACCACGCGACCAGGAATGAGCCTGCGCAAGAACATGATTCGATTAGTGTTACAGTTTAGGCATGTTACGTGAAAGGCAGATAGACGCTTCGATCACTGGTCTGAAGTGATCCAAGCGTCAACATCTAGAAGTAGCACCGTACAGGTTAATACGAAATATGCAAGAGAACTTTAAGAAAGGAGTCTTTTGAACCCAGAAAATGCAGAACTGGCAACAGTCGAAACGTCTTTACCATGTGTGAATCCTCATTTGCATGTTCATGTCAGATCTATTTTGTCCTTGTTGAACTATTAAGATAGTCGTCATGTTCAGGAGTAAGAACCTGTATAGAAAAACAATCTCATCCACCCTGCTGCCTGAAGAATTTTCACTTCTCTCCGGCTCTAAGACACTCATTGTATGGAATGAAATATTCTGCGACTGTAACGATGAAGACAGAAAAACTAGTCAGGTAGTCTCCTCGAGAATGGTAAGGTGCATAAGGGTGCAATAAACTTTTAATTCAAAAGGGAATATTCGCACTGCGTCTTCAGCGGGCATTCACATAACGATACATCCTATCTGGAGCTAGGAGTTGACTAATGTTTGAAAAACAGAAAAATTACCTTTGGTAAATAACCTTCATCGAAGACTTCACAGAAGTGAGTACATGCCAGTACCTGGAAAAAGTAATTGAATTGACGGATGAATATGTCAATTGAGGTTACTCGAATCCTTCTTGAAGGTTATAAATCCCTGCCGAAGAGTTGCCGCACAAGCTTACCTTAGGTGATACATCTTGACTCGCAACTTGGTGCAATGTTGCACAGAGGAGGCCGACACCATCTGTTAATGCCGGTAACAGAAAGTTAGGGTATTACTGCATGGTATTCGTATCTAAGAAATGAACACAGACAAGACGCTTAAACGTTGAAACGTTATATTAAATAATACGTATCATATTCCAAACAGGTAATATAGAAGCTAATCACTAAGGTACGCAGTACCTGGAACCAAAGTGCCCTTGCCAAACTCGTCAATCACGCACAAGGACCTTGGAGTGGCATGTCTAGCGATCCACAGAGGTCAGTAAGGAGCAATTCTGGCCAATATGACCAGCATGAATCAAGAGTCAATTGGGGTTAGTGCTACTATTTTTCATCTTCATATAGGTTCCTTCTTTGTGCTAGTATTATTAAGACCGGCTGCCTGTATTTTGCACTTACCTCAGCATAAAGGCTATTTGATGCAGGTCAATCATGAATGCAGACTGTTGAACAGCCATCGTCTCTTTGCTCGAAACTCTTGAGAAGATTCTGAGATGCCACAATGAATGTAACCATTAACAAAAACATTACTCGGTAATAGTCTGCAATCCGATTCGTACCCCATGAGATGACCTTCGTTCTTTTCCCAGTAATCAATATTTGACAATGTATGGACTTGCGTCGAGCAGGATGTGCGTTATCACGGAAATGATGGCATGGTGCACCTGTCAGTAAGGCCAATTACTGCTGCCTCTGCCGGAACGAAGCTTCCGATGTGTGCCAGAAATACAACGAGAGCAACCTAGAAAGTGCACAGCTTCAATAAATCTCACCTATTTTCGTAAACCTCCTGGTTTCAAAAAAATTGGAACTATGCTAAGGGGAGATAAGTAAATGCTTCTTTCTTTAGAGATTACCTGCTTCAAGTAAATGCTCTTGCCTGAGTAGTTTGGGCCAGATATAATGTTAATACGACCTGCATATATATAATCATCAACTCCACTACTCAGTTGCTAGTTGAATTGTACACTTTCCTACATCTGAATGCAGAGCAGCTGATCAGGTCATACCAGATTTCAGACTGACGTAATCATGGAAATGTTGATACAAAGTTGTAATTGTGGCCCCACATGAGTGTGAAGTGAAGGAGGAAATTTATTACCACTAAACTGTTCAATGTTGGTATCGTTCGGTACAAATGTGTTGACAGTACACTCCTGTAGGGGATGCCTGCACCTCACATATAATCTCAGTAGTCATGTTTCAGCAAGCACATATTATGGAACCCAAGTCCATGCATAAAGTTGAAAATTGGCAATGAGAGGAATTGCACACCTTCCTGCTTTTATCATTAGAACATTCTCCTTTGACAACTGAGGACGCACGTACTTTTGGTCGTGAGCCACATTGCTCAGTGCAACCAAGCTTTCATATTCGAGCAAAATACAAACGACAATTAGCCAATTATTAGTTCTTGACTCAAATGTGATCATCAAAAGTACGACAGAAGGGTACACAACTATTTTCTTGAGCATGGCTCTCGCATTTCTTGTGATTTCGTGATAGAATCACCTACTTAGGGAATCAAGCTGAAAGTTAACTATACCATGTGATGAGATAAGAGACAAGGTCAAAGAATGTCTTCATGAGGGAAAGATTTGGTACCAGTCGATTTCTGCTGCCACATCAGCTGCTTGACGCAATGCCGAAGCATAAACCAAGACTCTACGCTCTAGATCCCTTAAAATTGCTTGCTCCATATCTGTTTGAAGTTGTCCGTCAGATTACGCTGCAACATACTTTTATTTGTCCCCAGCAGTATCTGCACCTCTAACATAGTTTGACATACTTAACTAGGACAGCATCTCCACAATCTTCTCCTGAACATAAGAGTATCTCGAACGAAATTTTTACCCATAATCTTGTGGAAGATGTCTCCAACAACCTCATCCAGTTCCCTTGTCTTCGAGGTGTGATAAAAGTAACCCCCCTCAATGCCTCCTTTGAACTAGGAGATGGCCCAAACATCAGCATCCACATCGATCAGGTTTTTTTCATTGGATATAATCGAACGAATTGATTAAGGAAGCAATACCTGTGGCTGTTTGTTGCCAAATGAACATCAACTTATCACAACCTCTTCTATTCAAAGCAATGTCGGTAATGGTCACAGATTAACAACCTCAGATAATAGAGAGAAAAATATGAGCAAAATGATCTCGGTTTGGCGATAATTCCTTCTCACACAAATGAGTACAGGATTGCACTCACTGCTAGCTGAATGTCTGGACGGCGCTCTAGGGTATACTCGTCGAGCACCATTGCCTCGAAGCGGAGCAGGTAACCTATGCATTTAAAGTAAGCACATTAACTAGACGGAAAACAGCGCCCTCGCTTTTTGGAGTTTCACCATCATTATGTGTTCAAAGTTTCAAAGTTAAATATATTTATATGATAAGGTTAACAAGTCGGAAACGAGATTTTCTCATGGATTTACTACGTGGGAAAACAAGAGTAGTACCAACTTGGGGGATGTAACATATTGCAGCTTCTTCAGGGCTGAGTTGTAGCTCCAAAGCATTCAACTCAACTGTGGTAATCTGAACAGGTCATTCAACCACTCGAATCAATGTGTATGAAACTGCCAGAAGAAATTATACAGTATGATAATGTTATATTTAAACAAAATTTACCCCAGAAACGAGTTTATAAGAAATATACGAACGGACCGTACCTTGTTAAGAAAGTCAGGGAGCCCCTCAAAAATATTCTTGAGTTCATCAAGCTGGTCACAATCGCAGGTCAGATTTCATCAGACAACAAAATACGTTTAAAACTACGGTCGATGTAGCTGCATCTGGAATCAGATGAAGAACTGTAACGGTGGTTGCTCAAGCCGAACACTAATTGGTGCTGTTCAGTTAGTTTCAAGTTTCAGGGTTAAAAAAACCTCTTCGCAGACTCCGTAAGCAACCATCGTTTCGGAAGATTCTCCACATCTCTGATCAAAGTCGATGACGCCTGCTACCTGAACGGATACAAGCAATCATTTTAATATGCATACCACTGGACCAACTTCTTCCAGGGGTGCTCTACTGCATTCCATCTAGTCTTTCAATCTCTCGACATGTGTGTCGAAGTCCCTTGAATCCCACTTTTAACTTATCACCTGAGGTACTTACTACGCCATTGACGTATATGAGATCCTCGGTAATTTTACTCGCAACCTGACAAGCAAGCGCACCCGAACTAGTATCAAACTTCAGAATCGGGTAATAATTTCCTTCATCCAAATACAGATGGAAGAGGTACGATGACCCAGGCCTGCCAAATTTAAATTGGTATGATAACTGAGTAATAATTCTTTGAACATTTGACAAGAACTTATTTTTGTAAGCATTTTTTGTTGGACACAAGCGAAGAACAGTTTGACCAAGACGACATACAAACACGTTCACTACGTTTTCGACCTTGTGAATTAGAAAAACGCGCACCTTCTTAACGATCTGAAGGTCAATCAAAGGAACTTGGATTTGGTGCCTCTGTGATACCGCCACCTCAAACATCCCTCGAATGTGGATAAGAGCGCTAACACTCTGCAAAGCAATTCATGTAAATTTTAAATAAACCAGTACGATTTCAGCAGTATAATCAGATCTAGAACCTGACAAAGAAAGGAAGATAGACGGAATGTCTTTCGGACATACCTCTGTGAATACTGCCCAGTCCTTTGAGGTCACCACTGAACTTGGTGAGCTAATTTTCTGTTCACAAACAACAATCCACGTCGGTCTTCATATCAGCGCACTTCTCATGTCATGTGAAATTTCTGCTTCTATAGTCATCGCTTTAACACCGATGCCCCGATAGAAAATCATGAGAGGGAAATTTGTATTGGCACCTTGAGAAGCCTTGGGAGGTCTTTTATGTGTTTCAATGTACCGCGCAAAGCAGAGACCAACTCCTGGGAGCATTTGAAAGCTGAAACCTGATGTAACAATGTTAAAGGGCACGACATATGACCTCATCTATCCAGCCACAATTACAAGTAAATCAGTCTGAATCATGAATAGAGGATACTGAATCAAGCCGATCGTTGAGAGTGCTCAAGTCCAGAATCGGCCTAAGAAACCATAGCCTGTGGAAAGCAATTCATACTGCCTCAAATTCAAATTTTAAGATTCCTCTTTTGGAGCATATCTCAGCGAGCCCAAGCAGCAGAAAAGGCAGCATTTTTCCTATAAGCACTGCAGCAGACCTCAAAATGCAGCGTTAGCATACCTCAAGAGTTTACGCCCTGGTTGCGTTACACACTGGTAAAGAGGGCCAATGTGCTAAAACATTAGACAGGAATAAACACTAAACATAAGTAGCAGAGCTAGCTACAGACCAGACGTCCGACGCCAGAGTCGACAAACAGCCCAAAATGACCCCTCGTAATCCCAAAAATCAAGTCAACTATGAAGATATATGTAAGTTCAATCAGCTGTCGTAGTTCTGGAAGGTTTACCCCTCGGCCTTTCAGCAAATGTTTAGGACAATTACCCCCCAATCACTGGTGTTTCCGCTTTGTAAACATGCTAAATAGGGGGGGATGAACGATAGACCTCAAGAGTTCACTGTGATACTTCTCTGGCACTTGTAGCAAGCAGTTGACAATCTTCATCGTTGTATAACATCATCACATTTGCGAGTAAAGAAGGTTGACAATTGAGTGATGTATCCTGAAATTAGGAATGTAGAAAGCGGAGAAGGAGTATGTAAATGATCGCAAACCTTGTTCACGAGACCGAATAGAGAAAACCTGGAATGGAATTGATTTCACATTTAGCACACTTGGTAACGCAATTGGCAGAGTCGAACAATAGTGCCAAATGCATCGAGTAAGTACACCGATAAAGATCACATAAGTGCACATTAGATGCTTTACCCTTCTTTTGCTTTTCCAATTCCCATCGAGCTGGCATGTTTGTCGACCTGAAAAATCTGTAGTGCGTCATGGGTTGCGGCATCAATATTCAGGAACCCGTCCCTGCTATATGTTAAGGATCAAAAAGTTGAAGCAATTTCGGCAACAGAACGCATTAAAGGTTCGTTGTTCAGAAACAGGTTAAGGGGAACCATGAGGTTCATATGCCGATCAAATCCCTAAACATTCACAATGAAAGGTAGCTTTGAAACTTCCTCTCTCTAGTTTGAAAGCGAGTCCTGCAATTGTCAACTATGCTCAGAATTAACAATCCTTCAAAATAAGGACGGATACAGGGAGAGCTCGCAAATACTTTCAATTTGGACAGGGGAAATTCTGTATTCTTCAACATTTACAGCATCAATGAGCATTTCTTGCTGTAGAATAGAAAGGAGACCACCAGCAGCCCGAACTTGTATCTCACTGTCGAGATTCATCATAGAGTTCAACTGCACTAAGTACCACACTATTCATAGTAAGAACGAAGTCTGCAGCGTTGCAAGACCGAATCACATTCCACATGAGGTAAGAATCTGCTAGAAGCTAATATAGAAAAAACAAAGAATATAGCTGAAAGTAGGGGAAGTATGCTCTAGACAAAATCGACAAACTTACAAGGTGCATTCTCTCCCTGTCATTCAAATCTTCTTCCATTCCACGGACACGCAGATAAGCCAATCTACAATAATCGGGAAAGGGAGGAAGAAATCAATGAATCCACTGTCAAGCATAAACAAATTAGTAATAAGGTAACTTCCACCTGGCCATAGTGAAACTCGCAAACTTGGAAGACCTTGTAATTTAATAGGAACTTCGAAAGTAGACTGATGTGCAGAATTACATTGGCATCATTGTGTCTCCTATGATGTTTTGACGCAGGATTCCAATGTTATAAAATGCAGGGATATCATGACATGCCAAAGATATGAATACGCTGCTGAATTTGAAGCTAAAAGTTGAAGCTGGAAACTACGATCTCGTTAAATTTCAGCGGCAGATAATGCTACAGAATACCTGTGCCGTGCTTGCTGGTAACTGAAAAGTGAACTCTTTACTATCTTCACTTCATGCAGTTCATCTTCTTCCTTAACTGTGTTGAATGATGTCAAAAACAATGAACGGCATCGTTGTAGATTCAAAATAGTAATTATTTGCAGAATAAAAATCGTACTTCTTTTAGACGAATGTGTAATTTCAGTACTCGGTTTCACACAGTATGTTGGACGGCTCAATTGCAATGCAGATAATTCACTACATTTATTTACATATAATAGCAACAAAGTGCTTGATGACAGATAAACCCATTATACAATTGGAAAGAACAAAATTGTCAGTTGCAGCTTGCATGCTCGTACAAAATGGCCAAGACCGACGAAGGAGTTTCATCAGTCCAGAAGGATTGAGGTCTGCGTATAATCTCACCTTTCTTCTGAAGTGCAGCAACAAATGCATCATCCATTTTTGTGCTGGTGTAGATGACAAGAGGCTGAGCCTGGACATGAGGAGCGTCGCTCAATCAATGTTTGCAACTGAAAAGCGGCACTCCTTTAGCCCATCACGAGGTAAGATTTCTTATGCCGATGAGACACATACCTGGTATTTGACTGCGGAGCACGAAACACATTAATTAGATATTGAAAATAGTAGAGTGTTCTGCCATGTCAAGGTATGCTTAATGAACGGATTTTATTACCGAGACGCTAAGGTTGAATACATTGTAAGACCTAAGTTTAGTAGTGGCACCAAGCAAAGAAACCATCATCTTACCAAACAAAGAAACGCATCCACTTGCAAGATTTCAAGGACCCACTGATTTGGTTAAAGAGTTCACTCACTCAGCTGCATCGACGGGAACTCCTCATCTCCATGTTCCCAAGTCTCCAACACAAACATAGCGTGTGTATCTGTGTCGAAATATGCCATACCTAACCTGTACAAGAAAAGCTCAAAATATTAGTCACGAATGGCCTTCACCTTCACGGATCTGCCTTCAGGAAAAATGTATACGTAATTTTTTGCCTACAAATTGTACGATTCAAAAGGGGTAGGATTTGACGTACCTGTTACCCTGCAGTATACACGCCATGTATACCTAGAACAGAAAGCAATTATGAGCGAGAGTTAAAAAATTGCATGGCCTGAAGAAGACATCACAGAACGTGCTGGCATCGCATCGTGGTAGTGTGGACGTGTATTTCTCATTTCGGATATGTTCTGAAAGTACCGTACCTTTGAGTCATATTCTCTGTCGAGCCTCGGTTCATCAATCTCAGAAACACTACCATTCCGAATCGTCCGCGAAGATGTGAAGCTCATCTTCACTGCAAATCTGTTAGTTATTTGATTTTCTTGATTAAGAGAGAAACAAATAGCAGAATACGGCAGATGATGAAAGAGCCATAAAAGACTTAAAATCCTTGTAGACCTACGGAAGAATCTAATTGGCATCAAGAAAGCGTTTGATTAGCATTGAGGTTCTAGTGAATTTTAGCCCTACACGGTAACTAGAGAAATACAGAAGACTGTGTTCAAGTGCACACGATCATCCTCTAAACTAGAAAACTGCTTATCCGAGAAACGTTTTACTAAAAATCACGCAAACTATTACTTAAGGTAGAAAGGATGTAAGCACAACGTGCAACGCAAGGAGAGAAAAAAACAAATGTGTAGAAGCGATATAAGCGCACAAAACCTCGCTCAGCTACCAGCAATTCGCTCAAAGCATCAACGCAGTCACGATTGTTCTCCAGGCGGAACTCGGCGAAACAAAAACGCACCAACATTTACACAACACGAATAATGTCTTCAAGAAGACATGGTCTCTTTCCAGTAATTGCTAACGCACATAGCGAAGACAGATTGAAGCCACGAGATACGCTAGAATTTTCAGACTCGATTCGCATACCTCGACTGACTAGTGCAACACAAGCGTTCCTGAGAGGCGAAAAATTTCTCCGAAAACGATCTTCGTCCGAGCAAGCTGAGACTCCTCGCCTACCTAATTTGTTTCGAAGAAACGCACAAGCCTTAGCTTAATTTCTACTCATTCATACAAAAAAGCGCCAAAGAACAAAGCAAAGCATATCCTCACAGCTACAGAGATAGAAAACTCCACATTCTTCTTGAAGCCATGGCCACTCTCCACCAAGTGAAAACGAGCACAACACAAATCACATGACGAACTAACTTACCGTTTCACAACGCAGAACTTACCTCGATCAAATGGAATCAAGAGCAAAGGCAATGCCGAGGCTATCAAACATAACAACGGCAATGCTTAACAATAATCTTCACACCTAAGAAAATCTTGTACAAAGAAACGTTTCTCCACCGAATGAGAAAAAACTTACCGATCACAGCATGAAGCCACAGGATGCGAAGAATTCCCGACGTGCGTCGCTTAAGTGACAGCCCGAGGAAACGCAGGTGTTCGGAGGGGCGAGAATTGCCGTCGGAGACGATCGCTGCCTGCGGCTCCGTGTTTGAGTTCCGAGGTTTCCACGTTTTCGAAGCTGGAGGAAGACGACCCAAATCCGACACTCTGATCACAACGAACATTATCTACGAAAAAACCAAGATTTCGAGACGGAGGTGTGAGAAGATGGTAGATAGCCTAATGTCGGTTTTGTGTATAGTGTCGCAGTTGTGCGTGAAAGAGGCGGGACTTGTGTAATTTTTGGGTAGAAGATGAAGGACTCCGATCTTTTTTTCGAGGTTCCGGCGTGAATTTCCTCTTGTCAGCCGTGGAATAATGAACACCGATATTGGTGACAGACCATGAATAAACGTGTAAACTGTCTTTTGACATTTAGATTTCCGATGTCCGAAGTACGTTATCATTCTTCGTCATTTCTCTCGAGTTGAGTGTCAATTCTACTCAGATTGTTGGATTTTTGCGAGCTGATAGGGACTTTGTCGACGTCGGGTTTACGTGACCTGCAATCTTCCTCATTGTCCACGTCTCTAATTTGCACGTTCCGGCATAACAGCAGCCAAACATCATAAACAGCCATGGTGGAAGACTGCATTGGCTTCGTCATACAAGGTGCTTCGATCTAAGGTTTGCAGCAATGCAGTGACTTCTAAGCTGCAGTTTACTGTGGCAAGCTTTCAAACGAGTTTTCTTCCCAGAAGATGTAGTTTCGGAGGAGAATGCGGAAGCACCATTCCTTCCACATGCTCCATACCATGCTATCGCTTTACATGCCGATCGAGATATAATTGCATCACAAATTCTCTTCGCTAATCTACGACATGGCTGGAACCGCGTCAACGACAAGCAGGCTAATCGACACCACATGTGGCAAGCATACAAAAATCATTCAACACAATTCTAATTCTGGTTCAAATTTACGTAAATGACGAAGGACTTGTTCAAACCGAAGTGTTGAACATAGGAAGGAGATTCAAACAAAAGGACGCCGTGAATCTGTACTCGACGTCGACCAGGACACATATAACTACACAATTCACTATGCAACAAATAGGGGTCGAAAGAAACAAACAGATTAGCCATAGTCGAAAGCTTGCCACAGATTTCAGACACAAAGTCAGTGATGACAAACTCATTTCAATGTTACAGAAAATCTCATGTTGAAAAAATATACACAATATTGGACTACATGTAGAGGATTCACGATGGCCTACAGACGGTCATCTCTCCGATGTTGATCGGGTTGAAATCGGTCCCGATCGACTCGCAAAGGTGTGGCTATGTCGGGTAGGTTTAGCGTTTGCCAAACTCTGCTCGCCAGGCAGAAACTTTGTTGGAGTCGTCGGCGTCAGCCTTCTTGATTCCGGGGACGATAAACTTGTGAATTGTGGGCTTGCCGTCGGCGGTCTCGAGTATCTGCGTGGCGGTGGCGCGAGTGGAGCTGCCTTTGAAGCCGATGTCGAAGTGGATCACCCGTCGCCGCGAGTTCGACGTCACGAGGCTCGCACCGCCCCCGCCGCCGCTGCTGGCTGCTGGCTTGAGGCCTAGAGCCGGCCTGTCCGTGATCGGAATGGTCCACTCGAGGCCGTTCTCGGCAATCCAGTGCTTGGCAGCCTTGTCTTTGTCCGCCGTGCTGGTGACTTTCCCCACGGCCGCTGTGAGAGCCGCGGGGGGTTGGTTCAGCTCGGCGACGGTGGCGAACCAGTAGCGCATATCTTCCCAGTTTTTGAAGGTGTTGGAGAGATGATTCAAGGCGTACATGTCCTTCTTCTCTGACCCCTTGGGTTGCCAAGTCCCGTCTGCGCGGCGCTCAAACCAGTCGATGGTTTCTTTCCACTCCAGCACCAAGCTTTCGATTCCCTCGCCGGATACGGCACCCAGCTTGCGCCCTCTCACTGACACCTTCGCTTTCACGGTGAACGCGTGCTCCAGTTTGCTTTCGTCTCGCGTCGGAGCAACCTTGTCGATGGCTATCGACGAGAGCGTCATCTTCGCCTTCCCCAACATTTTGAAGAGCTCCACAGTCGATTCTGTCACCACGACAAATGCTTCTGAACTTCAATCTTGTCGCTTCAATCGCAAGCTGCTCGGTTACCAGTCTCTAAACCCTACAAATCTGTCGAGAGAAAGATAAACAACGGAGGATTCTACAACTCCAACGTTCGCTACAATATATTCACCATCCTTGCTGCAATAGTGCATTCGAAATTAAGTCTCCAGATTTCTGCACATGTCAAACTGTTCACTGATGTCGGATGATGGAAGTAAGTTGACTAGATCTCAACCTTACTGACTCGGATCCGACTAGGTTGATGAACCTTTCGGAAACAAACATCCTATTCTGAAACGCGAATTGCCCATTAAAATCTTGGCACCCAGTGACTCATCCACTGAGGTCAAGAAAGTCTGCAAAATCAGACCGGAGTGGCAAGTGATCGTGGCCATCGCTCGAAGATTTCCTGCCAAAACGAACTTTCCAGTCACTTCGAAGTGAAGCAGTTCTCTCTTCACACTAACGGCAGCCTCTTGACATATGTGTACATCTATCCAAGATCACACTGACGCACCGAATTGGTGGGAATGGGCATGGAGTCTACTGAAGCAAAAACACATACAAATAGATGATGAGATAATTCCAGTTGCATTAACATGCTGACTTGGGAGAGGGGTACAACTCCGGCAGGTGAGTCAACAAAAATCCTCTCATCACGAAGTAACCGATATCCACGAATATCTGAGATTTTGCAAAGTAGAGAGCGGGAAGAGAGGAATAGCAAGATTGCCAAATCTTACCGGCACTGTAATCCGCAATGAGCTTCTTACGTGATGCATGAGCGATAACCCAAACAAATCACAACAAACGATTCTACTGGTTTTGGGGAATGCTAGAGCATGAGCACAAAGCCATGAGCACATGAGCCATGAGCAGGTTTTCGTGAGCCATGAGCGAATGAATTACTTTATTTAGTAAGACAGTTTCATTCTGTATATGAGGATGAATTCATCCATGACTAATGAACTAGTTGACAATTATCAAAGTATACTCCAATTGAAATGATGACTGTACACCAACATGTCAAATTCAATCTACTTGATTGTCAATTTAGGATAATAAAACGGCTGCTGGGGAACAACAATAAATGATAAAATTCAGACCTCTTCAATATCAACCATAACCACTTAGCAGCCATGGCCATGGCCAAGGCGACATAACTCATCTTCCTCAACCTCAGGATACACAAACAGTATACACAAGAGGTATACAGTACTCATCCGGTTTCGAGTTCACTATAGTACTAGTTCATGGCTAAAGCAAAGACATTGCATAAACAAGTCCTTAGTGAATGACGTTAATCTACTGGGGTGGGCCAGGCTCTTGTTAATGTTGGGGCGGAGGTTGTGAAAACAGTCCCAGGTTGGGTCTCTTCAGAACTGGATGCGCGTTTGGCTTATGACACTCCGGGCATTGTGAATGAGGCAAGTCTCTTTACCATAGAAGATAAAACACAGTACATGCAGCACTTTCTTTGTGAGATTGTGAAGGTTAGTGCACCACCATACTTACTCCATCGGGTGCTTGAAGAGTTTCAGAAAACCCCATCTACTTAGGTTTTATTTTCAACTTGAGTGGTTTGAGTCTTGTGAATGCAGGTCCATCAGCTACTCGAATTGGACGATGAAGTTGAAGTTCGTAGGGACAGGTTGCATTTCAAGATTCCTGCGACATGGCATATATGTTGTGGATTTACTGGAACAAATTTGAGATGATCGGTTACTGCCAATAATTTTTGTTACAGATTTACTGAAAGTGGTATTGCCCCAATGGTTGGATGTCTTGCAGGGCATTGAAGCTGTAAGGCAACTGGCAGCTGAAGGCATTCAAACACATGTCAGCCTGGTTTACAGGTTAAAATCTCTTGAGATTTTCGTGTTGTACATATGTTGCTCGGAAGGGTCTTGATCGACATTGCAGATGGTATGATGTTGGCATTTTCGGGGGCTGGTAGACAAGTACGTAGATCGACTGTTCTTAAACTTATTAACTAATTCTGATGGAACCTATTCTACAGCTTTGCTCAAGCCTCTGCTGCAGCCCAAGCAGGTGCATCAGTAATTCAGATCTTTGTTGGCGGGATCCGGGTAAGTTTTGAGATATTTGACGATGCTTATCATCACAGTGCTTCCTGGTTCATGTTCTGAAACGTGCTTATCAACGTCACTGCTTGTTCAAAAATGTTGATCTACGTCCGATGTTGCAGAAGTGATTTGGAGAAATTTTCTAAACATTTTGCTCCACATTCTTAACTTAATATTTCTGTGACAGGATTGGTCTTGGACAAATCCCGGTGATAAATACGTTGACAAAGCTTTGGCAAATGGGGTTGATGCTGGCGTTTCACTCGTAAGATTGACAAGACATTCATTTCAGAACACGTAGAAAGGACTCGAGCAGTTAGAAGACCACATTCCATTTTAGAGAAATTAAAGCCGTTTTTTTGTGTGGAATTGTACAGGTTACAAAGGCCAACAACTACGTTCAAAAGTATGGACAGAAGTCGAAACTCATGGCGGCCGCAGTGCGCAACAAGCAAGATGTTTTCAGCTTGCTAGGGTAGTTCTCGATGTCTAAGAACTTTACAGTTGTCGTCTTTCTAGAGAGCCAGTTTCATGAGAATTGCTTGATTAATCTAGCGCAAAGTCCATCCTTTCTGCCTTAAAACTCAAATTGTTATTACTATATGTTACCAATGAGTTCTCTCTTATAACAGTCCGGCTTTTTGAACTCATGAAATGAAACGAATTAAGAAAGCAGAAACGTTCCATTTCCTTCAGGAAATAAACAAGCTTGTGTGAACTGATTTTATTGTGTGTTTTGGAACTTGGATGCAGCCTCGAATATCTCAATGTTCCAGTCAAGGTGCTAAAGTCTTTGAAGGAATTGAAGGCTGATGTAGAAGACAAGTAAGCATTTGCAAAACACTTGAGCCCATCAGTTGCCGAGGCTGCAACGTTTTCAGAAGACGAGGTAATCTGTTCTGCTTTTGTTTTGAAGCGGATTACTTTTTCATAAATAATCGAATGTTTTTTGCATATTTGGCACTTGGTATTGTCTTTAAAACGGAAATGATATCTTGAGTAATGTACAATTAAGATGTGTTAATTGCAATTTTTCAGGTGTTGTATCGGAGGTGATGGAGAGGGGTAATGTGGAGAGAGGAAAGGAGTCCTGGTTTGCTTTGGAAGTATCATTGCCCAACTATGGGCTAGATCCTTCCAGAGATGTAAACCACGTGCAAAATGAGGAGCTGGTCCAGGTGTTTGGTGCCAGGCAGCAGAATTTAGGATACTACTACCCAGGTGCTAAGTCGGATAGAGTGAAAAGCCGTGTGAAGGAATTGTATCCAGCTGTCTACCAGTTCAGTAATATGCCCAAAAATCAATGTATTACAGAGAGTTTTGCTAGAGCTATTGTCTCAGAAGTTAACCATGGGTACCCAATGAATTGGGCCCAGTATGCAGCTGAGAGATGGAGTTCGTGCAAGAACAAACACTTGAAGAGTGAAACTCTGATACGGTTTGTTGGAGCAGAATCTCTGAAAGGGACTTACTACGAATTAGCGAAGTCGAAATTCGAGGGGGAGATAGAGGATTTCAGGGTTGCTTACAGCAAGGCTGATGCAGATTACAGTAACACACAGGTGTTCATCACTTCAAGGCTGACATCACCCAAGCATCCTACTGAGGGGGCCGAGAGAGATAGCCTTCTGGAGCAACTGTCATTATTGAAGATTCAGTTGCAGGGGGCAGAGGAGGTCCTACAGAAGTGCAAGGACAAATCAACGATTGGTAGCAGCAGTGAGAAGATTTCCGAGAAGATTGGTAAGAGGATGGTGAAGCAAGAGAGGCGTATCATCAAGTTGAAATACAAAATCAAACAGAAGGAGATAGCCTTAGTAGACTCAAAGGGTGAGATTATTGAAGCTGTGAATGAGCTGGATCGATTGCAGACTCTAATGGCGGATCTTGAAGGACATATGGATCGACTGAAAGGCGTCCTCAAGAAGATGGAAGAACATGTTCAATTACCCATGTGCCTGCGACCAAGTCAGCATCTACCAGAAGGAATATCAAGCCATGACTCAGATTTGATCACAATAAATTCATGTGCATTTTGCAATGGTAAGTTCCCACACATGGACATCATTGTGGCACCTTGCAAATGCACTTATCATCCTTATTGTGTAGTGATGCAGTCATGGGTAGAAGATCGGTGCGCCTTGAAGGAATGTGGGTCAGCCTTCACCGAAAACTGGAAGAGGAGTATAGGCATTGTCGAATTGCCAGGTATGTTAACACAAATCAATTCAGTTCAACGTTTAATCTGCTCATTGTCATTCAAGCAACTCATTATAAAGTTAAATGTACAGATATCACAAAGGTATATACGGTTGGTGAATGTTCGGATCCGAAGAGGAAGAGAAGATTCCTAAACAGCGACTTAGGGGGCACGAGTTACAGCCGCAAGCAAAGACGAGAACCGTAAAGGATCGGAATGAAAGGTAAAAATTCTGCACTGTCCATGCTTTGAACTATCTAATGTAAATGAGTATACTTTCTACTCTGATCTATAGCGGCAAATACATATTCTAATCATTTAACATGCTTGCAATGTTTGTGCAGATTACTAGATTGGACTTTTTGAGACTTTTCTTTTGGACTATATGTCGTCAGCTTTGGACAATCTCTATCATGCTCACATAATTCTATATGACATGTTCTGTGCCGAACACCCTATCTCGGTGCAAATATTCCAGAGTGTAGACGTTCCTACTATTGATGTACATAAGACTTTCTTTCTTTCTGCTGGATCATATCTTCTGGAATCTAGAAACAATTAACTAAAAATCTTGTAACTATGCTCACGTAACTCTACATGACCTGTTCGGTGCCGAACACCCTATGTTGGTGCTAATTGTGTATGGTTCAATGCAAGCATTCACCAATGTTAAAAAACTAACTAAAAGACTCACCGTTGAAAAAGAAGGGCGTTCGGTGCCGAACACAGTATTTAGGTTGGTATAAAAACAATGTTCTGTAAAAAAATATTTTTGAAACGGACCTAGGTTTTTCCATATTGACTTCATTACCCTGACTACCGTGCTGTTCGGTGCCGAACGAGGTACTTGGGTCACACAAAAATCCTTGTTCTGTACAGAACACTACCTCGTTCGGTACAGAACACCAAATCCGGTCGCGTCCTAGTAAATAGAACATTTGAAATTGACGTATTTAATCTAAATTTTATTTAGGCTGACTACACCCTGTTCGTGCAGAACGCCTTCTTATGAGCCAATTATGTTTCTTATAATAGATGTATAGTATATGGTACTATGGTATTAATTGTAATTGTAGATATAAAAGACACTAGGTGGCAAAACTAGAAGAGTGAATACATAAAGAAGTTGAACAGAGAAAGAACTTCCAGCATAAAAGCGTCCCATCAGGGACCATGTGGTCAACCTGTGTCCCGCCTGCCTTGGTTCTAACAAAGAAGAGAAAAAGGGATTTTACAAGGAATTGCCACCTAGTGTTTTTTCTTTAATTGTAAGCACTACCTGGTCTCAGCTGACCAATGTGGGCAATTACTAAGTCATTCATCCTAAATGTAACAATTAATTGCGCGCCAACCAAAAGATCTTGAACATTTGCAGCAAAGTATTTGCAGTGATGTGAAATGCTCTAACCTGGCGTTGAACTTCAGTAGCAGAAAGCATTCTCTTGGCATCATTCATAGACGCAACCATCTTCTCGGGAATTATCTCTCCTGTCAGATAATGTCTTCCAAATTGGCTGAGTAACCGATAGTCCCACGCATAGTGCCTACATATTTATTCATAATTCCAAAAATATTTGAGAACCACAGACCTCAAATCAACAAACAAATTACATATTACAAAAATATTTAATGCATCCACATACAATCTTCCAGTAGTACCAGCAATACACGTCACGGACTCACATCCATGTTCACTTGCAATTTACCGTACAACAAGGTATATAATCTCAACAGAACTTATTCAAACAGCTGCGATGGAGTCTCTGAGAAATCAAGCACCGTCCGTGTGCCAGAGAAGTGTTGGAATTCCTGTGACATCAACACAGCAGTTTCAAAAAAATTAGCAGATAATAATTTCAGATACTTTCAGGCAATCCAAGTGAAAATAACACAAAGAATCTGGTTCATATGAAGATTTAGAACAGGTAGCGGTGGCAAACACGGCAGAAGATAAACAGGAAGCCTAGGTTGTTGTATCAACATAAAATAACAGTGAAATCAGAGGCTATGAAATAAGTCCGACCCCAAAGAAAATTAGATACTCAATTTCTATCACCAAATATATCATAATAATCCAAGGCTAGGAGCGGGCAACGTACTGTACGAGAAAGTAAGGAGTGTAACGCGTGGCCGAATTCATGGAACAATGTTTCAACTTCCCAGGGATTCAAAATAGGAGGCGTGTTTCCATCTGGAGCTGCAAAATTGCATGCTAAAGCTACCACCTGCATCCACGAATAGCGCACACGACAGAAGTAGGAACATCAGTGTCGCTTAGGTAACAACTTTAATAAAGAAAACCGCCTCCAACACTTGAAACGGGACACGAACAAATTGATGTCAAATTCCAGCAATCCTAGATGCACCTCTAGTGTCGGAAATGAAGAAATCGCCATGATCAGTGCAAATGGGATAGTAACCATACTGGAAGCTGATAGTCGGATTCAGATATCCTCCGACAGCCCTTCAGAGTAAAATGAGCATTGATAGACCGTCGCTTCTTTTGCAAAGTGCAGATTCGCCTTTGAAGCTCCACATTCTCTGTCGTCATCCCACGTATCTCTTCCTGTGCCGCCTGATCAAGAACGGAGCCAGAAAAACAACAGTAGTAAGGATTGAATATGTTTCTGGCAAAGAATTACAAGTTGCACCTTGAACAGCAATCCAGAAATGGACTCCTGAACCATTCGAATGTTACTCTAGAAATGAAGACTCGATGTTGGGCGGCATGTGGCCCTTCCCGATCTTCACTGAGCTTCACTTACCAAACGACTCTCGATCGTCGCTCTTTCAACTTCTCGCTGTGCATCACCTGCGACAAACTTTCACTTGAGCCCTGGTTCACAAGCCTCCATCCTACAACCTGCACAAATCAAATCCAGAGAGATTTCAATGTGTGGACACATGTTTTCATGGATAGTAGGATCATTCAAAAAAGGAAAGAACACAATCACATTAATTCTTTCTATTAGAAAATTCTTTGCGAATTTCAACAAGTAATGGCAACGCAAATTAACGCATCCATAGAAGAAAAACGTCACATTTTTCCAACATTGAAATCGTTCTGAAGACTGCAAAATTCGAAGCTCTCTCTCTATATTAGCTTTAACGACCAACATCTAAAGACTGAAAACAAGGCTACAAGTGAAAGGAAGAAGACATGACTGGCTATGGCAAAGAAGAATGATAGGGAGTTGAAGATCGCAAATGCTTGGATGCCCACATTCCCTTCCACGCCAATATCGACAATAGGTCTAGAATGGAAGTGGAAGTGAACATGGGAATTTTTAGTTAAACCCCGAACATAATTCTCGAGTATTTGAGGTTCACGCAACCGCAACTGAAAGACAACAAAACAAGGATGAAGGCGAATTACCTTACGAAGTAAAGCCTTCGCCTCCGCTTCGGTGAGAGGAACTGCCCCCTCTGCCAGAGGTTTAATTGTCTTCTCCGAAAGACTCAGGACAGCCAGCGTTGGAACCATTATAATATGTTCAGTGTCCACGTTACCGTTTATCCTGTCTCCTTTCTAACATCCGCATCAAACTTTGCCGAACACCTATCCAACTCTAAACCTTGACACCTAAGACTCTATTCATCAAGACTCTAAGACATCAAGACTCTACTCATCAAGGCGCAGCCAATGACTTCCACTACCAATCCTCTCCGAAAAACCCCGCTTCGCAAAACCCGACGATACTAACATCACCATGAAACCACATTGCAGTTTACAATAATAATCCAGACGCTTAATCCCAGCTGCTGCATGATACCTGGCTCTGTCCTCCCCCATGAGCTCCAGTCCGTTAACCTCACGCCTCCTCAATCGACCGAACTCAACGCCAATAAAAACGACACCGACACGTCAAGCATATGTACAAAGCTAGATAGCTAGCAGCTCGCTTAACTTACCGGACTGGTTAGTTTGAATTGCAATCGAGCTGATGATCGATGATCGATAATCGATGATCTGCAGAGTGCGGCATTAGTGGCTGCGGCGTCATTAGTGCACTCTCCGCGGAAGTTTAGATAATTTGATTACGGTAAAAGGTTGTTGACGGTCTTCATTACCACCCTCAACCACCAAAAGGCGACCTGTCTTATTACTCTCATACCCGTTATAGCCCAATCTCTGAAGTCCATCTGAGCTGCCACCATGAGCTGCCCTTTGTACCACTTGCTCACATGTTGGAACTTCTGGAGAAGGATCCGAAACGTGGATAAAAAAATTTAATTAAATTAAAAACGTTGAAAAACAAACATGTTGACTGATTGTTTTAGTTTGTTTTAGAAATATTATGTGTATTTTTGTTGATTCATTTATTGAGGAATCGATATGTAAAGTGATGATCTTAACGATTGGTTGGGTATAAATATTTTCGGTTGAAGGATTAAATTATTGTTCATGTGTAGTAGTACGTAGAGCCTGATCTTTCCAGGGTGTGAGTTTGAGTTTGAGTTTGAGTTTGATACAAATGCTCCGGGATTTTGAGGATTTTTGTAGTTGTGTGATGATAATGAGTTGAGCCTTGTTTTGTGTGTATGAGAGGTGGAGGGATATGAATGATTTGTTGGTGAAAGGTAGAAATTCTCATGAGGTCATTGGCAGTGACCCACCATTTTCAAAGCAATTTCCTTCAACTTATATAATATGGTAAGAACAACAATAATATAGTACCCCAAAAATACACACTTTGAGAGCTACGTGGAGATTTCACAATTAATGATGTTCTAAATGTTGGCTACAATGAGATAAATATCTTTAATGAATAAAGTTTAAGATTCTAATTCTCATCAAGAAAACAAAATATCAAACCATAGAAACAAATATTTGGTGAACACTCAAAGAGGCATGTGCTAATATCAATCCCCAAACATACAAATTCCAATAATGATTATTTGATTATATTTTTCCTAAATACACCCTGCATCCGTCAACCACACGTAACTCTACATGACCTGTTCGGTGCCGAACACCCTATGTTGGTGCTAATTATGTATGGTTCAATGCAAGCATTCACCAATGTTAAAAAACTAACTAAAAGACTCACCCTTGAAAAAGAAGGGCGTTCGGTGCCGAACACAGTATTTAGGTTGGTATAAAAACAATGTTCTGTAAAAAAATATTTTTGAAACGGACCTAGGTTTTTCCATATTGACTTCATTACCCTGACTACCGTGCTGTTCGGTGCCGAACGAGGTACTTGGGTCACACAAAAATCCTTGTTCTATACAGAACACTACCTCGTTCGGTACAGAACACCAAATCCGGTCGCGTCCTAGTAAATAGAACATTTGAAATTGACGTATTTAATCTAAATTTTATTTAGGCTGACTACACCCTGTTCGTGCAGAACGCCTTCTTATGAGCCAATTATGTTTCTTATAATAGATGTATAGTAGGTGTTCAATTGTTAAACAAGATCATAAATTGTTTGATTCATTACATATGAAAATATATGTGAACCCTTATACATATACTTATGATATACATACATACATGTATATGGAATTATAGATATTTACATATATGGATATATGGATAAATATATATGAATATATATATATATATATGTATATATATATTCATATATATTTATATATATATATATGAATATATATATACATATATATGTATATTATATATATACATATATATATATATTATATATATATACATATATATATATATATTATATATATATACTATATATATACTATATATATATACATATATATATATATTATATATATATATTCATATATATATGGAGAGAGAGAGAGAATTATTTTTATAAATATAAATATAAATCTAAATATTTGTATAAATATATGTATATAAGGTATATTTATTTATATTTATAATTATATTTATATTTATTTCTATGTATATTATATTTATTACATTTGTTTTCATCATTTATCTATATATACATATAGTTGAAAAATACTTTTGACTTGTCTATCTATTACTCTTATGATTAATCAATTATTTATCAAATTTGTGAACGAACCTCTAATAAGTTATTTCATGTAGCTTGGCAAGGTATTATTTAAGCATGGGTATTATAACTTCTATATATTTGTATATACATATATTAAATTGTATTTTTTTGTAACATGTAGGTCCAATATATATATTTAACCGTCAAAGATAGACATATCTAACCCATTTTGAATCCATAACTCCTTACATAAAATTTCATATAGAATTAATATAAAATATGTTTTTATACACATATAAATATATTGGTATGTTTTATTTTAAATTCTAAATAAGTATATCATAATAAAGCCATGTAAATTTATGTTATGAATATTTACAATGATGTATATTGTTTAATATACATTAGTCCTATAGAATATCAAAGTCAAATTGAATTTTCTTATAAATATAAATTTCAAGTAATACCATTTTATAAATAGTAAATAATCTCCAGATACAGTAGTTTAGAAGTATACTTATACACTATAGAGAGTACTTAAATATAAATGTGTTTCAAATTTACAAAAAATGATTTGAAATATATATGAGAATATAATTTTTTTTCATATCCAAAGGAATCATCGGGACGTATAAAATTAAATGGAGTATATGAATTATCAAACATATATGTGAATATGAAAATATCTATGCATGTGATATATGTATACATGTGTATATGTATATATATAATATATTGATATACATATAGATTTATATATTTTAAGATATACAATAATATAAAGTAAATAATATGAAAATATAACTATCTAAAAATATATTGTCATATAATATATTAGTATAAATGTAATGTATTGGATAGCTTATATGGATTGTTATAATATAATATATTAGTATAAATATATAACATATGTATAAATATTATATATTCATATGCATGTCTTTTATGTGCATGTACTAGTATTTGATATATATATATATATATATATATATATATATATATATATATATATATATATATATATATATATATATATATATATATATATATATATATATATATATATAACCTTAATATTAAAATAAGATCAGATATTTTTTACATTACTAATAAATAGAATTATTAATATCTGGAAATTTATTTATGATACTAACATACATGGAAATAGTATGATCCATTTTTATTAATTTACAATAATTTATTATATCAGGAATATATTAAGTTCGTTTAAAAATACTAATTAATAATTAACGTTGGACTTTACTTACAAATTACAATACTATTGGTGTATTTATAATGTAAGTATGTTTTCACATATATTTTCGAGTAAGGCATATAGAAGTATATATATATATATATATATATATATATATATATATATATATATATTGATGTATGAACATATTTGTAGTCGCATTGATACATGATACAAAATACACATATTTATAAATAAATGATATAAATATATTTAATAGAAAAATATACTTTTCATTATATTTTGAAAATATAAAGTATTTTTAAAAACTTATTACTATGATGTAATTTTAAGTGTGATAGTTGGATTTGATACAATATACATTATAGAACTCAAATCACATGTAGTATTATATAATAAGCAATGTTTCTGACAATATAGTATAAATATCATTCATAAGGAGTGCATAGGCATGTATATACACGTGGTATTCAATATGCATATAGGGATGGATATATTTTACTTCTGTAAAGATATTTAGACATTCTTATATAAGTAGAATAACTATATGTCTACACAAAGGTATTATATACATGTTTTTATGAATACATAGAGATATATTCATATATATAATTATAATTAAACATTAATATAGATTATATAAGTTTTATTCTTAAGTTATATATACAAACTTACATATATCTTTAGTATATGACGTATTTATAGTAGAAAAGGATAAATTATATGTAATATTTATTTAATTCATCCAATCATCATATCAATCATAGGCTATTTAATTTTTTTTTTAAAGACTCGCTATTAAGCTCTAATTAGATAAAAAATTATTTTATTACAAATTTATAATTGCCATAAATTATTCTAATTTTACCAGATCTGTGTGAGTTTGTTAGATTTGTTTTTATGACATATACATAAATATTTATATTTTTTTTGGAAATGACAATAAAACTTTAATTGGCTAGAACATGATAGTCATAAAATATTATTGAATATGTCATTGCATACAATAAACAATAATATTAATTAAACAATAAAGGATATATGGGTTGGTGATATATTATTATACCTTAAGGTATTTAAGCATGTATTTTTATAACAAGATGGTAATATTATGACTCACTGTTTTATATATTTATCTAAATATTTTGTTACTAACATACATCCTTAAATACTTCATACATATAATTTATTATTTTATAAACTCAAATAATTAGGTATTTGGATAGCTTTCTAAATGTATATGTATTCATTTTTTGTTTTATATACATATGAAATCATCTAAGGATGTTTTCTTCATACAAATTATTATTCATATACATATAGATTTATATACACTGTTATAGATAATAATATAGAATACTTAATATTAAAATACAACTATATATAAATATATTGGTTTACAATGTATGAAGATAAAATATTTGAGATGTATGTTGATTCCGTAGTCCATCTATACTATTTGTGGTTTCCAACTATGCTAAGGATTGGTATTAGGATTTAAATTGAAAAGATTTTTCTAGATATTGAACTTAATGTAGATATAAGTACATAATGCTTTAATATGTATCCGGTTCAGAGTACCAAACGAACAAAAATACATTATATCTATAAGATTTCTTCTATAACATATAACACAAACTATTTTTGGAATGTGTGAATATTATAATCGCCAATTCTCTATATTAGATACAGATGACGTTTGTGGTAATAGTAATTTATAGTAAACAAAATATTCAATATTAATGAGCTAGAAAGCTAATAATAGGAAAACAGTACTTATAATAGTATGTCCCTTAATAGTAATTCTTATAATAGAAAGTTACATTAAATATTCAATTTTCAAAAACAAGTAAATAAGGTGATGGACATGTCTTTCCATGATTGTCAAATTATAAGGATTTCTCTATGAAAATACTGAACTATCACCAGATGACTCGTCGTTCAAAATATCTTTGGTTTCACTAGTTTCAGAGGCTGATTCGACTGCTTCAGAATCCACAAATATGCATGATTTTGGGAAGCGCTCAATTTCTTTTGATTGGACCTTCGGTGAGACTTGAAGAGCAAGAAATGAAGCAATAGCAGCAACTTCAGGAGGAAGAGAGAACGTCGGTGATGGACTTCGCATGAATTGGGGATCGGCAAAAAAAGGAATATTTTGGCGATGGATACCTGTCAAAGATGGAGATTACAGAGTAACGTGATTAAGTGCAAGACCTGATTGCCAGATCCATCTGCAGCCCAAATATACCACAGACAACAACCTGTCTACACTACATTCGATAACTAATAACAATCTGAAGGCTTTTTGCAAATTGTGAATGCAATGTAAGTGTAACCTCATTGAGTTAGCAGAAGAGACTCAATTTGCAAAGGGGAGCGAAACTGGAAGGGCGCATAAGAAATATGTAAACATAAAGTAAAACTCTTAATATTTCGAACTTGCTACCATCATGGTTCATTTTGAACAGTGCATGGAGCTTGAAATGAACATACTTGAAAAAATACGAAGATAGACCACCGAATGGACACCACTAATATGATTTATCTGCAAGCCATGGGATCACTTGGTTCGAAATTATCAGAAGACATCATACCGAGCTAGGTCAAGGACTGTGTGAACCATCCATACCGGAACGGATCTTCGCTTTCCCCCTCTTTCGCTCGTGTGTCTTCGTCATTGGCTTCAGAAGAGGCTTCAAGACACCCATATATATGTTGGTGTCTTCTTCGAGGCCGAAGAAATGGCGACCTGAAGCCCGACATGCTCGAAGAGAGGCACCTGTGGATGCACTCAGATCGACGACAATATCCCCTGGCTTTGTACACATATCAATGAGAATTTGAAAAAGGATATCTGATTTCTCATGTGGCCCACGCCAGAGGTTACCGCTGTCATCGAGGGCTGGTTTCTCCACATAGTTGTTAAGTGCGAGATACCGGATCGGATCCTCAGGTGTATTGGCTGTCAAGGGGTCTGAATTGAGCTTGAATGGCTTCGGAAGCCGGTCCCAGACCTTATCCCTAACACGGCCGGTTTTAACCAGGAGGACCGCAGAGAAGCTGAACGTCTGAAAAGTCACAGTATCAAACATTAATCACAAGTCGAACTCGACATCTAAATTATAAAACAAAACAGCAAAGACATGGCTCAAAACCTATGTAAAATTCGCGACTCCAGACTTAGTCTTCTTCGGTATTGAATGGAAAAGTTTGTACAAGTTCATACTACACAGTAATGAGAAAAGGAAAAACTTACCATCATGTTCTCATAAGCTGGATGTGTTAGAGGCTCAGATTGATGAACTTGCCACTCACATTTCGTCTTCAGTTTATACTTGATCACCCAGTGCATAAGCTCGTGGCTCAAACCCATCGGCATAAGAATCAAGATGGCGCCATCGTCCTGCAGGTAGTCATCTATAAACTCAAACCTCGACTGATACCATTCCCTCTTGGTACTGTCGATCGAATTCCATTTGGGAATGGCATCACCAAAACCAGCCACCACTGTCTCAAATGGCTGGTCAATGATGACCAGATCTGCTACTGGGTGAACGTCTTCCTTGCCTCGAAGATAAGTCTGATCGCTTCCTCTTGCCTATTACAATATATCAACCTTTAGATTCCAGATCATAATGATTACCAAAATTCCGTGAGAACAATAGTGTGGCAAATGGGAAGTGCATGAACTTGATACAAGCAAGGGGATATGCTGATGCAAACTATCTAGCACAGAATCTTAAACTCATACTACTTGTGAAACTACGAAGTGATGGTTACTGAAGAGAAATCTGAGCCTAGATCGAAATACTATTTCTGAAAATTACAAAGTGGATGCTTGAATGTTAAGTTATTGAAAAAAACAAAATATGCTCACTGAACTACTTGACATAGACATACTGTTCGGTGCCGAACATGGTTTCGCTCAAAGATATCAGTAGTTGGGCAAGATAAAAATAAAAATAATCTGAAATGTACCTCGTATGCAAATTCCTCGAACTCTGTGTCTTCACTCGCCAAGAAATCTTCAAGCGAGTTGTTGATTATGCGCTCAAGGTATTTTGTACCTCGTGGGGCACTCTGAACCAAAGACCTTCTCAGAGTCGGAATGTATGCACCTCCAAAACCCCTCGTAATCTGCGACAGGGATTTAGAGGAGTTGTACTTTGATTGAGCAGCGTCATCCTGGGCCTCTCGATCTTCGTTCGGCTCATCCCGTTTGCCTCGTTTTGATGATTCTCCAGGTGCATCTTCGGCCGTACGCTTGCCTGCCTTGGGAAGGAGCTCTTTTGGTGGTGCAACTACATTTGGAGCAGTACCTTTCTGAATCGGACCCTTCGACTTGGATTTACCGGCTCTTCCAGAAACAATAGCAACTCCGGTTGAACGTCCCACATTCGCAGGTTCAAGAGGAATTGCGCGCTGGAACAATGGCTCCACCAGACGCCGATTTTCAATCTCATGAAAAGGCGTCTCGAGGGGATCAATCTCGATATACCAGTGACATGCCATCAGATGATTCTCATCCCAGTCATTTGCTTGGTCCTTGGTGAACATGCGCTCGTCATTTTGGAGATCAAGCCATGACGCAAAAATCGGATGGGCCTCTGGAACAATTTCTTCCACTTGAAGGATATTGGTCCAGTATCTTCAAGGAAAATTAATACAATGTCAGCCTTATAACATCATTCTTATACTACAATAAACTAAGCATTTTAAAACATGTTAAAAACAAAAAGAATGCTTGGAAAGTACACACCTGTAGACAAGGCGGTTCATGGCAGGTTCACCGTGAGGTTGCTTAGAAGACCCCCACTCGTGTGACTTGCTTATCTCCTTCTTCAGAATAGGTAAATTATATGCATAATCCCATTGTCTGATCCGATTGGTCTCAATGTACTTCTGGAAAGGTTGACTTGGATTCTTCTCTAGTGGCAGATACTCATAGATGATTGTATCGTAGAATTCCAAAGAATTCACCTTCAACTGGTACCAGAACACATACTTATGAAGGTAGGTGTTGAACACATTGTCATTGAAAGGGGCAAGAGGGAATTTTTTGATCTTCCTGTCAGACTTCGACGAGTTCCAGATTTTCAAAATGGCCTCCTTCTCTGTAGATGGAATGCTAGAAGATGCCAAATTTTGTAGTTTCTCCGTAGTCATCTCTGGTGTCAAATTGGTGGACCAATGCTTGGCAATCTGCACAGTACAGAAAATGATGACTTAGTGTAAGTAAATAGTGATTAGTTTATTCACAAGTGAAGACCCAAATAGTAGTGATGATATATTAACTATTCTACTGCTGCGCTAGATTGTGAGGACTTGACTTCACACCAACCATGCAAAAACAAACCTAATCCACATGGTAGCCAAGACTATTTCACGAGCCTGAACTAACCCGTTCGGTACCGAACACTATTTCTCCTGCCTGAGAACTACCCTGTTCGGTACCGAATAGCCTTGACTCCAAGTGACCACATTCCGTACAGGACCTGCCAACTTAATAACCTCACTTAACGAACATGAAGCTATAAACCGAGACCACTAACAAATTACTCAATCATATATTGTTCCAGAACAGTAGCAGCTGATTATGCATAATTAAACCGTAAACTAACTTCAGTAACTACAATCCTAGCATTTGAACTTTCAAGGAAATCTGGTTTCGCTCCACTACTCCTACCCGTTCTGTGCCGAACAACATATTGGGGGCTGCATTCCATCAGATTCATAATCCTCACACTTCCTGGTAGCTATGACAGACAACAAACAAAAATTTGATTCAACCATACCTCGGTTAGGAAGTGTTTCCCATTTGCTGGGTTTGAAATTGTTAGGTATTTCGTGAACGCAGCAGACAATGCCTTCCTCTTGGCGTCCATCGCCCCGTTAATTGCCTTCAGCAAACCATTTGCAGTGCGCCTTCGCCTCGGTGTCTCATCCTCGTATTTTCGCTGGCCTTCATCTCCTGCCTCAGAGATTTCATGCTGCAGAATAGTATTGAAATAGTGAGACTCATGAAATATACACGTCCCAATAATAAAAACCGAGCATGAAGTTTAATTTGAATAGTAAGGCATGCTTACAGAATGGATTAATTCCAAGAATTTCGCTCTGGGAACTGGATACCACGGCTTTTTATCAGCAGGAACCTCCAATGCCTTCACAGCCGCGGAATACTCATCTGGGGCCAAAAGTTCCCGAAACTGCTCAACAGGCAAGGATCCAAGTTTCTGAATTCGGTGAAGCGTATGAACTGTATTCTGCTTGACATGTGAGTTCTCGTTGGATTTGTTGACGTCGTGCATAGCATTGAGAACATCTGTGACATCATACTTGACTTTTAAGACAATCGATCTCACCCTGAAATGCCAATCGTACTCCTTACGATGAGATTTTTTAATAAAATCATACCAGGCGACCAATCGATGGTTGCCGTCCCACACATAAAAGAACTTGTTGGACAGCTCCGAAAGTTCGTTGTCGCTTTTGAGGAATTGTTCGAATTCCAAATCTCTTTTCTGCCAACACGGTGACCACTTCTCTCTCTCTTCTTGGGTGACCATCTTCTCATGGCCTTCAAAATTAGTGGTGGAAACATAGAAAGCTGCAGCCCCCTGTCGATAGCCATGGACAAAATCCGCCTGCATTTTATTTTATTATATCATTTTCAAGCGCTGGACGTACCACTTGGAGCTTACGCATTCTACAAAGCGGAATGTCAATATGAGATTTCCCCCCCTCGAACATCTCTAAGCGCTTCAAAATTTCAATTGAATTGATCCTTGTCTTTCTGTGAGCGACGATCAAGTCGTACTCTTCCCTAGCATCCAAATTCGCATCAGTCATTTCTAGTCCAAACTCAAGAGCTTCATCCTCATCAATATCGTCATCTTGAGCAAGGAATTCCACTCGATCGGGTGCATCATCTTCACTGCTGTCATCGTCATTACCATCATCGTCATTACCATCATCTCCGTCCATTCCCGAATTATTATCATCGTCTGCCTCGTGACAACAACGATTGAGCAACATCAGTTTTAGCCATATAGGATGTTCGGCACAGAACGAGGATATTGAGATCAAGCAAAGGCACTAATTTTTCCATCTGAACATGCTCATAACCGAATTGTGATGTGGTACTAGAATTAGTATGGTACCCATATTGACATCTTCAAGATTCCTGTCCTCGACTTTATTTTCTGATCCTTCTGCCTCATTCCTCCCAACTGCTTATACATGATCACGCCTGACGTTAGATCCATCTTCGAAAACAAAACAAATGAAACCAAGGAAACTAGTTGAAACAGGTTGTGTACCTTGAATTCCTTGTGTTAGCTGAATAGGGCTTGCAGTTTCATGCCCGTCCTCAACAGTGAGTACCTCTGAAATAAAAAACATCATTATACCATCACGGTATTTCAGTCTAACCATTTATCGAGTTAAGTTCAGAGTAGGGGACTCTCAGAAGCATGCATCATAATTCTATCACTATTTCAGACTATCCAATTATATTGTTCGTTACAGAACACATGTAATTAAATAACAAACTCCGTAACAAATCTCGTCAGATTAGGATATGTCCGGGTTTCATATCAGTCAAGTTACCCATTCGGCACAGAACGTTGAACTTGAGCCTCATCGTGCGCTTAGTTATAAACATCAAATGTATTATAAGGAATCTAGTTTAAACAAATTGGGTACCTTGAGTTCCTTATATTATGGAGTTCATTTCAGATTAGTTCAAATGAAATCATAGGTTTAGTGAGATACCCGCATTAGCTACCACTTGTTTGTTGTCCTTGTTGCTGTCTTCTGTTCCTTCGTCATCATTTCTATGAACTGCATGAATACCAACTTTTGTAAAAAACCATATTCAATATTTTCAACCTACAAGACAAGCTCATGGATCGAAACGAATGAGTACGAACTTGTTACCTGCACTTCCTTGCGTTGGTGGCACTTGGCCTGCGTTGTCGTGTCCATCCTCAAGCACGTCTAACAGGGCACTCAGAAAAATACATCATAATAAATACATCATTTTAGATTACCAATTTATGCTGTTCGTTACAGAATACATCTAATGAATTACCAAATTCCGGGGTCTAGGTATTGCATGTATTGTCTGAAGGAACTTGATGTTACCTGTTTCTCCGATGACAACACTTGTTTTGTCCGCCATCTTGCTGCCACCCTCCTCTTCGATACAGCCTCTTACCGAATTCTTCACAGTCAAAGATGGACATGTTAGTCGTTCGGCACAGAACAACAATATTGAAATGATACGATATCAACCTTGTCAGTTGGACAGTACTATATTTAGCACTATATTTATCATTAACTCCAATTTCATCGTATTATTTCAAATATTGACTAAAAATAGTGATTTAGTTGAATCATAATATGCTGTTCGGTGCAGAACAATACTACCATGTCCAATTTATCACACGTATGAAGCCAAATAAATTTCAGACTACGAAAATTCCAATACTGCCACTGTCAATATGATTCAAACAAATAGCAATGGAGCATACGATCTAGTCGGCTTAAATGCTTGTTCGTTACAGGCCCAGTCCATTAGTCAAAACAAACTGGTAGGACTTTGCCCCTTGACAAGGTGTTCGGCACAGAACAGGTCAAACAGAGTCCTGACGTGAACATTTCAAGTGAGCCGAGATAGGTTGTTCGTTACAGAACACCCTTTCATAGTCAGAGAACTTGACTACCATTCAACCGACACGGCACCTAATATAGATCATTAGCCTCCTAGCAAAAGCCTGTTCGGCACAGAACATATAAGAAGCCATCATTTCAGTAATATGATCTAAGCAATTATTGAACCTGTTCTATATCAAACGCAAATCATAGACTTATTAGAAATGCCTGTTCGGCACAGAACACATTAGAGAAACTGATTTCAAAGGTCTTGTTTGAGCAACCTTTGAACCTGCTCGGCACCGAACGCAGATCATCAACATCAAACAAAAGCTAGTTCGGTATAGAACATGCTAGGGAAAGAACTTTCAGAGATGTGGTTACTATAGCTTAACAGACATGTCCGGGATCAAACCCACATTGTAGACCTCTCATATATGTGTGTTCGGCACAGAACTGAGCAGACTGAGCCAATCCACTAATGTGACCGAAGAGCCTTTTTAGCCTGTTCGGCACAGAACGTACTTCTAGACTTATATCCCCGTGGAGCCATGGTGAGTACGTATGAACCCTCGCGTTATCTATCTGAATTAGAAGCACACCCACATCTACCATATCATATCTGATTACAAATAAAAGCTCACAGTTTCCCATCTCTAACTGTTGTACTGACTCACTGCTGTGCATGCAAACTATCCATACAAAACATTCAACTTCTAGAACTCAGTGACTCACTTGTTGATTCAAACGGCCTTAGCAGACCATATCGTACTCAGAGAGCTCGTACCGCATGTAGTCACACAGGGAGGAAAGAAATAAGATGAAGAACATAGGGCATATAAGGGCACCCGCCGCTTCTAACCTAAGGGAAGGATTCATCCAATAATCTACATCTGTTACGCAGTAGAGGTCCATCAATTTGCTCGACATTGTATAATACGTATAAATACTTGAGATTGAGTTACACTACAGGTTGATGTTTCAGAATTCAGCGAAAAAGATCGTAATAACTTTAATTGATTAATGTAAATATACTCTACATTAAAGAGAATATAATCAGAGGCAACATTCTCTATATTTGCCTAATAAATAATTCGCAAAAGATTTAGTAATTACTATTCCATTTGATTTTCTAAGTTGTGCAGCTCCTCTTCACCTAGCCCTTCGTAGAACTCACAGTACATATTGAACGTTCTTTCTGGAGTCCACAAATCACAAGATGCTTCACTGAAGTGATCCTCTTCTTGGTCTGTGCTACTAGAAACTACTGAAGAGCTATCTGAGGGGGGGGCTACCGAAGCATTAATGTCTCTCTTTGGCCCCCTCTTAGCGTCATCTCGATTCCAAACTATTAGATATGTAACACAAATAGTCCCAATCGCTAGAATGACAAGAGCTTCAAAGGACACCTCTACAACAATGATCAAACTGAAAGCTGAACTTGGCTTCATCGCGGCTCTGGAACAATCACATTATTTTCCACATGTCAAGACCAAAAAAGAAATAATGACTAACATTTGAATGAAAGAAGCATACATAGATGCCATCATATCTAAGGTTCTAGAGTACCTCTTGATGTTTATTTGTAAAAGTGCTTGGTATTCGTCTTCTGTAGGTCTTCCTATAGAAGTCACGTCCGTCAGCCTCCGCGGTGGCCGATTTCTTCTCGCTACTCAAACCTATCTCTACAATCTCCAGCAATGCCTTCGCTCTTCTCACAGCTCTCGTCTCGACCATATCTCAGAAGCACATAATGAAAACTACTACACACAAATGATACTGAGAAGTGGTTCAAACCATCATATTTATACTTTCAAGGGTGGAACTTAGAGCCGTCAGATTTGTTGCATCTACACCATTGATCAAAGATATGATTTAAAATTGTCACTACTGTAAATCTGAGTCAATCATATATTTGACAATTATACTATTTTGCAAAGTGATTCGATTGGTAGCTCATGCTATAGTATCTTCAGTTTATAAATATTGGTTAGGTCGGCTACTGGACCATATTAGAAATTTTGTACAAACTTCAATAAATAAGTAGCAGCCACAAAATACACGGCTCTGCAAATGAATTTATGAATAGTATGCTCCTTGCTTGCACTCTATTATCTGCATGGCACTTTCGGCTCAGGTCAGAGAATAATTTAGCCAGCAAATATTTGCAATTTACCACTATTTTTTATAAAGAATTATCTGCGCACACTTTGGAATCTATTAGTGTTTAGTACATATACTGTCGTTATTTATCAACTAACTCCTAATTTTGTCGATCCTCTAATTTTGTCGATCCTCTCTATGACTTTCAAATTCATATTTATATTAATTTCTTTTTTTTGGTCACTTACTATTTAATAATAATTTGTGTTCCACATCATAGTGTTTTTAATTTGTCTACCATAGTGAAGATGTAATAAATCTGTTACTCTGAAAATAAATTTAATATGATTTATGTTCAATGGAAAGGTTCGTTCTGTACAGAACACTACAATCCCAGCGCTTCAACATCACACACTGATTTCCTTTTCCCCCCGTTCTGTACAGAACACCAGAATCATATCGCTCCAACATCACTCACTGGTTATCTTTTTCCCCCCGTTCTGTGCCGAACAACCATTTGCACGCAGTTTTTAGAGTTGCACTAGCTGTCGCTGTCAGTCATTCTGTGCTGATTTAATTTAGTGACTCTATTTCGAGGCCAATTGCAAGTATTTTGTAGTGACCACATTGGCTCCCTATTGTCCCCATTCTCACTCGAACAGTCGTTCCCTTATTCTTTTTAGGATCTGTACTTAGTATATAATCCATCTCCATTTTTTGTATTCCACCCTTCTACCTCCAGCAATCTCTGGCAATGGCTAACCAAGTAGTCTCTTTTCGACTTCTCACCTCTTCAGTCCCTTTCATCCTTCTAGTTGATGACAAGGGATACGTGACCGTCGATGAGAGATTGTTGTGTCTTAAGTTTCAGTTACATGAGTCATCTTTGATAGTAGAGAAGGAGGAGTTTGGAGCTGATGGAGCTGTTGTGAAGACTATTTATCAGAAACCTGAACTGATAGATGGGAGAACGATTTACAAGCTTCAGGCAGGCAGCTATACCATCATAGGAGGGCTTGCTACTTTTGACATGTCTCAGTCGTCTACTCTCACCCCTCGATCACTAGCATCATTTGAGCGTCGTGGTCATAGTCGTCTTACTAGGTTGTTACCAACTGTGAAGGAATCCCCGGACAATACAATCACATTGTTGAGCTCCGATGATGAGGATGATGAAATTGCAATGCATGCGTTTCATTTTAGCGCAGATGGATGTAGTGATGGAAAGGATAGTTTTCGTCAGGCTTCACATGTTGTTGATGATGACTCTTTTGTGGTCTCTGAAACGCCATCCAGAGATGTGGTTTCAGAGTCCATGTCCTATGACACACCATGTTCAGTATCTTTTCAACGTGAAGTCAGTTGTTCTATAGGCTCGCAGACCTTAATACAAGAGAAGCCAGTATCCACAGATGTAACAGCTAAGACGGAGAAGGGGCCTTCAGTAGTGTCTGTGGCAGATACCACAGAGACATCTATTGTCAGTATTTACGACTTCATCATTTCGCTTGGAAACCAGAAGGCATCAAAGAGTGTTTTGAAATCTGCAGATTTGGCATCGTTTTCACATCACAAGGTCAAATACCTGCCAGTGGAGTACAACGGGAATGTTATTTTTGAATTGCCACCCTTACCGTGCGTGAAGGGAGGAGGTGCAGGCATGCTTGATGGTATGGATAGAAGAAGTGATGGCCACGCTTGGACCGAGACTGCTACAACAAACATCTCAGATCCAAATTCAGAGCTTTCGTTTAAGTACGTGAAGTGTCTGGGACATCTCCGATGCTTGAATCCTACGTGTCCTCACATAATTCGGAATGGCGACTACAACGACATGTATTGGGAAGGCTCCACACCAGAGATAATGACACCGGGACCTACTCCACTTTTACCTAAGAGGTGTTCACTTCTTTGTCGATTTTGTCGAGTTGCCCCTGCTTGTTTGAAATTATGCACGTGTAAGATGTTCTATATTGTTTCCAAGAACCCGTGCATGTCGAGGGCTGCGGTTCACATAGGCACGCATGATCATCCAGTTGCTAATGGAGAATGTAGAGAGGCATTGGATCTTATCCGTGAGGAGGTCCTGACCCAAGTGGCTCGTACTCCGAATGCTAAGGTCAGTGCCATAGGAATGGCAGTCGGGCGGGAGCTGCTTCTTAAAGGCCTTGTGGATGTCACTGGCGAGGGACGGAAACTCACTGAGGCTGAGATGTCCCAGGTGTTTGACAAATGGGCGAAGCTTAGTACTCCTAGTATCCGCAACATGATTGCAGAGGCTAGGCGCTTCTGTGGCGAGGGCGGATACATTGATAACATTCTGAAGTTGAAGAAAGCATCAACTTATGACTACGTACATGATAGTGTATTCCCTGGTCAAGGGAGCGATTTGGTATACTTATTCAAGATGTCTACTTGTGGCGTCGGGAGCGGTGTTGGTCTTGTAAGAAGGATGCAACCTGGTGGAGACCTTGAGAACGAGTGGGTCATGTTTGACCACGTGAAGCGAGTGAAGGAGTGGAGCACCCTCGGGATTCATGTGTATGACCCTGATTATTGCAAGGTCATGACGATTGCGGTTTGTGACATGCAGTCCGAGACAACAGAAGCGCAGGAACGAATGTGGTTGTCGATGCTGAATGTTTTGGAAAAGCATGGGATCACAAATGTGAACTTCAAAGGCTTCATGGCGGATTCAGCTCAAGCAAACTTCAATGCCGTCAGATCCTTATTTGGATCAGGGAACCCAAAAGAGCCGATGGAAGGAAAGGAGCGTACATGCCAATTCCACTGGACGATGGCGTTAGATCGTCACACAAAGCAACTCATCAAGCCAGAGCTCCAACAAGTCCATTTGAAGCTCTGCCAAGACTATCGGAAATCTCGTTCAAAATCCGATGCTGATACCGCTTTGGCAGCCATCAAGGCATGGTGGTTTTCATCCGGTGCAGTTGCTGAGAGCTCTTTAAAAGAGCTTCACGACTGGATAAATTTCTGGCACTTTCGCTACCATCAATGGGGCTCACACATCTCTGAGGTATGAATGTAAAACCCTAATTTTTATTTTATATTGAGATGATCTAACTAAGTAGAAGTGGTCAGTTTGCATAGTACAATTGTGAAGTAATCTTGGATCAACAAGGGTGTTCTGTACAGAACACCCTTTTATGGTCCATTTTTTAGGTCCATGTTATGAGTGGTTTAAGGGTGTTCTGTACAGAACACCCTCTTCTCGTCCATTTTGGACGTCAATGTTGATTTCAGAGAATAGGGTGTTCTGTACAGAACACCCTCTTCTCGTCCATTGTGGGGGGTCAAAGTTTTGGGAACGTAGAGGGTGTTCTGTACAGAACACTCTCTACGTTCCCAAAACTTGGACCCCCACAATGGGAGAGAAGAGGGTGTTCTTTACAGAACACGCTATTCTCTGTATTCCATGAGCTCCATAAAATTGTCACTCAATGGTGTTCTGCACAGAACACCATCTTCCTCTGCATTTAATATGTTTAATTCACTTTCGGGGTTGATTCTGTATTGTTTCCTACACTGTATGTTGACATTGTTTACATTGTTTTACATATACTTTTTTGAAAAATGCTTCCAAGGTTTAAATACTTGTTAATGAACTTTGACTTTTACAATTTCTCGTCACTTTTGACCATGATATAATTTCCACTCTCTATAGCATAACGTGATAATAACATCAATTATTGTATCTTTTTTGCAGTTTTTATCCTTTGAAGAAGAGGCTTCTATGCCAACATGCAATTTGTCTGAGACAGTGCACAACAAGTGGCTACAAGCATCTGGGAATGATATGGTGGATCTTTACAACGCCACACTTGATGACTACTGTAGAGCCGCATTGCAGTCAACACAATATCACAACTATCTCAAGGGTCGTCTTGGTGGACAAGGTCCATCTCGGAATGTGTTGGCGCTTCGTTTGGCTACTCGTAAGGGTAATCCTGTAAAAGTGGCTGAAATAGTTGGTCAAATTTCAGGTGAGGCGGGTTTGAATTCAAGGTTGCCTCATCTTGAAGGTGAGAACGTTTTTGGTTCAGCGAAGAGGAAGTTAGATTTGGCTCCTGGAGATGATGATGATTCACATCGTCATGACCGAGTGAATTTCACTATTCCCAAGCTAGGGAAAAATATGACGCCAAGACAGAGCCGCTCGTTGAATCAGAATTCCACCACAAGCAATCCTTCAGTGACTGAAGGCTGTGTAGAAGGACATGTGGTTACTCGCAACGGCCTTCCAATCCGTGAGACTCCTTGTTACAATCCGATGGAGTGGCGAATTGAACGGATTTCACCTCAATCCAAGGACCAATGCAGAGGCTATAACATTGAAGGCAAGAGATGCAATGCGGTGATGGCGAAGTATCGAAGGGCTATAGCTGCACCAACATTTACTGGCCTTCAAAGGAAATTCAAATCTCAAGATACGGAGCAGAAGCAATTCTGGTTTTGTCCATCCAAACTGGCTACGTGCGTGATGGGGAGTCGATCCAAGTCTGTTATGCATTATCCTATTGTTCCTAATGTTTGGCCTATTAAGGAGGGGACTAATTTATCACAAGCAGAGGTCGACGGATTGGAATCTGCAGGTTTCATGTTGGAGGAGGATCACCTTCTTCCATCTAAGGGGATTGAAGGTGACAAGGAGAATGTCCATCCGCCTAAAGAAAAGTCTTCTGATGCCTTTCATTGGAGCAATCCTATCTACGCTCCATCTGAGCCTGTTGATGGTCCAAGACCTCCTAAGTCATCTGGAGATTACCGTCCCACCATGAGAGATGGTAAGAAATTCAAGAATGTGTCTGAACCTTCACCTGAGCATGTTGCCAAGTTTGTCAAATCAATTACCACCGACTGCTCTGTGGTAAAATATGTGAAGGTTCCATACCCAGGCTATGGAGTTGTTTACACTATCCACACTCCTGGCTCCATTGCCAAGAATCAATTGTACGAGGTTACAATTGGAGATTTTCCTGCCTGTACATGCTTTGATTTTATTACTATGAAGACCACAGCCCTTGGTCGTGGTCAGAAGAAGTGGATCCTCTGCAAGCACCTTTATTGTCTTCTTCAACGATACATGGGATGTACGGTGGACGATAAGTTCATTCACCGGCCAGCTTGGACATTCAATGAAGTTGGCATGCTTTTAGACAGATGGAATTGGGAGATCTAATTCTTTATTTTGTTCACAGAATCTTTTAACTTGAGAGTACCCTAAGGATGCCTTAGTGCTATAAGTGTAGTGTTAGAATGTCTTAGAAAATGATGGATATGTTTCATTTTCCATTCTAGTATTCATTGGCAATTAGTATGGATTTGATTGGATTTATGCCAATTAAATAAGCATCCTTCAATGTTTCTTGTAAGCCTTATATTATCTATATATCTCCTTATTTATTGTTAGCCTCTTATAATCTATGTATCTTCTTCATTTTTGTAAGCCTTCTATAATCTACGTATCTTATTTTATGTCCTGTAAATTCATACCTACTACCTTTTATGTGTACACTTGGAAACCTGGCCCTTGAAATATTGGATGAAAATCATTCGGCGCAAGTTTTCAGTCATCAGTGATGCAAATTTTCATTAGGTCGTACTTACTATAATTAAATAAATTTCATGAGCCATGAGCGTAAAAAGTACGCTCATGGCTTACAACTCATTGCTCACTGCTCATGTCATAGCCTCCCTCTACTGGTTTTCAGCTTTGCACGTTAAAGTTAGAGTCTTCCTAAATGAATCTCAATCGTATGAATTAACCAGCTGAAAAACAACTAACGCTCATACCAGAAATCCGGAAATTTGCAAACTCGATTGCAGCTTGAAAATTTGGGTCAGGCAGTACTGTGGAACTCCAAAAGATGGAATGATAGTAAACCAATGACGAAGACTTATCAGCTCCTACAACCTAGTCAGGATTTTATTTTGCAACTATCTTCCTTGCAAACTACATCAATTTAAACAACTTGCTCCCAGTCGATGACACGATGTGTAGGACAACGACGAAGCCGACTTCCTCCTCGACAATCAGCGCTACCTGCTTGCTTCTCAACTCCGAATGCTCAAGCAGGGTTTGTCGTCAATGAGTAACGAATTCTAGCCTTGTCATAAGTTGTCTGTAATCGATGCTATCATATGGCCATGACGTGGAGGCCATTTACAGTCATCACCTATCTTGAGTGGGGGTGAATCAGTGTTCCTGGGTCAGTGAATACAAATGTGTGTCAATTATCTAGGAAACAAGTAATTAGCGTTGTCTTGACGCCACCCATAGTAACATTAAATCATGTCACAAGACATCACCTGATATTGGGTTAAGAGTGACATAAGTCGCCTCTGCACCAGGTGGTTGAAAGAACTCTCGAATAACTAGTTTTTATGCACACTGACTTTGGGGATGCATACACAGTTGTGATTTTGTTTATTTTACGACAACCAGAAACCTTGATTGTGCTGTAGGTTGTGTCTTTGACTCAATTATTAAATGCTTTTTCTGTTTACGAATCTTCGTGTCACAATTAGATACAAAATTTGTGAACAGCTTGAAAATGAAATGAACCATTTCAAGTATGAAATAGTCAATGTTCCGAAGTCTAAAATCCAAGCAGTTTCAAAATGCAACGACGAACTTTCTTGTAATTGACAATTGAAAGTGCAAAATATGGTGTCAGTTGCCAGCAATGGCTTCCTCGGATATCTTCCTGTTCATTTATAGGGGATTTCGAAGCGACCTGTTTTCGGAGTTAAGTCTCCAAAATTTCTTTGTCACGAAAGTTTTGATTAGTGATACAAATCTTTCCGAAAGAATTACCGACATATTGCAAGCCTTTGTGCGATGTAAGCAACTAGAAGCCCTGCCAGTACCGACGCTTCTCAGATACCGTGGTGGGCGATCAGCAACAACATTCCCCGACTTTCACAGGAAATCTGGAGTTTTCGAACAAAGGTCGCAGCTAGAAAAGAGCTAGCAAACATTGAACCTATGCTCCGGAATCCGAGAGCTTTTTGGGAATCAGAACATGAATCAACAGCCTTACAACCAATTGGGAAGATTGAAACTCATTTAGCCAGGTGTTTCGTATAATTCTTTGCAATTAAGTTTAGCCCAACTATTTCAAATTAAGAACTTGCTCATAGAAAGTAATACAACACGAACGACAGGGGTAAAACCAACTGTCTCTTAAACAATCTGTGCAACCATCGAGCGAAACTAACTCTTGCTCCACTAATCTCTCACTTCCCATCTCCGATTGCACATGCAGGGTTTGCCTTGACGGGTACAAGAATTTTGGCCACGGCCAAGAGTTAATTATCTGTTACAAATAATGTCAGGGTGATCAACTGCCTGGAGTGGTGATTTTATGTTGTGCAGATGTATGACTATCATACAATACATCCCTCGCAAGAGTGTATGATAGTTTTAACCTGGATACTCCGATGGTTCATCGACTAAGAGCAGTGCTTGATCACTTATGCTGTACACATTGCGATGCTAAATTACAATTAACCATCCTTTGAGAATGCTTAACAATCCTCCGGGCTATCCAGCAATCCTTTGATCTGACTGAACTTAGGGATTCAGGCATATATACAAGATGATCTCATTGTTGAGCATCAGTGGATTATGTTAAGTTCGAATTGTCACCAGCAATCACACCTCAACAAAGTAATGTAGTCATTTGGAAATCCAACTCTGAAACGCAATAATTATGACGATCAAAAAGGACATCAACATGACCTAAAGAGCCAAGTCCAAAACATCTATCTAAACCTCAATCATCAGAGAAACAAAAATACTATCAAACGAGACTGCACTACATAAGCCCATGGAATCACTTGTGATCCTGCATATTGCTCATTGTGGAAACCACTCTGATTTTGAATAATGTTTCTCAAGCACAAGCAATCTCTTGAAATTTTCACTCAGGATTTCAGCTGCAAGGGATCACTACAAGGGCAGTACAAACCCGGGTCCTCGTGATCACACTACACCGGACGGAACTGATCCAATGTAGGATAAGAACACTGCGAATGATCAACATGTCCTGTTGCCAATCCATTTCCAACATCAGCTTCCCAAACTGTATCATGCATCCACCAAAAAGCCCAAATCAAGAGTTGTAGAATTTCAGACAATGTGATCGCAGTTAAAAACTAAACTTACATAATTCAACCACAACGCCTCTAAGCTACTGTTGCCTCTCAGATTGATGCTCCGCACACTGCACAGTATGATATGCAACTAATTAATCTTTGAATCTCAGTTAATCTAAGCTCACCAAACTGCTCGGACAATCTGAACAGGGTGACTGAATCAAAGAACATGGCAGATCTCAGAGTTGGTACTCCCTATTCATTCCAAATGCAGACTGATCAGTTGCCACCAGCACAATCAGTACAAAGTACACATTATGAGCCATAATCAATTTGCTCAAGTCATCATATTCACAATTTCACAGCAGAGAATCCTCATACTAACCCATGTGACTCAACATACTGTTAATAATAATAAAACTTTCTCCAGATCTCCTGATTCAAGTAAATTACTGGAATAACCGAAATACAGAATCCAAAACTGCAAGCAGAGTTGGCAAGGGGCATCAGAGGAAGATCTGAGTGTTCATTCGGTGCCTTGAAGTCGGACTGACAGCCGCCTGCACATGTTCTCTCAACATGGAGCAGTTTAGCATTGTTCACAAGGCAATGGCAAAGATGGAGCCAATGGTTGTGTGGAGGAAAGAAAATAAAATGGAATGGAGGCAATTTGAAAATAGAATTGGCCTTCCGAGGTGTCAGATGGTAGGACTCAAATGGCGGCTCAGACTTAGCAACACACAGGCTACATGTTATAGGTGTATTAATACATGAATTAGGCAGGATGATTACCAGATTGGTAAGGAAATCTGCTTCTTTTTATTGGCTTTAGAACTAAACTTGGTCGAATCAGATTCAAAAATATTATAAAGTTGATGTTGTTGAAGAGTTTTTTTCTTTTTTTTCTTTTTTTTTTTTTTTGAAGCAAATGAACGAAATCCAATTGTTGAAGAGTTTAAGCTGATCTACAGTTCCATGTGAAAAAATGAGCAATTCATTAAGGGTGGAGATAAAAATTGTGAGTTATATGAAAGGATTAGGATTTGGAATTTGTTATGTCAGTACATTACAAGTCTAAACTGGCCCTAAGAAGACATAGTGACATTTTGTTACAAAGCTGTGAGTGTAGTGGTGCTCTAGTTTATTTGATAGTTTAGCTTTAATTCTTCAAAGTGAATGTGATGAATTCTTTAAAAAAATTGGTAATATAGGAGTTGTTTTTTTGTCTAAGTCAATGATCGTGAAAACTTCAAGCCAAACATGATGCAAATATAATTGTGAAGGCAAGAGGCCTAGAAGAGAATGGCTCTAATATGGCTCCATGACCAAGACAAGGTTTTTTTGGAAAATCCAATAATTGAAGTTGAGGTTATGTCTAATCAATATTGTATGTGATCTTTAAAATATCATATCACTGAAATATATGTTTTAGAGTTTTGATTCATAGTTTTAAGTAAAAAACCTTGCTACTAGTTCAAAATGACTTTAAAGTATACATATATGAGAGGGCTAGTAGGTGGTTTCTTGGTTGTACCCATGAGAGTTCATTAATTTGATTCTTTGTGATAACTTAGGCCATCCAATCATCCTTTGCTTGTATTCCTATAGGACCTATAGTGTGTAATTTATAGTCAGAGTTTGTTGGTTGCATGGATTGTGTCATGATATTCCTTTCATGCGGCTTTTTGAAAAAGAAGTTATGTATCCCAAATAAACTCTACCGTCCAATTGTCAACTTTTCGTTAATTACAAGTTGAGATTTAAATATTTTAGATGGGGCATTTGAACCTTTTTTCATGTAAAAGTACATCTACATATCTATATAGTTCATTATAAATACAATAAGTTTGATGTGTTTCATTTGTTATCTTCACTTTTAAAAATTATGGTATATAAAGTTATACAATTTCAATTTCATTCTCTTATCCTTTCATATGAATATAGTTGAATTTCAATAATATAAGTAATGCTATATAAATACAAGGTTTGATATATTTTAAAATTTTAAGATTATATCTTAAATTATTTAAGTAATAAAGAATTTGGTTCTAACAAACTTGAGTGATTTTTTAATATGACTTGGTTCAATTGATGTTACAGATCAAGAGCATGAATCAATATCAAACAAACATCTTAATCCATAAAAGTTATTATCTATTTTTAGATAAAAATGCCAAAAATAACTTCTAAGCCGATTAAATTTGAATCTAAAATAATTATTAACTTTAGGCCTAGTAAATCTCAATTTGAATTCAATTATAAAATTTTACAAATATCTTGATATACTAGTCATGTACTAAAAAACATTAGACTGTTGATTTTTCTTTATTTAAAGATCAAAGTATTAAAGATCAAAGTAGGCTAAAAATATTTTAGCAATTGTAAAATTTTGCTTTTGTCAAACTTTGACCTTGTAAAATTTGACCTTGTAAAATTTTGCTTTTGTCAAACTTTGACCTTGTAAAACTTGTATATACCAAAACTTAGGTAAGTTTGTAGTTTGATTATGAGACTTGTTCAAAATATAATACACTAATTCTTTTAGAGAATATTATAAAGATAATTTTTTTTTTTGGGCATGAGTTTAATAGAAAAAAAGAAATTGCTAATAAATTTTTTTCCAAAAAATCATAATTTCACTAAAGAAAATCACACTATTAGTTTGCAATAAAATCTTACTTCTCAAAAAAATCTTACTCCATGATATTGCTTTTTATTACTTCAATTTAAGCTGCCAATAATTCCAAAACTTGAATTGGGCTTAAAAATCTGTAGGAGGTAAGTAATCATTGAATAAGAGTTTGAAAAAATAAATAAAAATCAAAAAAAAAAAAAAAAAAAATTGATTCACATTGAATTTTTAAAAGGTTGTAGATCTCATTGTCATCATGATGCAAAGAATATGATTCATGATTTATGTCAAATACTTAGGGGGCAGTGGTTCTTCATGTTATAGTAACTTTCATATGGACATGTGAAAAGGTTGTTTTCTAGTTCTTTTTCTTTCAAGGCCCACTACTTAATCCTTAAAGTTTGTTTTATCCCTAATTTCTCCAAACAATATTAAGCACCTTAGAGAAAATAATAAGAAGTAATATTTTGACACAATTTTTTTTATAAAGCAAGATTTAACTATAAATACATAATTGTGTGGTTTTTTTGGTGAATTTATGATTTTTTGGAAAATTTTCATTGAAGAACTTAGCTTTTCTTCAAATTTATAAAACAAAAAAAACTTCTGATTTCTTAGATAATTTTTTAATTTATTTTATTGTAAAATATTCTTAACAAAACTATTACTCAAACCACTAACTTACCCAAATTGTAATATACATGAAATTTACAAGGGCACGCTTTAAAGATTGACAAAAAAAAATTCCACAGTTGAATTTCAACCCACTTTGATTCTTACGATTTCACAAGTGAAGAAAGATCAATGGTTCAATTTTGATACATGAATAGTATATCAAGTTATATATAGGGTATTTTTAAAAAATTACTAAACAATGCTTAAATTGAAATCTATTAGGCTTACTGTAGAAAAGAGTCAATTTTGGCAATTTTGGCCAATTTGCAACAAAGATATTGTAGGGGTTAACGAGTGTTGTGTGAAACATGAATGAAAACACAAGACTAATAACCCTGGGATCCAGAGAATGACGATGAGTTGTGTTTGAAACCTAGAGTGGTCAAAGTTCTTCTCACCAAACTTCAATTGGAGGTATGCAAACTCACACATGAATTGTTGCAAGATAGAATGTGAGGATTCTTTGTAGGTGGTGTTGATTACTGAATAGCTTCCAGCTTTAACATCAGCTGGGCCCTGGCTGCAAGCACTGCAACAAAAATGCGCACATGCTGATACTTGCATGGCTGACCAAAGCAGGCACCACCATTCTTCTTGTGAAAAACATGTTCCATCCAGTCAAGAATTTTCATGAGATTTGGCATAGGAATGAGGCAGTAACTTTTACTGTACTCTGCCAGACTACTGTCACACCATAGCAGGCTTGCCACCTGGTGAACAAATATTTATTTTTGAAAAAATAAGGTTTGCCTCTCAAAAATGGAATTTCTCAAAAAAAATTTAAAAAAATAGCAAAGAATCACTGAAAATGACCTCAAATGATTTAGAAATAATGAAATATTGCAAATACTAATTTATGTTTTTGATTTCTAGAATTCTTTAGGACAAATGTGTTATGGTACTGTACTAGTGGTTTGTCGTGTAAAGCGGATCCCTGTTATTTAATCTAAAGTGGTTATGAATCTAAAATTATTTTTACTACAATCTTCAATCTTGACTATTGAGTCCTTGATTTGTAAGATTATCATGTCTACTACAGATGCTATTACTTTCCAAATTTTTGCTTCTTTTATCTTTTTACTTCAACATATATTTATGTCGTCGACGAGGAACTCCGAAACGGTTTTATCCCAAAAAAATATGAAGAAAAATCAGCGTCGTGACCATCCTTGTCATGTTTATTGGTATGTCCTTTGATAATATTGGTCATATATTGTTGTGAAAAGAAAGAAGAGATTGAAGTTGGAGTTGGATACTCGAAAAGTTGTTTGAAAGGTTATAAATATTACATAGATGGCTATTCAAAAGCTTATTGCAAAAAATATTTAGAAATCAATTGTAATATTTTTAAAACAAAGCAAGGTTCAACTTCATTCATTTTTTGTGTAAATTTTATTTTATTTCATTTTTATATGAACACCTTTCATTTCTTACTTGTTGGTTTTTGATTTTTTTGAAATTTATCCACAAAGTGGTCTTCAAGCAATTTTCAAATTTATACATTGCAAACCATCATTCAAAAAACTAGTAACTTTGTTTTTAACTTTACTTTTAATTTTGTCGACAAGGTACTTGGAGAGGGTTTTTACCCAAGAAAATTACAAAGGGAATTGGAAGGCGTAGTCGTCGGCGTGGTTGTGGTCGTGGTTGTGATTGTCATCAATCTAGCCTCGCTTGCAACTTTCTAAATAATACACCTAAATATACATTTATTTATTTATTTCGTAAATGTTAGACTTCTCACTTATCTGGCAAGTGCCACAATAGACACTTCATTGTGAAATATTTTAATTTATATTCAAATTAAAAAATAAGGAGTTTGTACCAAAAGACATGATAGATTATGATTTTCGTCGATGGTTGTGCGTAGCATTGGGTTACCCTAGTTTATTCATATCAACTTTAAAAATTATGAAATCATTTGGATTGAATTCCATTATCAACACAATCAAGTCATTTTTATAACTATGTCTTGGTTTCTACCATGAGTTGGTTTCTACTATGAGAATGTGTTATCCTAATTGTAATAGGTACTTCTACCTTATTCAAAGAGTGAACTACGGAAATGCTAAGCTTCAAAAGGATTAGAAATCTAAAGTAGAAGCACCAACAATTGTCGAGGACCTCTGACCATCCATTTTAAGGAAATTCAAACCATCATCAAGAAGATTTATTCGTCCATGGATTAGAGGTTTTGTATTGGTCCACTCATTGTTCTACAAAACTTGGGCCCAAACCACACGGGAAGAAATTTGCATGAACGTCAATGAGTTGGATGAATAACATTGGTTTAAATGAGCAAGTGGTTGCCACATGAGAGAAAGTATGGGGAGTGGCAACAATGACATGGAATAACTTTTTAGCTTTGGATTTTTCTTTGGATATTGCTTTGGAATTTACTTGGCAATAAAGTAGAGTGACATGGCACATTAGATGTAGTTCAATACTACCGTGCACTAGTGCTTGGAATTTCCACAGTATTTGAGAGAAACAAGGTAAAGGAGACTTTTCAAAAGTGAAGTGCCATGTTGGAGGAAGCTCTCTCTCACTCTTGTGTGGTTTGGGCTTTATTTTTGCTACCCTCTTACTTTTGGTTCCAAAACCACCAATGATTAATTAACGGAATCCTAAATTTAACCCCTAAAGTTCTGAGGGTATTTTTCATCAAAACTGCCTCAAAACAGCCCTTCTTCAAAACAAGGTGGGTTTTGCAAACTTGGGGTCTTTTTTAGTACATCTAACCGTAAGATCCTGTAGCTAACTTCTATGTCTACATGTCCACCAAATCTCACACACTTGTTCCTCACCCATTGCAAGATCATAACGTTCAAAGTTGAAAAACAAGTTTTTTTTCCCTGCGAAGAAAGGGGACAACAGAGTTTTGAAGGCCCAAAAAACAATTTTTAAAGTAGATATGGAATGAATCTCTCCAATTTATTGCTTCTAATTGAGTTACGTGCATATTCAAAAGATATCATATTCAAAAAAGTTGTGGAAGGTTTCCAAAAAAATCATTTTCCGCTAGGGGGTATGCTGAAATTCACATACAAAGGCCGTTTTTTGACAATAAAAATAGCATATGAAAAATTCTTGGATTGATAATTCAAACAGTGGAAACATGCTCTACTTTATTATCTATAAATAAAAAAAATTATTTTTGAAAAATATCAAAATCTCAATTTTTGGTGGAATTTTAAAGTTTCATCTTTGGGCAGATTTGGGCAGTTTTGGGCAGAATTTGCTGCAGTCACAGTGGCTTAGAAAATTTCAGCAGCTGCCCAACGAGCAGCTTTTGACAGTTAAACCTTCATAACTTTTGATCCCGATGTCGGAATTGAAAAATAAAAATATGCACACGGAGGTCTCGGAACGGCACATCTCCATTTAAAATTTCAGAAAATCACGATTCAAATTGCAACCGTAGGTACATGCCCTAGTTTCAAAAAAGGTCATTCTAGGACTATTGTCCTTTAGGGGTTAAAGAGCAATTTACATTACACACCAATAATTTATTCCTTAGCTCTAAAATCTATAACTACTTCCATCAACTCTTTGATAATACATGAAGTCAACTACAGATTTTAGAACTACGTGGAACAAGTACTTGTCCATCGTATGAACCACACCTTAAACCTTCAAAAATTCCCAATTAACTCTTAAAGGACTTAGAGGACTAAAACGATCATTTGTCGATTTAGGGCATGTACCTATGATTGCAATAGAATTTATTTTTTTCTGAATTTTTTTATGAAGGTAGATATTTGTAAGTACTTAAAAAAACAATTCTCATCAAATTTCGATGAATACTAAGAAAGTTATGAGCTTTTTAAGATCTCAGCACAAATTAAGACAGCAATGCTAGGGCTAAAAGAATTCTCTTATCATTTTTAATTTATTTTTTAAACAGAATCATTTTGTGTGTGTTTTCAAGAATGTAAGAAGCTTTTAATTAATGCATTTCTTTAAGTTTAGCAAATGATACAAAAAAAAACATGTTTTATGGATACTTGCCAAAAACTCTTTAAAAAAAAAAACTTTGAAGTCTTATCATTAATTCAATTTCCTTAAATTTTAAATAATAAAGAAAGAAAAGGTTACAATCGATTCTTAAAACACCCTTACAGTTGGGATTAATATTATTATATTTTATGTCAATAAAATTAGTTGGAAAGAAAGGTACTATAGCCTTATTAGGCATCTACTCTATGAACAAAGAAGGTAGTTGTTAGCATTCAATTCTTGAAAAAAATTGGTGCTTTTGGAGCCAAATTTGCCAAAAATAAATCCCTACTAATAACAACCTATTGATTTTTTAATTTAGACATCACATAGAATCTGTAATCTTAGGATCTTATATTCACCTTGTATAAAAAGGTGTATATCGTAAAAATTGATAAATTATAAGGTTCAAACTCATTATAAAGATTTTTTTTGGCACTACCTAAGTAGTATATCAAACTTTTAATGCCCAAAAGGTATACTTTGCAAATACATGTGATATATAAAGGGTCATTTATTCTTGTAGGTTTCGAAGTTAGGTTTATGCTCACCAACTTTGAGCCCTATAGATGCTTAAGAAGAGCAAAACATTCTTGTTTTAGTCATTGATGGTGTACTTAACATTCCCAACATTCTCCAAATTTGAAACAATCAAAAGGGTAACTTAAACATGTCGAATTGGAAATTCAAACACTAGATATGTTCTTGTCAATGAAAATAAAGACCACAAAAAATTTGAATGAAATCAGAGTAAAACTTGAATTTATATAAATTTTTGAAGCACAAAGGATATAATTTCCTATAATTTCAAAGGGGCAAGCTTTGAAATGATGGGTCCTCTGGATAAACCCGCTGCCATGTTATAAAAATATGATGATACATGTTAGCACCAAATAAAAAATGACAAATGGATGTAAATCAAACATGTGGATGAAAATGACTTTTGAACGGTAATTATCAAGCGAAAACTTTGTCGAGATGAATACATTTCCTTTAGATGGAGATTGTTAGTTGAATGAAGAACATTCCCTCGATGAACATTGTCAACAATGTATATGTATGAGAAAATATTGGGCCTCATTGTTGCAAGTGCCCACCTTTAGCAATTTAGTTGTCAATTTTTGACCTTGTGAATGAAGGGCCGCATGGACAAAAAATGGGAGATTATGATTGGTTAGTAACTGCCTAGATTAAGGGCAAGTTCTTCTAAAATTTATAACTTTTGCATTGTAATTTCAAATGTTTTGAAATTTGTGCTATTAAAAAGCTATCAATGAAAGCTATGTATTATAAAATTTTGGAAAATCTGGAAATATAGAAGCTTATAATAGCCTGCCCAAAAGTGTTGCGACCACAATGTGGTTCCAAAGAACTTTAGAGGTTAAATTGAAAAACCTTGTACAAACACTAAGATAAAGAGTACACATGCACAATTTTAATAAATTAACCCCTAAAGCATTTGGCCATAAAATCCCAAATTCTGCCACAAATCTGCCATGTTTTAGTTCAAGGTAGAATTATGCAAACTTGAACGTATTTAGGAGACTCAAACCGTAGGATCTAGTACCTAACTTGTACATGTATGTGTACACAAAATTTTAGACTGTAACTCCTCACCGTTTAGAAGATCGTAAGGTTTGAACTTGAGTGAAAAGTTTTCTTTTGGTCCTGCCCGGCAAGGACAGCCACACTTCGGAGAGTAAAACAGTCCATTTTTGAAGATTGCATGGGTGGAGGCTCATCAGTTTTGGATTCTAAAGTGAGTTGGGAGTATGCTCAAAAAAATTGAAGAGAAGACAACACACCGAAGCATTGAAAAACCACATATCCAGTGGCGAGAGTCAATTGAAATGCATATACACTACCTCTTTTTCCACACTACAAATGCCTAAGAAGATCATCTATTTTTTGAAATCCGAACGGTGTACACATGCATTTGTATGGAATAGAAATTTTAGAGGAAAGAAATCCAAAAAATAAATAAATCCAAAATAGATATGAATTTTACAGTGGTTTAGGAGGAGAAAATGGTGAAGGAAAAATGGGTGACGAAGGTGACCCAATCACTGTAGATCTGTCTTGACAGTTTTTATAAAACTTGAAACTTGGATTGAGTAAATCTCAAGATCCGTACGGTCAAAGTTTACAAAGCTTGGTACATAGACTATTTGGATGGTTTTGAACAAGATTCTATGGTTGGATTTTTCAAAATCAAGTTTCAAAAAAAATGTGAAACGATTTCAGAAAAGATCATTTGGAAGTCACTGTAGACTTTCACAGATTTGGTACACCACTCCAATCGACCATAAACCTGCCCGAGCTACCCTGAATTGAATTTTGACCTTTAAACACCAATTATTTCTTAACCACGGGCCCGATGGAAGTAAAATCTGGTCTTGCTAGAAAGATATGACAATTTCCCATGTTGTGCCAAAGTTACAGCCACATCCGATAAAATGTGACTCATAGGGAGCCTGACCGGACCCTAAATCATACCAAAACTGTTGAGTTGATGCTGTAGGGGTTAATGAATCACACAATTACATTTCAATTACATTTCTATCAGACTTGGATTTATTATATAAGTACCATCTTCCAAAATAATCCTACAATGGATAGAAGTTTAAAACATATAATACCTTAATCTATTTTATATTTTAAATTTGTTACTTCTTTATTGTAATTTTAAACCTCTAAGAACCTGTTTTATTAGGTAGATACTCTGATACCAAACATTAAATTATCTCTTTTTCTTCATAACTCAAAACATAAAACACACAGAATAATTGATTTTAGCTCCCATACCACTCTGAATGTAAGCACTCTGTCCTTTACGCACCGGACAAAGTGTTTCTGGTGCCTGGAACAAGTCATCCTTTGTTTGATCAAGCATGCGCATGTCATGCTACTTGAACTTGCTCTTTAGGGACCTACTATGCTAAAACAAAAACACTGAGATACTTAAATGCTCGCGAGGTCTTGTTCTTCTCATGTTCTCATAACTGGAATCATTTCCGAGTATCAAATTTGTACATGGATATTCTTTTCCATGTTCTGTCAATAACCTCCTTGCATCCCATGCTGGACCTGCTTGGAATCTTGAAACAGCGTCCGCAACAGTAACCGTTTCTATGTGGTCAATGATGAATGATGCTCCTTTCGTGTTGACTAGCGAGGTTTGCACCATTCTAGTTGCAATTCTGAACAATATTCCAGCATGGGAGGCAAGAGCATCACCAACGAGCACCAAAGAAAAGACAATGTAAAGGTGTTCAGAAACCAAAACCATGGAGTACCACATGGTTTCCTAGGTACAAGGCTAGGAGCATCTCTAGTGATGCCTGATAACGAGGGAATGAGAAAATCTGCACTCCAAACAAAGGACTTTTGTATTAGCCGTAGTGTATGTTGATGAAGCACTGCTCGAAAGTTTATCATGTGCTTCCATACTTAAGATTCCATTTTGAAATTTGAATTCTAGGTTTTTTTTTTTTTTTTTTGGGAGGTTTTTTATCTTATTATTATAGCATATGTTAGTAAGGCTCTTGGTTCTGGGTTGATTGGAAATAAAATAAGAAGTGCGTGTAATATATTTCGTGGTGTTGTCTGGGCATAGCCAAAGCTCAGCTTGGGGGAGTACAGCTTTTTGTGAGTGAATCCTTTAGGATGCTGGGAGGCCTGCTGCAGTCAGGCAGGCAGGAGTCAGCCAGACAGGGAGTCAATTTGCCAGCCATCCATTTACAAACAGAATAAAATCTCTCCAATGACCCAGATAATAAAATTCATCACAATCTTGGAAAAACAATTATTTTGACCTTAAAGGACTTTTGTGTATTCCATAAATAATTAAGATTTTGACATGTTCCTACAATGAAAATTTTGAATGTTGTTTTCTACAATTTAATTTTTTGGAGGTAGGAAATCACAAGAGTGTCATGGAACTTTAAATTTTATTCACAAGGCATATAGAAGAAAAGTTATACTCTTCTACATCAATTTTACTTTACTCAAGGCAACTCCAAATTTTTTGCTACAAAGTAACTATCATTGAAATTTGTTATTCATGTATTTAACATGATTGCTTACGAGGTTGTCAAAAACAAGCTTAGTTCATAGTAGAACTATTTCATTCTATAAGGAGTCATAGGTGTCTCACCTTTCTCAATGAAGATGCATATAAATAAATTTCATGCTAACATAAAAGTGGAAATTCTAATAGACCAAAATTTAGACCTCATATTTTGAATAATTTTATACCAAAAACAGTCAAATTTTGTTGATCTTAGATGGGTAGGATGGAAAAAAACGATTTTACTTACTCTAAACTTTATAATCTTCCAATATGTGCAGACAAATTTTATAAAATGTTGTGCGCATGATACTTTAGTTGTCTCAAATAAAAGTTTTCTATTGAAGATGTAAACAAGAGGTTCTATTTTTGCTTTTTGCTTTGGAAGTGATAGTTTTGAATTTATTTTGGTGATAAATAGTTAAAGAATTTTATCAAATAAATATATTAAATAAATTGTGTTATTTTTTTTAAAGCAACTCTTGAAGCAACACAAGGTTGTCAATCCATCAAGCAAAGAATCCGCAATTTAACCTCTAAAGCTTCTCAAATCCTTATTCAATCCAGACAAATTTTGGCAACTTATATGAAGTAGTAAAAATAAGGTTTTTATTGCGAAATTTTGTTTGAAGCAAGATTTCACTTCAACCTGACTATCTGATTTTTTGGTAAATTTGTAATTTATTTGGAATTTTTCATTGAAAAACTTGTTTTCTCTTCAAATTTGGCAAACTTAAAAACTTTATAATTAAAAAAAATTGATTCTCTTTTCATTGTAATGTGCTTTCTTTTTATCAAATTCCTTGTTCAAACTACCAACTTATCTAGGTTATAGTATACATTAGTTTTAACAACTAAACAAACAACTAAACAATGGTTGACAACAAAAGTAATACCATTCAAAAATACCTTTGAAAAGGTGTTTGAATAATTCTTTAAAGAAATTTACCACATAATTAAATTTGAAGAGTCTTCATTAAATTGACACTGAGAAAGGATAATACAAATCTACAAATTTCATAAAACTCTCTTCCTAATTTTATTGAAGGTGCTTAAATACAAAATCCCCAAATTCATGTCATTGTAGTAACTGTAGTAACAAATCAAGTTCTTATTATTTTACTTCATTGCCTTCCATTAAATAATTGAATATATTTAAACATTTATATTTTTGACAGTTGTGTATATGTACACATATGCCCCGGCGATAAACCTCACCCTCGTCTTCATGACGAGTGCCCTCCAACCAGGGCTCCCACTGGAGGTGGCAATAAGATTATTTTAGTAAATAACTCAATAAATTACATCATAATTGACCGTATAGATTAGAAGATTAACTAAATATAAGTAGATCAGTCCCTAATGCTGATTTGGAGTACCAGATTTCATTTAAAAAATAATATTTACTAAAATGGGGCCGCATGCCCCCTAAAAATGAAATCAGGGAGGGGAGGAGGGGGAGGAAGACGAGGATGAGGTTTATTATCCGGGACACATATGAACTGTCATAGTTTGCAACTTTGCACAACCACTGAAGTGAAAAACACAAATGGAATGATGTCATTTAAATTCCTTCCTTCATTGAAGAGAATTTTCTTTTGGATCATCAAATGGAATGAGTTGGCCTGTGCGAAAAGGTTCTATTGAGAATATTGCATTTAGTGTGGGTTAGAAACCCAATGCATGTCCATGGCGGTTATATCCCCAGAGTGGATTAGTTTGTCCTGTGTCCACAAGGATCCCACTTTGTACCGGTCTTGTTCTCATCCATGACACAGTCTTGTTTCTCAGCTTAGTATGAGTCGGGTTCACTTATGCACAGAGCTTGAAATCAGAGATGCTCACAGCAACCCATTTTGCTTCAAGATTTTTGACATCTACAGATGAGAATTTACATTGCACAATTTAATTTTTGAGGTTCATGACATTCTTTGGCAAATCCAACCATGTCTAACATGTGTGCTAACTTATTGAAAGAAGATTTTCCAAAACTTTATAATTATGATAACAAAACCAAATGGAAGATCACAATGTCTAAACTTCAAAGACAAGTTCTTTTCAATCCTTCAATAATTTAAAATTTACCCTTGTTTTGTTTCTAAACTCATGCGTTGCAATTTTGGATAACTTCATATACTATTAAAAAAATAACTTGAGAATCTAGACAAAGAAAATCAAAAGATGAAATCTTGATTTCCAGCTTTAAAAAACGTAAATTAGTGTAAGGTGTAGAATAACAAGGAAATAATAAATTGTTAATTACGACAACTGAACAATCAATAATGTCAATTTCGAGGGTGAAAATGGTGTTCACCCTTAAAACATCAACTCAACAAAAATGGGTTGAATTAGGGTTTGGTCAGGCTCTTAGTAAACCAATTTTCATACAATGAAGCTATAATTTTGGCACATTATACACAATTATCATATTTTTATGACAAGACCATTCTTGCTTCAAAATAATTTGGAAGATATTCACTCTTAAAGTTTGAAAACACTATAAATCCATGCTGAAATCTTCCCAAAACTTTGGTATGTGCTCATTTATCCTCAAAATCTGCCCAAAAACTTCAAAAATTCACCAAAATTTGAAATTTTACTTTTTTTCAAAAAAAATTCCTTACATGTAAAAGAAGCACCGAGATATGTTCTTACGTATAAAAGAAGCACCAAGGTATGTTCTCACCATTTGGACTTTCAATACAATAGTTTTTGACATGCCTTTTTCATTGTTAAAAACTGGCCTTTGTACATGTATTTCAGCATACACCCATTGTGAATTTTTTTTTTTTTCTCAAGGTTCAATATGTCCAACAAAGGTGAAATTTTGAAGGAATACACCTAGTTCACTTAGAAACAAGACTTTAAAAAGCCTGGATTCATACCTACTTGAAAAAATGGTTTTTTTGTCCCCCAAATCACTTCTGTCCTCTTTTGCCACAAACATTATGATCTCAGAAACAATGTGGAGTTGTATCAAAGATTTGGTGTGAATATAATTGTACAAGTTAGATAATATATCCAACGGTTATACTTTTCTAAGTTCTTAATACGTCACAAATTGAATTTTTTTTTACCTTGCAATGAAACAAGGCAATTTTAAAGAGAAACTTGCCTTTTAAAAGAATATAAGGTGGATAGTGGTACAAAATGATAGTTAAATCCAAATCACTATTTTTGTTGACATAGAATACAATAATGTAAATTTCAATGGTAAGAGTATTTTATGAATAAATTTAAACCTTTTTCATTTTTTTCTTATTTGAAAATTATTGAAATTGAATTCAAGATGAGACTTCAAAGTTTGTTTTTATTAAAAAAATTGGTAAGTGCCCACAAAAATGACTTTTTGTATCATTTGCTTGACTTATCAGAATGCAATGAATAAAAGCTTCCTACATTCATAAGAACCTACACAATATGGTTCTATTTTTTTAAAATAATTAAAAAAATAATTTGAGATTTTTTTAGCCATGCCCGTGGTACCCTGATTCGGGCTGAAATCTTAAAAACCTCATAACTTTATCAAATTTTATCAAAATTTGATGAAAATCAGTTTGTTTGGAAGGTCTTACAAATATCTATCCTCACCAAAAAAATTAGGATAAAAAAATGTTTATTACAATCATAAATACCTGCCCAGAACCCGTTTTGGGTGTCCTAGTCCTTAAGGGGTTAAATAAGATTTCATAGAGGACGCAAATAGTTGAACCACTTCTAACAAAGGAACCTCTACAAACAATTCCCAAAGCATAAAGGAACCTGAGAACCCATGGTCCTCATTACAAACGACGAACAAATGACGGGAGTAGAGTTAGATTCGGAAAGAATCTGTGTGCCAGAAGGAACAATTGTTTCGAATGCTGCCGATATTTCCAAGTTGAGACAGGCATAACTTAACTTCACAGCACTGAACAGTAATAACATGGAATCGCCCACTGCTGCAGCAGCCTTGCAGTAGTAGTACTGTTACCATGCAGGAGGACGTTACAATGGCAACTTAATTGTTGGAGAGGCGGAGGTGAGTGGTGAGTGCAGTGCAGGGGAATAGAAGGATCTCGGGGGCACTGCGCAGGGAGGGAGGCTCACATGGCAGCAATGATGAGCGAAGGCGACCCAGAGGACTCGAGGAGAGAGGAATTGGGGAGGGGAGTGCTGTGGAGTCTGGACGGGAGGTGAGGAGCAGTGTAATTTTTCCTGGCCGTTTGACGCCAAATTGCTCCAAGTGATACATGTTCTGGCTACAAAACACACTATTTGACATTCCTGTGGGGCCAAAGAACCATGTAAGGTGGGTGCAGTGGTGCCAACAAAACTCCTTATACAACTCATATTGCCAGCTTGGAGCCAACATTTGAGTCATAGGGCACAATATTACTAAGCCCAGGGTTTGATGAATGTTGTTACCAAAATTTGGCTCCAAAAATTTATATCTAAAAGCCAACTATTGCCTCTTTGAAGTAGAAATAGAGCCAATGTCACGTTTCACCCTGAAAGAGAAAAATTACACTGGTGAGGAGGGACTGCTGCGGTGGGGGCCCCCGGGGGGTGGTCACGGGGGTGTCAGCAATGGAGGGGGGCGTGCATCCCCATGAATGCGTTTGGCTCCTTTGCCCCCCCCCCCCCCCCCCCCCCCCCTGCGAGCGTGTGAGGTGCTGCTTCATTGCCTCTGCCAAGTTGCGCCTCCGACCCATGCTGCGAAGTTCGAACTCCCCACCCTCCTACAGTGCGTTACATCTGCTTTTCTTCTAAACCTGGGGGATGGATGGGTTGGAACTTCAAACTTGGGTGGGGCGCCACTCACCCAATAGCCTTCCTCCCCATTTTTTACTTGGAGTGCTTATTTCTTGCTTTGAAGTGAAAATATTTTGATTGAGTTGAGATCTTTATTCATATGTGCTTATAATAGTGTATGTTTTAATCCCTCAAGCATCAACTCAACAAAGATGGTATGATTTAGGGTCTGGTCAGGCCTCTCATAAGTCAATTTTTGTAGGATGAGGCTCTAATTTTGGCATAGTATACACAATTATCATATCTTTTTAACAAAACCATTCATGCTTCAACATTCCTCATACTTTAGGAGATATACGCAGTCAAAGTTTGAAAACACTATTAGGGCATACTGAAATCTGTCCAGAACTGCAATAAATGCTCAAAATTTGCCCAAAATTAATTAGATCGTAGAAACTTAAAACATTCACCTGAAATTGAGATTTTTTAATTTTTTTTCAAGTTCTGTTTTTTGAATATGTAAATACAATTTGAAGGCATGATCTCACCGCTTGGATTTGCAATCCAATATATCTCCATATGCCTCTTTTACTATCATAGGCCGGCCAACTTTGTATTTGAATTTCAGCATACCTCCATGTGGAAAATCAAGCATTTCTTTAGGTTTTATAGGTCATATGAGGGAAAAAAGTGCATTGACATATTTCTAACCCACCTAGAAACAAGAATTTGAAGAATCTCACATTAAAATTGATTTTGAAACAGGTTTTATTTGGCTCAAGAAACATTTGAAATCCATTCTGCAACAAGAAAATAAAATAAAATAAAAAATTCCAACTTAGAACATTATAATCTCACAAAGCGTAAGGGTTTTGAATCTAAGATGTGGAGTACACATACATGTACAAGTAAGGTACTAGATCCTACGGTTACTTCCTCCTAAAATACATCAAAATTTAACCCTAATAGTCCTGGAATGGGCGTTTTTCAAATTTGGGCAGGTTCCTAGAATTCCAATTTAATCCCTATATCTTTGAAAAAAATAATGTAGGTAGGCATTTTGAAGAGGTTTGTATAGAATTTTTTAAATTTTTTTTTAACATACCGAAAAAAAGTTAGGGGGTTTTGAGTGTCAAAAGCTGCATTCAGCCAAACTTCGGGCAAGCTCAGAGTCATTGTGAATGCAGCAAATTCTGCCCAAAACTGCCCAAAATTGCCAAAATCTGCCAAAATCTGCCCAAAGACGAAACTTTGAAATTCCACCAAAACTTGAGATTTTGATATTTTTCAATAATAAAAATTTCTATGTATAGAAAAGGTAGTAGAGCATGTTCCCACCGTTCGGATTTTTAATCCAATTTTTTTTCATATGCTATATTTATTTGTCAAAAACAGCCTTTGTTTGTGAATTTCAATATACCCCCTAGCGGAAAATGATTTTTTTGGTAACCTTTCACAACTTTTTTGAATATAATTTTTTTAAAGTATAATTAGCTAACTCAGTATTCTTTGACGTGCATCAAAACCCCCAAAATTCATAATGCAAAAAAATGGTTTTTTGGGCCTTTAAAACTGTGTTGTTCCCTTTTTTCACAGGGAAAAAAAACTTGTTAATCAACTTTGAATGTTACGATTTATGCAATTGGTGAGGAATGAATGTGTATGATTTGGTGGGCATGTAGACATAGAAGTAAGCTACAAGATCTTACGGTTGGATGTATTAATTAAGACCTCTACTTTGCAAAATCTACCTTGCTTTGAAGAGGGGCTGTTTTGATGAAAAATACCCTCAGAACTTTAGGGGTTAAAAACTTACACCTTGTATTGAAAAAGTCTAGTTTTGAGGGATTTTGGCAGTTTTGAGGCCTTTCAACTTCAGGGATTAATTTGAGTCTGTTATTCTTTGAATTTGGTTTTTGAAAAATTGTGCTTCTGAAAGAAATATGGTTCAACATTTTTGCTAGCAAAATATCAAAGGATGTACCTTAATATCTAAAAGAATAGTGTTTTTCTCCCATAATAGATATTTTGTGGTTCTTATATTTTTAAAACGCTATGAACCAAGTCCTAAGATTGCCACCAAAGGACCGTTTTGGCCGTATTACTTCTTAGAAATTAAAGAATGGAATTTGGTGTCCTATTTTGTAACTAAAAATTCTTCAATATTTGTTGATAATGTTCAAATATTAGATTTTGATGAATAAGAGCATTAGTAGAAATGACACTCAACTACACTATATTAAACTTTCAAAATCAACCTATGGTGTTTGAAATCTTTTACGATGTTCTTCTTTTTCTCTTTGGTATAATTGATAATTTGACAAGTCTATTTTTGAAGATTATTTTTTTAACAATGTTATAATCTAAATTGATATTTAACTTACTTTTGGATACAGCAAATCTTGTTTAAATAGAACTTTGAAGGAATCCTATTTAAATGAAACTAAAAATTTATTTTGAAGGATGTTTTCCATGATTAAATTGTAATCAAATAGCACCATTTTGTCTTATATTAGCTTCATTAATCATATGATTCTTTCAAGGTAAATAACAAATATGTGAGCTACAAGTATCAATCTACATAGTACTTAATTTAACTCTAAGGTAAATAAAAAATTCATTTTTAATGTGAAACATGGAGTTCCATTGACCAAATTGAATGGGACATTAAATTTTGAAGTAACCTACAAAGTCTACATACTAATCCACTAAAAAAACAGGTTTTTGTGGTAAAAATTTACGATGTAATAATGCGTAAAAGATCTAACCATATTAAATATGAATTAAATTATAAGAATATGAAAGCAGTTTCTATATGATGCATCTAACATTATTTCCAAATCCAATCTATGATTGACCATGTATGTGGCAGTAAACATTAATATATTATCTTTTACGATATCACTTTGACCTTTAACTGACCGCTTGGATTCCATCCATTTGCGCTTCTATTATTTTGATTTTAGTACATCGATCAATGACCATCTACACCAAAACCGGAGAATAGTCAACCACATAATGGGTCTAAAAAAAGATGAACATCAAAGTCTTATATTGATGTAAAATTTTGATATATTTGATTGTCAATTCTATTATTAGACATTCTTCTTATTACTATGCACTGAAATGCGACTGCCACCAGCATTAATTAATGAGATGAAGGGGTCGGGGGTATGGTATGGTGATGGTATGGCATGGTGATGTTATGGGTATGGTGATGGTATGGTGATGGTATATTATGTATAGTATGGAATTGGGGATTTGTCCAATATTGCTTGAGAATGCAGAGGAGGTGAGGAAATATATAGAGTAGGAGAAGTGTTGGTCTGGCATGATAATTCCCGAACCCACACTAATTCACAAGTTTCATAAGTGCCACATGGCACCCTTACAAGGGGTCCATGTGGCACCTTTCACAAGGATCTTTAATCAATTAATGCCTAAGGTTATATAACTACACTATACAACATTAGTGCTCAGTACATATACTATATAAATTTTAGACCTTCTTATTACTGTCTAGTTTATTGCCAAAATTTTAAATCATCGGTTAAAAAAAATTATGAAATTTATGATTTTGCTTATATATAAAAAGTGTGCTCAAGACTCATGAGACTCAAGGGATGGAAGGTGACGAAAGACAAAGAACAAGGGCGTAACTCAGCCCGTGCCATAGTCTCACCTCCCATTTTGTGGACCCATCCTAGTGAAGGCTCACATGACGTAACGTCTATCAAGAACAAGCTATCCAAAACCTTGATCTTAGCTGACCGAGTTTCTTGTTGTAAAGGGTTTTTCCGCTAAAGGAGATAATGGGTAAAAGCCCATAAGGTGTCCCGAGGCCACTTACAACACGGAAGGGTCTTTAAATATTATGAGGCAAAACTTTTGGCGGGTAATACACAATTTGGAAGACAAGATTGTAATATGATTTAAATCATTATGGTGTTTAGTAAAATAGAAAACCTCTATTATTTGAAAACTTTTGGACAATGTAGTAACAAATAAACCAAATATTTAATAGTGGTGTATGATTTTCTACCTTGGTATCTCCTAGTAGTAGTTGGAAGTCATCTTAATTTGTCTTGGGAAAAGGAAGAATGAATTTTTGAAATTGATCACACTACATTACACGTGGTAGCACTTAGTGAAGCATAAAAGTGGGATTGATGTTGTGTCTTTATCCGAGATTTTCAATGAGGTGTTTGAAAATGTAACGTTACATGGCAAGATTTTCTGGAAATTGGAAATCTGGGATTGAACTTGGTAGACAGCAACCAATTCATTGGGCCATGAGGGGTGCCAGAATCACTGGGTCTCATACAAGTAACTTTATTTGGGATGACACGCTCTACAAATCATCAGTGAAGTCTTGCTAGGAATTGCACCCTGTTTCTTCTCAACCAGAGAGGAAAACATGGGCCGTAAACCAATGGTCTACTGTACATACCTCACTAATATACACATGTGGCATTCACAGCTTGATCCAGGCCTCATATGAGGCATGCATCACTCGACAAGAAATGGAATATGCAATCAATTTTTAATTTTAATAAATTTTATTTTCACAAAATTTAACCCCTAATCAGCCGTGACCATTTCTCACCAAAAGCACTCCAAAAAAAATAAACGCCATCTCCAAACTAGGAATGAACAAACCAAAACCATAGAATTATTTGCATATTTAACTGTAGAATTTGATTCAAGACTTCTAAGAGATTATGCACAAAAATTTTCATTAAATTTGACTAAGTGGATCATAAGTTTATAGAGTTTGAAGTAAGAAATATTAATCTTTTTAATCCTTTCCAAACATGATATGCAGACTTTGAATTTTTTTGTATAAATGTTTTGCACTGTATAAGTTGGAAGCTTTTAATTAATACAATGTACATGATGTTAGTTACTTATACACCAAATTTTAGATTTAACAAAAATGTGTAACATTGTGAAAAAAACTATATAAGGAACATGGGTTCATATAATTGCTAATAGTCATTTTTTAAAAAAAATATACCATTTTTAATTTAAAAAAAAATCCATACGGTCAAAACAGGGGTTTGCGTCTATTCTTGAAGTTAAAAAAATAGATAGAAAAAAGAACAAAATCTCTACCTTTTATGTGATAAAGAAAAAGTTTTTTTTTCCTTGACCGAAAAAGCTGAAAAAACTTTGGCTCCTTATAGAATGAAAATATTCCACAATATTAGGTTTTTTTTTTTTTTAAATTATTTTTTTTAATTCTATTTTTTATGATCTCAAAGCCAATCATGTTAGTTAATTGCATAAAAAAATTCCAAAGATTGTTGAAGGGTGTATCAAAAAATTTGAGCTTAAAAAAAGTTAGAATAAATAAATAAATAAATTGAATTTCTTGATGAGTAGGAAAAATCACTTTGGGCTCCATACGTAAATTTTTCCAATGTCTAGTACAAAAATTTAAAAAAAAATAAAAGAATCCCACAAAGCTCTTGCAATTCCTCATGTCTACAAAAAATTTCAAAAACTAATATCTAGAATTGACATCATAAGAACCTACCCAAAATTTCAAAAAGTCTATTCTAGGACTTTGGTTGTTTAGGGGTTAAAGATTTCTCCCATTGCAAGTTGAATTTTAGTAATAGTCTCTCTGAGTACTCATATCTAATTACTTAGTATGTATGGCTAACTTTTAGTGCACAAAGGAAAAACTTTGAAACTTGTTAGACTTCATTATTAGTTTAATTTCAAATATATGATACTAATAATAAAAATATATACATATCGTTTCCAAGAGCTACACTTTTATTTTCACTTAGTCTAGATTGTCCATTACATTTTTTATTTTATTTTGACTTAGTCTAGGTTGTCCATTAATGTAATGTTTGGTACAAGAACCCATATTAAATGAATATGAAGTTTATAATAACATAGGCTATTAACCTCCAAGGATCATTGCAACTTTTGTGTCACTATTTTAGACAATCTACCTTCCCCACCCATCTCCCATGGCATGTTACAACCGGTTTGTCGTTCGTCTCTCACAAACAAAAAACACAAGTATGTTTCCAACTGCATCCCATTGGCCTCAAACACAGAATTTGGTCTTGACGCCGGCATCTTCAGCCTCAACACCACCCACCCACCCAACATCTCCCACACATAGATTCCAGTGCAACACTTCATGAACCCAAACAAAGCTACAGCGCCTAACTTACATGGGCGCAGATCCCAATGAGGAACCCATTTATTCCATGGAAGCTCATTACAACCTCCAAGTCAAACCATCCCAAAGTATCCGTCAACTATGGCGACTGGAAAGAAATGCAGATTGAGCAGCTTCTTTTCATTCCTTGCCTTCCCAATTTCATTCCAAGTTGTTGCAGCTGAGCTCAGTCTTCCTTTCTTCTGTTGTTGGTGCACGCATTTTGAGGCCCATCTGTGTTAGATCAAATATTCTAGTGAGGAAATGGCTTGGAGAATTGCACCAACAAGTGTATTTTAGTGTGTAAATTATTTGCTTTAAATTGACATAAGCAGCTAGCATTTCATTTGAAGTAAAAAAGTTTCAAGTTTTCTTTCTGACCTGTGGGCACCTGTTTGGCATCCTTTTTCACAGTTCAAAGTTTCCAAGTGGGCTTATTGAACAAGAATTTCCAAAAGGTTCAAATTCAAACCTAAGAAAATCATGATCCATTTTTGCTATTTATGATTCCAATTAAAATTTTCATCCATGAAAAAAATGTATGCTCCAACCCAAATTTTCGTTTGTGTACATCCAAAAGTTAAGTACAAAGGCTATCTACCAATGAAAACTCTCCTTTTCTTTTTGTTCCAACCCAATGTTTTTTGGTGTAAAACAGCCCCAAAGTACTCCAAATGATATGGTACTTCTCGATGCCAAGGTACTTCTCGATGCCAAGGTACTTCTCACTATACTATACCTGGCAAATGGTTATCCCTTGTCCAGGAATCACTTTTTACACTCAGTTCTGCACTTAGCCGTGGCGGCTAACTCAATCAGAGGATATGCAAGTTTTCAAAATGGAAGCAGCATGTTACGGAGTACAAACATTCCAGTTGTCCTCCTCTGAGTGGTGAAAGATCCTGCTATGGTTGTTTCATACTGTGACTGCCCAGTGCCGTGGATACTTGGGCAGGCTGATTCATTTTATCACAGCCAGGTGGGCACAATAACACATTGTCCTTGTTCCCTGTCCGTTAGTACGTCCATCAAAATAACGTAATGCCATGGGGAACAAATATCAGTTCTACCAGGTGCACACCTCTGCTTGGCACACCTGGAGGTCCCCAGGCTGTTCACAAGGAGGTGCCCTCATGCTCCCAAATCAATTACGTATTTGTGTACATTTCTCTAGGCTTCCATGGGTCGAAACATCTGATATAATGTATCCCATTCACTATGTAGGTGTCTCTTGGTTCGCCATTTGCCCACTTCCATTTCTAATAGTAAGTACAGAATCATGGGCTCCATGTTGTAACATTCCTGCCTTGTAGTTCATACATGTGGAAGCTAGGTTCTATCCCCAACAGACTTTTAATTCACACTCGTCATTTACTCGTTCTTTTTTTGTAGAGGTTGATGGTAGAATCGACTTGCCGGTGACTTGGCAGGGATCCATTGTCCTAGATGGCATTTGTCATTTCCTGTAGGACCTGGTAGTTTTTGTTGGATGGTATCCCAGCTGTTAAATTTCTAGCAAAATTCTTATTCAAAGAGATCCTCAAGAAATATATTACAGTTTTTTCTACCCAAAAAAAAAGAGAAAAAACAAGGAATGCACAACATTTTATTTTTCTTTGCTTTGTTTCACTAACGAGGAAAGTACTTAAATGCCCTGAAGGAAATGAAGCTGGGCAGTGTGAGCTGTGTGGTGGGATTAAATGTGAACTTGTTTGGTCAATGTCGCACCACAAAGTCATCCGATTCATTCCTCAGGACTGTTGCTGGGTCTTGCAAGTTCTCCAGCAGGCTCTGTGATTTAGGTAGTCAGCTGTTGTCTGTTAGTGGGCCACACTGGACGGAGGTACCAAAGAATGATACATGGGTCTGCTTATCTCCACCTTAAGAAGTGCATAGTCCGACACATGTATGATAATATTCCTCTACAAGAATCCAAGATGCACTATCTAAGTGGTATAAGCCATTGGTTTTATCAAATTATTGCATCATTTTATTCTGTCACCAAGTCACACTAGATTGGTCATCATTGAACTCTTGCAAAGCAGTGATAATTTTAGCTCAGCTCAGTGCTTGCACTAAGATTAACCCCTAAGTGCCCAAGCATGTTTAGGGTCTCAAAACCTCCAAAACAGTGATTTTTGACCACCTTGTAGAAACGACAATTTGAACCAAACAAATTTGCTTTTTTAAATGTGGTTTAAAAAAACTGAATTCATTCATTCTTTTTAAATGTGGTTTTAAAAAACTACAAACCGACAACTAAGCAAAACAAGTGATACCGTATGCATACAATAATTTGCTTTTGTCATGGCCTTAGACCCGGGCCACGTCAAAATTTCCCCTTAAGGACATTGAACACTTGGTGGGTTAGCTGCTTAGGAATGGTCACTCTCAAACTACAAGAGCCTCAGACTTTTCTTTCAGATCTGTCACAAGAACCGTCCTTCAAGTTGCCAGGGGTTAGCACATTGTTTCACTGATGGGGCCCCATGCATGATAGGGCCTTCTGTGGTAGAACATGATAACCCCACCTTCACAAGTTGTGACTATGACAACTTCTGTTTCATTTATGTTTGTCTAGAAGAACATTCCATGCCGAGTAGGCCAAGTGAATTTACAGATTCAATATGCACCCCAGCTCTGAGATGCATGGCATGTGCAATCCAAAGCACTATGACCAATTTAAAAATAACAAAAAGGCCATGGCCTTGAAAAAGAATAATATTTATGAAAATAATGATAAGAATTACAAGAATAACAAAAATGACCCTGAGACACATGTCAACTTGACATTTGCCTATCATTCGTTGAAATTGCTTCTTTGCAAATAGTGATTTGTTAATGAAGAGTAGCTGCTTAGACAGTTTACTCTGTGACGGTTCTGGGGAGGTGCTTAGGGGCAACCCAACAGTATAGTGTGCAAGTTCTTCTCTGCTGACAGAACCCTCAATTAAGCATAACCTTGATCTCAACCCATACCATACTCAATGTAAGGTAGCCAAGTCAAATTTAGAAATGGAGGGCCAATGCTCAATGATCATGGCCGAATGAATCAGGGTATAACCCATATCAAAGCATGACTCACTCTTAAAATGCACTAGACACTTTAATGGCGGTTTATTAAGGTCCAGCTTATGCACTGTGCCATGTGACTCCACATAGTAAACTGATGCAAATTAGGCAGCTGGATCAGCACTAATCTCTCCAAGAATGAGAATCATAAAAATACCTTCCACTCAAAATACACATGTATCATGGTGTGGAAATGAAATCGTATACATCAATATCTCCGTCCACTGAAATGTTACAAATTGATTTGGGCCACTGTCTCACCCACCGAGCTCACCATGAACGACTCTGCTCGACAGACAAGGCTCCTTTCGAAGAACACTTTCAATGCTGCACCATCTCTTCATCATTCAAGGGGTATGGGAGGTCAAATCCCGGGTGACTCGCACACTTTGGCCCTTCGTGTTGGCCTCACTCGAGCTCCAACAGGGGTGATTCAGGCCTCAATTGTAGAGGAAATATCTGAAACCAATTTGATCGCCTTCAATAATCAGGACATGTTGGCCACAACAAACCAACTCAGCTAATTCAGTGCTAATAATAATAATCTCATCGTGCATTTAAAATTGAACCCATGAAATAGATATGTACTCCTGTCAGGTTGCGCGGCGGTGCTTTGTTTGATTTTGCGATGGAATAAAGTTGCCATTTGCTTCAAAAAAAAAGAAATAAAGAAAAAAAAAGAAATAGATATGTACAATGAGGCAATTTTTTTTTAAAATAGTCGATTTTTTGTGATGGCACAAATGAAAGTAAATCCAACGTAAAACAACAAATAGCACATCCTCATCCAAAAGGAAACCTTCCGCGCCAAAACCATCATTTCTTTGAATTTTTAATTTTAAAGCATTTAACTGTAAAGTTTTTTAACCAAGCCAGACGCTTTTTGTTGAACTATTTTCTTTGAGGTTATCTTCTGTGTCCAAAAAAGAAGAAAGAACGCTTTATAAGTTACTGATCAAAGATTTCCCAGTGAGTCCTAAAATGCAGTGGAGTGATTTTGAGATGAGAGATGGCAGACAGAAACCAAGTTTCCAGGGCTGTTAGAGCGGCAGAATCACTGGGTCTGTGCTGTTGTAGCAGTGTAGTTAATTCATCATCAATGAAAATGTATTCCATAATGTAAGAGGTTTTTCTCGCCCTTCTATTTTAAAATTATTTAATTAATAAAATAAAATAATATTCCCATATTATGTGCGTATTCCAAAAGGAAAGATGTTTCATGGGGCTGCAGTACTCCTCCCATGGCAATGAATGTATTGCAATATGGCACTGCAGCGAAGAGAACATGGAGCCTAAATCAAGGACGGAGGTGACTTGGGATGTGCACGTGGCAGTGGCAGCCCAATCTGGGCCCCAGATCAAGCTACATCGGCCCTTACGAAATATACCACGACTTTAGTATTTAAGTCCAAAAGTCCCCCCCCTGTGAAATAAAATATCTTTAAAAGAATTAAAAAAGAAAAAAAAGCGACACAAAAAGCCGATTAAAAAATCCACAACTATCACTTTTCAAAATTAAGAATTAAAATTCACGAATAAATTACCTGTGGAACAGACCAAGTGTATCATCTCATTTACCAATGAACGCCCACTTTTAATTATATATAATTTATGTTTTGGTTGTTGTTATGGTGGTTGTTTTGTTTCATTTCGAAAGAAGTGAAGACTTTATTCCATGCAAAAACCAAGGTAAAACTGCGAAGAGAAATTTGGACGTTAAAATTATTTTTAAACAAAATAAAAATGAAAAAAAGGAACCCGTTTCATAGAGGGAAAGAAATCCACATCTAGAATATATGTAAATTAAAAAAGAAATAATTTAAAATTCAAAATAATCTCCAGTCATTAATATCTAATATGAGGGATTGATTACTAATCAACCTACCAAGGTCCTACCACTGTGTGCCAATAACCACTTCCAGTGACTAATGAGAAATTAGGTCGAAGGAGATTCTAGTATTCTACTGCTTAGCAGCTCTGAGTGCCGCGTGGCGACTGCCCAGGCCACGACCCACCTGCCCAAACTAATCTAGGTTTTTACTGACCTCCCTGCCGGACAATCATTCCCCCCGCGCGGTAGCACGACGAACCCTCCCCCTCCCTCATCCATCTACTGCCCACACCGTCTTTCATCCCCTCGCCCTTAAGATCTGAAGCCCTACCTTTGTCGCTCATTACTGTCATGTAATGTCCCTCCTTTGTCCTCTTTCTTGGCACCACCTCACGAACAAAACCAATTTCCCTTTCTTTCCTTGACGTGTCCTTTGGCTCAATCCTCTCCAAATAATCACTCCATTCCCTTGTACAATAGTAAAATTTCACAACATAATCATATCAATATCCAAGGTCGCGTAATCGAAAAAACATAATCATGTCAACTATCAAAGGAAAAATATAATCATATCCAAACTCGAAGGTTTCGATCGTTATCATTCCCTAATTATGAACCCTCATGCATATGAATCATCCCAAATTACAATATTTGCAAGGGACAGAGCAGGACAATCAAAGCACCGCTACAGATGCTTGAAAACATTATTTCATAAATTGCTGAAAACTGCAAAAATTGTAAAAATTAAGATGGAATGACATTCACCATGCAAAGAGCTAGAAGGAGGGGGAATCTTCTGGAAAGGTGCAGAGGGAGTGAGAGTTGGAGTTTCTGTAGTTTTTTGTAAAATTTTGTGTTATTTTTTCACAGTGGGAAGTGCAAGATTATGATGCAAGTTGGGCAGTCGGTTTGACTGGGGAGGAATGAAATGGACGATGGGGGATTACCGGGAGGAAGAAATGGGACGCAGAAATTGGGCGAACGAACGGTTTAGAAGCGGGCGTGGAAACAAAGGTTATTAAATGGGGCAGAGAGGAATAAACTATGGGGAAAATTAATGTGTGTTGGGAGATGAATAATTTTAGGCCGCCTGGGGAACGGTGAATGCTCGGAGGGTGGCGAGGGAGGCAGGGCCAGAGCGTGACGAGAGAGGTGGGTTTTGGAGCCTTGCAGGAGGTCCTCACAGTTGTAACAACACACTTGCTGCGCTGCTGGCTGCAACTTGCCACAGTTTTTGCATATTTATAGCACAGGAGTGCCAGATGAGGACCATTCCAAGACCTCATCGACACCGAGCATAGACACATAACTGACCTCCTCGCAGAGCAACACACTCTCAGAGTCCAGAGAGACACACTCAGATAGATAGATAGACGGAGCAGTAGTAGCATTCAATTGATTTCAGGAGTAGTAGAGTATCGTCTTCTCTTCTTCACCAGGTTACTAGTAGTTTTGCAAACTTGCCTGATCCTGCAGCAGCCGCCGCCGCCGCAGCAACGGTGTTATTTTGCAGAGCGGATTTGGAGTTGAAAGGTTCGTGCATGTTACTGTACAACTTTGGTGTTCTTCTGCCATGCTTTGGGCATGCTTTGGGCATGCTGTGGGTTGTGTTGTTGATCGAAGGTGGGAGTTTTGGAGTGACGGTGCATTTGGGTACACTTGGGTGTAATTGCGATCTGTTGCATGTGCACTGGGGACCTTGGCATTGCCGATCGGGGGCTTTTGGTGGTAATTGGGGGTCGTTTTGGAGTTGTTTTTTTCTTTTGTTAGAGATCGGGAGGAGGAGGAGGTGTTTCGCTGCATTTTTTTTGGAGTATTGTTTTTGGTTTTCTTGTGTGTTTTAGAGATCGTCGTTGTGTTGTAGGGAGAGGGAGGAGGTTTGCATTATGAGATGGGTGTTGATTGTTTTTGTTTTTTTGCTGTGGTGTCTTTTTTTGGCAGGTTGAGACGCACAGGCAGATCTTGGTACAGGAAGAAGTAAGTTTGCTGCAATGGCAGCGACTGGCATGTTCGCCTCCACGAGCTACTGCACTCTGGCTCGCCCAGTGCAGAACCGCTTCGAAGCTCCGGAAGCTTCTTCCATGAGGTCCAGCTTCAAGGGCGAGAGGACCAGTCTGTCCTCGTCCAGCTTCATGGCCAACATCTCGGCCCTTAAGACCAATGTCTGCCCCAAGCCAGCCAGAACCACCAAGACTGCTCCCCTCGAAGTATCCGCCGTCTTGGCTGAACGTCCCATGGAAACTCTGGTATTCGCTCCTCGCCAATTCTTGTCGATTGCTCGCAATGAGAATGATTTTTCGTTTGGGAGCTGATCGTAGTTTAATTTTTCTGAGATTTTTTAGACCAAGTTTTTCAAGTTTTTTGTCGGCTGTTCAGCAAAGTTTTAAGTTTGAGTTTATCGCTGATTGTTGATGATTGCTCCCAAATGTGGTGCTTTTCATCGGTTTCGTGTTCTGTGCACCTCGTTTTGGGGTCGATCGGAGGCTATTTCTTTAATGTTTATAAATCGAAGTTTGTAATCAGTAGACTTTCTTTGTTTCTTTCGATGATGTTGAACTTAAGTTTTTTTTGGGTTTCAGCAAGGGCAAGCCACTCGGGAGAGAGATAACAAGACTCCCAAGCAACAAGTGAACATGACCAAAGTGTTTTCTATCATTTTGGGAGGAGGAGCTGGCACCCGCCTTAACCCTCTCACTCTCCGCCGAGCTAAGCCAGCGGTAAGCTAATCACACTCATCGCACAGTACAATTTTTTCCCCCCTTGAAGTGTTGCAGAGAAGGTGTGGGATATATATCAATTATTCAACTCTGCTGTCGTAGAATTGTAGCGTCTTCTGGTCGGTGGAAGAGTATCTGACGGCCAACGCACTCATCTATAATGTGTCAAAGAGCTTACAGTTGGGACTAAATTTTATCTTTTCTTGTACTGTGAACAGGTTCCACTTGGAGGAGCCTATCGATTGATCGATGTGCCCATGAGCAATTGCATCAACAGTGGAATCAACAAGATCTATGTGCTCACTCAATTCAATTCCACCTCTCTGAACCGGCACCTGGCTCGCACTTACAACTTCGGTAATGGTTGCAACTTCGGAGATGGCTATGTGGAGGTTCTGGCTGCTGCTCAGAGGCCCGGGCTTGGTGGGCAGGAGTGGTTCCAAGGGACTGCGGACGCTGTGAGGCAGTACCTGTGGTTACTTGAGGATGCTAAGAACAAAGATGTGGAGGATGTTATCATTTTGTCAGGCGATCATCTCTATCGAATGGATTATGAAGATTTTGTGCAGGTTAGCTTTCCTAGACAATCAAACCATTCTTGTCTTCAGGTTTTAATGCTGCTTGCCTTAGTTTTTTCACGAATCTTAATTTTTAGAATAATAATTCATCTTAATTTTTTTCTTTGGTGGGTTACAGAAGCACAAGGACTCCGGTGCCGATGTTACCGTTTCTTGCGTACCCATGGACGACAGTCGGGCATCTGATTATGGATTGATGAAGATTGATGGCAAGGGTCGAATCAACTACTTCAATGAGAAGCCGAAGGGAGATGATTTGCAGTCCATGGTAAGTTCATACTGCAGTTTTATTACTTGTTTTTACTGATTTTACTGTTTCTGAAATTTTTATTATACAACAAGGGATCAAAGTAATCTTCTAATCTCAAATTTATGTATAAAGTTCTCTCATTGTGTATCCTGTTTGCTTTTCACAGCAAGTGGATACTACAGTTCTGGGCCTGTCACCAGAGGAGGCAAAGAAGAAGCCATACATTGCATCCATGGGAATTTATGTCTTCAAGAAGAGCGTTCTGACCAAGCTGTTGAGGTGGAGGTACCCACTGGCCAACGACTTCGGCTCAGAAATCATTCCTCAGTCTGCGAAGGAGTTCAATGTTCACGCTTACCTCTTCAACGACTACTGGGAAGATATTGGAACCATCAAATCCTTCTTCGATGCCAACTTGGCTCTTACACAGCAGGTAACATATTCATTCTTCTCAAATTCTGGCTAAAACGTTTTATTTGTGTCCGAATGTGGTAATTTGCTTTGAAAACGTAGACAATAACCCTTTCTTTTGAATGGATACAGTATCTTAAAAAAAATTATATTCTGAGTGTTGATTTCTTTGTGAATAGGACGCAAAGTTCAGCTTCTACGATGCTGCGAAGCCGACTTACACATCTGCACGCTACCTGCCACCCACAAAGATTGAGAGCTGCAGAGTGAAGGATTCAATCATCTCTCATGGATGTTTTTTGCGAGACTGCAAAGTCGAGAATTCAATCTTAGGGGTTCGATCTCGGGTTGAGTCTGGGTGTGATCTGAAGCGTGCAATGGTAATGGGAGCTGATTTCTATGAAACCGACCCAGAGGCCGCTGCTTTGCTAGAGGAAGGGAAAGTGCCTTTGGGCATTGGTGCGAACACCAAGCTCAGGAACTGCATTGTCGACAAGAACGCAAGGATCGGAAACAATGTTGTCATTGCTAACACTGATGTAAGCCCCATCAAATCTCTTCAGTTTTTCTTTATTTTTGGTTCTGTTTTAAGGTAGCGGCTTTTATTCTTCGGTGTTTTTACTTAGTCGACTTCTCAATCTTTAGTTTTAGCAATTATTGTTATGCAGACACTAAGTGATGTGTATGTCGGTCATGTGCAGAATGTCTTTGAAGCTGCAAGACCAGATGAAGGCTTCTACATTCGCTCAGGCATTACAGTGATTTGCAAGAATGCTGTTATCAAGCATGGTACTGTCATTTAAATCATAGCCTTGTCAACTATCACCAAGCATCGAAATCTTTCAACTAATCCGACCTGCCGAGTTCACAGATCACTTGGACGATCTCAATCAAGGGTTAAAGGAATCATTTCAATTCATGCAAGCTTCTGAGCTTGCGTCCATGCAATCCCTTCCACACCCTGAGTCGGTCTCAAATGGTGGATATGGCTGCGAAATACGCAGCTCCTTAGCACCACAATTTATTGTACAGAGAGTGATTAGCATTTAGAGTCATGGCAACAGTGGATTTAATCTGCTACAAGGACAAGCTCCCTGAATCATAAGCCTAGTGAAACATTATGGCATCAATTTTGGAGTGTATAGCGTGAGCGAATTTCTACTATACTTTTGTATTATATCCTGGTTAATTGAAGGATCCTGCTGCCTCGGATTCGAGGTGGCATGCTATACTCCAACCTAGTTTCTGATTCTTTACCTCAATGTGCTCTTCTGACTCCAAACCATTGATTTTGTTTGATTTGATTTTGCTCTTTGAATAAGTGGTCAGGTCATTGAGTTATGCTTCACACTGGGTTAGCAGTTTTAAGTCTGGGTAACTCAGTGCGAGTAACTGAGTTGCAAACATAATTGTATGACTTTTGTTTTTGTTTTTTTACACTAGTACATGTCAGCTCCACTGCAAGAGGAAGACTGATAATTCATCTTGATCACTTCTGTCAGGAAATAACTATTGAAGAAGATTTGACTCTTTCAAATATGTTGAATTGAGCAGGCCAGGGATATCACTCTCTTGTTGATACTGTGCTACACGTATAAGGTAGATGGTGCTTAAACCGTGCACTTAAGGGATTTGAACAGCTTGAATCAAGCATAAATAATTGCAAAAATCTCACATACTTGCAAGAAAAAGACGATTCGTTAGGCAGTGTTCACATGAGCATATCAAACCACCTCAATTAATGAAAAATCTTCAAAGTGAATCAACAAAATCCCCCATAGACATGCCCTAATGCTACTATTGACAGTCAAGACTAAGGTAAGAACTCGCCATCTTGGTATACAAATTCAACCACTTTGTTTCCTACATGCAACTGTGATCTATCTAAATCCACCCACTTTGTTTCCTACATGCAACTGCAAGTGTATCCAACTTGCGAACACTACTAGATTGGTTCTAAGTCTTGCAGTGCATGGTTTTTATGCTCAGACCACATGCACGGATTAAGGAGACGCACGGATTTAGCACCGTCTACCTTAGTTTCACTTTTCAAATACCCTTGAATATGCTTTTTCAACTTGGAACTTAGACTTATTTTATACGTACGAGGATCTGAGATTTTTTGGGAAAATCTTGTGTAATTTTAAGATGCTCGGCAGTGGATTTTCAAACCTATGCTAGGAACTCGTGTACATTTTTGTATATTGGTAGATGGAGTACATGTATTTACAGCTAGTACTTGTTTATGTAGGGAGTTATTTAAAATATTATACCAGTGTCATTGAACATATAGAATCAAAGTAAGTGATATCAGATGTACCTATTTGTATAATGTCATGATATACCTTTTTGAACTATTGAACTGTACATTGAAGGGGGAGAAAAGAAGAAGAGCCCGATGAATCTAATCATCAAAAGCCTTTCAGTATTGAATAAACGATCCATGCAGTGTAGAAGCCCTTGTCATATGTGAAACTTGAAACAAAGCCCTTCTCAAATGTGGCACCTCTTATGCAAGGAATATTTGGAGGACTATACCTTTTAACGAGGGCGTTTCTGTGGAACCAACTGGTCATCTATTTTATTCAAAGGATATAATTGAGAATATGCTCCCTCGTTCCTCATTGGACCTATCTGTAGACATATCTTTAGGTTGGAGAAGCCTGTAGTCTTCCACCACCTGAAATTCACAAGATGAACATTGATAATGCTATTGTCCTCTCGACTGCATGTTTTCCTACTGGTATACGCATAATACTTGCTCGTCATATCAGTTCTAGACAGTATTGATGTTATGTGTAGATTTTGAGGAACAGGACAGAAGCTGTGAAGTTCTTATCCTACTGGATTGATGCATGCGAATTCTTCAAATTTCCAGTCCATGAGGTGATGGAACATCTCAAAAATTTTGAAGTGTAACTTTCATGAAAAATTTACATGATTTTACACATTGTAACTTGCAACATTGCGTGTTATGTAAAAGTTACAAGAAGGTTACACTTGTAACTTTCATGTGTGCTTTCCATTGTAATTATCATATAAATGTTTTGAAAATAAATGTTACAAAATCTTTAGAGATGTTTTATATAATTTCTACATAATGTTCATGTACATGTTCTATGTAAACAATTATAAAATCGTGACATGAAATTTATGTGGATGTTTGTAAAGCAGCTGACGTATAAATGTTATAAGAATTTCATGTAAAAGTTACATAATGAAATAGTTTACACGCTTGTTACATGCGTGTTGTAAATTTAAGATATACTTTCTTATACAAATTCCATATAACATGTACATTACAACTTCTCATTAATAAATAATAAATAATGAAAATAATAATTTGCAAAATGATGGGCTTTTGTGATAATAATAGTAGGTACATTATACATAACCCAGGCTTTATTCACTTATACCATGAACAAGGCATACTTACAAATTTGCATTGAAAACAATTCTGATTAAATCATTTCTCACAAATCTATATAATCTGGCTGTCAACCTGCTGGTACTTATGAGGCCAAAACTGTACTACTGCAATATGCTAATAAAACAACCTGATGCTGTGTACAGGAGGCAAAACACAGTCAGATATATTTGCTAGATATTAACGGAAAGGTGACCATTGGATGAAATATCGCCCAGGCAATCAAATGCAGGGCAAATGTGAGAATCTAGACCGTAAATTGTCAGTAACCAAAAAACAAAGCACAAGCAAATCAATGAGTAAACCAGCGAGTTTCAGAGAGAAGCAGATGAATGACAAAACTTACTGCATGAGCTCTATAGTAGCTTTGCACTTGATTAAGAACGCAGTCTTCTCGGTTGGGTCGTTAGGAATGGATGCCGGATCCTGCATAAGAGCGTTTTCTGCATATTCAGGATATGCTCTAAACAATATGCAACCAAAATATTGTTTGATTCAATTCTGCACTAGTTGCACAGAAAAATCGAATAAACATAAAGCGCTTAGTAATCGTACCTCATAACCCATGAAGTACAGGCTGAATTTGGCCTCTTCATAATCGAGTCTTTTAATAAGCCTACATCACCCAAACAACCCTCCTTATAACAGTTGCTCACAAACAAAGCTCACCCACACTAGTTACTCAAAACAGTATCCATAATCAAACTACTATTGCTTCTAGACCATAAATTGGTACCACTAAGGGCCGATATCTGACGTCGTTCCCAACCCCTTGGAATAAAACTCCAGGCTCCTCTTAGGGTCCTTGATTCTGTACATCTGATCAACAAACAACAAGAAACCATCGTCAGAAAGGATCAGTAAACATGGCACCATCCTCATGAACGCCAAAGGAGCGAACAAGATCTTCACCTGACATCACCATTCCTTACAACACAACATAATCCAGCACTGAGCCTTGAAATGGCAAGCGGTACTCACTGTTTGCTGCACATGGTAGCCCTTGGTAACTGCATCAGGACTGTCACAGTAGCCCGGGTTGTTGGCCGCGGCCTCTGGCACCGACCCACTGGCAGTCGACATGCTTGCTGTAACGCTCAATCCTCTGCCTCCCTGCTCCCAATGGCAACAAAAAATTCTACTTAGTCCATGTCTATACACCAACCCACCAAGCTAATCATTTGAGATGAATCCTTTGCAGAATTAAGTTTCCATTCGATAGACTGAAGCGGCTCAGTGAACCAGCAAATCTTCACTAACCACAAGAGATCGCACGCTGATCATGATATAGAGTAGCGTGAGAACAGCATACCTTGCAAGCTAATTTTCTCCCAGGATTACGTGACTGATCGGTACATTGAACGCTCAATGAACGAGCAATCTTCACTGGCAACATAATAGCACACACGGATTTCACTAACTATAGATCGAATGAAGCCTCGAACGCTAATCACGACATTTAGAATAGCATTAAGACAGGTTGGTATACATTACCTTGGAAGCTAAATCCTTTGGATTTCGTTCTGATGCAATTTTCGCAGTGGCCTGCTTGCAGTTCGCCCGCCATAGCTTCGCGAACTTCCCGAGCGACAACAATCCCGGCGACGCGAATTTCAACCAGTTCAAAAAAATTTGCGAACGCATCAGAAATGCGTGAAGAGAAGGGCCCGGTTGATCAACATCTGTTTCTTAAAAAATTGGTGAAGCCACTGATCAAGTGGTCAATCAGCTTCTCATAAAAATATGAAAAATCCTGTCACACGATTCTGACCACACGCAAAAGAATCAAAGAGAGGAAAGTTGGAGATGTACCAGAATTTGCTTCGGCAAAGTTGCATTTATAATAGTTGAATCAAGACTAGTCCTCCGTAAGGCCCCTGCTCCCCTACTTGACCTCAATGGGCTCCATACGAGAGTTATCCTTTGACTACACCCTGACTCACTTAACCTTCGACCTAAACTGCGACCGTGAGGCTTCCCGAGAGCAATCTCCTCGCCAGGGCGGCATGAAACCCTGGCTAAATTCATGGTGGCTCGAAGAAATCAAATCTGCCCACAAAGCCCTTTTCCTCAAAACCAGCTAATCCTCATATGGATTAAAGTCTTTTGAACGACGGTTCTCTGGCTCCATGTCCGGCTGAACCTGCACCACAAGACAAAATGCACATGTTGAGTACACCAATGACTGGAACAGTAAAGCAATAACAAAACAAAAGCCACATTGCCTATAAAACAGACCTCTAAACCCCACGAGACTTGGTTTCCCCGCCATCACACCGCACAATTCATCACAACAAAAACTGAAAATTCCCAAAACCTAGGGTACCCAGACTCGAAAACTCGCTGTTGAATTGTGACACACACATCCAGGCAATTCAAATTAGGGCAAGGAGGTGTATCACTGGTCGTCTTCACAGTAGCTGAAGAGGCACTGAAAATGTACAAATTGGCCATTGCCAAGGAAAACAAAACAAAAGTAAAAAAACCATCAAGCTGGAATCATAATCCTAAACGGCTTTATACCCAAGACTTCACTCAACACTGGAGCTCCTCTGCAACTGCTTCACATTGTATTACTCTACTGTGATCAGATTTCAAGGCGCTAATTCTATCACTTCAGCCATAGACAACAAGAAAATTTCCAGAAGCCCAGAAATCATTTTTCCACTTGAACACATCCGGAAAAATTCATTGAGACAACTCCTCACTTGAAACCTAAAGAAATTACGTGCAGAATGTTCCTCTTGTGACGGCCGAAAGTCCTAAAATGGCACAACCAAATAAAATGCAATATTCCGGGAGCAAAATCGCTTCAAAATCAGACGAGAGTACAGAAACCAGACCATGGGCCGACGAAAATGAGCATTCTTGAATAAATCGTCACTTTCCTTTTAAGCCTTTCAAATTCTGACTTTTACCTTCCTCATATGCCTATCACCCCCTTCTTATATACCAATTTTAAAAAGTTGTGATCGTATCCAACATGGAATTCAGTATTTGTTGGGGAACTAGTGGGACTCTTGTGCCGATGAGCACATTGACTGATGTTGTCTCCTCGACGGATTCCATCACGGAACCGTCGTGTGAGACAAACATGCTCAATTGTAAGATAGATTCAGCCAGCCATAGTGAATACTTTATTACCTTTCAAGACTATTGCATAAATACATTTTGTTGTCCTCTATATTGCCTGATAAGTACTTCTTATATTATAAAATGCTCAGTCCGCAAATGATATCGTTTGAAGTCAATTTTATCAATAGTTTTATATTATCAATAGTTTTAATTTATTATTTTGAAACCATCAATAGTTTTAATTAATTAATTTTGAAACTATTTTGAAGGCAATTTTATCAATAGTTTTAATTAATTAATTTTGAAATTATTTTATTCGAATTAAACTAGTTTAAAAAGTCTTCAAAACTATAATAGTTCTTACAGTTTATTTCAAAAATGGCACTGTAATGAAATGTTTTTAATCTTATATAAAGAATGATTGTTACATTTTTGCCATCTCATGTTTTATTAATTTAATTTGGTTAATTCAACACAACACACCTTTGAACACAAGTAATGCATTATGAAGGAATGACCTAGCTGTAAGAGCAATTATCGTATTGTCCTCAAAATTGCTAATTTCTGGAATGCTACGTAGTAATTTAGATTTGAACTCATCAATAATGTATTGAATGCAAACCTCAAATATGTTGTCAACAGGATTTGACAATTCTATAATTCCTTTTAGTTAATTGTAAGATATCCGTTACTAAAGGACCAAAAACACTTGTGTCTTGGTAACAATATACGTAAGAAGTCCTCTACACATTTCTATAATATTAATCCCAATGTTGTCATCAATAGTGTTTTCGGTTACAATTCATTCGAATTAAGAATCACCATAACAATTAACACCCTAAACCTATACTTCTATCGTAAATTCAGATAACGTATAATATTATTAAATCCATTATTAAAGTAATGTAATATCACTTTTACATTTATGCCATCATTAATGTACAATGTTATAGTTTCGAATAATAAAGAACATTAAGTTCATATCCTAATTATGAAGCTTTAATGTAAAATAATTTAAATAAAAGTTCTTAATATAAGTAAGGCACAAATGAATGAATTGGCCATCATCAAAAACAAAATTATACACCAATTTTATGAATCGAGTGCAAGACAAAATAGAGAACGTAATGAAATGGTTTCTATTTTTAATGTATAGCACTATTTACTCAGTTCTAAAAATAAATGCACCACTTCTAAGTGGACAACTTGTATGTGTCGTTACTAAATTCAGGCAGATCCTATGAACATCCAGATTTTTGGATTTCTAGGTGAGATTCAGAAGTAGTCATAGATTATTATAATTGTTTACTTTTTTATTATAACAATAGAATATTGTTTTTATTATTAATTCCTCATATCCATTTAAAGTCTTTCCCACTTTGTTCTCATATAGTTTTATCGTAGACTATGTTATTTTTGTTTACTCTAATTCCAATATGCAATTCATACAGAGGCTTGTTCCTTTGGAAAGGAAATAGTATTCAAAGGCTTGGGGTGAGAAGGTGGGTCATTTATTATGTGATTCTCATCTTTATGGTTGGTTGGAGATCCTCAGATAATATATTTTGGTTTATATTTATTATATTGTAAATTTTGAGTCTTCAAGCTAAATAAGCTAAAAGGTTCCGGTCAACGCATTATAGGTTCTCTTATTAATATTTTTAGTTCATGAATTGTTCTTGTAATAAACTTACAATTGTCCTCATAGTTTAAAGTTTCAAAAATGCCGATTTGTGATATGTGTAAAATGAATTGTAAAACTAGATCTGTATTGAGAGAATATAAAAAAAAGATGTGAAATCATTACACGTGGTGAATCATCTGTATTGTCCACTCGGCTCAATGTCAATAAAAATGTTAGAAGAAGACCAATAAATATAGATGCTGAAAGAGGAAATTTAAACCAATTTATTGGAAGTAGATATCAATGTCCACAATCATTCTAATATAGGACCAAGCCAACAACAACCTGAAACTTCAATTCCATCATGGTGGATACCTGACCCTTTAACAAATCAAGTAGAAGAAGAAAGTGTTCTAAATAATGTATCAGATGAATCCTTCAATTCCACCTACCATATTGTAAATGCGTTTTCAAGTTGCAAGAACAATGAAGGCTTGTCTAATGCAGATATGGACTCACTCTTGGACACACTTTTCAATCAAAGTGTGGATATAAATAAAGTGGTTGTAAAAATTCTTATGATGTCCAAAAGTGGGAAGAAAAATTATATTCCAAAGAAGATGTAAGTTTCAATTTTTAATACTTATGACAACAATGCAAGTTTTTATTATAAAAATTGATTTTATTCCAAATATATTTTTTATATTTTTCACATTTCTAAAATGTGTTTGTGACTTTTCAGGGATGGACAAATCAAATTATTTCTGAAGTAGGTGGCCCTGAGTTAACTTTACATTATAGGAATCCTATTTTGGCATTGGCTTCACTGTTTTCATCACCTAAAAATAGTGACGATTTTAAAGAAGTGTTTGAATTAGTGAAAAACAATGATGGTGAAAGAATGTACACAACACCAAATACATGCAAGTGGTGGGAGACCATGGAGGTAAAAATTGCTTATTTCAAAGTACAAATAAATCAATACTTTTGGAATTTTTACTTTATTCAATGATTGTAGAAAATATTTTTAATTGTGTGTATTGTATTATTTGTGTGCAGAAAGTTGTAGATTGTGATGACAGTGTCATTGCTCCTCTAATATTTTACAGCGATCAAACCGTTTTATCTGGAAACATGCGTGTTAGTGGTAATCCTTTAATTTTGACGTTGGGAAACATTTCAAGCAAAAAAAGACAAGAACCAGAAGGCCGTGTTTTACTAGCGGTGTTACCAATTCTTCCAAGCGAAACAGATTTATAACCCATACATTTCTAATAATGAGTCTTGCAAATGAATATTTCACTGTAGTTATTTTTTTTTAAATCAATGCAATCATGATGCATATATCCAATAATAATAGTGTTATTGATAATGTCCATATGCTTCAAATATTTAATTATACCTTATTCTATCAATAGAGATAATAGATCATATTTTAATTCTATATTATTAGTAATAAGTTGTGCTTTTTGTTGTAATGTGATTATGTGCAGAGAGCATTGTTAAAATACGCTATCTTCATGCATGCTTGAAAATAATATTGCAACCATTAAAAAATGCAAGCTACAGGTATGATACATAATTTTATTATGAGCTCATGAGTATATTGATTAGATTAGTACAATAATTTGTTTTTGTGAAATTATTGGACATTGGAATTACTTTGTGAAAAAAGTTTACATTAATTTTAATTTGTATGTACTCGAAAAATGTCACAGCGGCTTGACTTGGTGAATCCTCTTGGAGTTGCAAGATTTGTCTTCCCATTATTATTTGCATATGTTTGCGACCACCCTGAAGGATGTAAGGTGAGACTTTAGTTTTTCATGATTGCCATCTACAAAGTGTACTTGTAACAAGTATTATTTTAACCAAAGGATCTATATTTGTTTTACTACTATATATAATATTATATGTGAATAGGAAATATATGGTAATAGTACATTTGTTTTTCATACGTTATAAATAATTTAAATATTTTGGTCAATAAATTGTTATATTTGGGCTATTATTTCAGATCACATGTACATATGATTCAAACAAGAGCCAATACCCTTGTAGCATGTGCTGGTGCAAATCTGAAAATTTGGGCATGGTTGATGAGGTAAATGAAGCTCGAACTGTAGAAAGAATGAAACGCATTTTCCAACAAATGCAGGCAGCACACAATGAAAGATTTCAAAAAATTATTTTCAAAGCAATGGTCTCTGCATCATGTAGAGGTAAGTGACATTATTTTTATACTTGTGTATTTTTTTTAAATAATTTTTTTCAAAAAAGTCAACATTTGGCATGATACTATATAATTTGTATTTTTAAGTTTTTGTTTTAAAGTACGTTAAAATAAGGATTGTAATCATGGAGAGTTTGTTGTTTTTGTTTTCAGAATGCACTATGGGGATTCAATGGAGAAAACAATGCCATAAGTAATCCGTATCTTGCTTTGCACGTGGATATACTCCATCAAAGTGACCTGGGTATTTTTAAAATGTTGGTTAACATTACAAGGGACATGTCATGAAAAGCTACCCTGGAAGAAATGGATAGACGCCTTTTTATTATGAAACAGAAATCTAGGTTCTCTTCTTTTCGTATCCCTGGTTCTCTAAGAGCTTGATATTTCTCTGACCAAGCGAACTTTGCTGGATTTGAGCATCGGTCAGTTATGCACGTACGTTGAATATCTTAAATATTTTAAAACAAAGTATGGTCATATTGATAGTATTTTTTTTAATTTTTTTTTTAATTGATTATTTTAGTGTTTTTAAAAATCCAATATGTTTGAGATATCAATTGTTGCCTGCATTTATATACATATATACATATATATACATATATGAATACATATGTATACATGCTAAATCATTTCGATATAAAATGAAACAAAAATTGTGCCATTGTAACATGCTATTGCAGGTGATTGTGTTTTGTATGATTGGACTGATTCCAACATATGTCATCGAATGCTTTACAACATTTTTGGAGTGGTATATGTGTGCTACCAGAAATGCTTCTCACACAAACAGAAGCTTGGATACAATGGACACACTAATGAGAAGATAATTTTTTGTGATTATTAAAAAATTAGTCTTAGTACAATAAATATTATTATCATGACAGTGAACAAAATTTGTAGGATTTTTAATTTTTATTTATGTGTATTAATCAATGGTGATGGAAAATGTGAACACGACTTTGGTGGAATTCAAAGATTATTTACTGCAATGGCAAAAATATGATTTTAATACTGCAAAGATTCATGCCATGGTTCATTTTAGTTCATCTATTAAAAGGGCAGGTGTACCTTACGAGTACAGTTCAAATATGTTTGATCAAATGCACATTGCATTAATGAAAAAGGCGTATAGATCTAGTAACAAAAGAAATGCAGATGAACAAATAGTAAAATACCATCGTAGATTAGAAGCATTAAGGGCGGCCGAAAAAGATATTGAAGCTTTGGAGAATCAAGCACATAGCAAAGACACCGCACTTAAAAAGATGAGAGTTTCAATTCAGTAAAAAATTTAATCTAAATTTATGAGATAAGAATATTTCATGTGCATTTTTAAATTTTTTGTATTAAATGTTTTACTCTTATTGATTTTATAAAAAATTAAAAAAACATTTATTGTTATCTAAATTATTACATATTTATATAGTTTACAAAGTCTTGAATATGTTGAAGATAATGGAGTCTTTGCATTTTAAATTGTAGGAGCAAAAGGAGACAATAATTAATTTAAATTATCATTGTGCAGGCCATCAAAGAATGCAAGAATGTGCTGGCACGGGTGGATTTTAATGTACACAGGTTGTGGCTACAAAATGAAATTCCAAGTTCAATTCCTACAGTTATACAGGAAAGAAGATCTTATTCAAAGGCTGTGATAGCTAAAAAAGTTCAAATTTTGTTGACAACACAACCGGAAATCAGTGACCATCTAATCACAGCTATTGCTACCTATGAAGCAGAGCACAACATAACTATTGGAGAGGTACGTCTAAGTTTTCTTCGAAATGCTTCAATTTACAATTTATTGGAAAACATTTTGGGAAATAAATTAAGTCTAGAAGTAATATATATAAATTACCATTATCATTAATCGTATATTAATGTTTGTATATATGAAATATACATAAAACTTTTGTTTGCTAATACTATGAATTACAATGAATATGTGGATTAAAAATGAGTATTAATTATGAAATAATAATTCAGGTTATGGGAGTATGTACAACAATTGCTATTCCAGGTGGCCCAAGTGATGAGCACGGTGAATGGCCAATGTATGCTCGTGCAACACATAAGTTTTTTGATTTGCCTTGGTATAGCAGTGTAGAATTGGACACCACTGAGGTGGTACAATTTTCCAATGTCAAATATGGTGAGTTCAGATTATTATTACATTGCAAAGGATGTTCTTACATTGAAGCGGTCGGATCACAAGTAGGAGATCATACTCTTGACCTTGCATTCATCCGTCCCTATTATGAGCTAGAATCGATGGCACTACTGATATTACTCAGTGCACAATGCTATCATGGAATAGACCGACAAACGACATGCGTAGTACTCATGCTAGTAGTAGCTCCCAGTTGCATAACATTTCCAATTACCTATTGGTAGATGTTCAGAAGATCTTAAAAGTGATTCATGTAGTCCCATATTCTGGAGATGTTGATGTAAACAAGGTTTTCATAAACAAGTGGAAATTTTTAATTTTTAAAATTTAAAATTCAACTTAGATTTTTTTAGTGTATAATTTGCTTATGAAAAAAAATAAAAATAAAAAATAAAAAATAAAAAATAAAATTATATATATATATCCAACGTCCAACATATTTGGAAGAATCTAACTGTAGGATCTAGTACCTAACTTGTACATGTATGTGTACACAAAATTTTAGATTGTAAATCCTCACCATTTGAGAGATTGTAAGGTTTGAATTTGAGAAAAAAATATTTTTGGTATTGCCTCGCAGGGACAGCCACTTCTTGGACAGTGAAACAGGCAATTTTTAGTGATCATGTGGGTGGAGGCTCTTCTGATTTTCATTTCAAAATGAGTTGGGAGTATGCTCCCAAAATTTGAGGAGCATATAGTATACAAAAGTATAGAAAACCCACATTTCTGGTGACGAGGGTCATATAAAATGCCCATACACTGGTTCCTTTTGAACACTACAAATGCCAATCTCAATCTTCTAATTTTCAAAATCCCAATGGTGAGAACGTCAATTGGTACTAACAAAAAATTGTCCTAAACTCTAAATCCACTAAAAAATAAATCCAAAAGAGATATGATTTTCACAACATATTATGAAATGACTTTGTTGATTTATTTATTTTTACTCAATGTGGCTATGATTTATTTATTTATTTATTTTTATTGCTAAAAGGGCCACGCAATGACTTCGTTGTTTTTGCAAGAAGGGCCTCAAAATGCTTTATTGTTGAACGATTTATCTAACGTCTATATAAATTTTATGTAACATCTATACAATTCTTCCATATTAATTTATGTAACACGCCCATGATTCTTCCAAGTGAAAGCGTATGTAACATCTATGTAAACCTTGTACAAATCTTATTTAAAACTTATTTTGGATTATGCTGCGATAACATGTAACTTTTTTATGCATGATATGTACATGTGCATTTATTACATTTTAATACAATCAACATAAAGATCATGTTTCAACAAGATTATGCAAACCAATCAAAATTGTTATATGATATTCTCATTTGAACGATTTATGTAAATGTCATATAAAGTATACAAGCAAAAGTTTGCATTAAAAACATGTGCAAAGGCCATTTATAATTTCTACACAAAAAAATTATACTTTTTATATAAGAGTTACATATTTTTTCCAATCATGAAATATCTGTAACATTTACATGATTTGGGTGTAGATTGCACATTTCTAAATAGTATATGCAAATCACAATGGAGATTTTATGTAGATGTTACATGGTCTGTATATTGTTTTGCTGTAAATGTCACAACTTGTAACATCTACATGATTTCCATGGTGCAAGTTACACTTCAACATTTTTGAGTTGAACTTGTAAGGTTCTCCAAATGTGCGCAGGTGAGGATGTGTAACTTGAGCAAGTACTTGTTGTCCGCTTTCACAAGGATGACTAACTTCATGGTTGCGATTCAATTCGGGAACGGGAACGTCGACCTAATGCTGTTGGGATACGGAGGTGTGCTCACGCACTTCTGTTCTTGGAGTCTGTTTGCGGGTGGTTAGAAGCTTACAGTCGCAGGCATGGCGCTTCGAGTAGATGCTCTCACAAGCGTTGGCCAGGCTGTGAGCTTCGGAGCTTAGGCGGCGGAGGATGACGCCAGCCGGAGGAACACTGCATCTCACGTCTTATGAAATATAATCTTAGATTACACACGAGCATGAACCTCTGTGAGCCTCCACAGGAAACTATACAAACTGTTCTACATGATTTAATCCTCCAAAAACTGCCACTAAATTTGTAAATTATTTGTTGATACTTGCAAGAGCGTGGGCCATTGATGTGCTTGATTCAAAACTAGAGCGTGGATATTCAAAGACTCTTCCTAATGTTGAATATAATTTCTTATCAACAATCTAAATCAATCCAAATCCTTGAATTCTATTAAGATTAAACTCTTCATGAAACAAGAGGAGAAATTGGAATGATTTTCTTTCCACCTTCCTAAGTACTAATAGTTTTAGTATACTTATTCTTTCTTAACAACTCTAACCCCTTACTCCAACTCCTTTAATTTCCATAACTCTCTAATTCTAGTGATCAATTCTAGTTAGCCCATTAATGCTAGTAAGCTTAAAAGAGGTCATAATTCTACGATTTACTTAATTAGAGTTTTATTATTATTTAGGGTTAAGTAATTCTTTAGGAATAATGGAGAGTAAGGGCCAAATAATTTAAACTCGGGCAAAAAATTAAATAATGTAATTCAACAAGGTAAAAAAAGATCAAAGATGTAAATCAAGACAGAAAAATTGACAATTTCAATCATATGACATCCTTCATTTAGCAAACTTAATTGTGGTTGAAGAAATGCTTGAATTTATCAGTAATTAAATCGTCATCTTAGATGTTGAGTAATAAAGTATGCATAACAATGGGTGGTTAGAAAACATCCAAATGTCTTACACATATTACAATATCAAATCAAACCGTGGTTTACCACCAAGTCTTCCGTACAACAGGAGCAAAAGTAATGTCTAAATATTCATTCAGTACTTCTTATTTATACCTAACGAGAATCTTGCATACAGATCTACTATTACTACCAACTACTTGGCTCCTTGCAAGTAATATGACCATCTCTATATTGAAACAACTAAACAAATCTTAGATTTCTCTCTTGCAATCTAAAGAAGTATCAATCTAAGTTGGATACTTGAATAAGCCATATCGTTGAGGCCTTAATATGGACGCAAGATAGCGTTTCTCATCTTCTCTTCGTCTTACCTCACCTCCATATACAAAGTCAAATGCGGGGCCCCAAGTAAACGATATTGCTACCACAACAAAGAATCCACTCACTACTCCAATTGTAAATGCCGGTAAAGAACCATAGTCAAAGATTTGATATTCATCGGATGTAGAATCACCAATAGGTGGCATGCTGTCAACAACACATGGTCTTTTTATGACATCTCCACACAAGCTCGGATTCCCTGGTATATATGATGACATGTCAAAAGTGTTGAATTGATTTCCAGTTGGAATGGCACCATTCAAATTGTTGTACGAGACATTAAATGTGCTGAGCGTGAATGGCAAAGATGCCGGAATAACTCCACTGAGGTTGTTTTGTGACAAGTCCAAGGTTTCCAATTGCTCCAAATATTGAAATGCTGGAGATATGCCACCTTCCAATTGGTTATTAGACAAAAGCAAATACCTCATTCCAACAAGATCGGTGATTCCTGTTGGAATTTCCCCTTCCAATGCATTTGAAGACATATCCATATACGTTGTTCCCAAGAGAATGTACAAGTACTCCTCATTCATGCCTTGGCCTTTGGGAGTTAGCAACAAATAGATGGGTGAGTTACTGATCGATCCTAAAGGATTGGAAACATTTTCAGATTGCACTTTGTATCCATCTAGGTTGCCAAAGTTCTGAGGAATGGATCCCGTGAGTTTGTTGTGCGATACATCCAATACTTGTAAGCTTCTTAGGTCTCCAATCCATGACGGAATTGGCCCTTCAAGTTGATTGTATGAAATCAAAAAGACTCGTAGACTAGAGAAATGGCTTCCATTCACTAAGGTAGATAGTCCACCGGTAAAATTGTTCCTGCTAAGATCCATAAAAGCAACTGTGGAATTCAAGCTTGCCAAAGATAGAGGAAGATTTCCTTCCAACTTGTTGTTTCTGATGGAAAAAGCATATAAACTTGGCCACAAACTGGTCAAGTCTTCAAATCCACTTGGTAGAGTACCGGAGAGGTTGTTGTCGCTTAAGAAAAGGTATTGGAGAGATGAACAATCTTGTAGCGATGGTGGAATAGGACCAGAGAGTTTGTTTCCTGCCAAAGTAAGAGTTTGTAATTGCTTGAGAGATCCAAGCTCAGCTGGAATGTGACCTACAAAAAAACAAAGATTTCAAACTCAAGTCAGAATTTAGAGCTTAGTATATAATTTGGAAGCTACAATGAAGTTGTAGAAGTTAAAAGTTAGAAGTGCATCTAAATCAGCTTCAGGCTAATACAATGATGAATACTACCTCAAAAGAGCAAAAATCAACTTGTATCAAAAATTGACTTGCAAACAAAAAATTTGGAAGCAAAAGTTTCACAAGTGAGATAATGCCTTCTAGCCTGAATTGTACAGAACCTTCTAACATAACTTGGAATGGCACCAATAAAACTATTTCAAAACAACAATACTTGATTCATTTTATAAGCCATTCATTAGTGTGAACTTCTCTAGAATAATTTATAGGTAAAATAACAGATGAAAAAATTCCGGGTTTCAAATTATTTATAAGTTATTTGCCATATACCATTTTAATAAAAATAGATGCAATCGTACTCCATGTAGCTAACTAAAAAACACCTATTCACTAAGGTTTATAATTTGAAAGCCAAAGTAATCCAAGTGAAGAAAAAGACTCACATCCAAGTTAATACTAGACCTACAAAAATCATTGGTCTTTATTCTATAAGGTTCTAAGTTCTTTAAAGAGGCAACCTTGTAAAGAGTATGACATATCATGATGCAAGCAATTCAAACGTCAAAATAGATTGTTCAAATTATAATCCATAATTTGCTATCTAGCTAGAAACCTCATGCAAAGCCACGTATTCTAAGATGAACAACCAAGAAGTCCATTCATGGTATCAGCCATAACAATAAACTCATAGATTCAAAATAAAAAATAGAAAAACCATATTGCAATGTATTTGATTTTAAATTTAGCAATTTTACAATATATAATAAAAACCAATGTCATTTCCGCACCAGTCAATTGATTGCCTCCAAGCCAAAGTTGCATTATTGAAGTCATGCCTCCCACCCAACTTGGGATTGGCCCTTTTAAAATATTGTTGTCTAATATAAGTCTTTGCAAGTTCTTAAGAGATGCAATTTGGCTTGGAATTTGACCTATCAACATAAAAACAATTCAAACATTAGAAAATTGAGTTCACAATATACGCTAATATGCTATTAAAATTAAAATTACGCAAAGGCCCACTTATTCCAAAAGATAGAGCCATGTCATTCATTCGTGTCAACATAGATATGACAATTCATACATGATTACATTGGAAAGATCACCTTGGTGCATTACAAGTTGAACACAACATTTGTAGTTCCATGCTAGATGTTCTAGAATCAATGTCATTTCCTCACCTGTCAATTGATTGGTTCCAAGATAAAGTTCCTCAAGTAAAGTCATGCCTCCCAACCAACTTGGGATAGGCCCTTTTAAACTATTGTGGTCTAATGTAAGTATTTGCAAGTTCTTAAGAGATGCGAGTTGGCTTGGAATTTGACCTATCAACATAAAAGCAATTCAAACATTAGAAAATAGAGTTCACAATATACGCTAATATGCTATTAAAATTAAAATTACGCAAAGGCCCACTTATTCCAAAAGATAGAGCCATGTCATTCATTCGTGTCAACATAGATATGACAATCCATACATGATTACATTGGAAAGATCACCTTGGTGCATTACAAGTTGAACACAACATTTGTAGTTCCATGCTAGATGTTCTAGAATCAATGTCATTTCCTCACCTGTCAATTGATTGGTTCCAAGATAAAGTTCCTCAAGTAAAGTCATGCCTCCCAACCAACTTGGGATAGGCCCTTTTAACCTATTGTGGTCTAATATAAGTATTTGCAAGTTCTTAAGAGATGCAAGTTGGCTTGGGATTCGATCTATCAACATAAAAGCAATTCAAACGTTAGAAAATAGAGTTCACAATATACGCTAATATGCTATTAAAATTAAAATTACACAAAGGCCCACTTATTCCAAAAGATGGAGACATGTCATTCATTCGTGTCAACATAGATATGACAATCCATACATGATTACATTGGAAAGATCACCTTGGTGCATTATAAGTTGAACACAACATTTCCAGTTCCATTCTAGATGTTCTCGAATCAATGTCATTTCCTCACCTGTCAATTGATTGCTTCCAAGCGAAAGTTCCACAAGAGAAGTCATGCCTCCCAACCAAATTGGTATTGGCCCTTCTAAATTGTTGTGGTCTAAAGATAGTATTTGCATTTTCTTAAGAGATCGGAGTTGGCTTGGGATTTGACCTATCAACATAAAAGCAATTCAAACATTAGAAAATAGAGTTCACAATATACGCTAATATGCTATTAAAATTAAAATTACGCAAAGGCCCACTTATTCCAAAAGATAGAGCCATGTCATTCATTCGTGTCAACATAGATATGACAATCCATACATGATTACATTGGAAAGATCACCTTGGTGCATTACAAGTTGAACACAACATTTGTAGTTCCATGCTAGATGTTCTAGAATCAATGTCATTTCCTCACCTGTCAATTGATTGGTTCCAAGATAAAGTTCCTCAAGTAAAGTCATGCCTCCCAACCAACTTGGGATAGGCCCTTTTAACCTATTGTGGTCTAATATAAGTATTTGCAAGTTCTTAAGAGATGCAAGTTGGCTTGGGATTCGATCTATCAACATAAAAGCAATTCAAACGTTAGAAAATAGAGTTCACAATATACGCTAATATGCTATTAAAATTAAAATTACACAAAGGCCCACTTATTCCAAAAGATGGAGACATGTCATTCATTCGTGTCAACATAGATATGACAATCCATACATGATTACATTGGAAAGATCACCTTGGTGCATTATAAGTTGAACACAACATTTCCAGTTCTATTCTAGATGTTCTCGAATCAATGTCATTTCCTCACCTGTCAATTGATTGCTTCCAAGCGAAAGTTCCACAAGAGAAGTCATGCCTCCCAACCAAATTGGTATTGGCCCTTCTAAATTGTTGTGGTCTAAAGATAGTATTTGCATTTTCTTAAGAGATCGGAGTTGGCTTGGGATTTGACCTATCAACATAAAAGCAATTCAAACATTAGAAAATAGAGTTCACAATATACGCTAATATGCTATTAAAATTAAAATTACGCAAAGGCCCACTTATTCCAAAAGATAGAGCCATGTCATTCATTCGTGTCAACATAGATATGACAATCCATACATGATTACATTGGAAAGATCACCTTGGTGCATTACAAGTTGAACACAACATTTGTAGTTCCATGCTAGATGTTCTAGAATCAATGTCATTTCCTCACCTGTCAATTGATTGGTTCCAAGATAAAGTTCCTCAAGTAAAGTCATGCCTCCCAACCAACTTGGGATAGGCCCTTTTAACCTATTGTGGTCTAATATAAGTATTTGCAAGTTCTTAAGAGATGCAAGTTGGCTTGGAATTTGACCTATCAACATAAAAGCAATTCAAATGTTAGAAAATAGAATTCAAAATATAAACTTATTGGCTATTCAAATTGGAATTAGAGGATGGCCCACTTATTATAAGATGTAGAGCCATCTCGTCTATTTGTGTAATTTTCAATTGAATGATAGATGTTTGGAATTAATGTTATTTCCTCACTTGTCAATTAATTGTTTTCAAGAACTAATATTTGCAAGTTTCTAAGAGATGCGAGTTGGTTTGGGATTTGACCTTTTAACATAAGAGCAAGTTTAATTGTGAAAATGTAGAATTCAAATGATATAGTGTGATTTGCTATTTAGATTGAAAGTTTTCAAAGGCCCACTTATTTTAAGTCGCAAAGCCATGTTGTCCATTCATGTCATCATTTATATGACCATCCATTCATGAGAAATTTAGAAAGGACACCTTGATGCATTGCAATTCTAGATAACATTTGCAAATCTATGATATATCTTTTAGAATCAATGTCATTTCCTTACCTGTCAAATGATTGCTTCCAAGCCAAAGTTGCACAAGTGAAGTCATGCCTCCCAACCAGATTGGTATTGGCCCTTCTAAATTGTTGGAGTCTAAAGAAAGTATTTGCAAATTCTTGAGAGATGCAAGTTGACTTGGAATACGACCTATAATAAAAGGAACAATCTGGTTGTTTGAGATACACCTTTAATCCTTGATTTCATATAATACTACATTCTAAAGACATAGCATTGAATATGAAATATGCAACCATAATTGCCATTAGTATGGTCATACATAAAAGATTGTACTATAGAAGAATCAAGAAAGAATCACCATGCATTGTGATTTATAATGATGTTGACAAATTCAAATTGCAAGTGATGAAATTGTGATATCATCTTACCTGTGAGTCCATTGGATCCAAGGCCAAGTATCTTAAGGGAAGTCATGCCTCCTAACCAAGTTGGTATAGGACCTTCTAATTTGTTGCGATGCAAATGAAGTTTTTGCAAATTTTTGAGAGATGCTAGTTGGTTTGGAATATCACCTATTAAGATGAAAGTATTTCAATCAATAATGCACTCTAGAAGTCATTATTGATATGATATAAACACAGACATTTTAAGTTAAGTCAATTATCATCCATTTGTCATTCATGCACTCCGTCTATGTTAGTATCACCATAAAAATCAATATATGAAGAATTTGAAAAGATTTGCATGTGTTACTAGGAAATATCTGAATTGTAGTTGAGTCATATAAGTCGAATAGTACTATTAAAATAGTTTGAGTGGTCATATGAGTCCAATAATATGTAGACTAGTGCTTATTTGCCAACGTAATGTATACGAAATGAAAAATATGTAATTACTCACCTGTAATTGTATTGTTGTTCAACTCTAGATCTTCAAGCTTGTGTAGCTCACTCAATGATATAGGTATGTTTCCGCTCAATTGGTTGCTATGCAATACTAGCGCTCTCAAATTCTTACATCTACTCAAGCTCCTTGGAATGGCCCCATACAACTTTGTAAAGGTTATCCTTAGGTTGGTCAAACTTGGACAGCTATTTTTTGGAACCTCCGGTAGGAGACCAGAGAACGTGTTGTACGAAAGATTGATGAACTGAAGCATTGGTAATGTGTAGAGATGCCCAGGTAGTAACTTGCCATCGAGATAATTGAAGCTCAAATCTACTACAACCAAGCTTTTGCAACGCATCAACTCTGAAGGAAGGTCACCATAGAGGCTATTTCCACTCAAGTTGAGATACGTCAAGTGCATAAGGTTGCCGATTGAAGGATTGAGTGTGCCATTGAGCATCAAATCCGCAAGCTCAATGCTTACCACGTGGCCCATGTCATCACAATTCACACCCATCCACGTACTACAATAAGAAGAGTTTGCTTTGGCACTCCAATTTGCGAGAGCTGCAGATGGATCAATATGAATAGATTTTCTAATCGCAAGGAGGGCATTCACCTCGGATGATGCTATTGTGGTATTCACTGCAAAGATGGTTTTGCGTAGAGGATTGATAAAAAGGTGATGTAGTTTCTCATGAAGTTGGAATGTGTGCTCTAACATTGTGATCCTTTCATAACTTCTCTCTCGGCTCAAAGTGCTTGACCGAAGCCTAGTAGACTGAAAGTGATATATAGAATGGGGGTTGGATAAAGAGTGAGGTGTAGAGAAGGCTTGCCCCTCAGTGAGTGAGAGAAGTAATAGAAGTAGAAGAGAGAAGGCAAGCATGGAAGTTCCGAGAGCACCATTTAGAGTCGTCATAGTGACTTCAATCAAGGAATTGAAGTCTTTGCAAACTACGATATGAATGTGAGTGCTCACTCTCTTGTAAAATGTATCATGCAAGTATCTAGTTCATAAAATCCGTATGTGTATGGATCTTCAATCTACTTCTAGTTTGTTAACTCCGCAAAGGGGTGATTGGTCTCAAAACAACTCACTTTCTCTCTTTGAAGTGTGCATGTTGACTACGGCAAGTGCTAAGGTGTGCGCTCTTTTCCAATGGACATATTTTGTGTCTCCAAGTTTGGCAATTTATACCATTGAGGACTGCTCTTTCATTTTTTATTTATTAAATCAAATGCAGCTGCAAAAGTGCTTGCACCATCATGTACAAACACAACTTCAGAACTGCATACTTGTTTGAAATGCCATTGTGGACGAAGAATATTTTTCTTTTTGCAATATGTTTGACTAGGACTTGGGTCATAGTCAAAATTGTGATGAAATGTGCTCTCATAAAGTAGAGGACTAGCGGCTACAAATGGTACTTTGTACTATAAGTGATATCATTTTTATGTCATAAGGACTAGATGACAAACTTTGCTTTATGAGCTAAAATGGATAAACATGACATGTCTCTTTTTGCTCTTTAAATGATGATGTCATATAGGGCCTTCGCATATATGGAAAAAAAATTGATGTCGAGTACAATAGCCACTCTAACATGAATTGTGATTCATTTGCCCCATCGTGAATATAAAATATTCCTACACGATAGCTAGTGCACCATCAAATGTGATTCACTAGCCCCATCCAAATTCATGGCCCCTTCCTACACTTTGGTTAGATAGTGGGCCGTCTTTGCATGGGCAGGTCACCCGGCAGGGGTTTTGGAGCCCTAGGGTGTTTGACCCCAGGGATTGGTCCATCCGAGCTCACGTCTTGAGACTCTATGTATCAAATGAATGCTTTTGTATTTCTTTCTGGTACTTCATTCTGTAATTGCCATGAATGGTGATGACTTCATGTTCAAGGTTGTGGGCCAGGACATGGCATGATCTTCATATGGATTTCTGAATGTGAATTTCTACCTCTTCCATTCCAGTCAAGAATGTACAAATGGCTCACACTGGTGTACACATTGTTGTTCGCATCCTGCTCTGTACTGTATTTCAGTTGCTAATCACGATGTGCGTGACAACAACTTTGACTCTGCGTTCACGCACCATTTGAGATGTGAAAGTTTTCCATGGCCGCAAATACTACAGTACAGCAGCCTGATTTTCAACAATATTCAGAAGTCAAAGTTGTGATGAAGTTGGATTATGTCACAGCTGGATCACATTGAAGTAACTGAACATGGAACATTGAAAATCTAAACATGAAACATTGAAAATTTAAACATGACATACGCCAAAAGGAAATCAGATTTCATTTCACTGTACTAACGCAATTACACTAGTAGGAATCAATGCCAAACCTTGACATTCCCACCTAGCCACTCCCTTTTGAGTCCACGATTTCAGACGATTCCAAATGACAATGGTGTCACCAGTGATAGTTAGAAATCACGCGACACACTTGCAAACAATCCATGTCGATGCTGAGTAGATTTTTGAAAGTCGTCATTGAACTAGCCGTGAGCCTATCGGTGTGTGCACAATCCAAAGACATTCCTCCACACTGCGCATACCAACACTACTGGAGTCATGATGGATCTTGCAAGACCCAGTAGTTCCTTCAAGCTACCTCGGGAGGCCCCAGTCATCACGGAAGATGCAAATGGACTGAAGCGCTTCAAAGCAGCATGTAGAAACGGAGCTGTCGAAAGAAGGTGCATGATACTGGAAATTTCAGCTATTCATGACTGCGAGATTTTCAATGCACTGTTCTTGCCCCTTGGCAAGAACAACTCAGGCAAGCAATTACGATCACATGAACAAACAAGCAGTACCTGAATCTCCGGTTGCAGCGGACAATCTTGATCGCCTGATCCTAACCTGTACAATTGACTCAGTTCCGTAATGTGCACTCACAAATCAAACAATCAAATCTAACAAAACCTACAACAATACGGCCTTCCCTGTCAACCAATACCTGCAAACCATGAAGTCAACAGATCATTGGTGGATGCGAGACAAGTCGACGCAGAAGGAACAACGTTCTCGAATTGCAAGAGAGTGGAACTAGTCCAGGAGGCCGAGGAAAGAATGCGTGTCTGTTCCGACAGAGCTGTTGTGGATCTGCATCGGCTAGGCTCACTCCATTCCATCATCCAGATCAGCACATTGTCAGGTCCTGCTTATTGCCTGAGGAACCGAGAGAAGCGATAGAGCAACTGCCAGGTTTGCAACAAAGTCGGGACCATCCTCAGATGCGGAGGTGGTCCAGAGGCGTCGATGCTGCCAAGAGGGGTGGAATTTGTGGGGGTGATGGGCCGTGGACATGTGGTAGAGGTAGGGTAGAGATCGCAGGATGGGCGGGTGGACTCAACCAGCTCATGCCGCCGACGTCCGCCAAACTGCAACGTTACCGTCTTTCCATGCGGAAGAATCTGCGAGAGAAGTGGGCGTTAGCCTTGCGTGATGGTGTGCGCTGAGTGTGGTGCATGCGCTTCAGAAGGGCGGCTTGGGGGGTTGCTAGTAGCTGTGGGTGAGCGGAAATGCTGTGGGGAGAGTGATCGGTTTTGGCGAGAGAGGAGACTGAAGTTCTGTGTTAGGGTGGGTAGAGAGTATGTGAGCTGTAGCACGTTGGGAGCGGTTTTTCTTTGCAATTGGTGTGCATGAGTTTGAGGGCGGAGAGTTGTCGTTGTCGGGATAATTGTGACGGTGCTGAATTAGGAGCTCGCAGCTTGGCGGCGAAAGTGTGAGGGCTCGAGGTAGCGGATTGTGACTGATTTTGACGGCGGGGAGACTCTAATTGCTGATTTCCGGAGTCAAGGCGGTGTCTTGCCAGTGCGAAGGCTGCAAGGACGAGCAGGACGGTGAACTGGTTGCTTTCCCCTTGAGATCTGCGTAAAGACCAGCAGGGTGAAGGTGCCGAGGCTGTCTGTGACTTCCGGCGCTAGGTTTGGCTGCGGGGTAACTGCGTGCGATAACGGGACGAGCAGCGGCATCGGCCAATTTGACTTGGCTGTACCTGCGAATTCGAATTTCGAAGCCGAAGGGGAGTGCTGCGGATCTTGTGCGAGCTCGTTGTGGTTCGGGGAGTGCTTGGCTGCCGAGGTGATCTCCGCTCTCCAGAAGCTGCTATGAATTGTTTTTGCAGCTCATCAGCAAGAGCCTGCCTGCGAGCGGTGGTGATGCTGGAGGTTGCGCCTTGCATTTAGATTTTTTTTAATTTTTTTTTAAATCTTTGAGTGTGGTGTTATCTTGTTCCTGGTCGTGGTATGTTGATGTTGATAATTGTGCATGTAAAGTTGAAAGTTGAAAAGCATCCATGTTTGAAAGTTAAAGCATCCATGTGAATTTAGAATGATTTGATATTAGAATTGGCTTGACCTCTGATGTGAAGACTGCTGCGAATTCAAACGTCAAGAATGAATACACATGTGAATACATGACTAAACATGACTTAAAAAAATCCATAACATTAGACTCAAACATTTTGTAATTATGATGTGAGGTTAGAGAATTATGAGTCCATAAACTTTGTGGTAAGAAAAAGAAATAAAATAATAAATACATAAAAATAAAAGGTAAAAAAAGTAAGTCAGTGGAGTCTCCCGAACACCACACCACCATCGGCCAGTGCTGCTCAGGCTCAGGTTTAGGCTGAGAGCGTTGCTGCTGCACTCGTGAGCTCGACCTCGAGTGCGAATGACGATGAAACTAAATTAGCTCCGTATTACAGCTCCATGTCTGGTTCTAGCAACAGTTTTTGCCCTCCTGGGATTGAAGACTGGGGAACCTCAAAGTAGCCATGGCTCGGAGAAGCTGGCGGCAATATTTTCCACTAATAAGAGCTGCATATCTTCCTGGTTGGGGCCATGGATTGAGGGTGCACGAACAAGTAAAATGCTGTGCAGCTTCTTCGTGACACAAACACGTATATATGAGTGATACAACATCAGACTCGTCAAGTTAAGCCAGCTCTTGATGAATACTGCACAAGTCACGCTCATTTGGAGATCTTATCTTCGACACATTGTATGTTATTACCAGGTTGTGTCATCCAAGAGGACACACACCCGAGAATATGGCAAACGAACCAGTGCTTTTCTTATAACCATTGTGCATGGAAATATTCATGAAGAATATGTTCTGATGATCTCGATGAAGGCTTCTGGGAATACCGTATTTATTAGATGCTCCGGCTGCACCCTGTGCCTGCGAGAGTAACTGTAGCAGGCTGTGTACGCATGATAATGCGTTGCTTCGTTACTTCTCTTTGAAGAAGAATATTGCATAGTGTTGGGATTTTAGTGTTGGTTCATAATCCAGGTTCATTAGGTTTCACGAACTCTTCGTTCGTCAACCGAGTTTATCACGATAGGGAGAACCATATTGTAACCGGTTGTAAAGAACACTCCAGTTTGCCATTTGCTGTGCTGTAGCAAGTTGAAGTTTCGTTTGTAGATATTACAGTATTCATAACGTATTAGTCTCAAGTTGGGACCATTAAAATCAAACCAATTTAAGTGAATTGACTTTCATACCACTGGCTTACACTGCTTTCAAACCGAGGCATCTCAGTGGCGTACTTCATTTCTGGCGTCTACACCTTCGGCTTTACCATTATCTTAATCGTTAGTGGGACGGAAGTCAAAATTACAATGCAGCATGGAGCTACGTAATCGTGAGTCGTAGTGCAATATTGTCTATGTCCTGCTACACAGTTTCCAGACACACCATTCTTGGGAATGTTTCGTTCCGGAAACGCTTCGACAACATTCCCAGCATTTCATTTTAGGAGATTCAACAGAAAGGCACAAGAATCACCGAAACAGACAAGGTAGAATAAGCCGCCAGCAGCATTATCAACGCTTGAACTACAAAAGCAGGCAGACACATCACTATCTCATCTTCCGACACAGATCTCTAATAGACTCAAAAAAGTCGTGAAGAACTGCATTAATGATGACCTCTTCCAGCGCTCCTCAAACAAACGACAAAGTCAAAAATGTAGGTTCACTCTGCTGAAGCTCGCGTAAAATCGCGCGAGCCTACACAAAACAGATAAAACCGTGACTATCGTCAACTTCCGACACAAATCTCTCATCGGCTCGATCAAGCCGTAAAGATCTGCTTTAATGATGACCTACATAAGCAAGAAAGAACTCAAATTAAAATGTAGAGCTCCCCTGCTAAAGCGCAAACACGTAAAGTCTGTGCTTCGGTACAGCAGGAAAACTCGAGGATATCGTCAACTTCCGACACAAATCTCTCACAGACTCGAACAAGTCGTAAAGAACTGCTTTAATGATGACCTTGGCTTGTAACCTTGAAACACGAGACCAGTGAACAACATAAGGTGAAAGAAGACGGGCTAAGCACAAACAAGAGAACCAAAACCCTAAGGGTAAGGTCTCGGAAACAATGTCTCAGAAAACAGAGAGAGGGAACTGAAGAGTGAAGGTGTTTATTTGAGAGACGTCATGCCCAAGCCCGTCACGATGCTCAAAGGCAACGTCAAATTTCATTTTTTCATAGATTTAAGATGCTTCACTGTAATTAGGGCGTAGATAGTGTTGGCTTTTAGGTGTGCTGACGGTTATTGGTTATGGGCGTATTAGGGTTTGGAAGGAGAGATGAGTAGACGACTGTTATGGCTGGAACTGAGGGCGGCGGATCGATTAGGTTGAGTTAGGGTTGGTTCTGAGTTAGACAATGTTGCTAACTTTGAAATTTTTCAAGGTTCACATTCACATGAGCATTAAAAATAAGGGGATAATATTCTATTTTCAAGAGAAATCAACTTAATAGACAAATCACCCACCGTCTGCCCTTCTTGTCCAATAATTAGACCTTGGAACCAAATTCAAATGATACAGATGCCCCTTGAACAATATCATGAGCGTCAATCCATGCATTGATTCAAATGTAAAATATTTTTATTTTTCATTAAGTTTATATTTTACTTTATTTAAGTGTAAAAGCCTACTAATATGATTTTAAGTATCATATATTTTGCAATTCTTGTATTTTAAAGTATGTGATATTTGGTAATATAGTGATTTTAAAGAGTATTTCATAATTAGGTTCAATCAATATGACAACCACTAAGTTTTTATATGTCACTTTTATATTGACGTATTTGATTTTGATGGTATATGTACACTTATCTGGAGCATGTGGTGTCCGAATCCATTTTGATAATTCAGCAATTAATAACATTATTACGCTTGATGATAATCCAATACGTCATCCAATATATTATTATGATCCAGCTTTTTATGTCAAAGTTTTGGTCGGTACTCCACCACAAGAAGTGTTTATGTTAATTGATTCAGCAGGTGGAGCATCATGGATTAAATGTTCTAATCATTCTTTTCCAAATCCAAATTTTGTACAATTTGATCCATGTATTTCCTCTTCATATCACAATGTTTTGTGTGATTCTCCACTATGTATATACAAATTTCAAGATTCATCAACATGTAATATGGATAATCCTATTCCATGTGTTTTTTCTCAAAAATATGTAAAAGGTTCTACGCCTATAGGAATCTTAGTGCAAGACACATTTACCTTTGGCATAAATGATATTGAAATTCAACATATCACTTTTGGATGTGCATATGAAGCTGAGCCAATGACGGAAATACCTGATAATCAAACTTATGGACTTATAAGTTTGTCATTATTGCCCGAGTCTTTTCTAAGCCAAATAGCATCTCAATACAACGTCATGTCATATTGTCTTGCTAATCAAGTGTATGATGCCACAACAAGAGGTTGGATGTCATTTGGAAACCAACATTCAAAAAATCTAAGCTCTACATCTTTCTTTGGAAAAGGTGATTTTTTTGTCAATCTAAAAGGCATAACAATTGATGGCATCGCTATTGATGTTTCAGATATAACAACACTTTCATATGATCCTAATTTGAAGGGATTTGGAGGACTTATGTTAGATACTGGTAGTACAGCTACCTATCTTCAAGAACCATTGCATTCAAAGTTCTTAGATGTTTTTATTGCTTCCATGAAGCGTAGAACAAACATTTATCCGGATTCCTATCCAGATTTTAATAGTGATGTTCACGGTCTTACATGTTATACATTTAAGAGTAATGTTAACATTTCAAGTATTGAAGTTCCTCAAGTAACTATCCATTTGGAGGACGATGTGGATTTGCATTTAGAGATTGAAAACCTTTTTGGCATAATTAGTTTAGATAGTGAGAATAATCAAAGTATGTGTTTGATGTTTGTAGAAGATAAGATCATGTCGAGAGGAGATTTTGTTGGACCACGTATATTAGGTGGTATTACTCAACAAAGCTTTCACATTGAGATAGATATCAAAGAGAAGAAAATAGGTTTTGCCCGAACAAAATGTTTGTAAACCCTTCAAAATTTAATCAAGAATTTGTTGAAGACAACGGCAATTATGTACAAATGTTTATTGTGGGGCACATCTATTCAGCATTTGTCACTCAAACTCTTTCACATATGGATGTTTATGGTAGGTACATTTAGTCTACATTTTGCACTTAAAAAACTTGCATCGCAAATGCGTTAGTCATATTTTGAAAGATCGTCATACAAGTTTGATGCGCAATGTACCCCCTGGCTAGGAGGGGTTACGTCGATTTAGGCTCCTTCCCCTCCGTCATACTGTGCCAACGCTTTCCTTTCGCAGGGTCCGTTTTGAGTAGGCAGCAGGTACTACAAGCCCTCTATCCCACGCATCTCTATTTAAAAAAATGCATGGTTCACCGGTTCCACCGAATGCTCGTAATTGGATGCTCTTGGGCATCTTCCCGCAGTGCGCTTCAGGTGTTGTTTCAGATACCCTCAAGTACTGTGCCTTTGAAGCTTCGCCCTTTACTTCGATTTTCTAATTGCTTACCTCCCTCTCCCTCCATGATCTTGATCTCTTCCTAAGCATCTCAATGTAATTGTGTTTACAAAAACTTATGACAATGTGCTGAAGAGGAAATGTTTGAGTTGAAATTATAGACACATGTAAATGTTGAAGAAGTCAAGCTTTGAAGTTGTGGGTGAAGTGGTGGATTTGAAATTTTAATTGATGACATTATTATTGGGCATTTTCATACCTTAAAAAAGTCTAATCTTTTACTATGATGCAAACTATTTCTATATACTTGATATGGGGATGTCAAAATTGTGCACTTACACCCCATTTGACGTAGTAGATTTGAATTTACCGCTTTATGTGCAAATTAGTAGAATTTAATTTTTTTTATTATTATAAAAAAATAACCCCTACTAGTTTGTTTGCACACTGTGTGCATAGTCTGTGCACGGACTATGCACACAGTTCATACAGTCCGCACAGTGACTGTGCATTTTCCCGACTTGGCTCCGCCCATTGGTTCCCGCTCCTCCTTCGTCTGACCTGCCATGGCAACGGACCTTGCCTTTGCCCGTGCCAACCCACAGCCCCCAAGTCCCTGCTTCCCCCTCTCCACAACTTGACGAAGGCCCATAACCTCCTCCCCCTTCCCCCCCTTCAAAATTCCATGTGAACACAATTGCTCCTCTAAGGCTGATCATAGCCTCAAATGAAAAGTCAAACCTTCTCATGTAACCTCATTGGAGGATCATGCTGCCTAAACTATCCTCGATGTTGCATTTTCTGCTCACATATGCATAACTTTTCAATCCCATGAAATTTTAAAAACATATATTTCTAGAAAGCTCTCCAAAAGTTTTATTTCTACAAAAAAATTCAAGTAAAATTGACTTCAAAGGAACCTGCTCAAAGTCCCAAAATGTCTACTCTAGGACAATGATTGTTTAAGGTTTACTGTTAGCCTTGTTTTTCTTTTTGAATAGTTTCACAATTTGTTGCAAGATAAGAAGCTAAAGTAATGATCTCTTGAAGATCATGATCATTGGATGCACCATTGACAATTTGGATAAGAAGGTCATTCGTACCATTGGATAGAATAGTTGTTGGATCTGAAATTTTTTCATAATCGCTAACTGCTGATGATAAACCAAACTCCTTCCAATATATTTTGGCAAGCTTTGCTCATTGGTTAACATAAATAACCATAGATACTTGAAGATCTTTGTATGCAAGGTAGGGCGTCGAAGGATAATTGACTCAATTGTGGACAAGTATATATTAAACGCATGAGTTCATGTTGTTCATAGCTTGCAGGCAAATTCTCTCCTATACAACAGTCTCAGTTACATCTAAACTCTTCTCTCTCTTCCATTCAATTTTGTCCATGTTTTAAGATAAACATATAAAGTAATTTCAAAGTCTCCATTATCTTATGGATCAATCCTTTAAAATGCTTATCCAATCGTCGACATGCGATTTTTTTTAACAAACAACACAATAATAGTATCTATACTTTTTGGGCATTATATTTTCACCAGTAATTAATGTCACGTTGCACTTAAATCTCTAACATCCTCATTTTTCTCTCTTCTAGAAGCCCATCCGACACCAAAGAAGTAAAAAAGCTAATTGAATCGACTTTCCAATAATAATTTCTAAAATCTAGACTTCACAAAACTCTGTTAAAAACAACAAGCCATACACAAAATGTGAGCAAAATTCTAATTTTCAAATTTTATGAAATCATTCTTTTATGAAAACAAAAGCCCATCTGGGTAAACGCAAAAGAATCTAATTTGAAAAAAAAAACATTTTATAAGCAAAAAACGATTACCAAAGTTGAGCCTTCACGAAACTTTCTAAAACACAGCTCCCAGCCAAGCACAAAATGTGAAAAAAATATATAATTTTTAGATTTTATAAATTTCTTTTAAACGTATACAAAAGAATTCCTTCACCAAAGCAAGAAAATTAAATTGAAAAAAAATAAAAAAATAAATAAATAATCAAAAAAAATAATAATCAAAAAACAAGTTTCATCCATGTTCAAAATGTCAAAACGTTTTTGATTTTCAAATTTTATAAGATTTTTTTTATATAAACAAAAGTCAACTACGCCAATGCAAAAAGTATAAATTAAAAGTCTAATTTTTACAATCGCAGCACAACTTTATGAAATGTATTTTGCAATTAAAGAAAAGCCAGTCTAAACCAATGCCAAAAAAAGAATTAACTGAAAAAATAAATTTTAAAGTATATAAAAACTTTGAAAATTTAGGCTTTAGAAAACTAGGCAAAAACTAGCTCTCAACTATGTGCAAGATGTCAAAACGCTTTTAACACCCCAATTTTTACATGAGATTTTTTTGGTATAAAAACAAATGTCCAAATAAGCCAATGCAAAAAGAATAAAATAAAAAATAAAATTCTACAATCGAAGCACATGAAAATTTCTACAAATGAAAATCAAAGTCAAGGCTTCATTAAACTTTGTGAAAAATAGCTCTGAGCCATATGCAAAATGTGAAAACTATTTTGATTTTCATATTTTATGATTTTTTTTTGCAAGTAAACAAAAGCTTACATGAGCATTGCAAAATAATTAAATAATAAAAAAGATTATAAGTGAAACAAAATTCACAAAGTTTAGGTTGCACAAAGCTGTGCAAAAAACACCTCCAAGCCAAGTGCAAAACGTGGAAAGTTTTTTAATTTCCAAATTTTATGAAAATATGTTTGTATGTAAACAAAAGCCAACGTAAGCCAAGGCAAATGAAACTTTAATTGAAAAAGTAAATTTTAGAAGTATAAATTTTTTGACAGTTTAGGCTTCACAAAATTGGGCAAATGAAAAAAGATTAAAATGGAAAAAAGAAATTTTTACAATCGAAGTACAATTTGCAAAGTTGAAGCCACACAAACCTCTTCCAAAAACAGCTCTTAGCCATGTGGAAAATGTGAAAACCTTTTTAATTTTCAAATTTTATGTAATTTTTTTTTGTATATAAATATAAGCTTGCTTAAGCCAATGTTTAAAAAATTTAATTGAAAAACAATTTTTACAATCAAAGCACAATTCCTAAAGTTCAAGCGTCATAAAACTCTCTGAAACAAAGCTCTCAACAATGTGCTAAATGTGAAAAAAAAATTAATTTTCATATTTTATGGATTTTTTTTTTATGTAAACAAAAGCATGCTTAAGCTAATAAAACAAGGCTTCACAAAAACTAGGCAAAAATCAAGTCTTGACCATATATGTCCTAAATGTGAAAACATATTTAATTTCCAAATTTTATGAGATTTGTTTTGTATGTAAATTGAAGTCCAACTAAGCCAATGCAAAAAGAATAAATCTTTTTGTATTTGGGACCCACGTAAAATAAAAAAATAACTTGAATGATATTAATTTAACCTGAAGAGCTGGTTTGGACAATCGAATTCCTTCACGGAATTCAATAGCCACTTTGATTGACAAGCTAGTTTTTAGTTTTAAGGTAGTCTCAGGTATTGCTATGGTACGTTAATAAAGAAAAGGAAGGTCATAACCGCAAAGATTTGCCCAATATTTGTTATACGTGTTTTAATTTTTAAATAACTAAAAAATTATTTAAATTATTATTGTTGGACGAAAACAAATTCTTAGATAGTATATACTACTAGGAGTATAAGTTAATATATAATTTCAATTACGACAGTATTTTGTTTGCAAAACTAAACGTTTCTCAACTTTGTCATGCTATTCATGCTCTTCTGCGTAAATACATGATATATCCGCCATAGATTCTTCATTCACTACGGTCTCATAAATGTGAACATTATGATTATTCTCAACATAATTAGCATTGTATTGGGATATATTTCAAATATTTAAGTTTACTGAGTAAAAAGGGTGCTTTGTGAAGGGTGTTTTGTAAAGAAGTTAAAATGGTGCTTTCTGAAATAGTGGAATTCTTAATCTTAGTAACAAAGCCAATAAAACAAGCTTTTTACTGTAAGTAGTTTGTCAAATTATTTACCTTAAATTGATTTTTATAACTTTTATCTTGTGTTTTAATATTTTCTTTCGTGGTGTGACATTGAAAATTACTACTAAAATATCAAATTTAATTAAAAACATTAAGAGAAAGGTAAGTTTTCCAAATGATTGAAATTGACTCACATGAGTCATTGCTTGATCATCCAATAGGGCTCCAACTTAAAAACAATGTAAGTAAAGTTTAATTAGTAATCAAAATTGTTAATTTTGCATGAAATTTATCGCTAAGTATGGATTGGTAGAGGCCGCTAAGCAATAATTTAATAATGTAATTTACTAGTTTCTTATAAAACAGACTAGAGAAATATGTTTTTTTTGTTTGAGGCCAGTTGTGGTCTTGCTGCTGCGTTTAGTTGGTGGAGGAATTGAACTTTTTGCTTGTGGCAGTATGTTTTGCAATTGATATAAATATATGCACTTGTGTATTTCATTGTATTGTGCAAGAATGCAATTGCCCATGCTGCCAAGCTCCATGCTTGGAGCTACTCCCCATCTGGCACTAAATCCATATGCATTTTACTAATTTGACACTAAATCCATATGCATTTTACTTTCATCTACATATATATACACTGCCAATATGTATTTTTATTTAACAAAAAATTGAGCTCTTCTGACTCTTGGAGCCCGAGCAAGACAAAGAATTTGAAACCTTTGAAAATGTGGAGGGCTGGAGATTGGGTGGTTACCATGGCAACGAAGGAGATGGAGGATGTAGATCACCTTCTTGTTCTCGATGGCAACGCCGAAGTCCAGGTTGTTTGCTTGTCACAAGTTTCAAGGAAATTGAGCAATCTAGCTGTCGGAACTAGAGACTACCTCGTTGGAAATTCAGACGGCACAAGGCCGTGGAAGGGGTCTTTACTGCAGGACTTCATGGCTAAGGTGGCTGCGGAGTTGCATACATGCTCCCAAGATTTGACAATTGAAGAAGAAGCAAAGAGCTTGTTGCAGGAACATGTTGTATCTATGGTGGTATACAAGGTGTACAATGTCTTAGAGAAAGACTTCACAACAATCATGCAATCCACGTTGCGCCTGAGCGAGCATCAGAAGTTTGTTAAACGATTCAAGTATGAATAATTTCTTCTCAGATTAAACTTTAATTCAAGGAGAAAAAACATCATAATCCAAAATACATTTAATATGTATTTCATTTTATTGTGCAAGAATGCCATTGCCCATGCTGCCAAGCTCCATGCTTGAAGCTACTCTCCATTTGGCTCTTAGATTCAGTAGAATGTTTTCTTTGAAATATTTGTGGACGGTGTTTGGTTGTTATTGGATGCACAATATTCCACGGAGAACGGGACAAAGTGAAGGCATTACAAGATGAGGCAATGAAGCTATTGGAAAAAATATTGGAGGAGGATTTGGAAAGCCTACAGGAGCAGAGTGAGAGGTGTAACATGCTAAGTCGTACAATAATGGAGACTTTGGAGTTTTTGAAAGAGTTGGTTAATACTGAGGCTGCAGTTCGGGAGTTTGCCGTATGTGTTAGGTTGAAGCACTAGAAAAATGACTAGAAAAATGGCTACAACCATCCTTTCTCCCCTATTATTTCTGAAGTAATGAGAGACACTGCTATGGCTCTCTATTCGTCACTACTATGTAGTGATTACACAAAGGTGTAATGTCTTTCCTTATTTGGATTTTCAACGTTTTGTGCTATTTTGTAAATGAATGGATTAATTAAATGTCATGGTACTGTTTTGCTATTAGGATTTCCAACATACCGTTGTCATTGGTAAAGTCAAACTTGACATTCTAGAGTTCTCGAAGAATGAGAAAAATGTGGACATAGAGGATGTAAGTATAATTTGTTCAATTCTGTCTTTTTAACATTGTTCTACTATTATTGATTTGAACTTCAATTGTTATATTGTGATGTTGTAATATTATTGATTCTAACCTTTATTGTTATATTGAGATGTTGTAGGATGGAGAGCTATTACTTGAGTCTGACTCTTGTAGTGACTCCTCGGACAAAGACCTCTCTCGAAAAACCTTTAGACTAAGGAAAGATGAGGTGCTAGAATGATATGGTCAAACGTAGTTGTCAATACTATTGATCTGTTTTTTTAGCAAAAGACTCTTGATTGTTTTCGTAAGACAACCTTGCTTTTGATGTACAAGACTGCAATGTTATATTCTTTTTTGCATTTGCTATCATTTTGGATATTGTTGATTGTCCCTACCATTATTCTTCTTCCTCTATAAAAGCAAAAAGCAAGTGGATTGCTATAATCAAAATACAGTGGCAATTTTAACAAAGGATTTATGAATATGATAAGGAAAATAGCCAAATACTTGGAATAAATTTAGGTTAGTAGCCAAATTTTGCTTTGTATTTCTCAAGTATTATGATGTTAAAACCATGTATCACCTAAATATCACCAGAGTATTGTGAGAATGTTGTCGCCTTTGGAAAATGGAAAAACAAATTCACTAACGGACGCCAATGATGGAAAGCAAACAAATTGACAGTTCATAAATTGACAATTCTTGAACAAGAGGCAAATACCTCGCAACCAGATAGTGCTACAATTATCGCTTTAGTGCCCCGCAAGCCAAATTATGGTCATTGCAACGTCGGAAATGCAAAAACAAGAGAATCTGTGAAGGTTTGGAACTTTGGTTTTGAAGTTCAGATTTGCGAATGCACATTACACACCTTCTATAAAAAAATAAATCAATTTGGAGTTGTGCAACTGTCAAAATACTTGTTAAAATACATAGAAACAATGTAAATGATTGAAAATATAGAAAATGCTTTTAAAAACAACATGTGGTATTTCTAGTGTTTAAAAGTTTGTTATCGTGTTCATCTTCCATGAGTGTGTAGAATGTGATCTTCACTAATTTATTAAAGCTTCATCAAACTTTGCAAAAAACACCTCTCAAACATTTGAAAAATATGAAAACTTTTTTAATTTTCAAGTTTTATGAAATGTCTTTTGCAAGTAAACAACAGCTTGACTAAATAAACGCAAAATAATTAAATAATAAATAATATTACAAATAAAGCACAATTTCATAGTTTAGGCAACACAAATCTTTTTAAAAAACAACTCAAAGCTATGTGCAAAACTTGAAAACGTTTTTAATTTCCAAATTTTATAAGATTTTTTTATGTAAACAAAAGTCTAACTACACATATACAGAAAGAATAAGTTGAAAAAAAAATCTACAATTGAAGCAAAACTTCAAAAATTGACCATTCATTAAACTTTGCGAAAAACAACTCTCAACCATCTGCTAAATGTGATTTTTTTTTAAATTTCCAAATTTATAAAATGTCTTTTGCAAGTACACAAAAGCTTGCCTAAAAAAATGCAAAATAATCATATAATTAGAAATGTTACAAGTGAAGTAAATTTCACAAAGGTTAGGCTTCACAAATCGTTGCAAAAAACAACTGTAAGCTATGTGCAAAAATGCGAATTTTTTTTAGATTTCAAATTTTATGTAATTCTTTTTGTATGTAAACAAAAGCCGGCATAAGCCAACCCAAAGAAACTTCAATGACAGTTTAGGCTTTACAAAACTAGGCAAAAACAGCTCTCAATCATATACAAAATGTGGAAATGCTTTTAATTCCCAATTTTTCTGGAATTATTTTGTATGGAAACAAAAGCCTGTTGTTTCCAACGGAAAAAGAATGTTTTGAGAGCCAATTTTAAAGTAGCAAAGAATTTTCGAAGTTCAAACTTCACAAAACCCCGTTCAAACTTCACAAAACCCCGTTTAAAAATTGCTTCAAGCTATGTCAAAAATGTAAAAACTATTTTAATTTTCAAATTTAAAAAAAACTAATTTTGTATGTAAACAAGAGCTTGCGTAAATCAACGCAAAAACTAATAAATTGAAAAAAAAAAATTTTACAGGCAAAAAAAAAAAACTCCTAAAGTTTAGGTTTTTGGAATCTCTGCAAAAACTAGCTATGAGCCCTATGCAAAATGAGCAAATTAAATATTTACAATAAAGACCCTCAATGAAAAACGGACGCTTATCAAGTATTGGTTGAAAATATTGTTAGAAGAAAAAAAAATCCAAATAAGTTATTAATTTAAAAAATAAAATGAATTATAGTAAAGTTTACTCTCTCAGGCCGATTATATTCAATTATTTTTTTAATTGTTACTTGGAAAATCCAACAAAAACATCCGACTTGTAAACCGCAATGGGAATATAGACCACGAGCTGCAATTCCCTGTTGTATCTACAACTCTTTGTAGAAAGGAGGCATCAAGCGTCCGGAATGTCAACCTTTTTGAGAAAACTCACCATCAGCCAAGCTCCCGATTTAATCTTGTATTTACAATTCTTTGTAGAAAAAGGACATCAAATATTTGGAATGTCAACCCTCGAGGGATAACAAACTACCATTTGAACTCTCCATTTGATCTTCCACGGACTTTAAAAAATTATAGAGAGCATATCAAAACAAACATAATAGAAGCTTTTCAAAATTCAATCATATGATGTTCAATTTCAAAGTACGTGTATCAATTATCATACCTAGTAATGAGTACACACTAGTGAAAGACAAGCTCGATGTCGTTTCCATCCAAGATCGGCTCATCCTAGGCATTCTCTAACTGGGTCACGGTCACCCCTTGCAACATTTTAACTCTTCCCACATAAATACAAAGCCATTTTTTCATCAGAATTTTTTAATTCTATAGAAAAGTATAATTACCAACCCTACATTCTTTAGAGACTATTTTATGCAGGTTATGCGAGGCCTTAGAATCGAGTAACAATTGCAACTCAACGCTAAACGACAACATCTGGTTATTTACTCGAAGCTCGAAGAGCTCCCTGGCCTCAAAAATCTCCCACAACTTCCTAAGTTCTTAAATTCCAAAGCTCACATGCAATCTTTAGTGCATTTTAGTCATGAAATCCTAATCCATTGTGTACAACCGTTTGTCTTTTAGCAATTTCTTGGAGACGCTCATAAACATATACATGATTACAATTAATAATTTTGAAACATTTCTTACCATATTAGAACGCAGGCCGATACTTATCATAATCCTTTGAAACTCCAAACATAAGTTTAGTTTGCATCTTTCTAGCACATCCTCGTCCTTGTAGAATTCTCATACGTATGTTCTTTGACCAAGCTCAATCGCACGGTCTCAACCCGGCCCATTTCCTACAGGCAGACTCTGTAAACTTAACCACTAAACGGCCAAGGGTGTTTTTGCTCAAAACTGCCTCCAAATAGTCCCTTTTGAAAGCAAGCCGGATAGTGCAAAATTGGATCCAATTTTGAGAGATCCATTACCATTTGAGAGATCATAACATTCAAAGTTGAAAAAAAAGTTTTTTTTACCCTGCAAAAGGGGGACATCAGTCTTTTGGGGTCCAAAAAACCATTTTTTGAGTAAATTTAGAATGCGTTTCCTTGCATTCATGTTTCTAGGTGAGTTAGGTACATGTCCACAAAATCTCATGCCCATGCAAGGTGTAGAACCTTGAGAAAATCATCAATTTTTACAAAGGGGCATGCTGAAATTCACATACAAAGGCTATTTTTCTACAATAAAAATAATATATGAAAGATTCTTCAATTTAAAATCCAAACAGTGGAAACATGCTCTAGTGCCTCTTCTATATAAAGAAATTTTTATTTTTGAAAAAAACTAAAATCTCGATTTTCAAAGTGGAATTTCAAAGTTTCGTCTATAGGCAAATTTGGGCAGTCTTGGGCAATTTTGGGTAGAAATTGCTGCATTCACAGTGGCTGAGAGCCTGCCCCTAGAAGGGCATTTTATGCTCAGAGGAGCATAACTTTTCCTCACTTCATCCAAAAAAAAAATAAAAATAATCCCTTTGAACCTCTTGAAAATACCTTTTACCACAAAAAAATTCAAAAAATTTCAAGTAAATTTGAATTTTAAGTAATCTGCCCAAAGTCCAAAAACGCCCCCTCTAGGACTATGGTTGTTTAGGGGTTAAGACATTACCTACCTGTCGCAAACGTGTAATGGTGGACGGTACACCAGCGAGCTCCTGCCAATTTTGGGGTGTTAAAAGAACGGGTTTAAAACCCCGGATTCCCAAATCTCACCTCCCTTAATGTCACCTCGTTGGATTTCCCCACCCCAAATGCTGCCGAGCAAAAGGTATTCCATAGATGGCATCATGTGCTGGATGATTGTGTGATGACCGAAAGTTAAAAAAAAGTAAAAGTAAACCGGATGTCGCTCCGTGTTTTCGCGAAAACCGGCTAATGATACCCGAGATTGTACCCGACCATGTACCCGGGAGTATACCCGGCAGTGTACGCAGGAGCAGGAGCCTCATCGCCAAGAGCACGAAACCACGCATCGTCTCTCTCACTCAGAGATTGACGACACCGGGAGAGAGAGAGAGAGAGGTTGCGGAGGAGCATCAATTCGCACGCAGATCGCTGTAGTTTGGCGTCTGGACGCGTCTGCGATCAAGCACCGCGGGGCTTGGTGCAAGTCTTTTGCTGCGTTGGTGGAGTTGGTGGAGTTGGTGGAGTGGGGGACGAGATGGCGGCCATTTTGGTGGCCTCGACCACCGCAGTGGGGGTGACGTCGACAGGCGTGGGGAGACAAGACCTGGGGCTGTGCTGCTCCTCGTCTGCTGCGAGGTTGCCGCAGCTGCTGCATCATGCGCCCGCCTGGAAGTACAGCGCTTCTGGCGTGATCGGCACGGCGCAGGGGCATGTGCACTCTCGGGGCGGAGGAGCTGGCTTTCCAGTGGCGCGGAGCACGGTGACGGAAAACCCTACTCCTGTACGTTTGCTTACACAATTTCGGGCCTCACGGTTTTGGATTTTGTTGTAGTTTTGCAATCGCGCTTGATTGTCAGTTAGTTGCGAGTTGTTTTTGACAAGCTGGGCATATGTGCTTTTTCCGTAGATTTCTTTTTGATTGTCTATTTGAGGAATTGTGACTTTTTGGGAGAGGAAAAGATTTCTGCTCACTTTGACTCTAGTGAGGATTTCTGAATTTTTATTAAATTGAGGTGCTAATTATCGCATTCTTTGTTTGAGGGGAAGTTGGTACTCCTGAGAGCGTTGTCCAAGTAGGTTTTTGCATGTTGGCGATGTTCGTTTTGGTTACGACATGGATTCAGGTCCAGAATTTAGGCTAGGCATACATCCTTTTAGATGTGGTGATGCTCGGGTGTGCAAATGTGCTCAATTTCATGTTAAGAGATGGGGCCTAGCAGATAGTGGTGAGGTCTTTACGCACATGCTACTATCTTTTTACGAAGCGGATAATTTAGGATGCTGCTGAGACTCCTGGTCGGCATTTTCACGGATTAGAAAGGTCAAAACATAGGGTTCATAATTTATTTTTGCGGCCTAATCTGGAGAGGACGAATGGACTAAAATATGATTGATCAGCAGCTTTCGGGTTCTGTGAAGATATTTTTAGTGTTTGCATTGGTACTGCAGTTTTACCATAAGTACAGATTATGCCTCTCATGGAAGTCGAGTTTTGTTTTGATCTCAAGGCTAATGCTGTAGGTCGTCTTGATGTCTTACTACCGCCTTATATCGGCTTCAATTATTGTGTCTTGAATATTTAAGGGACTATCTATACATTATTGTTCAGCACAGATTACTGTGTCGTCCAGTGGGACGTTTATGAGTGTCCTTGGACGTATTGCTAATCAGTTTAGCTAGAATGGAACACATTGAGAGCGCCTCACATGTGAAAGTGTAAATGCTGAGTAAATGCATCCTTCCTGACCAAATAGTCGATTTGCTGTGCAGCAAAAACAAGACTCATACAAGGTGGGCGACTATATGACCCCTGTTTCGGAGTTGTATTGTGCTACAGTGAATACTACTATTGATGAAGGTATGCAGGAGCTGGAATTTTCATATTTCAAAATCTTAATTGTAAACATAAATCAGCACTCTCTGAAGTAGGCAGTCCCTTGATCTGCGACATATGCTGATGACTTAATTGGGAATAGGTGGTGCACTGAATGCCGAGAACAGTTTTCGAGCCCAATGCCTGCTTGTAGCTATGCATATCTTAGATGTCTCTTGTCTTGGCTCTTCGTGTCAATCTGTGCTAATATGTCTAGGACATTGTCTGAGCAGCATTGGAGGTGCTAGTTACCTGGCGCATCACTGGCATGCCTGTTACTGACGATTCTGGGGCATTGGTACGTTCAAATACTCCCAGTTGGATTGTCTTGACGCGTTGAGTAAGCAGGGACTTGTTCCTTTTCTCTTTTTGAATATTTTTGTTTCATTTTCCTTCCAATATATGTGGACGGACGTTATTCATGCGCGATTGTGTACTTATTGTGGCGAATATTAATCGAAATTTCTTTTTGGCATACTTCATTACGTACTACTGTTTTATTGGATCCCGGTTGTTGTAAATTAAGCTTTGAGTATGCTCTGTCATTGGGTGATTTCAGCAAGGTTTTGGACTTTAAGCCCTTTGCCTTTATCTGCATGTGTTTGTTCTTGCGCTGAGAATTTATTAAACACTGGATGGATAGTTGCGAAGGTCTGGGAATTATGTTATGTTAATACGTACAACTAACAGTCTCATGTCTGTTGCTTCTAGGTGGGAGTTGTCTCTGATTATGATTTGTTGGCTCTAGACTCAATATCAGGTTGCTATCACAATCTGATTCTGCCTCTTATCCCTGTTTTTACACTTGCAGCAGTACATTAGTTTTGAGACGGCGCAAACATGAAATCGTCTTTTTACATGGTCAATATTTAGATGGCTTAATCATTTTAATTAGCAAGACTCGTTGGTACGTACTAGGATGGGTGAAGTCAGAGGAAAGACACTTTAGTGACTATGACTTCTCTGGTTGGCAGGTCAAAGGCAACCTGAAACCAGCTTATTTCCAGAGGCAGGGAGGACATGGAAGGTGTGTCCTGTAAAGCGATATTGTTCCTTTTGTCTTTTAAAAGTACTATTGTATCAGTTTAGCTGTCCTGCTCACAACATTCTAGACTACTGTAAGCAACTTACGCGAGGATGTTACGCTCTCAGGCATTTAAAGAGATCCAGAAGTTGTTGATTAAAACCAATGGAAAAACGGTTGGAGATGTGATGACCCCATCACCACTCGTTGTTCGTGAGGATACCAACCTTGAAGATGCAGCAAGGTAAGCTCTTTGGATCTTGTGTGGAGTAAGGTTGTTTACTCTAATATACAGCGTCGTTAGTGTTAGCCGACCCAATCAGTATTGAGCATGAGGATACCGACAAGTGTCAATGTATATGTAAGCGCATTGCTCACCTGCAGACATTCATATGATTCATGAATCTGCAATGGGTTCTGTTCTTTGAAATAGGATGTTCCTAAAGCAGGTGACTGGAACATCCTTTTAGCGGTCGACACCGGTATGAGCAGGCCTAATGGTGTGAAGTGTTATAGGTTTATTTGAGAATTCATATGAGGGTTCTAAGATGCTAAAGCTTAAGTTGCGTTGGATGTGTGGCTCAGGGTTTTGCTCGACACGAAGTTCAGACGCTTACCCGTTGTCAATGATAATGGAAAATTGGTGAGTAAATGCTTTCTTCAATTTGACGTAGTGAGTCTAGAATCAATTTCGCTTTTGTTGACACCGTGCTCAGGGAACATTTAGTTTTGTACCAAACAGTAAGGCCTTTTTGGCTTTTATGCTATAGGTCGGACTTCTTACAAGAGGCAATGTTGTGAGAGCTGCTCTTGTCATGAAACGGGCTGCCGAGGATGCGCTTGGAGGCAAAGAAGCTGCGAAGGAGTTGCTAGGAGGAGATACATGAATCAGCAGTTGTGATTATTCAGAAGTCTTGTTCTTTTCGAGCAAGCATAATGTAGAAACAGCAACCCAGTGATATTTCTCCGGGTTATCAGACACACACAGATTGTTACGTCCTTTAAAACACTTTGCATGTATACCATGAATTACTTGCTCCTACAGACAGCTCTGTAATCAGACTAGATGATACTGTACAGAAGCTGAATATGTGTCTTCAGCTCCGTGTTTGCGAAGAACTTGAAGACGAAAGAAAGTTTGGTAAATGACAAATGAGTTCCGTTCTATCATGACCCTCTTTGTTTTATGGTCAGTCATGGGATGATTTTGCGCATGTAGTGTGGACTTCACCATGCCTCGGAGATTGATATTGGTTTGTCGTATGGTTGGATTTGAGCTGGACGGTGCAGTGCATGGCCAATGCTTGAGTTGTTCCACGTTTCATGGACGAGGATTTACATGGTTGTGTGATAATAGTGGTGCAAATATAACTCAACCATGTAAATCATATAATTTGATATGACACAATATAATTTGATATGATGACAGACATGAAATGTAAACTTATTTTCAAAGTATAGTTGTATTGAAAATCTCATATTTATACATTAAAAAACTTAAAGCATCATCAACGCAAAATCATTGTATTTTTTTTGCATCAATTAGAATGGTTTTAAGATCATTATAATTACCAATGCATCAAATCTAAAATAACTTTTGATATTGTTTCTCGGAAATTTTCTATTATATACACATTCTAAAAAGTATGTAGTTTTAAGTGTTTATTGGATCTTCAAAGATTCTGATATACAATAATTATGGTATCATGATTTGACATGTACAAAAGTGGTGGTTTCTCATCCATTCATTACAGTGAACAGGTCATCCCTCAAGCAAAACCGTTCCTGCATCCTTTTCCTAAACCATTCCTATCCCAGGCTGATAATAAGTTACTGGGCAAGGAAGGGGTTTCCTGCCTGTTCATCACTTTGGCCTAAAACCTCCGAGATTTATATCCACTATGTTATTTCGTATCCATGTGTGTCCAGCAAGATCAGACTGAGCTTTGCATGAACTCTTCGAGCATTCTTGGCTATGTTATATAATATCAACATGCTGGAGATTATGTTAACTGATATTTTATAAATTGGATTTAAATCAAGCTCCATAAAGCGTTAATATAAGCTCCATAAAGCGTTAATCTAAGCTCTTTGTTTAAATGTTTATTAGTTTTCAAGGCTCTGAAGCTTTAATTAGGTGATACATAGACGTTAGCAGTGGCATGTTGTATAAAATTATGGGCAATATTGAGCAGGAGTTAAACTGAATGCAATGCTGAGAAGTAGTTGGTGGTCATGAGGTGAAGAATGGGTCCAAAGAAAGGAGGGAAGAAGAAGCTCCCGGCGTACTGGTCTGAGCCGGTGGATTGTGAACCATTTGGTGGTCTCAAGGCAAGAACCTGTCTTATGATTAGAGACTCGGTGACCATATTCATTAAATTGGCCAATCTTTGTTTACATTGGCAGTTCAAATAGTGTGACTGGAGGTCATTTTCTCTCTTTAGTAGAAGCAGGATTAGCCAATTTTATGAATATAGCGATCCGGGTCTCTTCCAACATTATACTATGATCCTTTGAACCAGTGATTCAGCATTTGGAATCCAGTGAAGAGCTTGACGTGATTTGGTACTTCTTGCATGACATGAATGATTTAGTACTGAAAAGAAGTTACTCTCTGCAGGCAAGAGATCTCATCAGGACTCCGCTGGGATTATTTGGGACCGTTCTGGGCGTAAAGTAGGTCCACGCTTGCTTGTCATTTCTGATACTAGATGCTTGAGCTTGACAAATGGTCATGTTAATTCTCATCAGCTTTCAAGTGGAACCCTGCAATATGTGCTAGATTTTTCACAAGATAATTCATTATATCTCTCCATAGAGAAGCTGATTAGAAATTAATCAATGTGTTTCTGATCACGAGTTCAACCGTACTTGCTTGTCCGAGTAGATATGAAACAAAAGAGCGAGGAGAACCAGGAACAGGTACAATGTGGGTTCAGTATGCAAACGGCTTTCTCTCACCCATCGTGGCAGATTTTAGCACTTCAGGATATGCAGGGTTTGAGGGGTACGATACTCAACACTCATCTAAAACTTCCAAGCCCTGAGTCGTTTATACAATTAATGTTACGTAGCCTCAATACTTAGATTCTAGATTTTACAAACTCAGATATATGAGAAGGATAAACATACAATATTACCTTGTGAGGAATGCAAAATAAATATGTTCATTCTGAAAATTATCTGGTGCTAGTTGTCTGCACTGTCATGCGGCCAATTTAGTTCATGACCTTGACGAGTGGTGCGGAAGACTGTTCGATTTCTTGTTTTGCTTTTACTGAACATGGACACCTCCCTTCCCGAATTCTAAGTGCCGGCGACTTTTGCAGTTATCAACGCTTGTCCGACGGTGATCACATGTGGCGAGACGTCAAGGAGTTTCATCAGGTGTCCGCTCTCTCCACCTTCTGCTAAATTTTTCATGTCTCTGCTAAAGCACTTGTTTCAAAGTGCCACAGAGATTCATGAACTGATTTTAAAAAACAAAGTTCTTGCTAAATCTACAATTGTTTCTGAACAGAAATTAAGATCTCTTCGAAATTTAGCAATATCTGCTCTGTCGATTTCTAACTGAATAAAAATTCACATGTGCAGGCGAGAGAGGAAGGCGAGAACGTCAGAGAAATTATCGATGCTGATAATGAGAAATATGTGGCGGAGCTTATTGCTGACTGGGAAAAGAAGAATAAAGGAAATAAGAAGGGAGGTAAGAAGGGGGGTAAGAAAAAGAAATAGATTCCACGTCAAAACAACATCTGAGCACACACCCTGAAAACCGCCTGTTCAAGAGCACCACCTCAAGATTCAAGCCTCATCTCCAAACCACCGAAAAGAAAACTGTACACACATCCCCCTTCTCAGAAAAATAAATTCTCACATCCTTCTGAATCGATCTTCTCATTTCAACAACACTGAGGTCTCACAAGACGTGAACCACATGGTATGTATCATGACAGAAACTCGGAATCAAAAACAGAGGTGTGGACTCAGAAGAGTAGTACTGGTACTGTCAAGTGAAGGTGTGGACTCAGAGAGTAGTACTGGTACTGTCAAGTGTGTTAGTTGCATATGAATATTTACGTGGGATGGCATAAAGTGTGACTGTGTGACTGATGTAGACTTTTTCATGAGTTGGGCGTTGATCACCTACCGTGTACCTCATTGTCTCACTTCAACTATATATACCGTTGTAGTGTAGTGTAGTCCATCTCTCTTAGTTGTGTTTTCTCAATTTTGAGTTATAAATATCTCCAGCCAAAGATGGTGACCTTCAAAGGCACCATCGTTTTAGCCCTCATGGCTTTATCATTTTTTTTTCCAAGTGAGGCACAGCCACAACGTGGCTGTTGCCAAGTGCCACCATTCGGAAGAAATGAGTGCTGCTACAGAAATCCAGGTGATCGATGCTGTGGTCGTGGAGGCCATCCTACCCCTCCACCTCCTATCCAATTTCACTGCTGCAATTCAACTGATGTGAAGCATTGTTGTGCAACTGGACCACTTGAAGCCATTGATGATTGTTGCCGGCACACAGATGATTTATTCAAGTGTTCACTAGCAATGGATACTGTTCCACTGGCAAACTGTTGCCAGGCTGCACGTGGTTAGCAACCGGCATAGAACTTATAATTACATAGAGAATTCCATAGCTTCAGGCAGAAGTGAGTTCTTATTTTATTCTAGGCTCTTTGGCCTACTAGTTCTGGCAAATCTAGTTTTGTTCTAGAATAATAGATAGGTTGAACCGATCCACATCTGATGGTGTGGCAAAGTTTCACCTGAGACAATAAATAAAATTGCTATTTATTAGCCTACTATCTATGCACTCGGCCAACTTACCAGTGGATAAGTTCACTTGATGCAAGCTCTGGCAAATTGTGTGGATATCAAACTCTTTACAAGATCGTTGCCTTTGTCTGTGCAAGTCTGCAATCTGTATCCTGATATTCCAAACGATGTTAGGAATCCTGGAGTCAGCTCTGTGTTTAAGATGCTTCGCAACCAGAAAGCGGACATGTCACTGGTTTGAGATCAATTTGAAGATGGAAAACAAAGATATTAGAACCGTGCTGCTTTGGAAAGAGAATCAAGGCGAAAAGCATACTTCGATACAGAAAAGCATACACCGATACAGAAAATTAGAAAAGCATACTTCGATACAGAAAATTTTGAACAAGCAAAGTTCTCAGGCTTCCCCAGTTTGGATAAGTCCATCGGTGCACACATCGGAAGCAGATCCTTCCAGTATTATGGGCGGAATCAGAGGACTTGATCAACTATTCTCAAGCTGAAGGTTGTGGATCAGAATCTCTTCAGATTATTTGCAGCTGCAGAGCCTGTTTATTTTCATGGATATTTTCTTGACAAGTTGACAAGTGGAATTCTGGCTGTAGTTAGCCGCTAAATCATCATTTACCTTTCACCATGATATATCTTAATAAAAGATAAACCATTAATGTAACACACAGGATTCAAGTTTTTAAAAAATTATTTTAATTTTAAGAGGTTTCTATACATTTTGTTCGAGCAAAACCTATTTTCTTCTCTTTGATATCTATCTCAATGTGAAAGCTTTGTTGAGTAATACCACCTAATATACGTGGTCCAATGAAATCTCCTCCTGAAATGATATTATCTTCCATAAACATCAAACACATACTTCGATTATTCTCACTATCTAAACTAATTATGCCAAAAAGGTTTTCAATTTCTAAATGCAAATCCACATCGTCCTCCAAGTGGATAGTTACTTGAGGAACTTCAACACTTGAAATGTTAACATCACTCTTATATGTATAACACGTACGACCATGAACATCGCTCTTAGAATCTGGATAGGAATCTGGATAAATGTTTGTTCTACGCTTCATGGAAGCGATAAAAACATCTAAGAACCTTGAATGCAATGGTTCTTGAAGATAAGTAGCTGTAGTACCAGTATCTAACATAAGTCCTCCAAAACCATTAAAATTAGGATCATATGAAAGTGTTGTTATATCAGAAACATCAATAGCGATGCCATCGATTGTTATGCCTTTTAGATTGACAACGAAAACACCTTCTTTCACCAAAGATGTGTAACTTAGATTTTTTGAATGCTGGTTTCCAAATGACATCCAACCTCTTGTTGTAGCATCATACACTTGATTAGCAAGACAATATGACATGACGTTGTATTGAGATGCAATTTGGCTTAGATAAGATTCCGGTGATAAAGATAAACTCATAAGTCCATAAGTATGATTTTCAGGCAATTGTGACATTCGTTCACCTTCATATGCACATCCAAAAGTGATGTTTTTAATTTTAATATCATGGGTTCCCAATGCAAATGTGTCTTGCGCTAAGACTCCTATAGGGGCTGGGCCTGATACATAATTTTGGAGAAAATCACATGGAAGTGGATTATCCAAGTTGCATGTTGATGAAATTTGTAATTTGTATATACATAATGGAGAATCACATAAAACGTTGTGATATGAAGAGGAAATACATGGATCAAATTGTGCAAAATTTGGCTTTGGAAAAGAATGATTAGAACATTTAATCCATGATGCTCCACCTGCTGAATCAATTATCATAAACACTTCTTGTGGTGGGGAACCAACCAAAGCTTTGATATAAAAACTTGGATGATAATAATATATTGCATGACGTATTGGATTATCATCAACTATATGTGTATTAGTAATATTAGTTGATGAATTTTCAAAAGGGATGTGGCGTCCACATACTCCAAATAAGGGTACATACACCATCAAAATCAGAGAGGTCAATGTGAAAATGATGTGCAAAGACTTAATGATTGTCATATTGATTGAACCAACTTATAAAATAAATTGTATACAGTATTACCAATATATTTCTAAATATCACATACAGTACTTTGAAAAACACGAACTGCAAAATATATGATATTTGAAATCATGTCCATAGGCATTTATAATACAGCAAAGTAAAATATCATGTCTTATGTAAAAGGCAAATATTTTATTTTTGAAACTAATTAAAGTAAAATACATTCATGCTTGAATCAGTTCATGAAGTGACCCTCATAATATGCTTCAGTTGCTTGTGCGATTGGCACGATTTGTGAAAAGCACATCCTGTTTTTTGAAAGATTATAAATAAGCAATCATGATTAGATACAGTAGGGAAATTTACAGGTTGCCAATTCAGACACAAAATTTCGACTACGAACCATCTCACAAGACAGTCAGCAAGCAAAAGTAATGTCTCCCAACTTCCAAGCAAATGAAACCTAATGCATCATCATTAACAGGTTTGCCTTCAGCAACAGAATTTGTGCACGGCTCCATGAAGTGCTGATTCACGAGCTACACCTGAATGCAAGACAGGAACAATGACATGGATGCACACCTGATCTGAAGAGTGGTGATTGCGGATGCTGACAATACACTAAAATTGGTGTGCAGCCAGCAGCAGTACTATTCACTCGGATGGGCCGTTGGAACAAAATTGTCACCAAAACACAGACCTATGTAGAACTATCCAAATTGCAAAAAACGCAGATTTGAAAGTAGTTGGTGATCGAATTGTAATTATCCTAAAGCTGTAACTAGCTTTAATGGAAGTGATGCACGCTTGCCTGCTCCACAGCGCGTATGTTTCTATGGTATCAAGTATAAACTACACTAGATGCATTCTTGTCCACTTTTCAAGTCCGTTGTGAACCACTGTCGACAGAGCTTGCGAGAGGCAGGAAGCACAAGGAGCTCACACTATTCGTAAGCGTCGCTCTGTTCATGGAGGTGGGTCGAGCACCGAACTCTGCATCGTGGAGCTTGTAAAATTCCTCGACGGCTGCGACGGAGGAGAGTACCAGCAAATCCTGGGACCACAACCTCACGCGGATGACGGGGCCGTGTTGCTTCACCAGGTTGTGCAAAACCACTGTTGGGTTTCGCCGGAGGACGTAAATCTGGAACAAAAATTTCCATGCGGAGGGCCTCGGTGGTTGTCTGAAGCCCTGCATGTGCAATCTCTGGAAAACGAGGTTGACCACAGCGAACACGGCCGCACTGAGGAGAAACTCCACGACGAAGTGCTCAGATTTTGATGCCGTTGGCCGGTCATGTCCAAGTGTAGCATTGTTGAACCGCTGTGCTTCTGCCCAGTGCTGCGGCACCTCCATCTCTACAAATTGGTTACCACTTCAACAACAACATATACCAACAACAGAGACACTTGGTCGAGTTTCTCTACTCCAGCCAGTGTCTTCCCTAAGTGCCCCTTATTCAGAAATTCTGACACAAACCTATCCACTTATCAATTCGAGAGACCGAACAAATTCCAGATTTCTCTCGATCTCTCTCCTCTTTTTCTTTCTCACAAATCCGTCAGCTCTTTCGCTCTTTTCCTCTTTCTAAGATTGATCGCAATCATCTCCGATCGCAACTTGAGCTGAATCAACACTCATCCCCCACCATCAAGTGCATACAGACAATCACCCACACGAAGATGCCGATGCGTTAGTGGCCTTACGAAGATCGGCACCCCTATGAGACGCAACAAGAATGTCAGATGGTGCGGCTCAAATTGAACTCTCTGGCCAGACACCTGCCATCCATGGAGCTTGGGATATTAGGTGCACAGTGTCCTTGTCGTCGCCAGAAGAGCAATTTATACAAGTTACCATCACCCCTTAGAAAATTGAGCAGGTTGAAGATACAAAAACTCTCTTACGGTGGAAGCACCAGATTCAGTCACTGTCGGAGCTTCACAAGGGGCCTGTAAACATTTGCACATGACGAACCAGTGAATAACAAGGTTATTAGTATGTGATTTCAACGGCCATGTGGGAATGTTAGTCATAATTTGTGCCATCAGTGAATAAGCCACTCATTAGTATGTGTTACCAAGAAAGAAAGACGAGAATGTGTCAAAAACCTTCTTATTAGCATATGGTAAAGTTTTCCTAGTATGTGTTACCAAGAATGAAAGACGAGAATGTGTCAAAAACCTTCTTATTAGCATATGGTAAAGTTTTCCAAGCGTCGATGAAGGTCTGATGACGAGATCATTCATATCTATACTCTCCATCTCTATAATCAAAGATAGAAAGTGTACGCCACCACCGAGCTCCTGAGACAACAAGAGGAGAAGACATAGGTATATTAACATTAGATTGAAAGATTCCGCAACTTCAAGCGCCCAAGGCGGTAATTCACAAGTCAAGGACCCTCCGACCTTCCATTTCGTCACCAGATTTGACTGGAACTTCAACACCAACAACTCGACAACAATCAACACAAGTTCTCGCGGAGCAAACGTCAAGACTCAACAATACAAGCCCCAGGAGCGACATTGGAAGGAAGGATCACCTTTTCCACATCAACACAGTCCAGCCGGCACCTTCACCACCATGAGCAGCCCTCGATTAATTCTCTCACTTGATGTCTGTCTTGTGTCCTTGGAGATTGGATTTTGCAGGTCTAAGGTGGCCCCTCCCCTATTTGCAAGAGAGATTGCATCCCTCGGTGAACACCACTCCTCAACGAGACGGCGTGAAGGCGCTTTTGCTTCTTACTAGTCAGGATAGTAGGCAGATTGAGCAAACTGTAGACTTACCCTGTGATAGTGTGCGTAACAGCTAACCTTCACTGAGCCTCCTCACTCAAAAGCAGTACTTTATATTACGACTAGTCGAAGTTAGCTCACAAGCTAACTACCCGCACAGTCACCCACGATTTACCTTTAGCCAATCACACACGTGGCGGTGACTTGATGGCCGGTGCCCCCGGCCCCCAGTTTGCTGGGTTTTTTGTCTCTTTTTACTGTTTTTAACCGCGGTGCGGATTTCAAGAAAGTGTACGCCATTGGAGCTCGGGAGTAGAAGCTCCATTGAAGGTGCTCGCGGGCTGGACGAGGGGTCCACGGTTCGAACCCCCACTGCGGGGAGCAGGTCTCCACACACTTTTTCGCATCTAGACTTTTGCATATGTCAATGTCAAGTGGGAATGTCATCAGGTAAAGTCGCATTATTCATGGATGGAGTAACATTACCTGATGAGTGTTAAGTACCAGGTAATACACATGGTAATATTCTAACAATTTGCATATGCTAACAGGTTATAGGCTCCTTGTGCTTCTTGGCTGGGGATTACTTGATCTCGTGTTAAAAACTGCTACTCGCAATCCAACAACAATATCAGGTTCTCTTGTTGTCCACCAGGATCTGAGCCACAAATCGCAGGCTGATGTATTTTGTAAGTTTGATATATTCAAAGATGCGTAAAACTCGTTTTAATAAGAAGGATGTTACACCTGGCTCTTACTATGCACAGCAAGCGACTTTGTTTATATTTAAATACGAGCCAGGTGTGACTCATAAGTTTATAAAATACGTGAGTTGTTTTGAACGACTAGTAGACTAAAAGTTGCCCACTATAGCACCAAGTCCTAGAGGGTTTTACTGAAATCAGATTGTCACTTGGACTAACTTAACTTCAGTGCGAGCATGGCTCAACGTGATTTTGTTTCTAGGGCTTCGTTTACAAGAGATCCTAGTCACACTAAAAGCCAGTGTCTTAGTGATAATCCATATTTCAATTTACACACTAAATGCAGATTCTAAACGATCCAAAGCAGCAGGCTCTGTTGATGGAGAAACTTCGGTTTGCATTTAGAAAAGGACGAATACAAAACAAGAGTAAATTAAGAGTTTTGCACTTGTGATATGGGTGAAACGAGCTACATACGGGATGTGGCATATTATAATCAACAATGCAGTCCGTGTAGGCACTAACAGAGGTATTAAGCTTGAAATATTCAATGGATATGGAGGGTAATAGTGGCACTAGAACTAAAATTTCTTTCAAGACTTACATGTCTCAAGAAGGCGGTTCCTCAGCATGCTCGAATCCAGAACCCATCCTCCACCATACCAAGTCATGTAAGCAGTATCGTCAGCAAGAGAGGAGATTGCTTCGAACTGCAACCAATAACAGAAAGTAGAGTGATTTGGATTCATTCAACCAGCAAAATAGAACTACAAAGAGGCCCCCATTAGTTTAAGAGCTGAGCCCCAACATGTGCTTGAATACGTGTTAGCAATTGATTCACAAAAGTACAGAAGTCCTTGCAACCAGGCGCCAATCTGAATCATCACACTGGTCGAGCTATCTTTGAGGTTCATGTTGAGGCGTATATGCAATTTCTCAAAGCATTTCCATTCAGGGAGTGTTCATACAACGATCACCCAGATACAGAATATGTGAGGGTTCCGGTGGTTCAACAGTTGGAATTCTGTTCTAATGTATAAAACTCTCCCTGAGGAAACAAGGACTGCATCCAGGTGTTGTCTTGTTATTCACAGCGGGAGACCAACCTACTTCAACTGATACAAAGCTAATCAGGTCCAATGATTCTGTGGCTCTTGACATCTGAAGAGCCGACCTGCCATTTTTCAAAAAAGGAACAAGTAAGAAGATGCAATAATAAATCTGCAGCAGATCATTGACAAGAAAGTAAATCAAACGAATTGACCATAGTTCCGATGCATGAAAATCTGGTCGAATCACCATTACCTGTGTGTACGTCAAAACAAAGCTTTCGATCACACAGCACAATTTCTGTGCAGCGCAGTTTGAAGCAAAGGATCATGCTCTCCCTAGAAATTCTGTCAAGACGTTAGGCCAGATTTCCTATTCGTCACTTCTGTTTCCAGAAAATTCGCAGTGGAGGTGCATCATTCGATACATCAATCTTGCAACCAAAATCGATGGGGTAACACAGATGAGACCCATCTACATAGACCACGCCTTTCCTGGAGCGCCAATCAATCTTTAGAATTCGCTTGCTTTCAAGAAACCCTTGCATGAATCTTGTGTAGTTCGGGTGTGGGCTATTGGGCTCCCTCACCATATATTGCAAATTGGTAGATAATACGGGCATCACAGTTCCACCAGCCGATTTCATTGCTGCTGTTGAACCTGTTGCAGTGGAAATACGTAACCCACTTGAGCGTGAATGAATGATAGGCGTACATGATTCCTCGACGTCTTCTCTTCTAATGCTGCACCAAGACAGGCAAAGAGTCGGTGAATCTCAATAACCATCGCTTCTACTATGGTGCATAAATCAGATCCCTTGTTTTGAGTGTTAATCTGATGCGCATCACAGCTAAAGCATTCAAGGACAGCATGTTCTCAGTAGTTAAGCACTATTTCATCTTGCTAAATTTGACATCCAGAACTTTAAAAAAAGGGAAAAAAAAAGGAATGACAACAAGCCAGAGAAATCTCACACCTGAAACTGCAGCGAGAGATAGCAGCTGGATTCGGGTGTGCTATGAGAACATCATTCAAAGCAGGTGCATCGATTTTGACCCCATCAATAAACGTTGAAATTCTTGTCAGCTCCACTGGCTTCATACCTCCATCAAGAATATCGTCGAGCATCTGATATGATATCGTGAAAGTACGCCCGACCACCACGTAAGATATACATCGTTGGACACAATCAGTTGCCAGCACTAATTGCCACGAAATCTTTCTCAATACAGCAGTATCCACAGCAAATTCTGGTCTTGGAAAAGATCAGTAGAACAATCGCCACAACTTAAGAATGTTCCAAGGACTTGGGGATTTCGGCCCTCACCAATTCAGTAACCAACCAAGAGAGTCACACCACTCGACAGTCATAGCTTTCCTGATTGTACATCAATGCTGCGGACCAAACTGAGACTACTCTAAACTGCTCTGCCACAAACAAGTAGAATGCCACGTCTGTAACTGCACAAACATTAATTGAGTTACCTGCTCCAAATTGTTGGCAGTGGCTGCACAAAGGTGGCCAGTGCTCCGACTTGCATCGAAACGATGAAGATTCAGCTCAACCTGCAACAACAAGTAAAGGAACTCGATAGTCAGGCCTCCCACATAATCTGAGACGAAGGCAGAACAGAAGTCGAACGACCATGTTGCTAAACTTCATGAAGTCAACTGTTTTGCAAGACCAGTCCCCTAGCAAACTTCACATTCCGCTGGCGCGAACAGTTCCAGAACGCGTACTTCAGAGAACACAGGTAAAGAAGGCGCTAGTATATTCTAGAGATAAACCATTTGCGTTTCGCATTCCATTATCCAAGTAGGTCGACTCTTGTTTAAGTTCTGCAGGACCAACCTCATCAGTCTGAGTAGGATCAGAATTTACACCCAACACCGGAATAGAGTTGTCTACACAGTGTCTCGCTTTCAGAAGGGTAATTTTACCGTGTTCGTAACTCTATATATCCCTCTCACACTTTAGAAAATCATGAAACTGCACGCATTCGAAGCCAACATTGCACAGGTCTCACGAGACGTGAACCATTTGGCAAATTGGCATGCATCATCGAAGAAACAGAGGTTTGGTGGAAGCGATGAAAAATCCTGGGGCTCGGAGAGAAAACGCGTGAAGGCGGGGTCTTTGTGTGAAGGTAAGCTTTCTCGATTTTGTGTGCAGTAAGGTGGGCCGCATCAAATCAATGGACAGGTACAGGTGAGTTAGGTCGGGGTGACCCTGGATGGGGGAAGAAATTATATGTGACTTATGACTTTTTGCATGCGGTGGGCTTTCATTACCTACCGTCTACCTAACAACAAGAGTGAATTACTACATGTACCTTTGTGGGACCGAGTCTTTTCCATCTCTCTTCATTGTCAGTTTTGGATACTGAGTGACGAGTATTAGTGTGAAGCATGTTAACCACCAGAGGCTCTACGATACTTCTTGCCCTCATGATGGGCTTCATGACTCTCATCACCAGTGAGGCACAGCCACAATTGAGGAGCTGCTGCCAAGTTCCGGAATTCGGCAGAAGGCAATGCTGCTTTGAGCACCCTGAGGACCGGTGCTGTGGCCGAGGTGGACACCAAACTCCTCCACCACCTTTTAACAGACAACATTGTTGTGATTCTCCAGATATCAGGAATTGCTGCATGAGTGGCCCTCCATCGGCGATTGACAGTTGCTGCCTGGACCCCGATTAGTTGTTCTCTTGTTTTCTTGGAAATCAACAAGTGCCATTTGCCAACTGTTGTGTGGCTTGCCGGGCTGGAGGTGAGAAGTAGTTCATGAGTATTCTCAAAGAATGTAACGCAGGCAAGCAAGTGATAATTAGCTCATGAGTATTCTCAAAGTATGTAACGCAGCAAGCCTCACAGTTCATGAAATAAAGAGATCCAAGAATATTGCTATCTCTAGCTGGTTGGATCATGTGCAAATGAAGAAGTGTAACATCTCTAGTCGTGAATCAAGCATATGTTGTGACCTCGCCGTGTTGATGCATTTAAATATCGCAACCGAATATATAAAATGCAAGCTGATACTGAAGCTGCTCTAGACTTTTTCTCGAACGGTTCATGTCTGCAGACTCCGCACCCGATCTCACAACACTGTGCCCCCGATCATCCAACAACACTGCGCACCTGATCTCAAACACTGTTCTACGAATCTACTGCGGGGTGAGTCCGTGGGACCATGGATGGGACGGTGATCACTGACAAGCACCTCACTCGTAACTTGTAAGGTAGACGCAGAAACATGAGGGTTGAACGTCGAATAGATTGTTTTCTATCTTCAAGGAGGACCTTTTGCAAAGCAAGACTGTAACTTATAAGTAATGCAGTTTTCCAAAGGAGAATTCTAAGTAATAATTTAGTCAATCAAAATTAGAGCAAGAGACCTGGCTCGCACTAATGGCTGTAAATTATTATCTCCAGGGGCTGGAACCATTAAATTAGAACAACCAGCTCCGGGGCAACTAGTACATAATATTCAAGAGGGAAGAATTCAAAGATTACTATGATCTGCTAGCTGGTTGGATCATGTCGCAAGTAACTCTACTCATCGTGAATCAAAGTACGGCTGTTGTGGCCGGGTTGTGTCTGAACAGGCCCTCCGTCCTCGCATCTGAATATATACGCATGCAAGCTGCTGAAGCTGGATGACCTCTGAAACTAATTCCCGAATCTTGGTTTGAACTTTGAGCGTGTGCTACCATGAAATCTTTACGGAATTCTACTCACTGTAACTACATCCTACAGTAACTACATCCTACAGACTCACCCCCGCGGCTAAGAAAACAGTCTAGTTTATGACTTGGATGAGGTGCGTCAGCGGCCATAATCTTAATGCTGCCGATATTTGCCACATACATTATGGAATTCTCTGACTGGCAAACTGGAGGCACGTTATGCTAATTTGCAACCTGCTTAAACACTCCAAGAATTTGATCAAACATAAAGCAATATTCTTAGTGATTTAAACTAACAATTCATAGTTCCCACTTGAGTTTAACCCGAAGGCGCCTTCTGACCTCGTAAAGACGTGCCCAATGTGATGTCCTTACTGTCCCCACAGAAGTACAGAATTTTGTGTCACTTTTGATTTTTCTATTCTTACAATTCTTTACAATGTGTGGACGTGTGCATCTACTGTTCATGAAATATTCATGCTTTTACCGATTGGTACCAATACAGACTGCTGGTCCCTCAAAGCATGGATAGATTTGGGAGGTGGATGCACTAATTTATAGATTAGAGGTCCTACGTGGCACAGACTCACCCCAGCTGCAGTGGAACCCTGGACAATAAACATTGCCCTTATCACTCTGCAAAGGTAATAGAAGAGTTTTGTGGTTTCTTCATAATTGAGGTGTAAGACTTTTGTCGTCTAAAAATATAAAGAAAATAATTTTTAAACAAAGAAATGATGACAAAACTTCAATCCTACACCCTACAATCTGCACAATAAGAAAGAGAACTAGAATATTCTTGCATAAAAGCCTTCATCCACCATTACAAACCACCTCCATGCACTTGGGCTGCGAGTTTATTGGGTGAAGAATGTGGGCTAGAAATGCACCATAACAGTAAACATCCATACAAAACTGCGTTCATCTCTAACAATCATATCATTGTAATTACTTTAGAGCCAAAAAAAGTATTTTAATTTACACAAGTTTATATACATTTTGTTCGAGCAAAACCTATTTTCTTCTCTTTGATATCTATCTCAATGTGAAAGCTTTGTTGAGTAATACCACCTAATATACGTGGTCCAATGAAATCTCCACCTACAAAAATCTTATCTTCAACAAACATCAAGCACGTCCTTTGATTATTCTCACTATCTACATCAATTATTCCAAAAAGGTTTTCAATCTCTAAATGCAAATCCACATCGTCCTCCAAGTGGATAGTTACTTGAGGAACTTCAACACTTGAAATGTTAACATCACTCTTAAATGAATAACATGTAAGACCGTTGACATCACTATTAGAATCTGGATAGGAATCCGGATAAATGTTTGTTCTACGCTTCATGGAAGCGATAAAAACATCTAAGAACCTTGAATGCAATGGTTCTTGAAGATAGGTAGCTGTACTACCAGTATCTAACCAAAGTCCTCCAAAACCATTAAAATTAGGATCATATGAAAGTGTTGTAATATCTGAAACATCAATAGCGATGCCATCAATTGTTATGCCTTTTAGATTAACGAAAAAATCATCGTTTCCAAAGAAAGATGTAGAGCTTAGATTTTTTGAATGCTGGTTTCCAAATGACATCCAACCTCTTGTTGTGGCATCATACACTTGATTAGCAAGACAATATGACATGACGTTGTATTGAGATGCTATTTGGCTTATAAAAGATTCCGGTGATAAAGATAAACTCATAAGTCCATAAGTATGATTTTCAGGCAATTGTGACATTCGTTCACCTTCATATGCACATCCAAAAGTGATGTTTTTAATTTTAAGATCATGGATTCCCAATGTAAATGTGTCTTGCGCTAAGACACCTTTAGGAGCTAGGCCTGATAAATAATTCTGGAGAAAATCACATGGAAGTGGATTATCCAAATTGCATGTTGATGAAATATGTAATTTGTATATACATAATGGAGAATCACACAAAATGTTGTGATATGAAGAGGAAATACATGGATCAAATTGTGCAAAATTTGGCTTTGGAAAAGAATGATTAGAGCATCTAATCCATGATGCTCCACCTGCTGAATCAATTATCATAAACACTTCTTGTGGTGGGGAACCAACCAAAGCTTTTATATAAAAACTTGGATGATAATAATATATTGCATGACGTATTAGATTATCATCAACTATATGTGTATTAGTGATATTAGTTGATGAATTTTCAAAAGGGATGTGGCGTCCACATACTCCAAATAAGGGTACATACACCATCAAAATCAGAGAGGTCAATGTGAAAATGATGTGCAAAGAATTAATGACTGTCATATTGATTGAACCAACTTATAAAATAAATTGTATAACCAATATATTTCTAAATATTGCATACTTTGAAAAACAAGAACTGCAAAATATATGATATTTGAACTCATATTAATAGGTATTTATAATACATCAAAGTAAAATATCATGTCTTATGTAAAAGGCTGATATTTTATTTTTGAAACTAATTAAAGTAAAATACATTCATGCTTGAATCAGTTCATGAAGTGACCCTCATAATATATTATATGTTCACTGGTGATGTGCTATTGGCACAATTTGTGAAAAGCACATCGTTCTTTTGAAACATTACAAATAAGCAGTTATGATTAGGTACAGTAGGGAAATTTACAGGTCGCCAATTTGGAAAGTGGGATAAATTTATTGGATAAGGTGACAATTTCGACTCAGCTTCGGAGAAAAGTGATGTAAGACTTGCAATTCAGACACAAAATTTGGACTACGAACTATCTCACATGACAGACAGCAGGCAAAAAATTCTCCGAAGCAAATGAAACCTAATGCATCATCAGTGACAGGTTTTGCCTTCAGCAACAGAATTTGTGCACTACTCCATGAAGTGGTGATTCACGAGCTACGCCTGAATGCAAGACAGGAACAATGACATTGATGTATACCTGATCTGAAAAGTGGTGATTGCAGATGCTGACGATACACTAAAATTGGTGTGCAGCCAGCAGCAGTACTATTCACTCGGATGGGCCGTTGCAACACAATTGTCACCAAAACAGAACTATCCAAATTGCAAAAAACGCAGATTTGAAAGTAGTTGGTGATCCAATTGTAATCATCCTAAAGCTGTGACTAGCTTTGGAAGTGATGCACGCTTGTCTGCTCCACGTACAGTGCGTTTGTTTCTACAGTATCAAGTATAAACTACACTAGAAACATTCTTGTCCACTTTTCAAGTCCGTTCTGAACCACTGTCGACAGAGCTTGCCTCTCAGATCTGCATGATGCAAGGGGCTCTCCTCTTCGCCACAAAATTGAGCTCATGTTTTCCAGATTGAACATCATGTGCAACTGGGCAGTCAGTGAATGCCTAACACGAAGTTCTATGGTCATTCAGCTTTTCTCTAATCTGAATTCTTGACTTCGATTCTCCCTACCTTGAGATTTGCTGCATAAACTTCCATTCTAAGAGTCGAGCATGCTGGAAATATTGAGCAATGCCGGATTGCACGTACCGGATTGCGAGTTTCGTTCCGGGGCACTGCCGTATGCCGCCTCCGAACGGCACGAGCTGGAAGTGGTGTCCCTCCATGTCAACTTCCGGATGCGCAATGAACCGAGTGGGGTCAAAGTCCTCCGCGTTTGCCCACACAGATGGGTCTCGCTGCAGTGCGTAGATGTTGATCAGCACCTGCGTTCGCGGTGCAACCTCGAAGCCCAAGAGATGGTGGTACTCCTCGGAAGATTCATGGGGGAAGGAGAACGCGCAAGGTGGGTGCAGGCGGAAGAGCTCCTTCACTACTACTTGCAGATAGGGCATCTTGGCGATGTCGGGTTCGTCGTCGTCGTCGGCTTGGGTTTGTTCAAGTTCATCGCAGAGACGCTCCACTACCGCGGGGTGTTGCCGGATCAGCGCTTCCAACGCCCACGCAATCCCTGGTGTGGAATTGTTGTCGAAAGCCGTCGAGGTTGTCATGTCCTGGCACAAGGTTATCGCAACGAAGTTCAATTGAGAAGTCGAAAGGGCTTTTCGTGACTTGATTGGAAGATGAGATTTGTGAGTGGAAGAGACGAGTTAGGGTTTCGGTTTGATGTTGAGTAATCTTACCAGGACGAAGCGGAGGTGGTGCCAGTACGTTGCGAGAGGCGGGAAGCACAAGGAGCTCACACTATTCGTAAGCGTCGCTCTGTTCATGGAGGTGGGTCGAGCACCGAACTCTGCATCGTGGAGCTTGTAAAATTCCTCGACGGCTGCGACGGAGGAGAGTACCAGCAAATCCTGGGACCACAACCTCACGCGGATGACGGGGCCGTGTTGCTTCACCAGGTTGTGCAAAACCACTGTTGGGTTTCGCCGGAGGACGTAAATCTGGAACAAAAATTTCCATGCGGAGGGCCTCGGTGGTTGTCTGAAGCCCTGCATGTGCAATCTCTGGAAAACGAGGTTGACCACAGCGAACACGGCCGCACTGAGGAGAAACTCCACGACGAAGTGTTCAGATTTTGATGCGGTTGGCCGATCATGTCCAAGTGTAGCATTGTTGGACCGTTGTGCTTCTGCCCAGTGAAGGTTCAGCTGTGGCACCTCCATCTCTACAAATTGGTTACCACTTCAACAACAACATATACCAACAACAGAGACACTTGGTCGAGTTTCTCTACTCCAGCCAGTACTGTGTTCCCTAAGTGCCCCTTATTCAGAAATTCTGACACAAACCTATCCACTTATCAATTCGAGAGACCGAACAAATTCCAGATTTCTCTCAATCTCTCTCCTCTTTTTCTTTCTCACAAATCCGTCAGCTCTTTCGCTCTTTTCCCCTTTTCTAGGATCCTCTATTTTGATCGCAATCATCTCCGAACTCAACTTGAGCTGAATCAACACTCATCCCCCACCATCAAGTGCATACAGACAATCACCAACACAAAGATGCCGATGCGTTAGTGGCCTTACGAAGATCGGCACCCCTATGAGACGCAACAAGAATGTCAGATGGTGCGGCTCAAATTAAACTCTCTGGCCAGACACCTGCCATCCATGGAGCTTGGGATATTAGGTGCACAGTGTCCTTGTCGTCGCAAGAAGAGCAATCTATACAAGTTACCATCACCCCTTAGAAAATTGAGCAGGTTGAAGATACAAAAACTCTCTTACGGTGGAAGCACCAGATTCAGTCACTGTCGGAGCTTCTTGGCTGGGGATTACCAAATCTCGTGTTGAAAACTGCTACTCGCAATCCAACAACAATATCAGGTTCTCTTGTTGTCCACCAGGATCTGAGCCACAAATCGCAGACTGATGTATTTTGTAAGTTTGATATACTCAAAGATGCGTAAAACTCGTTTTAATAAGAAGGATGTTACACCTGGCTCTTACTATGCACAGCAAGCCACTTTGGCACAGCAAGCCAAGTCCTAGAGGGTTTTACTGAAATCAGATTGTCACTTGGACTAAGCTAACTTCACTGCGAGCATGGCTGAACGTGATTTTGTTTCTAGGGCTTCGTTTACAAGAGATCCCAGTCACACTAAAAGCCAGTGTCTTATTGATAATCCATATTTCAATTTACACACTAAATGCGTATTCTAAACGATCCAAAGCAGCAGGCTCTGTTGATAGAGAAACTTCGGTTTGCATTTAGAAAAGGACAAATACAAAACGAGAGTAAATTAAGAGTTTTGCACTTGTGATATGGGTGAAACGAGCTACATACGGGATGTGGCGTATTATAATCAACAATGCAGTCCGTGTAGGCACTAACAGAGGTATAAAGCTCTTTAAATATTTAATGGATATGGGGAGTAATAGTGGCACTAGTATTAAAATTTCTTTCGAGACTTACATGTCTCAAGAAGGCGGTTCCTCAGCATGCTCGAATCCAGAACCCATCCTCCGCCATTCTGTTTTAATGTATATATCTTTCCCTGAGGAAACAATGATTGCATCAAGATGTTGTCTTGTTTATATTCACAGCGGGAGACCAACCTACTTCAACTGATACAAAGCTAATCAGGTCCAATGATTTTGTGGCTCTTGACATCTGAAGAGCCGACCTGCCATTTTTCAAAAAATGAACAAGTAAGAAGATGCAATAATAAATCTGCAGCAGATCATTGACAAGAAAGTAAATCAAACGAATTGACCATAGTTCCGATGCATGAAAATCTGGTCGAATCACCATTACCTGTGTGTACGTCAAAACGAAGCTTTCGATCACACAGCACAATTTCTGTGCAGCGCAGTTTGAAGCAAAGGATCATGCTCTCACTGAAAATTCTGTCAAGACGTTAGGCCAGATTTCCTATTCGTCACTTCTGTTTCCAGAAAATTCGCAGTGGAGGTGCATCGTTCGATACATCAATCTTGCAACCAAAATCGATGGGGTAACACAGATGAGACCCATCTACATAGACCACGCCTTTCCTGGAGCGCCAATCAATCTTTAGAATTCGCTTACTTTCAAGAAACCCTTGCATGAATCTTGTGTAGTTCGGGTGTGGGCTATTGGGCTCCCTCACCATATATTGCAAATTGGTAGATAATACGGGCATCACAGTTCCACCAGCCGATTTCATTGCTGCTGTTGAACCTGTTGCAGTGGAAATACGTAACCCACTTGAGCGTGAATGAATGATAGGCGTACATGATTCCTCGACGTCTTCTCTTCTAATGCTGCACCAAGACAGGCAAAGAGTCGGTGAATCTCAATAACCATCACTTCTACTATGGTGCATAAATCAGATCCCTTGTTTTGAGTGTTAATCTGATGCGCATCACAGCTAAACCATTCAAGGGCAGCAGCATGTTCTCAGTAGTTAAGCACTATTTCATCTTGCAAAATTTGACATCCAGAACTTTAAAAAAAAGGGAAAAAAAAAAGGAATGACAACAAGCCAGAGAAATCTCACACCTGAAACTGCAGCGAGAGATAGCAGCTGGATTCGGGTGTGCTATGAGAACATCATTCAAAGCAGGTGCATCGATTTTGACCCCATCAATAAACGTTGAAATTCTTGTCAGCTCCACTGGCTTCATACCTCCATCAAGAATATCGTCGAGCATCTGATATGATATCGTGAAAGTACGCCCGACCACCACGTAAGATATACATCGTTGGACACAATCAGTTGCCAGCACTAATTGCCACGAAATCTTTCTCAATACAGCAGTATCCACAGCAAGTTCTGGTCTTGGAAAAGATCAGTAGAACAATCGCCACAACTTGAGAATGTTCGAAGGACTTCGGGATTTCGGCCCTCACCAATTCAGTAACCAACCAAGAGAGTCACACCACTCGACAGTCATAGCTTTCCTGATTGTACATCAATGCTGCGGACCAAACTGAGACTACTCTAAACTGCTCTGCCACAAACAAGTAGAATGCCACGTCTGTAACTGCATAAACATTAAATGAGTTACCTGCTCCAAATTGTTGGCAGTGGCTGCACAAAGGTGGCCAGTGCTCCGACTTGCATCGAAGCGATGAAGATTCAGCTCAACCTGCAACAAGAAGTATAGGAACTCGATAGTCAGGCCTCCCATATAATCTGAGAAGAAGGTATCTAGAACAGAAGTCGAACGACCATGTTGCTAAACTTCATGAAGTGAACTGTTTTGCAAGACCAGTCCCCTAGCAAACTTCACATTCCGCTGGCGCGAACAGTTCCAGAACGCGTACTTCAGAGAACACAGGTAAAGAAGGCGCTAGTATATTCTAGAGATAAACCATTTGCGTTTCGCATTCCATTATCCAAGTAGGTCGACTCTTGTTTAAGTTCTGCAGGACCAACCTCATCAGTCTGAGTAGGATCAGAATTTACACCCAACACCGGAATAGAGTTGTCTACATAGTGGCTCGCTTGCAGAAGTGTTCCGTCCCCTCCAACAGTGATCACCAAATCCACATCACGGATGGGGGACTGTAGTTCATCCCTTAAGTGCATCTCAAACTGAACATGCGGTTGCCGACGACTGAGAATATCTTTACACACTCGAACAGTTCGCTCATGAACCTCGTGCCTGTCTCGTAAATTGCCCACCATCTACACAACAGATCATCCGTTATCACCATCATACACAAGAGAAGCATTTGGTTCTTACATCTTAGCAACCTGATAAGACCTTGCAAGTTACATCCATATCGTCAGACTTGTCTGTTATCATGAACATAAAATTACAGCAAAGCGCCTTACCGAAGCCAAACTTGATCCGCTGCTAAAATTCAAAATAAGGTGATTGGTAAAAGTGAGGAGAATGTTTCAGTCTCAAGTAATATTAAGCAGACGTAACCACACCTGGAAAGATTCGGATTCATGCTGATTTGCAACATTGGCAACCACCTGCATCGCCTGGAAAATTAGGTGCTTAAAGCTAAAATTTATTGACGGTCCTCTCCCTCAAATCCTCAAACTCCTTACTCAGAAGAACGGTCCACAAATGGACTCATGAAACCATACTACTCTGTGATGATACACACTACGTGATACTTATACTTGCTCGAGGGCATTCAGCAAAAGCCTGTATATAATAAAATTCAACCTAATAATTTTATGTATTCTCAGACAATGTGTTTATCTTGACAGCATTTTGCAATGAGATTTCGAGTTTCTTTATAAACATAAAGCACTTTGCACCGGTACTTCAGAATTCGGACTGCAACTAATTCTTTTGCTCATAAAATCTGAGGAGTAGGTTAGTTCCTACAAGTAGATTACAAACGGGCTTTTGCTTAATAGCCTCAAGTGATTATAAATATCCTGACGAAACCCCAATCGAGAACTCATTAACTACCGCTGCAAACCACAATCAACAAACAGATCATCCAATCCACACACCTTACATCCAGTCCACAACAATTCCAAACCACAATTCACAACTCCATCCCTCTCACACATTAAAAAACAATGAAACTGCACTCATATGAAGCCAACATTGCACATAAAAACCATACCATGTCCTAAAAACCCCAGAGAATTAGGTCAAAAGAACACCCGAGCACACACCCTGAAAACCGCCTGTTCAAGAACACCACCTCAAGATTCAAGCCTCATCTCCAAACCACCGAAAATAAAACTCTCACATCCTCCTGAATCAATCTTCTCATTTCAAAACGAACTACTACACTATGCGGGCAACGCCAGTATGGTGGCAATGACATCATAATCATAAGCAAATTCCAACACTAAGGTCTCACAAGACATGAACCACATGGCATGCATCATGACAGAAACTCGGATTCGGAATCAGAAACAGAGGTTGGGTGGAAGCGTAGAAAGAAACCTGGGGCTCGGAGAGGAAACGCGTGAAGGCGGGGTCCTGGTGGCGCGCGACGTACATGTCGTATGCGCTCCGCTTGGCCAGCACCAGCACTCGGCGCATCCGCGCTGCCATCGCTGCCATCGCTCTTGCAATCCAGTCCTTGTTCGAGGAATTGAAATCCGGGTGTGGGCTTAAACCCCCGAAACCCTAAACCATCGCCACAACTTGTTCAAGTTTATGAGCACTTGATTTGTGAGTTTGTGCGTTTTAAGAATTGGTTTTGGTGGAATGTAAAAGAGAGAGGCTTCTAAAAAAAAAAGAAAACGAAAAAATTTGAAAATTATGAAGTCAAGAGAGTTATATCCAATCTTTTGTCCTCTTTTTTTTTCTTGGACCTCATTTCCAAATTACAAGTCAAAAACTCAAGATTTGAGGAACTTTATTAAGAGAAGAAAAGAACTTCGTAATAAATTGTTTTCTGTGATATTTTATCATATTTAAGCCATTTGAGGTTATTTTTATTGGTTGTTTTGCTAAAAGCCAAAAATCAAGAAAATCAAGTTATGAAGGACAAACCTTATTTTTCCAAAAAAAAAAAAATATCTGTTCGGTAGGGAACAAACCTGCTATGGTGTTATCATAGGTTATAATTCATATTTTTTTCTTTTTTCTCATTATTTTTTTTTCTTTTGAATTTTTTTTCCCCCCCCACCTCCTTCCTTCCTTGTAAGCGTAATGGTGTGAAGATTACATTGCAAAATGGGATTTTCTTTTTCCCCAGTTTCTACTTAAGAAATGAAAAAATATTTTCCCATTTGTGTCCCAAAAGAAAAGCCAACAAGGACAATTTCAATTCAAGTAACACGCTATGATTTTTCTAGTTTTTTTACCTCTAAGGGACATTTCTTTGGAGAGCAAATTTTATAACCTTTCTCACAAAAATTTGCTCTAACTTATTAGCTCATTTTAAATCCAAGCCGTATCAAATCAATTCAAATCTTTTTTGTAGTGCCAAATAATCAATTTTTTTATAAAATTCTTTTCAACAAAGAATTTTCAATCAACATACTGGTCATGTTATAGTAATATATAAAAAAATAGTCACTTGTATTTCCAAATTACCAATTTAGTAAGATAGTTTTTCCTAAAAAGAAATTGTAAACAATACATCATTTACAACATAGTAGTATATGAGAAAACAATAAAATTAAATTAAATATATTTTGATTGACTATAGAATATCAAACACAAAATTGTTTGAGTTTCCAAAAGTCCACTCATCTTTTGAATGTTGGTATATTAAAATAAAATAAAAATTTATTGATAAATGACCTTATTTGTCTCTATAAACACAACTATAATCACAATTAGGAATATATTTGTAAATAAGGTGTCAATAGTCTTTTACAGCTTGTTATTTCATTCAGAAAGAAAAATCAAACCTTACACCATATATACAAATGGGATGAAGAGATGAGTTACTACTTGGATTGCAATCATGAATTGCAAGAATTGACTAATAGTTTTACTAAATTGAATCATGTTGTACTATCCTTTACCACTACACTATCATATACATCACAAGCTCTTTGAAATGTTATAATTTTTCTTATGGTGATTTTTTTAAATTTTTGTAGTGCTTTCATTTATAACTTCATTTTAGCGAACCCACTTTTGGACTAAAGTCATTGCAATTTTTGCTTGGTCAACTGTTTGACATACTTCCACATTTATAAAAAAATTAAAAAAGAATATGTACTCTAATAGCACCAAATCCAACCAATATATAGGACAACAACCTCATAAAGAATATTTTAAAAATTGATGAATTTCATCTATGAAGCCTTGTAAAACTAGCATGAATTTGAATATGTTCGTCATGAAGAATTTTAGGAGTTAAGATTTTGGCTAACGATGCACCTCATTCATGTCATAAACTAGAGTATGTAGCTCAGAAACTGCTCGAATTTCAAATTGGCAGGCTCAGTGGGGAGTTATTGAAGGAATCAAATTTTGGAAGATACGCAACGAATTTAAAAAATTGGACCAATTGGAATAATTAATTTTAAATTAATATTGAATTAATTATGAATTTGAGAAGGGAAACTTGTAGATGTACTAAAAACCGCTCAGTCTAAAATGTACACCATGATTATATAGAAATGTGATGTTGGAAGCTACAATGTACCTCCGGCTCGGATAGGTCTGTTTTGAGCCACCTACTATACACTGTTCCACTCTTGTGCAGTGAGTTGAATTTTTGGAGCTGTACCCAATGTGGGGGGAATTGTTTGATGTAGAACTATTGTGGAGGAATTTTCTGGCAATAATTACAGTATGGTGGAAATTGTGGCAATTACAATGTGGTGGGAAATTTGGCAGTTTTGGGAGCTGCCAGTCACATGAAATGTAAGTAGTAGGGACATCACATTGTGGTGGTAACTTTGGCAGTTTTGGGTGCCGGGACATGGGATCGCTTTTCCTTTTTCGTTTCCGGCTGGTTTATTTACTTTTACTTTTATGTATTTTATTATTTACTTTTACTTTTTGCTTATTTTATTGTGTTCGTGATTATTGTAGTGTTGTTTTGGGGGATTAAAAGATGGTTGGGCAGTCACATAAAATGTGGGCAGTAGGGACATCACATTGCAAGTTACAAGTGAGGTGCTTGTAACTATGGAACCGACACCGCTTTGACCCCCCCAAAGGCCGGACCGGGTGGAGCAGGTCAATGCGGAATCATACTTTTACCCCGAGTGGAGCAGGTGCGGGGTCGGCCGGAAAGCCTACTTAAACGGATCGAGCACACGGTCAGTTCACCACAGACGCTTGATTCATCACGACCTGGACCAGTTACTCTTCTTCGTCTGCGCATGATCCAGATAGCTAGCAGACTGCAATCGTCGATCTCCTCCCTCTTGAACATGTACTAGCTAGTTCCTCCGGGGGTTGCTCTTTAATCAGTTTCTGCCGAGATGATCTAAAGCCCGTGCAAGTTAGCTGCTGGCCGTTTCTGGTTCTGTAGTTATTTAGAATACTTGGTTGTCCAGTTTATTACGTAGAGACCTGATCCTTTTGCAAAATTGCATTACTGATTTGAAGTCTTGGTTTGCAAAAGGTCCTTCCTGAAGATGGAAAACGTCCTATTCGACGTTCAACCCGTCGCGGGTGCGTTGCCGGTGCCTGCTGTGCATGCAGATAGTGGTGTCCTCCCTCCGGAGTTTCCTACACTGCACCCTGCATTTATGTTCACTCCCAATGAGGTAGATGAGATAGGCGGCTTGCATCTCTTTCGTGCGGATAACCGGCCTGCACCTGCAGCTGACCCGCCTCAATCACCCAACGAAATTTGCGCGTGATCAACCCCGTTGTCAATTACATCTGTGCAGGGGGAGCAGCTTCAATCGGGCCAGTTCAGACGTGATTTTTACAAACGCGATGGGGAAGTTCCAGTTTTTGAACCGGAGGAGAATCATCTACAATCCGCGACGTCTACGGCGCGGCCTGTTGGCGATCTTCATATCCACTAGAGATTGGACTTAGTGATCTCAGTCATGGATTGTACATCTTTGCTAGTACTTATCATGAAGTGTAGAGTTGTTTGCATGATGCGTAATTTGTGTGTTGTAAAGCTGCAGCATTTGTGTAGTCTCAATGCTTCGCGGAGCACTAAAACGTATTTCCCTGCAACGTATAACCATGCACGTTGTCATCATCGTTCCAAGAAGACATTCATAATTATATTGAGTAGAGTAGAGGCGGTTTAATTTGATACATGGATGCGCGTATGCAAGAAAACTCTAGTTCTCTCTGTGCAGATTGTAGTGTGTGCCCTTTGAGGGTTGAAGTGCTGTGGTTCATTAGACTATGAAATAAAGCATGGTCACTGAATATTTGTGAGTGAAAAATACTACGCCAAAATGTCCTCTAGGAACGACATGCTGAATCACAGTGCTAGTATATTTTCTTTGTCCCGATCTGGCACTACGCCAAACTCCGTATCCTGGGAGTTGGGCGGGGAGCTGAGGATCCAGTTCCCGGGAGCGGGCTCCCCTTGTCACTCCCCTTCGTCAGGGGTAACCGGGATATGCGATTCTTTTTTACCTCGTCCATCTTTTACCTGACTCCGTCGTTACTGATCTCCCTTTGCCAAGTGGTTGTCTGTCCGCTGTAACTCCGTGGGTTCTGGACTGCGAAGTTTCACTGGCTTGTGGGCAGGTGTCCTTTGTATTCTGCTTCAGAACGGATCTCTCTTCCCTGATCGAAGGTATAGAGTTTAGCCACGTGTGAGGCTGTTGTCTTGAACGAGCTATTTGTCCTGGATTTTCGTGTCGCTCCGTCCGCTGCCGTCTGTCACTGCTGTGTTCTCTGATACAATCTGATATGTTCTGATACAGTCTGGTACGGTTTTAGGAAAATTTTATTAATAAATAAAATAGTTGATATTTACGGCCATACAGAAATCAATGTCGATAGTCTCAGAATATAAAAAAACCCCATAAGTTTATTAATTACAAAGAGGTCTTATACAGTACACGAATCAAAAGTTTCGGTAATGCTACGAATGCTCTGGAACTTCAGAGTCCCCCTTTACTCCCATACTACTATTTCGCGGGACACTAGCATTCTCAATGCATTCCGATCTATTATTTATATACTTCAAAAAACACATAACGAAGAAAATACTTAGCCAACACGACGAAAGAAGGAAAAGAGTCGATAGCTTCTTCACTTGATCCATCGTCTTTGTCGAAGTTACAGAAGCAGGTTGTCTCCTCTTCTTTTCATCAGATAGCACTCAAACGCAGATGGACACACACCTTGAACACTAAACTCTGAGTATGTACAATACTTCTCTTCTCGGTTATGTAGTACTTGCAATCCAATTTGCCAAACGGATCTGCAAAATATGGATTCAGAGTTTGTAAGATAACATGATCATCAGTAATCAATATGGAGGCTTTCAAAAGTAAACACAAATCGACCTATAGAGAGTATTAGTTAAGCGTTTCGGGTGGAAATAACGATCAGTATCGAATGTCAAATACAACACAGTAAGCGAGGAATTAATTAAATAAGAACGTCTGATGATCACGTTTTCTTCACTGACCCCTACCAGAGACAGAGCACATGGAAACGGATATACAATGTGTGTTACAAGGTATTTGGAGTATATACTTACCCAACACAAAAACATTCACAAGAGGTTTTGAAATCAATCCGAATATCCTACTTCATCTTCAACTTCGCCTTCCCTGTGTTGCTGGGAATCTCGACAACATACTCTGATCCCCACATTATGAGAGCATCGTCAGCGTAGTCTGACTCTCGCACGTCATCCAGTGTCTTGATTGCCTTGTTAGGTTGCTTGCTGGGATACATGACTTTCACTCCAGGCTCGAACACCTTCTTTATCTCAACGAGTTGCATGCCGACCTCCCATTTAATCGCACGCCAAGGAGAAGACTGCAGTTTTGACTTAGTTGTTTTGAAGCTGTAACCGGTCCTTCCCAGTGCGACTGGACCACCTTTTCGAGTTGGGTGTAGTACCCAACACTCTTTCCTCGCTCTGATGGGATACATTTTCTAATCACTCAGCAGCGTTGTGGTCAGATATGGAGCACACATGTGACGTTGCATTGCTCATCGAGTCCAACGAAATGTTTTTGGAAAGGATAATACATTGAGGACTTTGAAACAAATCGAGAGTGAAAAGAATTTACGTTTTCATGGTAGGGTGTACCTGGTCTCCTATTGGTGCCAACTGAGCTGGAGGCACACGCTCGTTAAGTTTATTCCTCTTCTTCACTGGTTTGTCATTGCAAGCGTTGGAGCGCGCCTTACTCTTGACTGTTGATTCTTGAACGAGGGTGCCCTCGTTTTGGAAATTCGTTACTGTAGCATGGGGTACTTGATGTGGAGGCACGTCCTCTGTCTCCATAACATCACCTAAATCGATAGCTTCATTTGTTATCCGCGGCTGCTCCATTGTAGGCTCCTGAGGAGACCTTTGAAGTACGTTCTTCCCTATGTGGTCATGGAAAAAAAAAATTAATCTCGATAAATAAATGAAGCAATCATTACAGCATAGTCATCGACGTTTATGGAGATACATTCTGCAATACAGTGCCGCTGCCAGCGTAGAGGTTAGTGGTTAACGAATGGCAGTCATTTTATAACTGTCACCTGGAGACATGTTATTCAAAACATTATCATGTACCCACTTCCCCTCATTTTTCGACACAACACATGACATTCATTATCGTGTACCTGCGTCTATCGGAGGCTGGTCATTTTGTATCGGGTGAGAAGGTGATCCTGAAGCTTCATCATCCGATACGGTTGCTTTTCTAGACAAACTCTCCATTTGACCTGCCCAAGCCACTGATCCTTCTGGCACCCCTTCAGGTTGGCGGTGAGACACACGTTGCTCCTTAGAATCTGCGCCCTCCATTTGAAGTTTGTTAGCTGAAATCGTGTTCTCGTTATGCAAGTCATAGATTTCCTTACCGACCTCGACAACAGGCTGAGCCGGGTGGCGCATGTCCTTCCCTCCAACTTCTGCAAACATTGCGTCACCGAATTCATAGTTTTGAAGGTTAGTATCAACTGTCCAAGAGGATTCATTGGAAAGTTTAGGAACCGGGTCAGACGTCTTCTCCCGACCACTAAGCATTTCCTGCATCTTCTCTAGGATTACAGGGACTATTTCATATCCTCTCAGTCGTTCAAGGATCTCGAAGACGTTACTCTTCAAAACAGCGACGTCTCTCTCGACTTGATCTTGTCGAGTACTATTTGCCAGCTCGGATCCAGAGCCAGATGCGTGTTGACTTGACGACCCCACCTTGTTCAGAGGAAACAAAATACAAGACTTAATAAGCAAAAGCATTGGACTCATGATCATGCACGGAATCAGAGATATTGCAAACATGGTAGGTCAGGTTTACATACCTTTAATGTTGTAATTACATTCTTGAAATCAAAGCAACATACCTCCATCACTGGTTCGTCGTTAAATTGCTGCTGCAGACTTTGCTCACTCGACAGGTTGGGAGCATCCGCGTCTTCGGAGTAGGGTAACGCTCCCCCTCCACCATGACTTTGCTGTGCATACAAATTAAAATAAAGTGTCTCATAATCAGTTAGTAAGATGTATTCGCGTGCACCACATCCCATGCGAATGGAATGTTTGCGTCGGAAGATCGAAATTCAAAGAGTACTTACAGATTACCGATGTTCGCAGATGCCTAACATCGAATACACATCGTTATTTGTTTGTAATTATTGAAGGTGAACGACCCCCGTACTAAGACAAACTTGTTACGTATAAGAGTACCTGCGGTGAGCCAGTTTGATGCTCTCTCTGGACTCCTCCGTAAGAGAGCGAAAGCCGTCTCGTAGATTTATTTGCGTTCATCTGCTTCATGCGACCGGATCTGCTGCTTCCTGCCGGGCTTTTCCACCACGCAACAAGGGCCGAGTGCTTGTCCTTATTGCACTCTGGGTGCATGCCCCCTGTATCATCATGGTGCTTCCGAAACACTGATCTTGACTTCTCTAACTTCTTTCGCATGTAGTCGGGGAACCAATTTTTCTTCAACGGAGGGTCAAAATCAAATTGATCTCTTACAAGACTCTCAACAAGAACAAACCTGTCGTCGTCGTCTTCGTAATGGATCTGCGCTATGTCCACAAAACGTGCCATCCAACTATTCACAGCTGACGTTACTCGCAGTTTGTTGGTTATTATGTTCCCTGCTTCGTCGCATTTTATAATGAACTTCGATCCGTCGCCTGCCTTCTTGTGATTCGCAAAATTAGTTTCGGCACGACGCTGAAGAGCCCGTCTCGCACTATCTCTATTTCCACTCCCCCAAACAGTAAGTGCAGATGGAGTAACAACTCCGTCTCCTTCCGCTAGCGTAGGTGCCGGGGTGTCATCTTGCACCGGCTCTGGAGGAACGGGTACTAAAGATGTATCAGGGGGGGTAATCAACGGCGAGTCCAACGGTGACCACGTCGGACGTGGGTGGCCTCCCATAGCACTTCCGGTGTTCTCCACTGCTGGAGGGTAAGCCGGAGCACCTACCGGGGATGGGTGGGGAATACGACGTAACGAGTTAGGGTCAGACGGACGTGGCCTGATGTCCGTCCCTCGACTCTGCCGCATCAAAATCTGCAAGTGTTCGAGGGCTGCTTCATATCCCGCTTCATAAGGTGGACAAATCCGGGATGGGAGGGTGCCTCTTCCATCTAAGCTAAGAAATCCAGCTTCTGTCGGCATCGCTCCGGTGAGGACACTTTGTTCCATTGCAGGCGCGACCCTAGGAATCTCAGCTCTCCCTGATGAATTCTGTGAAAGCATGGCACTCACATTCACCGATGCAGAATAATGTCGAAGGTCCTCGGAAGAAATGCTCCTTAGTCTACCCTCTTCGTACTCTGGTCGCTGTAACGTAGTTTCTTCTCGATTGATCGCCATTGTTGGATCAATGTAACCTTGAGCATGCGTCCTATCCATGTCGTTCTGCTAATCAGGCATGCCAAGTCCATGTACGTTAAATACTTTGAGAATAAAACAAACAGTTTTGACCAAAGTATAGTCGTTGTACATGACATAGGCATTTGGATACTGCATAGTAAATGTCTACTTCAAACTGACGGTTTATCAAAAATGTTCCATAACACTATGTGCATGTGCCTCATGGAGGAAACGGAAACGATCTAAGTGTAATTTTATTTCGGACCTTAATCTTACTTAGTCCACAGTAAAATTACAAAGTGACGGTGAATTTCCGTGAAAGGAAACCATCGGTAGTTTTATCTTGACTTCATGTTTGCTAAGAACGATACGAAAACAACTAAGTATTGCAGATTTTTTACTCACAGTATCCGACGGTACAAGGTGGTACAGGGTATTGCACCGCCAAGTCAAATTTTCAGGTCACCACAGTTGATTTCTGCACATACGAGCATGGAAAATGAAGGGTTGTGAGTAACCTGACAGATTAAGATTACTAGTTTGAGCATGCACACTGACCATGTCGACAAAACCCTATTCATGTACACAAGGAGATAAACCTTCTCGAAAACCAAACAAATTTGGTTGCATGTGGGTTCGTCGCATGCACCGTTACATCAGGCGCAGGAACCCGGGTCCCTGACTGGAACGTAACAAAAACGATTTAAATATTCCTACAATCAGTACCCCAAGTCCCATCCTTTTTTAAATAAACAATCCCGACAAGTAACAGACAAACTATGCCTTTTTTTGGGTTACCCAATAAATACAAGCACAAGACTGTCGAGGCGAATATAATAAAATGATATTCTTACTGAAAAAGGTAATTAACAAAATGCATTGAAAACGAAAGCAGATCAAGAACGTTCTTACAAGAGTATTTCAGAGCCTTAGCAAAGAACGCGGTGTTGTCATCGTCCAAATCGCGCCGTGGAGGCAGACAATAGAGATTGCTGAGAATCAAACGCGGCGCAGCATTCCCATGTCTTCGTAAAACCCTAAGGTTTTCATACCAGGTACTTTTCCATCGAACTGGCAGTTTATGTGAAACCTTTTTAGAAAGTTGATATGTACATTATCGAGTTATCCCGCTCGCCCTCAGTGCACAATTGAGCGCGAAACTCAATCCAAGTTGCTAGTCAGCAAAACATGAAGTGTTTTTTCCCGCGAAATCTCTCAGAAACTGGGGCGGATTCCATGTTTTGTGAAAGACCCAGCTCCGATGTGCATCTTCTACTTACATTGACGCTGCACCTGCGCAGTGAATACCTTCGTATTCTGGAGCAGTTGGCATAGATTAATTTGACGGAACATCTGCCACTCACGGCTTTTTGCGACTTGGATTGGTTGGGTAAGATCAATTAATCCGGCATTTGGTTCTTTGTATTACGAGAGAGAGAGGTGGAGTGAGCAATACCGTATAGATTTAAGTGAAATTTGGTGTAAAGACATCGTTTGAGTTGCTTTGCTGTCAGTAGTAGGGACTCGTACAGTCACTTGATCGGTTTCAGAAGTGCATAAACGATGAACGAACAGAATTTTTTTGTATTTAGGAATTGCATATGCGGAATTCGGTGTACATAGGAAACTCCGTCACAGTAGGTACAGCCGTCACTTTGGCAATAGCTTAAAACACATTTCTGGGAGTCGGACACAATGTTCGCGTGTATGTATCGTCTCATTGGTTGTTTGAGAGATTGGCACTGTGGTATTATTTGGCAGTTTACGAACGACAGACTCGCCGTCGACTCTACAGCACTGTTTGGTACATGCGGAAACACTCTATCTCACATTTTCGCTGCTCCATCATCGGATTCGATAGGTATGGTAATCTTCTCCAAACTCTGGAGCTTATGGCATTTAACCTCCCGTGTACGTCGTCCATTCCAGCATTTCTTGGTGTAATCTGTTCGCATTTTTATCATAGCACTCATAGCTTTCGATGTTTCGCGGAATCCATCTCGACATTAGATACTTCCTTCTACAATTTTTTTTCCTCATGTGGTGGTTGTTATCTATTTCTAAACGTGATTGCTTACCTGTCCTTGCTTAGGGTTTGAATATTTCTGCTACTTTCAAGGTGTATGTACAAGAGAACATCATCCTGCACGCCTCCTCTGGTGAGTTTACACTATCTGAACTCTACGATGTTAGTTCCGCTTTGATTTAGGGTTCTGGGTGGGATTGCTCATGTTCTACTCATCCCCCCTTCGTATCAGCATCTCTCATTGAGAACTTTGAGACTTAAAGACCATACATGTCAATCAGATTCTTAGTACCTATCGACTTAGGCGTCCTCAAGTGGTTCTTGCTTTTTATATTTCCTACAGTTTGTGAATGTGTAGATACATGTGTTCCTCATGTGTTAATGAGCATTACTGTGTCTGGTTGAAACGTGTGTTCATCTTCTGCGTGATTTAAACATCGTTTATGGCTTCTTGTGACATCCACTTGCGACTGACTATCTGCCCTGTTCTAATGTCAGACGTCTTCGTACTCTTTCGAGACGTTCTTCCTATGAGCTCATCGTCTTATTCAACTGTTGATGGAAGTTCACATTATCTACACTCTACGATGTAAGTGCACTTCTCTTTCAACGTTCTTGAAGACTTTGTTTGATTTTTACCTCATCTCTACATCATATCGACGTCTCACTTCCAGAAGAAGAAGTCGAAGAGAGATAAAGCTTTCTAAAACTTTTCAGCTTACCCAGTGGTCCCTCTGCCGCCACCGATTGGTTTCTTTTACCATCTCACCTCCATATTCACGTGTCACACTGTATGTGTTTAGCACGTGTCAGAGATATTTGTCTTTCGTCGACAGAGTTCTCCGTGAATATTATCATCTTAGAGTTCACATAGTCTACCGTCTTTCTTGTTTCAGAGATTGGCACTAAATGCTTTCTCTCGCAAACCTTATTTTTTATATGTTTTTTTTTTTTTTTTGCTATGTTTGTTGAAGAGTATGGTCATTTATTTTTTCTGTTTATTTGGTTCCGAACAAATTACCCAGACTGATGACATGTTCATTTTTATCGTTGTAGAATACATATAGTCTGGAGGTCTTCTACAGAGAAACTATTCGTCTCGTGCCACCGATCATGTCAGTTATCATTACCTACCTCTCAGATCAGTTTAGCATGAATTCAAATGTTGAAATGTCGGTTTTCTCTTCTGTCTTCTGATTATTATTGAAATAATTAACATCTCTCGTGCGAAGCATGACATCCGGAAGTCTGTGAAATCTGAATCGATTTTTAAATACATAACGATTTGGATGTTTTCAGGAAATGGTTTAGTTCATTAATTGAATCTGGGTTGTCCGTGTGAATGTTTATTGGGATGTTATCGAGCCAAAGAGTCTCTAGTTACAATGCAACACATAACTTTGGTTCTAATGTTTGTCAGAGAACCTCTTTTACCTGGTTTCAGAAAGTGCGAATATGGAGAGACATGCTCGTCTTCCGCTTACGGATCCGAGGAGAATCGAGGCTCGTGAGAAAAAACTACTGGCCAGAGAAATCTCATACGCGATTCAGGAACAAATTCGAACGGGTCAGCCTGAGTTAAAGATTTCTTGTCCCTGTAAATTGTGCAATCGGGGGTGGAGGCAGGAGAAGTTTGTAGCCACTGTCGTGAAGCACCTTGACTCGGAAAAGATGTATGGCCGAGATCCGTCTAACTATGGGTCTTCTAAGGTACGTTGTGTGTCCATTTTTATGTATTGACTATGTTTTATCTTTTTTAAAAAACTTGCATTACAGTGGTGTCACATGATTCTTTGAACGTCATGTGCATGACGAGATCCAGTAACTACTGTTGCGAGTCATAGTCCATTGCCTCATCTGACAATGCGTGTTGGAAATTTCAATTTGCTCTTGCTCATACCACAAGTATACTCAGTGCACTTGCTCATTGTTTTCAGAACATACAGAAAAAAATACTATTGTATTCGCAATGAAGTTGACATTTATTTGTTACCACGCAGGGATATCCCCCTGATGACTCCGATGATGAGTGGGACGCCGACATTCTTCGCTCTTATGGAGAGAGAGCGTTGAGACGTCCAGAGGAAGAACCTCTGCGTGAGGATGCTGACGACTTCGACTTAACTGATTCAGTTGTAGGTTCCTTCCAGATGTACGACCGTCTGTTCGGAGAACGACTCCCTGGTGCGAGCTCCCAAGCCGAAGAGATACATCAGCAAGAAGACATTGTTGACAATACCGGTACTGCCGCTGATTTGCATAGAGGCGTATCGGATACTCCAATCAATGATTCGAATACGGGTCAAGGAGAGCCGAACATTGGGCAGGAACCACCTCAGACACTTGTCCCTGCAAACGAAGAAGACGCTCCCTTTAGAGGAAACGAAGAAGACGCTCCCTATAGAGGAAACGAGGCAGCGGAGCACATGTCGTCGAGTTCAGAGGATGAAGACGCCGGTGAAAATTTTGAAGACGCCTTACAAGATGACTCAGACGACGATGCTATTCCACCATGGAACGAAGGCATCAATACCCCGATCAGTCCTGAAGAGATGTATCTTCGAGACGCGGCTCGAACCCCCCTGTACCGTGACTCCAGGTTGACCGTTCTTAGCACGGTCATTCTATTGTTGAATTGTGTGAGAATGCATGGGGCACCCTCTGTACTCATTGATGAACTTTTTACCCTACTGTCCAAGGAAATCCTACCGAGAGTGAATGGTTTACCCACTTCTGAATACGAGGCATCCAAAATGTTGAAGAAACTTGGGATGACATACGACATCATTGATGTGTGTCCCAATCATTGTGTTCTATTCAGGAATGAGTATGCAGATTTAGACATGTGCCCGAAATGTGGAGCTAGCAGACGTCGGAGATGTGGCAAGAGTTGGGTAGCACGGCGAGTCCTCAGATACTTTCCTTTGATACCTAGACTGGTCCGTATCTTTAGAAATCCGATGCTTGCTGCTGCCATGTCGTATGCAGCGCTGCACCAAAGCTTGGATTCGAAAATGCGGAGCGTAGCTGATTCAGAGATCTGGAAATTTATTGACAGAACCTATCCACAGTTTTCACGTGATCCCAGAAACGTGAGATTGGCATTGGCCACTGATGGCGTGAACCCGTTTTCGGAAAAGCGCAGCACTTACTCCATATGGCCAGTTATGCTTCTCAACTACAACGTGGCGCCATGGCTGACTCTGAAAAAATTCTTTGTGATGCTGTCAATGATCATACCCGGGAAAAATTCAGTCAAAGGAGAGCACTTTGACATGTACCTTGAGCCTCTATTGGAGGAACTGAGGCTGCTATGGAGCACAGGGACACTAATTCGAGACGCGTCAAAGCCCTATGAGGAGTCTTTCCATTACTTGAGAGCTATGTTGATGTTTTGTATTCATGATTATCCCGCGTATGGTATCGTTGCGGGACTGGTTACCAAAGGGTACAAAGGTTGTGTTTGTTGTGGTCCAAATAACATCTGCAGACGTTCAAAGTTCCTTGGTAAAAACGTTTGGGACAACCAGCATCGAAGGTGGCTTCCTATATCTCATCCCTTGAGAGATAATGAAGCTCAGTTTCGGGGAGCTTTAGAGCATTGAAGCGCGCCTAGAAGACTATCTGGCACTGAGACAAAAAGGTGCGGGGAGGAGCGGGAGCAATGGCTGCGCGATGGTGGAGTCCCAGGTGCTCCAGATGACCCGGTCAGAGTGCATGGTGTGAAGCGAAAGTCTGCCCTTTTCACGCTCCCTTACTGGGAGGTAATATTCACATCCTCTGTACTTAGTTTATTAGTGTCTGTAGAGATGATGTGGAATTTTATTCATATAGTCTACTGCATGTTGAATCGTTGTCGCAGTTGATGTAACGGTCTGGAGCAGTCTAGGTCGTCATCTCACATTAATTTAAGTTGGCTCGAGTATTTTTATTGCCATCTGTTTACCTCAACGGAGGATATAGTTCATCTTCTTCATTCGGTGAGATCAAATCCAGCTTATACACGCAGTCTCGGCTCCATAAGGATTAGATGCAGTATTGTTGTAAGACAAATGAATGAAAGGGATAAGTCTGGAGCTATGTATGTCGCATACACTGACACGAATTTAAATTGTTGGTTTTTTGTTCATTGTACACAGCATTTGCCGATACGGCACTCGTTGGACCCGATGCATTGTGAGAAGAATGTGATCCACGACCTTCTCGGGTTCATTCTGGGAGAGAAAGACACAGTAGCAATACGGAGAGACATGGAGGATATTGGCTCTCCCTCATCTCTAGATGAGCCTCGAGATCCTCGACTGCAGCACACTCCGGAGCTGCATCTGCGACCAATAGGAGAGACGGGTCGGTATTTCAAGCCCCAAGCTCCGTACGCGTTGACAACCGCCGATCGGGGAAGATTTATCAACCTCATCTCTTCCATCAAAACTCCGACTGGCTACGCTAGTCAGCTGGGAAAGCACATCGGACAGAAGCGACTTGGCGGGCTGAAAAGCCATGACTTTCATGTCCTTGGTCAACAGATAATTCCAGCATGTATACGTCGGTTTTTGCATCCAGGGGCTCGGGATGCTGTTATCCGGACCGGTAATGTGTTCAAGAGACTCTGTGCCAAGGTCATTGACACTGAAGAGTTGGATGATCTGATGACCTACACGGCAGAGACTTTGAGTCTTCTTGAGATCTGGTTTCCTCCCGGGTTTTTCAATACGATGCCCCATTCAATGCCCCATTTAGTAGAGGACCTACGTTTGCTAGGTCCGGTTCATAGTAGGTGGTGCTATGGGGTGGAGAGGTATTTGTTCACCTTGAAGAAGTATGTCAGAAACCGCAACCAGCCAGAAGCAAGCATGGCGACTGTTTACTTGGCGGATGAGGCACTTGGGTTCGTTACGGATTACACGAACCTCTCGACCTACATCAAAAGAAGGATGTGGGATATGGAAGATGATGAAAAAGACTACGGCGAGGTTCTAGAGGGAGCAATCCGCAAGTTCAAACTAAGTGACCGGGAGAGAATGGAAATCCACAAGTACATTGTGTGGAACTCAGTTCCCACACAAGATCTACGGAGGTGAGACTCATCTATTGCCACATGTACGTATATTTGAGTCGGATGTTCGTGAACATCATTAGACTGTTTGCATCTTACATGTGTTTAATTTTCCATTTGACGACACTGATCGAAAGCACACTGGATGTTTAATATACCATCATCATAACTGTTGCATGTATATTCACATGCTCTGATTACAGCAAACCATATCCGATGTCTACTGGTATTTCTACAAAATTCTGTTCTGAATTCTTTTAATGTTTCGTTTCCACAAATTATGCAGTGAATACGAAGCGCTGCAAAGAGAAAGGTTAGGGAGACGAAGACACCGGTTACCACCCTTGCCAGAATTCGTAGACTGGATGCGAGAAAAAGTGGAATCAATGGTAGCGGCCGGAGAGGTTGTGGACGCTGACCTTGCAATGCTATCGAGGTTGCCCTCCGTCGAAGCCGAAGAATACCCTTCAATGTGGGCATACGGTAATCACTACCGATGCCTACCCGAAGACGAGTCCGTTACCAACGAAACATTCGATTCCGGAGTCTTCGTTATGTCACCGCAAGGTTGCCGAGCGTCTGCGCAAGACAGGAACATAGTCGACGCAGATCTCCCATACATTGGGATCTTGAAAAGGATAATTGTTGTTACTTATTGCGGAAGGCCTATCAACATTATGCAGTGCTCTTGGATTCGCCTGAACCTGGCAAGAAATCCGACAATCCGTCAAGATGAGCATGGTTTCTGGCTCGTGAAGTATAACTCCAGGCAAGATCCGACCCGAGAGAATCCATTCGTCTTCCCCTACTCAGTGTCTCAGGTGAGATCTCTATTGGTGAACTCAATATAGTTTCGTCACTCACGTTTATTTAGTTCACACTCATTCCGGCTTTCACGAGTATAACACGTGAACGTGGAACATGTCTAGCTAATGTATCACATCCGTGGATCGTTGTCAGGTCTTTTTCGTGAACGACCCAGACGATGATGAATGGAAAGTTGTTGAAGAAAAACAACCGCGATCCAAACGACATAGACGGGAAGACGACGATCCACAGCGACCAGAAAGCGCAGAGCACGTTTTCAACGCACCAGGTCTTGCCACACCGCTGACAGAAGATCTACAGCGACAGGCACGTCGGCCGACTGGAGGATCCCGGCCGCAGCCAACACGAGAAGATACTGCGTACACAACTACCGACGTTGTGGGACAAAACTTAAGCGACGCAGAAGTGCGAGCAGCCAACCGGGAGATGGAAGAAGAAGATGATATGGCGGCGTGGATGGAAGAGGACTACGCAGACGAGGAGGACACTTTGCCACTCGTCGACACCATGGCGGACTAGATACTTCTGGTACGTAAAATATTAGATTGATTAACAACAACATAAACGATATAATTTTTTTTTACATATTCGTGGCATGAAACGTTATCCCATGCGTTACACTACAAAAAGGATTTTCCTCGCAGTCTACGTCGTTCTGGTAGTGGATCCGCTATTAAACATGTTTCTGTTATTCGAGTTGGCATGTCTCCGGTTCACTCTTCTGATCTGTGTCTATATCTTCCAGTTTGCATTGTGCACATAAAACATGTGGCGGTTGGGAAATGTGGACTGAAGTCTGGTTGCATGCGCATGGAGACACTGAGTCATTCTTGATTTAGTACCTGTGGCACTGAGACTTAATGGACTGTTGTTCCTCGTAAACATCGTGATTTGTTGTGGATCATATGTCGAGGTTCACATATAGCGTCGAAAACATAGTCCTCCTCTGATAACTGTATTCTTCGGTTTTTACTTATGTATTTATATTTTCAGACTCATATCAGTTTTGTACTAACACGCCATGGCTAGTGGGGAGCGAGGAGACGGCTCATCGGATGGAGCCAGTGCTCCTGTAGTACGAGGCGTAGATGTGGAGAAGGATATAGAAGACGATGGTGTAGCAAAGAAAGGCTTAACAGACGACAGAAACGTCACCGGAGGTTTAAACATTGAGGGAACTTCAGAGGTTAGAGAGGTGAATCCTTACTGTATATTCAGCTTTCCACCCTCTGTTTGGGGACCTCGCTATGACGGTAGACATTTTGTTCAAAGGAGGTGGGCAATGAGGCGTTTCCGGAAGAGAATGAGTGATATGCGACAGCGTAATCTAGCTGAAGAAACAGCGAAGGAAGAGGCGGTTGGTAGCAACGACATCATTCACGATGCAGGGGCAGTGAGTACGACTTCCGATATTGATACATCATCGGTAACCGTCACACGCGATGGGGGTGCCATAACACCCATATTAACTGACCAATCGACACCCAAGGGTAGACATGTTGACCTCCATCCGGTGGAATGTCAACAAGTAACGGAGAATAGAGACCAACCTCGAAAGAAATTTTCTCTGAGGAGAGAGTTCGGAAAGTTTTTGGATCAAGCGAAGCGTGATAGAGGCTGATCTCATAAGGTTTTGGTATCCGATTGTGATCTATTCAAACTGTAAGTGCCTGACCTGTAATTTCCTTTATTGCAATTGGTGCCCAGAATATTTTGCCACAATTTTAACGTGGAATAGATGGTCCATGAACAATTCTTTTGCATTGCCGTGAACATTTCCCTCATGTGACGAAGTGTAGATGGAACACACTGGTTAATCACTGGTAGTTTTGTAAGGTTGTTGTTATTATTGTTGTTTTATTTATCTAGCATTTTTTTATTTCATTTTCTGGTTATTTGGATTGTTTTATGTCAAATGTGAGTGCTGGAAGGATAAATTTGGCAATGTAGTGCCTTTTTCCTAAATCCAAATATGATAAACCCCGCTCCTTTGATTTGACAGACTATACGAACGCAGAGTCGAGGAAATACATTGAATTCCTTTTAGCAACAAGGTTCTGAGTTTTTTACATATATTTCTTTTTAATATTTTTTTTTTTTCTTTCTTCATCTCCATGGGACAAATTGAGAACATCTATGTGCGAACTACAGTGTCTTCATTTTTGAGTTTCTGCAGAAACAGATAATATTCGTATTAGACGGTTGAACATGAGATGAGTATAGTTTGAGCATGACACTTAGTCTGTACATCATTCATGTGGCGGAACAAATAGAAGGCAACTATTCCTTCAGGTTTACAATCATCATATCTGGTGTGATTTTAATTTTAACATGTTTTTTCAAGTATAGTAATAGTTATGATTTGTGAGATCGTATGTCAACCAGGAAAAGTTCATATGTTTCGTATCTTATGCTACTTTGTTGGGATACCAAGTTTCCGAACATAAGAGTTGCACTTTAGCGGGTTTTCTTCCTTTCGTTCTTTTTTTTTTTTTTTTTTTTTAAAAAAAATTTTTTTTTTTATGAAAAAAATTAATTGTTTTTTAAAAATTTAATTCTTTTTAGCTTTATGATTTTTTTTATTGATATTTCCTTAGATTTTTCAGATTTATATTAATTTTTTAATTTATTTCTTTAAATTGTTTTATTTTTTTCAAATTTTTGGGCATGTTATCTTTGCATTAGCTTTTCAACAGTGCACGCGACCTTCTGCAGTTTAAATGGAGTTCATAAACTACCCTATCAGTAAGAGATACCTTCATTGTTTTTGATTCATTTATTTGTGTTTGTACGTGCGTATGTTTTTGGGAAGAAACTGATTTCGAACTGCAGACATATCCATTTTCTCCTATTGTTTCTCATTCTCCTATACTAACTCTAGACCGTGACGAGACCCCCCAATGGATGCGTGATGGACTGAGGTAATATCTTCCCAGGCTCTAACTCCTATTTGGAACAGATGTGTATAGAGGAGTGATCATATTCACTGAATACGTTTTATCTAAATCATTCCATTCACGTCTTGTCAAAATCATATCTCAAGATTTCACTCTTCAATGTCATAAATATGCAGTTATTGTTTGATACATTTCAGATAATCTGAGTAGACGGCCGCGTTGCGACAATCATGTGGTCTGGGAGTAACATGTCACTTCACTTGCAACATTTCACACCGAATCATGACAGCTACGCGACTTGCAACATTTCACACCGAATCATGACAGCTACGCGATTTCCCCAGATCGACAAGACAGGTGAGGAACTCCCACTCCCTGAATCGTCTAATGTCATGATTATGAGCTTGACGCTATGGAACAGGGATCGTGGGGTCGCATAACCAAGGGTTTTCATGTGACATCAGATGTCTCCAGTCCCTTCCCCATGCAGACACATCGAACGCATCGCCCACCTTCTGCCTCATGGACACATACAAAGCCAACCTCAGAGAAGACGACGTTGTCTTCGCATTTTCATTTCTGTTTTCTGCTCTCATCCGATACGAACTTCTGCTGCTGTTGGTTGTGGGAGCGGAGGAACCCCGCGCATCGTTTATGTTGAGAAGGCGCTTGTTTGAGAACTCCGTAATCCCTGAGCGCGAGATCGTTCTACTTGCTTGAAAACTCGAGCTTCTGCCTGAGGTTAGCTCTCTAAAACTGCGCTCGACTCTGCGTTTATGAGGCCGTTTTTTCCCGCAACACATGATCGTCTCAGACTGTAGATGTGTACCATCACTCCTCTCGCTCCAGAGTTTTCTTGCTGAATTGTTGGATGATGATCAGCGCGTCTTAGGCACACACTCGTTCTTCTCTATGTCGCTCGTGCTTTGCACAGTCGATGTGTTAGTGTCAGCTTCGTTGCTACCAGAGTCTTGGTTTGCTCTGATTTGTATGCGCCGTAGTTGCAAAAATGCGTGTGTTATTTCCGGATATAACTTTGCCTGGCATTTCTATTACTTTTCTAGCTTGATAGAGGAGGAAGACGAATAGAACAACAATGGGTTTTAATTGATGCATCAGACTGACTTCTGGAGTGGGCTCTTCCGAATACATGCAGAGACACCCAAATTTTCCAAATACCTCTATCCGAAGGGAGCATCGTCGTTGAAGTACACACCAACTGGGTCTGAACTCGCAATTGATGTAAGTGTTTTAGGTATGTGAGTGAATAAGTTGTATCTGTATTCGATTGCGCTGCTCGCTGATGGAGACAACGACCGAGCGTTTCCAAGGTAACCGTGCTGATTACTTCATATTTGGCTGGTAATTTTAGGCGCGTCTGCTCCGTTACCACCGCACCTCGTTTTGGAACGATTCGTCACCACCCTTTTCAGTATTGGACTTGACGAATTCATTGTTGACAACGTTCAATTGTGCTTTGAAGGTGAGTTTTTTGCTTCATTCCACTCACATTGCGCTCAGTGCGATCGATGTTTTAACGTGCATTGTAGAGGCATTATATGGGTGTCACAAGTACTATGGCTGCGTTCTGATCTGTCGCAGCTTTAGTAATTGTTTGTTGTATTTGTCGAAGGATTAAAATTTCGTGACACTATCTTGAAGTGGAAGTGTGATCTGTACTGATGTTCTTTTACGGAATGTGGTTAGCAATGAAACACCTCCAACCCTCGTTGTTTGTAGATTTGGTTTCCCTTCGTATCGGTGTAGATACAGAACTAAACTTTCTGACTCGAAATTATGAGCTCACCCTTTTTAAAATTTGAAATCTTAAAATATAAATAGTCGATTGTAAACTGAAATCATACTATTGGAATGTTACCATGTCGGGTACTCACCCTGTTTCCTCCCATTGTGTGTGCTATGAAATGTAAGGATCAGAGCCGTTCGAAGACAGTTTCAAATTTTATCACAACAGTTTTCATTTCGTGACTCATCGACAACTCCGGGAAGTATCCAAAGCTGACACGCACTCAGGTTAGTCATCGTGCGTCTGTGAATGTGTGCTGAATGCCTGGCGGTAAAATAAATTGAAAAATCTATATACATTTTCTTCATTGATTACCACAATTTTAGTCCCAATTGTTCACAGAAAACGTAGCCAAATTTTTAATTCATTTCAGTAGACTGTGCTTTGATCTCACATTTTATGCAAGATGTTCTGCCGTTGTTCTCGCATGGTCTACCCTCTACAACAACATCACAGACATAAACATTTTCTTTGTTTTGTTTTTGGGAGTCAGGATGGAGAGAGCGGTTGCTAAGGGACAAAGGAAATGGTTCAAGACAAAGATGGGCCTACCGCATCGAGGCTTCTTGCCCAGTCCGGGTGGCCTTCCTGAGTCGGTGGCCTCAGAGAAGGATTGTACGGAGAGATGGGGCGAAAGGAAAGGGAAAAACGGATACAACATCTCCAAGAAGTATATTCACTACGACGCGATGAAAAAACGATACGAACAGGTACACCAGAGGCCAATGGGAAGCAGTGTTCCGTTGTTCTTCGCGTTGGGATGGGTGGCCGAAGAAAAACATGGATCAGATATCATAGATTGGGCTACCTTCGCTACTTGGAAAGCGAACAATCATGATGGGCCTTTCGAAGAGTTGCAGGATAGAGAGGTTCGACTGGCAGAAGAAGAGCACAACTGAATAGTTCGTGGATGCTCAAAATCACGTGGTCGTCCCAGCAGGGAGACGAGGGGGAAAGGTTGCGGAGAGCAAAAAGAACCTGCGTCTTCATCACATCAGGCTAAAACCAAGGACAACAATCTTGCCGAGTCAAACACCGATATGCAGGTATTTTGACTTGCTGAACCGCGTCCTCCTGAATGACTATTTTCATATCCAAATGGTTAATATGAATGACGTTTGTGAAACCTCGATCTGTTCAGGAACACACTCTCTTAAACGACATGACTGCTCCTTCACGGAAAAGAAGAGCTCCAAAACCTCTGAAAAAGGCTGGGGGACACGTGATCGGTAGAAAACTTAGAAGGAACCCGCCTCGCCAATGCACCACAGGGACTACAGAGTTTCCAAGACAAACTCGGCAGTCGACATCTGGTATGTTTCCTAGAGTAGATTAACAGAGAGAAATGCACTGTGCTTGCAACACTTCATCGGGTTTGGTGTTTGATTCCCGTCTTCAATGTCAGATTTTGTGAACTACATCTATCTTTCATTTTTCTGAAAGTTTATTGACGTTGTTCCATCAAAACACATGATGTAGACAGCGCAGAGAACGAAGCTGAAGTAGCTGTGGATGACAATCAAACTGACCCTAGAACCGAGAAAAGCTGGAAGGGATTGTTCTACCCGAATGGTTCTCCTGACAGTAAGAGTACATGATCAAAACCGACTCTTTAACTCATTCCTCGCTAATTCTATGAAACAGACATATCCGATTCGGGCTGACAGATAATTGATCACATTATGTTATTGAGCTCATTGATCACAGTATGTTATTGAGCTATTATAGACATACATTTGCAGATTGTTAATTTTATTTGAACACACTCTGTTTTTTATCTGTTTTATTTCTTTCCATATATCTCATGTTCGAAGTTACCATGCACTAATCTCCTATGTATTTCGGGCCTTTCAGACACAGTGTCTGTGGATGCTAGTGATGACGATGACGTCGACCAGAGGCAGGAAGGAAGAATCACTGGAGACACAGAAGTCGATTCGGACAATGGGGGGGACGAGAATATCAAGATCGGAGACTCAAGAGATGAGACGGAGGGCAATCGAACTGCTCCTAGATCCGAGAAAAGCTGGAGAGGGTTGTTCTATCCGAATGGTTCTCCTGACAGTAAGAAAAGGATTCAGACCCGACTCAGTTCCTCCATTTTCTCTTATTATATGAAACAAACATATCTGATTCGGACTGACCGATACTTGATCACGATGTTATGTGTATATTGAAGATCTGTCCCTATGGTATCTTACAAATACATTTGGAAATTATTATTTTCATTTGAGCTCACTCCGTTTTTTTTCTGTGTTGTTTCTTTTTCAAATAATTAATGCTAGAAGTTACCATGTACTAATGTCTTATGTATCACGGGCCTTTCAGACACAATGACTCTGGAAGATGATGACGACGATGACGTCGACTACAGGCCGGAAGGAAGAATCACTCTGGACACAGAAGTCGATTCGGACAATGGGGGGGACGAGAATATCAAGGTCGGAGACCCAGGAGATGAGACCGAGGGCAATCGAACTGCTCGTAGAACCGAGAAAAGCTGGAGGGGGTTGTTCTATCCGAATGGTTCTCCTGACAGTAAGAAAAGGATCTAAACCCGATTGAATCTATCCATTACAATCTCACTTCTTGAAACATGTTATCTAGGAGTGAGATTAGAAAAATAATTGGTCCGAAGAGTCCACATAGAGTTGTGTACTTCGTCCATATGCTATCATTTCAATATATTCGGGTTTTGAAGTTCTTTGTTTGATACTCTGAGCTCATTTTATGTTGGGCGTTTTCATATTTTACTTCGAATATTTGCAATGTAGATGTTAGCGTGCATCGTTCTTATATATCAACCGGGCCTTTTTGAAACAGAGTCGCTGGATGATGACGATAACTACGTCTCCTTACCGCCAGAAAGAATCTCCGCATGTATGCAACCGGGTTCGGACAATGAGGAAACTGAAAATATCAAAGTCAAAGACGGAAGACATGTCTCTGAGGACAATCGAATTGCTCGTATGCCTGAAAAAAGTTGGAGGGGATTGTTCTACCCCAATGGATCTCCTGACCACAAGGAAACGGACTCACGTAACACTGGTACACGACATGCCCATCGTTCTCATGTGATGGTTTTCCTTGACTGCGATCTCCATTCTGCAATACTGTGGAGCTATGCCCTGATGTCATCCAATATGCAGTACAAATCCCGTGATATATACTTTTTTGATTCTTCCACTGTTGATGTTTTGCGTACTACACATTTATTTTTTTATTATTTGCATTTTACCACTGTATTTCATTAACATGGACGACATGGCGTTGTTCTGATTTAGTTTAATGCACATTTGAATCTCAGCTTCGGAGGATGGAGACGATAACGAGGAAAACAAGACGCATGGACGAGCAGAGGACGACATAAACGGAGAAGATGACGTCGATGGAAATGTTCCCGGCGAGTTCGAAGATGGTGACGACCCAATGGACATAGACGACTGGACAATTCTTGAACCCACTGGGATCAGAAATGACGATCAATCGTTTCCACAATGTATTTTGAACTCCCAGGAGGAACACCTTGACGGACCAGAGAACAAAGAAGATGAAGGCAATGCAAAGAAGGTTACACAGATGGAGCAATCTAAGCATGTGCCTACTATCACACCGCTTGTGAAATGGGAGATGAGTAGAGGATCGTGCAGGACATCGGCCTCAACGGGCACATCAGCAAGAGGGGACAGCTCCCCAACTAAGTGGAGTGGAACAGTGTTTGAAATGCCTCTGTCGCCGGATGCGCAGGTTACAGAAACAACAGCGGATGACAAAGGAAAGAAAGCGTCGACGCCGTCTGAGAAGGGGGACTCTAAAGCATTCGAAGAGGCCTGTCTTTTTTGGAGGGTCGTGATGCTCGGGGAAGCCTCGCCTACAACATCATCTGATTAGGAGTGTTTGAGAATGTCCAACCGTTACCACTTCTGGTTACATTCTACAAATCACACGTGCTCTTTGTTGTCACTTTACTGTTTCTCTTAAAGTTTGTTAAGGGTGTATGCGGAGACTGTTTACGTCAGTCCATAGGATTCGGAAATAATCATACGATGGTTCTTTTTTTTTTTAAATTTTTTCTATACACTGTACAGAGTCAGTAGTTTTTTTGGCAAAGTCCATTTAAAATGACTGCGGTAGCATGATCTAGCTCATGTCGATGGAGTACCTCGTAAACATTGAACTTTAGTCGGAAGTGTACTCTCTAGGTATGAACAACGATCTAGTTGTATGAACCATTGATGGCTGTCAGTATTCGACCTCGATGCATTTGCCAGCTTACGGTATTTCAATATCACAATAGAAATGTGTATTCGTCTTTATGAAAAAATATGCTTCAATTGTCTTCGTCTGGTCATCCTTTTTTATTATCAGTAGCAATAGACTCAACGTTGCTTGCTCGCAAAGACTTGGTGAATACATGTCGCATTGGTAATGAGGGTTTTTTCGAAGTTTACACCGAGTAGACGGAATCTCAGCTAATGCTCAGTGTCTGTTGATAAACGCTACCAGTATTCGCAGGCCAGCTGAACATGACATTCTGGTAGAAACGAAAACCACAACAGAAGAAACTGTCATTGCAGCTACGTGTCACTTCGTAGATCAGCACCCACCGGACTGTCTCACTTTAAATAATAAAAAAATTAGTTAAAGGCTAGTCAGATAAAAAAATTCGAAGTACCGGCCACACTTAAGAAGAAAAACACACAGAGTTCTCCGGAGAGAATGCCACGGCATCGCCTGCAGGTAAAAGACTTCCCACTGTTACTTCCTCTCAGTTCCCGGGAGCAAAGCCCACAAATCGTGGAGAAACGAAGCCACCCCATTGGTGGACACTTCCCCCGGTTGTAGGAACCCCTGACCCCTGGGAGTGCCACCCCCACAGGCACCCCCGCCCAACTCCCAGGATACGGAGTTTGGCGTAGTGTGGTTTCCACAACTTACTTCGCTAGTACTACGTAAATATTGGAGAGGAGAGGTATTTATGTTTTATGTTTTATTTTGAGAGAAGGAATCAAATTCTTATTCCTATGCCGAAATTTTTAACCAGAATAGCAACCCAGCAGAGAGGAAGATCCTGCTGGGCACGGCGAGGAAGGTTACAGTAGGTCACTCTCGCGTCATGTACATGGACTAACCGTATTCAATTGCATGTCAACATATCAGAGATGACTGAACAGCTGAATGCTAACTCCACTTGTCGACCTACTAAGGACTGGAGCATCCAAAATCCATGAACAGCAAGACCATGTAATCAACATAATGGTTGGTTTTGTTTGTCTTCTGTTCTTGTAAAGATAGTTCTTTACAGATATTGGTGCCAAAGATGCACATGTATGACTCGGAACGGATGGTTTGAAATTGAAAGAAAGAGTAAGTACTGAACAGATTGATGAAGAGTGTAACTAAAGTACAATTTAGGATATAAATACTTGAAGAAACCCGCAGTGATAACCACAAGGAACCGCACTACAAAAATGGCAATACACATTGGCAGAAAAAACTTAACAGTGAAAACTGAGCACCTTCACTTGGCCAAGATATGAAAGGAAAACAAGTTAGACACTTGAAATTCCACTGATGAAGAACGTGCAATGTATGTTTATCTTAACGCAAATTGGAAGTTCCACAAGGGAAATGGCTAGAACCTGCAAGGGCTCATCCAACTAAGCCCAGAAGCATAAGAATAACTACATACCCAAGTTACCTTCCACTTCAGAATGATTGAATATTGATCAATTATATTGGCAATGATGGTTTCATCATAACTCAAGTCATAACACAATGAATACCTATGTCCTATGTCTATGCCGTTGTCAACTACCAATGTGACTCCATATCCTCATCAAAAACATGAACTAGTGCATACAGTAGGAGAAAAAGGCGACCCCTGGAATCTACTCAGATGATCGAATTTTTTACACCTTCCGGGCCCTCGTCCGCTGCTTTGAGCCAAACTGCACCAACTTCTCCTCCACAGGCAAGCCCTTCCTCCTCCGCACTGCATCAATGAGCTTCCGGGCAGTATTTTGAACTACACTAGATCCATCTCCAAATTCTTCGATCTCTTCCTCGGTTCGAGGAACAAAAAACGGGTCTTCCAGTAAAGCTTCCCAATGGCTCTGGACCAATTGGGGACTGGCAGAGCCTGAAGTTTTTCTACGCAATTCGTCGGCAAAACCAAAGCTCTCAGACACAGGCATGTAGGCATGCACAATGAACAAGGCCGTACCCTCTCGCATTTCCTCTTTCACAACACGCGCCCTTCTCTTGCCCAAAACTCCGTACACGGATCCTAGGTGCTCGGCCGGTGCAACCACTTCACAGAAATACTGAGCTTCCACAATGCGAGGTCGTTTCGCTAAAACAGCAGCTCGGCAGGCATCCTTCACAGTAGCCATTACCTGACTGGAGAAAGGCCCATACTGGTCTGCACCGGTAGCGCCATCTTTCTTTGAAGACACAAATGCCTCTACACTAAAAGCCAACCCCCACATAGGCTCTTCACATAATGGTCCAGAGGCAGTTGCCAATTGGAAGCCAGACACAACACTAGACTCCAGATTCCGAGCTTCCGATTCAAGGTCGGTCGCCTCCTCCACTGTCGTACTTGAAGAGGCATCCTCAACGACATCCGTCAAACCCAGCTTTTGTGACAAATGCGCAGTACCTCTAACTAGCAATCCTGAATCATCGACACCCTCTGGTCGACTCGTTGCACCACCGTTGCCAGGTTCAGGAATAAGCAATACATTAGGGCCAACTCGGTGAGGACCAAGCGCCCAAATCCGTTCTAGTTTGTGAGTCCATGAGTTCCTATCTCCATCCGATCTTTTTTTATTCTCACCCTCTGCTTTAGTTGTTGCTGCAAGCAAATTACTGCGTAGCATTGAAACTGGGTCTTCGTTGGAAATGTTTCCTTGTAGAATTCCCTTCTTACCCTCTCCTTCGACAATATCTCTTAAGAGTTCCACATTTCCATCCAAGACCTCTACCAATGGTCCAGGTAGCCTTGTCACGTGAACTCGTACGACACATCTCCCATTAGGAGTGGTCTTTTCTACAAATTCGTTTTGTCCTGCTGTGGTCTTGTCGACCTCTGCAATATATCCTTCAATATCAGCTGTCTCCCTGAACTCAACTAATGGTGGGGATACAGATAACTCAATTCGAGCAAACCTTTCCTTCAAATCTTTGATGCATCGCTCGAGGTGAACCTCTCCTGCAGCCGCGATCACATGTTCTCCACTGCCGGATACACTGACCTCAACAAAAGGATCTGCTCGATTGAGGAGTCGCAACCCACGAGCCAGAGCTCCCATGTCAGTGGGATCAGACGGCTCTATTGCAACCCGAACAATTGGAGCAGCCTGGAAGCTCATTCTAGAAAATGGCCAGCAGATAGGAGTAGTAGAAAGAGTTCCTGATTTGAGAATATGCTGTCCTAAGCCTCTAATGGCAACTATGTTACCCGCTGAAACATCAGATTTAGGTTCCAGACCTCGTCCCATCATCATGTACAGAGCTTCTACTCGCGCTTCAAGCACATTCTTTCCTTGTTCAGGGTTTAGAGGATCATACAGTGCTGATAGAACATATACCTTGGAGCCCACAGACAACACCCCACTGAAAACTCTGGCGAACGCTAAGAAACACTCCCGCTGTGCAGAATCAGTATCTCCTATGCCCATGTCTAGATTCACCATTTCTCCATTCGGTCCACGCCTAGGAAGGGTTTCTATTGGAACAGCTACCATCTTCGATACAAATGCAACACAAGGGGCTTCAATGCTACCGTCGCATGTTTCGATAGCTGCTTTAACAGACTCCAACTTGCTCCGTATTTCTTCGTCTACTGTCGATGGAATGAAAGTACTCGGTAAAAGTCTTGGAATCCGTTCTGGTAGAGCTGTGATCGGACTGGGCAGACAATCTATAACCATAGACAAAATGGTATCTGCAAGCGGCAGCCACGAGGCCACCACCGTCTGTGTAACCACCCTCGGATCCTTGTGCTGCAATTCTCGTGGAGAGATTTTCAAATCCATCGATTTAATAATTTTCCCAAGTTTCTCAGCTCCATCTTTACCCTGCATACCTGTCTCATAAACCTGCCAAAGTGGTTCCAAGACAAACTGCACAAACATCGGCTTCAACTTCCCCGCAGCTGCTTTCTTCCCCACAATTTTCTTCGTTTTAGGGTTATAATAATAATCACCCCACAAAGCCTTCTTCAAAGAAGCTGCATTAGCACCAAGCTTTGCAGCAAACAAATCCGCGAAGTGATCAATCCGAAATGCGCAACCATCAATAGCGCTTGCAAAAGCGACATTCCCACGCTCCGGAGCAAACGCATCCGGTTCATCGTCATCATCTATACTCTCCGGGGCAACGTCACCTTCCCCATCCACCTCTGAACTCGGTGTAGCTGACAAAATTGAATCAACATCAGAGAGATACTTCTCTGATCGAAATGCATTGATAATATTATTAACCTCTCCAATTATAGCTTTCATACGATTGTAAGCCTCCAGAGGGGTCAACTTCAGCTCCAGAATCAACCGATCCAGTTTATTCAACACCAAGCACGGCGTGAGCCGCTCCAACCACGCCTGCCGCAGCACAGCGTGCGTCTGAATATGCACGCCCTCGCACGCATCCACCAACACGACCGCCCCATCGCTCAACCGCACCCCCGAACTCACCTCACTGCAGAAATCCACATGCCCGGGCGAGTCGATCAAATTGATCATATGCTCCTTGTACTGCAACGCAATCGAGGAGCTCTTCATGGTCACCCCCCGCTGCTGCTCATCCTCCCGATCGTCCAGGTAGCGCAGCTTCCCCGCCATCTTAGCATGCAGCACCCCGCCCGCAGCTGCAGCAATCAGATGATCCGCCAACGTCGTCTTCCCATGATCCACATGCGCCACAATACATATATTCCGAATATTTTCCTGCTCCCTCTTCCCCATCTCCCCTCCTACCACTCCCTTCCCTTCCTCGCTGATGTCCGCCATCGCTACCACTCTCTCTCGCACGCACTCTGTCTGTCGCTCTGCTTCCTCTTCTTCGACTCCGAAACCCTAATTTCCTCTCTATTGAAGACGAAGCCCCAAAGGCGTTATAGAGCCTAAAGACGACTTTATCTGCCGGAGAGGTGGATAAGAGACGAGTAATCTACGATTTGAGGAGATTTTAAGGGCTTTTCGTTCTGTGACGGTTTCGCGTGTTCTTCCTGCTCTGTTTCCTCACAGCCCTAATTGTAATGTGAATTTCGTGACAATTCAGAGAATTGAGGTTTTAAATGGGAGAAGCTATCTCTGATATCAAGGTATTTACTTGGGCACTACGGTAGGTGAAAAAGAATACTGGAAATGAGTTTCCTGGTGCGCTTTATATTGCAAAGCTCAACCGCCTTTTACTTTGTTGGGAAGTGAAAACGTAAAAGATGAGAGGAGAAAGTAAAAGGGAGAAAAGGTTCGTAAAATAAAATGTAAAACAGAAGAAAGTTGAAACCAGAGACGTGTGTTGCAAGCGATTTTTTGAGAGTGAGGTAGAACTTTTTCAAATCTTCTAACTTTTCTAGAAATCCTTAGTCTTTTGAGGAACTTTTTTTAATTTGTGTCCCAGAGGTGGGCCGGAATGATTTTCATTCGTGAAGTCCCACAATTAGTTGGGGATCCAGAGCTCAGATCTAATTAGGTGAATTTGAAGTAATTAGCACATTATGATTTCTAGACAATCCAGAACACAACATTATGTCAATAGCACGTTCTTTCATAAGAAATTCAAATAAAAGAAAACAAGAAAATTGAAAATTTTGACGATGGAAAAAAACATTCAATTTTTTTAATAGTAATTTGCTTTTTAAGTCATTTTGAGGTTGACTATAGTATTTTTTGAAAAAAATTAATTAAAAATTTATTTTTTTGAGAAATGAACCTTATTTTTGTAAAAAAGAAAACTACGTGTTTAAGGATGATCTATAGTACCTCCAAAGATGTATCATATGTTAATAGTACATTTTGTCTATGGTGCTTCCAAAGATGTCAAATTTGTAACTTGTTTCAAAATGCTTGAACACATGTATGAAAATTATCTAAAACCTACAGTATGGCCTACATAACTCTGCTATCATTTTTTGAGAATTTGATAGGAGAGTTCAATAATAACTTTGCTATCAAATTCTTCTAGATGGTCCCATATTAAGTTCATAATACCTATGTTAGAGAATAACTCCTTATACAATCACTTGCACATAAGGTAGCAACTCCAAAAATTGCTACCTTCAGAACCTCTTTATTATTTAAATGGCACAATTGATATGATAAATACACAAAATCATATCCTCATAAAGAATATTAGTCCAAAGATTTCAAAATGTCCTATGACTTTCTAAGGTCTAAAAGCTAACATAATCGTAATCAATATAAAGACATTACCAAAACCATGTGCAAGTGCATCAAATACAAAAATGTCCCATTGATTTAAACCTTTTCCATTCTTCTACTCAATACTTCCAAATATTGATCACTAGTCTGTCCTGCAATGGTATCCTTACTTTATTGGTACAACACCTTCCTTGAAATTGATTCTCTAAAAGTGTTATAGAATCTAAAGCCAACGTTATCTATAGAACAAATAGACGTGAAATGTGGAATCTATGATGTTAGTAGATTGTGTCAATTTTTGAATATTCATTTTGCGATTGCATGCTTTATTTTCCAAGAGCCTTAATTGTTGTGTAAATTTTGCAATGATTAGTTTGATATTCTTGTGATGCCACTTTTTGGATTATATGACACTTTATGTTTTGTTTTGTACAACTATGCGATGAACTTCTTGATATTAATGCAAGTCTACATTATAAATGAGAAGTACGTAACAATGTCGTCATTGTACTTTGAACTAACTTGTCTAGTGTGTGTGTACCATTTAGAATCAAGAACCTTTTGGGGTGTCGCTTTTGACAACAATGTCAATTGTGAGGGAGGAGGGTTGGGGGGGAGGGGGGGGGGGGGGGGGGTGTAGTGAAGGATGCTTAGAGCCCAAAACCGTCAAAGTAGCCAATGCAATATTATCTATGTGACTCACAAATGTTTAAGAATTTGTAAAATTTACCAATATGCTCCTTTTCTCCACTTGGTGCAAACGGCCATAAAAGTTTTATTTTCATTATATATGATGTTAAAAAATCTAATGTTGCCATCATAATGAATAGTTTTTAAAAATTATTAACAATATATCAACTAATTTACATGATTTTGTTGTTATTGGTCAATATTTCAACATTCTATGTATATTAGTGTCTAGATTTGTTTGAGTTACTGAATTTTATGATTTGATTTTATGTTTAAAGTCTTTTAATCCTAAAGGTTCAAGCCGTTTTTGGACCTCCAAAACCAAAAACTGTGATTTATGACAACCTTGTAGAAGTTGGAGTATGATTCTTATTTTTTTATTTTTTTTGGTACATCCAACCGTAAGATCTTGAACCTAACTACCTGAAATAATACCATGTCAAATTTCAACGGTTGGATCTTTACCATTTGTGAGATTATAACGTTCAAAGTTTACTGTTTTTTTTTTTAATTTGGGCTTTGCGCAAAAGGCATACTCTAAATGGTGCCAAGGGAGACTTGGTGATTGTTACCCCAAACATTTTGCTCATATTTTTTTCCATGTAGGTGACTAAGTTGGGCACCTCCATGCAAAATTTTAGAGTCTCATTACGCTTTTTTGACAATCAAGCAAATTATTTTCCAGAATAAGGTACAAAAACCACAATATGGTAAAACTTAAATAACGTCAAATGTTTTTGGTTTTTTTAAAAAGTGAACGGGTAAAAGTTACGTCTATGAGTTTTTGAATTATTGAAATTTTTTTTTTTGAAAAATTCCTAAATCTCAAATTTTGACAAATTCTGAAAGAAAAAATTGTAAAATTACCAAAAACTGTGAATATTGTTTTTGTAATTTTTGGAGGTTGCCCTTGTAAAATTAGTAAGCTCTTTGACATAGGCCACTTCGGATTTTGAGTTGTGAATTGGTTATGAACACATTTCCAAAAAAAAAATCTAAAAAAACCTAATTTTAAACTGCCCGTTTTGGACTTGAAACCTAAAATTTCTAGATGGAGGTTCTAAAAGTGAAATTTGGCTTTGAAATTTTTACCACATACACCTTGCGGTGTAGAGAGCATCCAGTAAAATTCTTAGGCAAAAATATTACTTTTAACCCCTTCATGTAGGCTGCCCAAAACAGCCGAGAGCCATTTCGGATTTCCAGAACCTTTAGGGGTTAAACATGGAATGAGGTGTAGAAAGTTTTGGAGTCATACCCTTGCCCTAGATTTCACACATACATGAAGCCAGTTTTACAAAAAACGAAATCATGTTTTTATTTTATTTTTGGGAATGCAAAATCTGGCTTGATGAAGGAAATCTTAATGATAGTGTTCACTCACCATCATGAATTCGGAAGTACAGGTAGGAAGCAAATTATATGCGATTTGTAGCCTCCATTGCTGCACAGTATTTTGCGGTCTCCTGTATTTTGGTGCGAAGTAACTTGGAGCATACAGTAATTCCATAAAGTTCTGCAATGATCAATTTTTGTGAGTTGGTCCCAAGATGGTTAACAGGACTTCCTCCATGATTCCAAATTTGATGAGAATTGTGCAAAGACCTTAAACCCTGCAACTCCTTTTGGGATTAATTCGTTGAATCAAGTTGAGTAAACAAAGTAAAGCTGAAAGATCATAACATCCACCTTGGGTGGACCAAGTTCAACTTTCATAAAGCTCCACAATTTTACATTAGCGTGCCAAACATCGTGCTGTTCATCAATGTCACTTCTGTTTTAAACATGTCTACGGCTATTATTTATATGGTCTCAAACTGTGTTTTCTAGAGAAAGCATTAAAATCCGAACGAATGAGAATGTCAGGAGAAAGATTTCAGAGTCCAATCCGTGATACACAAACTGTGTAATTGGTGGTATATATAAATTACAGATCGGTTTACTGACCATACATGAGTGTTTTCAACTGAGGGATCAGTATTTACTCAGATGACAATCTTGGTGTAAAATTCCGTTGGCGAGAAGAGCACCTTAGCTTTAAGTTACCACTAGTGTAAAAGTAGGTGGGAATCCAGCTGCTGCAGCTTGGGAAGGATGGCTCTCATCGTGCGAATGTACTTGGGATCAAGGGCCTGAAAAATTGAACAGAACGAGGGAGCCCATGTGAACAACTGAAAGATTAGTAAGCCTTAAAACAGGGGCGAATTCTTAAGAACAAACTTCTCCATAAAGAATACTTGTATCATTAACAGCCCATGTCATTGATTTTTAGATTTAAAATTTAATATTGGAGTTGTCACCCACCAGTATTGAGAAGATGTTAGTTGAGAAGGAGTAGAAAGTGCCATGGATCTGCTTCAAAAGCCCATTCTGATTCTAATTTACATGGTGATAACAACTCGTATTAAGTGAGATTTGAAGGTTTGGAGTGCGTACACATGGGTTTCGCTCAAGATAGACCGTGGTAAGAGAGTTTTTACACCCTGTCAACTTGATCTCAATGTCGTCCATTGAAGCGATACTGTTGTCGTTCAACCAGAGATCTTCCAGCCTGCTTGCCAATACAAAATTCATGAGATCAATGTTGCTACAATCGAAAAAAAGCACATCGAGTATAAACTGAATAGCGAAGCAAGCACTTCTTGACAAGATAACATCGGCCGTCGTTAATTCCATGTCTTATGTGCCTTCTGCAGGATCACGTGAGTGGCCAGAAAAAGCAGAGAGAATTTGCTTCACAAGCTTCTGGTATGTAAGTGTATCTAATAACAACCAATGTGGTGCATTTCAATGTTTCTCCGAAATAATTTAGATACCTGGAGAGCTCGTCAAGGTTGCTAAGTGCGGAAATTTTGTTTGATGCTAAATCCAGCACACGAAGATTCCGCAGCGTTGAGAGCCCTTCCATTACAGATATGTGATTATGGCTCAAATATAACTCCGTCAAGTTCACGCACTCCTGCCACAAAAAACGATAACTGTCTATGTCAAAGCTAGCAACAAATCGACATGTATTCACACATAACACAATCATCTGATGAACACATCGAAATGAAACGAAGCAGCATGCCCTTCATGCAAGCGCAGATATAGAAGATAATCGCAAGAATAATACAGAATAATAAAAGGACCTGCCCAAGGACATTCTAATCTAGAAAGAACAAGATAGAAAGGCATTGCTAACCAAGAATTAAGAACTTAAATAGATTTTAAGCTATAATTGAGTATTCACAACCTAAGACAAAGGCATTCAAAGCTAGCCAAGCGCACGACTCACGAAATCAAGAAGCATCAGTAAACAGACCTGGAATCCCGCCATTGAAGTCAGGCGGTTGCTCTGAAGACTAATTTTGAGCAAGTTAGTCAAGCCGGACATATTTACACTCTGGATGCGGTTGCGCCCCAACCACAGTTGTTGCAACTCCTTGAGCTGATCGAGCCCTTCCATAACCTGCGAAACAAGGAACGGGCAGCCTCAGTTATGATAAAGCAGATAACAGTGGGCACTTCAAGCTCTGGTTTGAAGAACATAATGAACTTGAAGTGCCCACTGATATTTGGATCACGATATCTTACGAAACATCATAAAAAACGATCACAGAAACACAAGAAAATTCAGAAGCTTCGGTTTAAATCAATGCTCAACCAATAAAGATACAGAAGGTAATATGAAGATCCAAAGTTTCAATCAGACCGTCATTCCACATCGTGCATGACAGAGACATGCAGCAAATCCAGTTCAGAAGAGTCCTTACTCTAATCTTGTTAGAGCCGAGCTCTAGAACCCTAAGCTTGGACAAATGCTCGATCTCCTTGATCTCTGGAATCTCATTCTTCGACAAATAAAGCTCTGCCAATGTCGAAGAAACAGCAGACAATCCGTTCATGGACGTCACTTTATTGAAGGAGACGTCCAGCAAGGTCAGATTCGCAAAATTGCTCAATGAGGGAATTCTGAGCAGCTTGTTGTCACGCAGCACGAGCTCCTGCAGTACGTCCAAGACAAAGTAGATGCATCGATCAACAGACTCGGTGAGATTCCATCACACCCCAACTGCGATCACGAGAAACACGCATTCTACGAACAGAAATTCATGATCAAACTCCCCACATGACCACTTTGAGGACAACACAAACGCATGATTGACAAAAAACCTGGACCGAAAAAAAACATGTAAACCATCCTGCAAACCATGTACCTGCAAACCATGTAGCGCTGTCCATTGATTCAACACCGTCACTGCTTCATCCGCAATCAAATTCTGCTCGAAGCTCAATTTCTTCACACAGAACAAACACCACGACATCCGTTAGAGCCTCGGACAAGCTTGCAAAGCAGCAGTTCACAAGGGAGACAGAGAGGCCGCCCACCTGAAGTCGACGCTGACAAAGAATAATCAAGGTCGAAGAATACTTACATACACACACGTAACCGCAGACAGAAATGCAGAACAAAAGCACTCAAACTGGTTCCAGAAACGAACCTGAAGGTGCGACAGATTGGCGATTCTGGGGTCAATGGAGACGAGCCGGTTGGACGTCAAATCCAATTCCGCAAGAGTGGCAGGCAAATCCACGTCTGTCAAGTCATGCAACTGGAAGCTGGTCAGGTCCAGTATATTCTCCTCGTCGTCCTCCACCTTCGCCCTCTCTCCTCCAGTTCCTGCTTCCGCAACATTCACGGCCTCCACCTCCATCGCCTCCCCAACGCCCTCTCCCTCAACCTTAAGCTCTCCTTCACCCGCTCCTCCCGGCTCCGAACCATCACAAGCCATCATCACATCCGCCTTCTCCTCCCCCGCTGCTCCACTCCCACTCCCATCCTCCACCACCGGAGCAGCCGCCGCAGCAGGCACAGAAGCGGCACCACCCGGCACCTCACTCCGTTGCGCTTCCTCCATCCAACACCTCCTCCACCCACCCACTCCCCCAATTCACCTCAAATCCCTCGCCTGCAAATGACCCACATCCACCAAGGTTTAGGGTTTACAACACAAAACCCCCAAACTCACAACCTCACACCCGATCGATCACCTCACCAAACAACCACAACCCCGACTCCAATTCCAATCCCACCTCCCAATCCACCCACCTAACCCACCCCGATCGCCACCGAACAACAACTTCCCAAGAAAAAAACCACAAAACCAAAAAACTGACTCACTCCAGACACTGTTCACAGCAATTTAGCACATCCCAACGCAAGCTTCACATCCCTCCAGGCCCAGATTATACACCATCGACATACACAAGATCTAACGCCAACACTAATCAGCCGTACACACATCCCAACAACATGACACCATGATGATTTGGGTCAAGCAAAGGGGGGTCAAAGCGGATGAAGAGCATGGTGAAACGAAAAATCAACCACCGTATGTTACCAGCACCAAACTTAAGATATAATATACCAAGTAGAGAGACATCCACCAACGAGGCTCCACCCAGATGGTGTTGCATATTCGGTAGAAGCCGGAGCCTTTCGACAAAAGGGAGTGGACGACACAACTATCATACCTGACCTAAGCGAAGAGGAGAGAGAGCGAGAGACAGAAACAGAGAGACGAGAAGAGGAAGCTCTTTATTTGGCTCTCTCATGCACTCCAGTTGCCAGGAGTTCACGTAGAGCAGGAGGACTCTCTCTCCCTCTCTCTTCATTCTCCTCCTCATCCTCCCCGGGTTGGGTTCTTCTTCCTCTTCTTCCTCTTCTTCTTCTTCTTCTTCTTCTTCTTCTTCCTTTTTTTTCTTCCTTTCTTGCTGTGGTTAGGAGCCCAGTAACCCTAGGACAACTACCTTCTCTCCGTGTCTGTGTCTGTGTCTGTGTTTGTGCTCTTGGGACTGGACAACAATCCATCGCCACTTGCAATCCATTGCCCCGATCACCAAGGTCAGTAGTCTGGGAGCAATTTCACCATAATGGCTACTTGGGAGCCTGTTTTCGGATGTTCATCTTGCGTTCTTGCGATCTGTGGTGTTGGAATGGTGGAGTGAGTGGGGAAGATTTTGTTTGCTGGGTTTGTTGTGGAGAGTTTAGGTGAGCTTGAGAGGGAATTTATTTTTATTCTGTGTTTTTTTTTTTGGAGGGTGTGGTGTTTGGGATTTTTCTGAGGGATTTGGGGGTTGTGGAAGCGTGATTGTGGAGCGGGATCTTTGGTGTGGTGATTGAGGGTGTGGTGGTTTGTTCGTCGGGGTGTGGAATTGGGGAGCCATTTGGGGTTTGGGGTGGGTGGTATTGGTAGTTTAGTGCTCTACGTTGCTGGGGCTCTGTGGTACGGCACTTGTTCGTTTTTGGCGGAAGCCTGCGGTGGGCGGGTGACGAGTATTGCGCTTTTGTCTTTGAGTGGGCTATTTGGAATTCTCGCGAGAGTAATCAATCGCGTGTGGGTTGTGTGTGCTGGGGAGTTTTATCAAAGAGCGCGGTTTTCACTTCTGTGGGTTTGTGTGTGTGTGTGTTTGTTTTGTTGGTTGGTTTCTTCCTGCTCAGAACCGTGATATGTTGTACGCGAATTAGGGCAGAGACACCGAGCGTGAGTTTGCCAAAATGTACACAATGCAGACCGAGCAGCAACTATTCCAGCAACGGCTAAAGCATCAAACTCTCGTGCAACAAGCCATGCTCCAGCAGAATCAGCATCAAACGCAGCAGCAGGCACTCTTCCACCCTGGCTTGCTTGCTGCCATGCCGCAGGTACTTACTGCAGCTCTCTTACTACCGATTGCCTCTTTATTGACATATACTCCATTCAGGGGACTGAGGTTTGCGTTACGACCTTGATTCAAAGTTACAAATATCTCCACCTGCTGAACAAGCATCCAGGAGTACAGTCTTAGTATGGCCTAGTATAAGCTGGGGGCTAGCGTCCTCAAAGTGATCCAAAGAATTTCTGGCTTTTTGAAATGCCCACTGCTTCCAAACTTCGATGCAATGGGGGTATTACGAAGTTGCTGTGAGGGTTTTGAGAGATGGAGATGAATGGGTAGGTGTTTAGATGCTGATGGGAGGTGAGGCCTTTCGTGGTTTTGATGCGTATGAGGCTCCGATGGGTCTAATGTCGAGGATAGCATCGTGGTTTTCTTAGACTTTGAGAACTAATACCTTTTCTTTTGACTGGGGTAGTGTGTTTGTGGAAGTTTCTAGATTGTCGGAGACTTGGTGGATGTTGGAATTGCTCTCAGTACTTGGAAGGTTGTTCTATTTAACTTGATTTTGGCTGGTCGCTAGGGTTGTTAATTCTAGGTTTGGAAGTTTTTTTAGCACTGTTTTAGAAGCCGTTAGAGAGAGTGCTCCCATTTGTTTTTTGATTTGATTTGATTTTCTTTTTTGTTTTTGTTTGTTTGTTTTCAATCAAACATCAGGAAAGGGTAGTTTTTTTGTACTTCTGTTTCACTTGGTATAGTCTGCCATTTTCTCGCCGTTTTTTGCAGATGGAACCAATGCCGAGTGGGAATCTGCCCCCTGGGTTTGATGCAACTTCTTGTCGTAGTGTGTAAGTTCATTGCTGCTTTTTCTTATGTCAGTAGTCCTACCCCAGTCCTGTTCTTTGCTTTGATTGTTTCACCTCTTTTTGTGAACTAAGTTCTTATTTGAGCTCTTTGCCTCACTCTCTCAGAGTATTTGCGAGGCCACTTGTCACTAGGTTATCTTTGAAGATGGGTGCTTTTATTTGGGTTTTTAGTCATTATACGGACTTTTTCATCTCCCGATCATGGTTTTGTGAGCGGAAACTTGATTTTGAGAGTTTTTCAAAACCATCTGAATTCTTGTATCCTTTTTTTCGTCACTTAACCATGCGGAAGTTGCTGTGTCCAGAATGACCTTCCTGTTGGGTCTACGTTCGTAGTGTATAAAAGCAGTTGTTTGGATCCATTTATTTCATGAGGCGAATTGTTTTTGATAGTATTGTATGGCCACTTCATGCAGTTACGTAGGTAACATACACACCAAAGTGACGGAGGCGCTCCTTGCCGAGGTTTTCTCTAACGTCGGTCCCTTGGAGGGCTGCAAACTTATCAGGAAGGAAAAGGTATCTGTGACTTGCTACGCGATGCTATCATTGAATTTCTTGGTCGTCCATGATTCACCCATAGGTTGTGGATGTACCTTTTCCGACTCTTTCTGGGTGCGAAGCTGTAGTATGTGTACCTCGTCAGTCTAGCCATATTGCGTCTGTCATATTGAGGCACAAACGTCAACGGTGATTCAGCTCATAAATCTTTGTTTTAAGTCAGAATCTGCGCATGTATAATGTCCATTCCTCCACTTCTTGAATATTTCTTACGTCTCTGGATTTTTGCTCACACCATCATCAAAGGTCGCGCTTGTTTGTGTTACGTTATTGGGTTGATGTTAAGGTTCTGAAGCCACGGCTGGATTGATGGTCTTATAATTTTCTTTTGAATCCTGCAGTCATCATACGGGTTCGTTGACTACTTGGACCACCGTTACGCTGCAATTGCATTAACTACTTTAAATGGCAGACAAATGTACGTCCCAATTCCTTTCTTCTTGAGATTTCTTACAGTTCCGTAAATTGGGAGAGAAGTTTGTGCGACATTACTCTTTGCAAAGATCAGTATTGCTTATTATCTTTTGTACTGTATGTGTGTTTTGGCCTGCGCTTCATCTGGCTCTCTTTCGTTTATTAATATTCCTCTCATCCTAAAGAACTGTGGTTTCTGAGGAGCTGCTGACCTGCCAGCCAGATGAATGTTCTGAGGGTTCTATGTGGATTCAGTGAGGATTCTATGTTCCCTTGTCCTGATATAAGAGTTTGTGGTATAATACAGGTTTGGGCAGCCTATTAAAGTTAACTGGGCATATGCAAGTGGACAGAGGGAGGATACAACAGGTACCCGGTTTTGGCCTTACATTGTGATCTCTGCGCACTGCTTATCATGGGTAGCTTAACTTCTACGTTATTTACGGTGTTACGTTTCTGTACCAGGCCATCATAATGTATTTGTGGGAGACCTCAGCCCAGAGGTGACTGATGCAACTTTGTTCGCTGCATTTTGTGTCTACCCCAGCTGCTCGTAAGTAATTGTGGACACTATTATCCTTTTCTGTAAAAAAATCCTATTACTGACTTGCTTGTTAGTTCCCTATATGGTTTATTTCTTCATTGGAGAGACAGCTTTGCGTCAAACTTAAAATTCCAATTTAAAGTTTAAGTCAGTAGCAGCCAAAGTTGGGATATGAGATAGACAGCGGTGTCATGGTGCTTCAATTTGATTGTCCTGCCTTTGTTGTATATAACCATGTAGTTCTACACTGCGTTAGCGCTGTTGAAATAAATTTTCCTGCCAGAAAGGATCATTAACGAAGAGATCATAAACGTGGTGGCTTGTTCTTCTTTTGCAACTCTTAGAGGGCTCGCGTAGATGTTTAAGTGCTTTTCTACCGTCATTCAGTGTGCACGTCCTTTTTTGAACTTTTTGTTGGTGAACAGAGATGCACGAGTTATGTGGGATCAACGCTCAGGTCGCTCTAGGGGTTTCGGCTTTGTTTCTTTCAGAAGTCAGCAGGTAGGTTCAGGCATTTTGTACTTTTAGAGCGGCTTAAGCAAGTTCAGGGAGGACTGAGTGGTGGGTGGTCTTTCTTCTTTATCTGTCAAGTAATTTATCTTGTTTGTAATTGATGCTGCTTATTTCCAATCTGCAGTGTCAATTACTTTTTTTGTTTTACTTTTCTGCTGTTTTAAAACTGGTCCTCGAGGTCTGTTTCTGTTGTAGCTTCTCTTTTGCTGTAAATGCCTCCAATCCTACACTTGCATAACATTGCCGCCTCAATGCCCTGATACCGTCATCTTTTGAATGTACGCAGGAAGCAGAGAGTGCTATTGCTGATATGACTGGTAAGACAGTTACGTCCTTGGTTAAGTTTGCCTAACAAGACCATTAATCACCATGCATGTGGGGTTCGCTGAGGTAGAGAACTTATTTGGATTTTAGACTTCGATTGTAATGGAAGTGTGGCTACCAATGGAATTCGATAAGCAGGACCTAGTCCTATGTTTCGTGCATGCTTTGGCATCATGTACCTGTGAATATTTCTTCTTTCTGTCTAGATCAGACCTATGTTTTGAAATCATGATAATATTGGCAGGAAAGTGGCTTGGAACTCGACCAATCCGGTGCAATTGGGCAACAAAGACGAACAATAATGCTCAGGCAGATGAAACAAACAATGTCGGTCATGGAGCGGGAATGAATGGTTCTGTCGACCCACTCGCAGGGCTGCAAACTCTTAGTCAAGGTGTCTCTCGTTTTCCGTGTAATCTATATCCTTTTAGTTCTAGTTTATTGTTTTTGGATCTGATGGACTTGTCTGTGGTGTAAGTTTTTTCAACTCCGAGGACCATTTACATTAATGAACGATAGCCCTCAATCGCTTGGATTTGTAATGAATGCTACTTAACGTTCTCTTTCTCGATTGTCGTCTTGCAGAAGTTCGCCCAGAGGATCGCCAGGAAGGTTCTGCTGGGGATGGACCAGAAAATAACCCTCAGTACACCACCGTGTACGTCGGCAATTTGGCCCATGAGGTATGAAATTGTGCATGTCTTCCATCATTGCTACTGTAGTCGTTATTTGTCACAGCAGTAGCAACAACAAGAGATTACACGGATAAGGATCTTTTTGTTTACAGTGAGTGCGAAACTAGGCAGTGAAGTTTACATTGAAAAGAAAATACTGTGTAACTGGATGTGACGTGGTTTTCTGAGGAATCAATTACTTAGGTTCCATCTCTATTTTTTAAACATGAAATCATATTTGATTATTATTTCTTCTACACTGCCGTTTGCAGGTTAGTCAAGCTGAACTTCACCGGTGGTTCCACGGTTGGGGAGCTGGTGTGATAGAAGATGTACGTGTACAGAAGGACAAGGGCTTTGGTTTTGTGAGGTACCGCACTCATGATGAAGCTGCCTTCGCGATTCAAGCAGCCAATGGCAGAGTTCTGTGCGGCAAGTCTGTTAAGGTAAAACATATTATTTCCTTGCATCCACTAAACTATTTATCTGTGTTCTAACTTTTCATCAAATACTTTTTTGTGTTACGATAGTTAATTTTCTAACAGCTCTCCAGAAATCATCGAAATACGTGACCGCATGAGGCCTCAGGCAAAGCTACTTCGTCATTACTAATGTTTGTCATTGTTGGTCTAGTGTTCCTGGGGAAGCAAGCCCACTCTGCCAGGTTCCTCATCAACTGCGCTTCCTCCTCCACTCCCACTTAACCCTTACCAGCAGGGCCTTATGTCCGGCGTAAACCTGGGTTACAGCGCTGCTGACCTGATAGCATATCAACGCCAAATCAATCAAAGTGCAGGACGTGCGCTTTTACCACTCCCCCATCAAAGCATGGGAGTGGGTCTTGGCCAAGGCCCCCATTTGGGAGCTCCTGGAAGCCGTGGAGTCTACGACAGTTTCCAGGCAGGAGCAGGCTTAGTTTCAGGAGCACTAGGCCAGCAACATATATTCTACTAAGAATCTGCCCGATGCATTTGGAAGCATCTAGAAGAATCTAATCCTGAAGGCTTGATTATGAGGCTGATTACAGAGTCAGGTTCAGTGATGAAAATGCTATGTCCTTGAGGGGCCGTGTAGATTGTTTAACATAGTGGGTCATGAGACTGCCGGTTTACGGACAGTGGGCAGGTATGATGTGCACTAACTACGTCTGAGTTTTGGGGATAATTCATGACGAAGCGACTCCGCATGCATACAATTCGCTTCTGTAGGCCAAGATGTGTTATTGCTCTATTCATGGCATAGCATGGAACTGTGGTGAGTCACCTGCTCGGAGAAGCCCTCGGTATTGACAGATACCTAATATTATATACATCAGCAGCTTCATTTTAACACTCTCAGCAATTGCGTCTTCAACGACGTCGTCTTATCCTGATTTGGGTTCTTGCAACCGTGTGCCTGACATATTCATCTTTTAACTATTGCTCCATAGACCAACTTCTGCTCCATAGACCAACTTCTGCTACTGTATTAGAAACAATTCTATCCACGTAGATGTCGAATTTTTGTAATGAGCTGCTTGTCAAGATGTCAATTCTGCACCTTACTACGGTACCCTTGCAACCTTGACTCTAAGCTTGCACTTTTGCGCTGAAATTTCAATCTCCTGAAACCATGTTTCTGATGTTTTAATCACAAAAGCTGAAATGTAGATATTCTACCTCACAAGCTTCATTTTCAATAATACAGTAAGACCTTAACACTAGTGTATTTAGTGATCGTTTTTAGAAATATTTTTACTGTACCTCCACATCAGAAACAGTTGCAGGTGCCTGGTGTGACGGTGGCATTCATCCATCCGTCCCCAATCCTCTCCCTGAAGTGGGTGAGAGCGTCTTTGCATGAACTTAGTTTGGAACCAATTTTTCGGTTGCTGGTCATTATGTTGCCTCAGTCTCGGGAAGCTTAACTAACTTCGTCTTCCTCACTCCAGCCTCACTCCCTCCTCCACCTCCTCTCCCCCCTTCCCTCCCTCCCCCTCTCTCCTCGCCTGCAGTGCTCATCAATCCGACAGGAGCCGCCACTTAACACCCGAACAATCAACCATGTAAGTAATCATAATCATGCTCACTTCCTCACACTGCCATTCCTCTTTCCCTCTCTGAAACTCACAGCTTCTCAGAGATTTGCCAACGCCAATTGAAAGACCTGAGAGCCGTCTTCTCAACGAGTGTAGTACGTGTGAAACGGAGTGTCAATCTCAGATGATGGTTGTCTGGAGATACTGGTTTTTGCCTCAGTTCTTGAAGTGGATCATCACAAGTTGATCTGCTATGCGGATTAAAGTTATCATGGTTTCGCAATGGCAGTAGCAGTGAAACACGAAGCGTCTGTTTAAGCTTAGGGGAACCTCAGCCCCTTCCTAACGAGCGGAGTAGTGCGGATACATATAGACGAGTCTGTTTTTTGCTTCACTTCTTGAGGCAGAAGTCGTAGTTTAAGTTTGACAGTTTCCTTGCAGGACATTGTGCTTCAGTAGTCGAGACTTTTGTATTCGTACCTTCTGGTTAATGTGTAACCGACTGTGAGTGTTTTGACGAGTTTTGGTCGTACCGGTAGTTTTTTATGATATATTGCGAGAAATGTGGTGAGTGTGAGGAGTTTAGGTGACAACGTCTATGTGGTCGATGGACTCTTTTTCGTGCTGGTTTTGGTGTTTGGAGTAAATTTAATGACCTTCTGGCTCTTGCATTGTGCAGAGTGATCAAGGCTTTGTGTTGTTCTGACGTCGTTGCCGACTGAGAAGCTTATTTCCATGTAGGTAGCCTGCTGGCAAGGTTGTGATGCTCTCTGTGGTTTTGATGTGGCTCTGGTAGAGACTCAGGCAGTTGTTCGCCGGTCCAGACTATGTTCGTTTGGAATCTGCTCTCACACTCTCTTGTCTGTCCTTGGCATCTGCTCTCAGAGCCGTGATATTCTGTACTCGAGTTAGGGCAGGAAAACCGAAGGTGACTTTGCCGGAATGTATGCTCTGCAGCAGAATGAGCGACAGTTGCAATACCAGCAGCGGTTGAAACAACAAACTCTCGTGCAACAGGCTATGCAACAGCAGCAGTCGATCTATCACGCGAGCATACTTGCTGCTATGCCTCAGGCAGTTTAACTCTTCCTGTTCTTGAGCTATCATGAAGTTCTAGTGTAATATCTGGTTCCTATCACTATTCGTATGTGGAAGAATCAACGATGCTCTTGAGACTCATGTTACAGATGTTAGGACATGCACTTATTCAGTAGACATTAAATCGAGTTATTCAATTGACATGGATGATGAAATCGAGCCATATTGAGCCATTGGCTTTTAACAGGTTTCCTTGGAAGTGTAGACATTGACATTATAGTTGCTGTTACACTATCATTCCTTTCAAAACAGGTTAGAGTTGCTCCATGTCGCCAATAGCAAATTCCTACAGTTTTTTTCTGGGGTCGTGTTTAAGAGAAACGTTGTTTCCTGTCCTCTGTTTCCGTTGTTAAGCGAAATACCTGCTTGCTGATTTTTGCAGATGGAACCGATGCCAAGTGGTAACCTGCCCCCGGGTTTTGATGCAACTTCTTGTCGTAGCGTGTGAGTAAATTACTCCCTTGGTTTAGTGGAAATTCTGTACCCAACTCTCATCTTTCGTAGTAAAGGTTTTCTGTGTTCGATTTTTGTAAATTGGTATACACTGGATGGTTTAGCATGACCTCTACAAAATTTCATTGCGGCTTCCAAAATAGAATTCTGAGGTTTTGATTATAAGGTCAGAGGCTATCCTAATGTGAGAAAAATTAGTTTCGTGATTTCCTGTTCATGGTTCCTTTGAGGCCATAGTAACTTGATGAACTGTAATCGTAATTTGGAAAGCCTGGGGCAAATATATGCAGGTACGTCGGCAACATACATACCAAGGTCACCGAAGGCCTTCTTGCTGAGGTGTTCGCCAGCGTAGGTGCCCTCGAGGGCTGCAAACTAATAAGAAAAGAGAAGGTATTGGGCTTCTTCTCTGCAATGTCGATAGGCTTGAAAATTATCTTGCCCTTAAGGTTTACACCTCTTTTATTCCCGTTTTTTAGTCAGAAAACATTAAATTCTGTCTCCACTTCAGGTTCTACATAGTGCACTGGTTTTGGTTTACTTCATTGGTTGTTCATACTAGCGTCGCTCTTGAAAGATATCTCACACGTTATCATGGCAGTCATCGTATGGATTCGTGGACTATTTTGACCACCGTTCAGCTGCAGCTGCATTATCAACTCTAAATGGCAGACAAATGTAAGCTGCAGTATCTGAGCATATAGCTTAGATGTGATGTTCGTCGAATGCATAATTTCTGGAATCCCTTTTCTTGGATCACGCCAATGAATCTCGTCACTCATTATTTATATTTTCGTGTTGATAGTTAATAAGTTTGAATCATACTTGGTTTGAAACTTCGAGGTATCCTGCAGGTTCGGTCAGTCTATCAAGGTAAATTGGGCGTATGCGAGTGGACAAAGAGAAGACACAACAGGTACTTCTGGTGTCTGACGAGTGACTCATTTTTCGTATGGGTAAGCTCACACACTTGTTAAATTATTTTATCCTGAGATGTTGAATGACAGCAGGGCACTACAATGTTTTTGTGGGAGACTTAAGCGCGGAGGTAACTGATGCAACTTTGTTTGCTGCCTTCTGCGTCTACCCAAGCTGCTCGTAAGTGACTCTTGTTGGGCCATTCATGTGTTGCATATTCTCAATGATAGTACCTAATTTTGCTCAACAGGCACAGATACCGACGTCATTTTTTGGGTCAATTTTAAGGTGAATTAAATAATGAAAATCGTATTCATGTCTCAGTCAATGCTAGTCTTCTGCAGTTTTGTTTTGAGCTTTTTTGTGATCAGTTGCTTGCTGTGAGATGAGCCGAAACTAATAAACCAATGGGGAAATGTTTTGAATTAATAAGTTCTTACTCATGGCAGTGAGATTATGTTACCTAGTATATTTCATTCACAAAAGAAGTCCACCTGTACTCGCTTATTTTACCTACTTCGGGTATAAGCGGATGCCACCTTTTATTCTTTTTGAGGCTCTTCAAGAAAACTGATCCAGAAATACTTCTTCTGCACTTCATTTTGTTGTATACTTTTACCCTTAATCTTTGAAGTGCCGAGGATAGGCATGGCAAGGAAGGAAATAGAAGGTCAATCAGGAACCTCATACCTGATCATTGGTAAATCAGTTATCAATTTGCACTCAGAGCTGCTTTGGAAACAACTCAATCAGTACAAAAGAACATTTATTATATTTCAGTTTGCATTCTTTTTTTGAACTTTTGGTTGGTGAACAGAGATGCACGAGTTATGTGGGATCAACGCTCAGGTCGCTCTAGGGGTTTCGGCTTTGTTTCTTTCAGAAGTCAGCAGGTAGGTTCAGGCATTTTTACTTCTAGGGCGGCTTTAAGAAGGTCCAGACAGGCCTTGATAGAGAATGGAATCCCATCGATGGCTGTTGCACACTTAAATTGAGAAATTATTTTCCATATTAACGATGTTCTTATTCTCTGTGATTTTCTTTCGTCTTTTACATTTAGTTTCTTTTTGCAAAAATTTCTCTGAAGCTCACATTTTTATCCTGGCAGAGGAGGCATATAACTAATTCTCTTTCAGTTACTACCGTTTGTAATGTCTTCATTGTCTATTGATGAACTGATGGCTGGAGTTTTGTTCTCTGGTTTGTGCAGGAAGCAGAGTGTGCAATCACCGAGATGACGGGTAAAAGATTATTTCTCTATCCAGTCACTGGTAGCTTCGAGGAATAGTTGATCTAGAGTGCACTATTATTTTTGAGATTGGTGGCTGACGGTGAAGTTATAGTTTACATGGTCTTATTAGTAGCCAAGAGGATACTTAAAAGAATATCTGAAAGACGTACAAGTTGTGGAAGATTGTGGTGAGAACAACAAAGTGAGATTAATTACTGCATGCTCAGCATTTGTTGCTGATTACAGGTTATGAAGTATATGCTCGCCGCTCAAGGGCTCTTCTCTGGTATACTGTTGATACAATTCTACGTACAAACTCATGTTTGAATATATCTGACAGGAAAGTGGCTTGGAACCCGACCCATCCGCTGCAACTGGGCCACAAAGACCAACACCAGTGGCCAGTCTGAGGAAAATAATTCTGGGCATGGGATGGGTATGAACGGCAATGCTGATCAGATAGCAGGGCTTCAATCTCCTAATGGTCAAGGTTCATTCCAACTTCTTTCTGAATTTATCTTTGTTACTTAGGTCTCATTTGAACAGGGGTTTGTAACATCAGTTTTCGTACACCTTGATAAAAAAGAGACTTTGCCGGCTTAAGTGAGCAAATTTCTAGAAGCCGATTCACCAAATTTCACAAGTACTATTGAGATAAAACTGTCACTGATGAAGCTGTGCTGCCTTCCAGAAGGGCGCTCTGAAGAACGTCAAGAAGGCTCCGCTGGAGATGGACCAGAAAACAATACTCAGTATACCACAGTATACGTGGGCAATCTGGCTCATCAGGTAAGGACAATGTCTGAGTGCACCCAATCTACGAGTGATGAAACCGTTTGTTAGATGTATCCTGCACAGAGTCGAGAGTCTAATTGCTATGAACGGCCATCCTATCACAGTGCTAAACTGTGTTGGATGTTCACTGAAAATTCAGGGCGCAGAGTTCAGGATGATATGATTCCTTATTTCTGGCTGAATAAGAGCCTTGTGGATGCTGCACTAGGTCAATATGGTCGTCAGGTTAGTTATAATGTGAGAGACACCAAAGGACCTTAGGCTATGATTTGCAAATGTGCTTTGAACTACGATGTCATCGTCGAGATAGAGCAATTTCATAATTAGTTTATGGTTCTCAACTGTGACCTGTTGCGAGCAGGTAACACAAGCAGAGCTTCACCGACAGTTCCACTCTCTCGGAGCTGGTGTGATAGAGGACGTGCGAGTGCAGAAGGACAAGGGCTTTGGTTTCGTAAGGTACCGTACTCATGAGGAGGCTGCTCTCGCAATTCAGGCAGCCAATGGTAGGGTCATGTGTGGCAAGTCTGTGAAGGTACGTGAATTTTGTGCATGGTTTTTTCGGGTATCAGCAATTCCATCTGGCTTCATTTTTCATGCCTTCTTACATTCCCAGAAAAATCATTCAGATACGGTGGCCCTCTGTTTCATTCTTCATGCCGTGCACTGTGTTGCATCCAATCTTCAACGTAAATATATGACTACACATTTGGGAAAAGCATTGATACCTAGAACTCAAGGCATACGAATTTTTTTATTTTTTAAATTGCACTTGAGATCTAGCTTCCTGTTTCTGCTTAGGAAGCATCAAAGCAAGCATTTGACGGTGGTATCTTTGCTGGTGTTGCAGTGTTCATGGGGCAGCAAGCCCACTATGCCAGGGTCATCCTCTGGGCCACTTCCCCCTCCCCCTCCAGTAGGCCCTTATCAGCAAATCATGGCAGCTGGCGTTAACCTTGGATATGGTACTGCTGACCTCTTGGCATACCAGCGCCAACTTTCCTTGACACAGGCTGCTTCTGGGCGTGCTCTCTTACCTCTTCCTCATCAAAATTTGGGAATAGGTCTCGGTCAAAACCCTACTCTGGGAGGTCCTGGAAGTCGGGGAATTTATGATAGTTTTCAGCAAGGAGGTTTGATTTCAGGAGCATTGAGCCAGCAACATATTTTCTATTAAGTTTAATTTTTCTAAGCGACAGTACTGTGTATTCCATTCAAAGATTGAACACCAGGAAGAGGTAAGAAGAGTAAAGTAGTAATCGAAACTTTGAGCCTTAAGATATTTTCCTGAGCATCCTTTTTGAAGCCCCATGTAATGTTATTCCAAGAATAATACTGCCGTGTCGGTGCGGGTTACACAAGAGTTTGTAAAGGGAGCCTGCGAGTATTGAAACCTGACTGTACCTAAGATCGAATGCGAAACTTTCGAAGCATATATGGCCCTCTCGTCTCATGTGCTAGTTAGTTATTCAATTTTGAACCTCTAAATTTTAGCTAGACTACTGAAGAGAGGAGAAATAAACGTGACCGAGCCGTGCTAATTATATGTCAATTTCACATCAGTTTCAGGTTTGACTCGTCGAGAGTGTGTTGGTTCTGCACTATTTCCTTCCATGTTTCTTACCATTGCCAAGGCAGTCAACTCCTGTCCCAATTAGAGCTGGTCTCAGCACACTGATCTGATATATCATCAAAGCAGTCCACAATTCATTCTAAAGGCATGTTCCCACGTGGATGTTGGTAGAAACTGTAACCAGTATTAGGGGGCTTATGTTTACGAAGTGTTCCCACCTGCGTGAGTAGGTAAACGCCGATCCTACGTGGCAGGCTTGATGGCATGGGATAATAGCGGTGCTAGAGTAACTTTCGCCTATATCTGCTGGCCCACCAAAAAGAAAGTAATCGATAAGTACCGGTTTACATTCTTGCAAATTCATAGATTTGAGAGATAAAAGGGCGGTCCTATGTATAACGGCTGGCGATGGCCATATACGTAATGGCGGCTTCTAGTTTTCAGGCGAGGTAATAGAAAAGCTGTGCATGACAGTCGGGGAGTTGAGATAATATCAGCTCTATCAACAACTGTACTGAAAAGGAGGATGATGAGTGAATCAAACTTTGCATTCTTCAATACATCACTCGTTCCAGGTACGTGGCTCTGTCGACCTTCTTCTTGCATTGTAAGTTTTGGGCTTCACCTGCACTATGTACATTCCGTAGCCGTTGGTACTTGCAACACGAACCTGCAGCATAGTGCATTCAGGCTGCACGATGTGAAACTTGTTAGTTCTCATCAATTGCATTCCCGCCCATGATTGCACTCAGGAACGATAATTCGTCGCAGCATTGCTCTGAAAACGCTGCACCCGCTTTTGGTGTTCAAGATGGCTGCAGTAGTTCCTAATTTTTTTATTTTTTTATTTGACGTTACATTGAAACTGGAAAGCAAACTTGAGTGGAACATTCCTGACTTTGCAATGTGGTTATTTCTCAAAGAAAGTTTCAGCAGATTCCAAGATGGATAACCGACCCGAAGTCGATCAATACTCCGGGCCAATACGTCCAACTGCACTTCCAGTGGATGGTACGTAAACATTTCACCTCCTCATGTTTCAGAAACATACTCAATTCTTAACTAGAAAGTCTGTGGCCAGGGCTCTTTATGTATGCAACTCACATCGTGATTCATGTATCCCACTACTCTTAGAAAATATTAAACTCTGTCACGTACCGTTCATGCATATCACTCTCGTTTTCTTGCTTCTGTTTGTAGACATAGATAACAGACCTGCACACACACAAGAAACACTCCGATGCCTAAATGAGAGTTTGTTTTTGAAAAAAATAAGCACCACGACATGACATCTTCTCAGAGAAATCATGCATGACACTTGAATGCATCCAGTTAAATTCCCGCAGCTGCTTGTTTTTTTTGCATGGCACTGTAGCAAACTCGTTAGATACAGGAGATGACGGGGGTGGATTCCAACTGTGGCAGGTTCAAGTTTCCCGGCGCAGCATACTCCAAACCGATTTCAACAGCGTGGAGCCACTGTCGGGGTGGCACGTCCTCCACCGGTCTCAACACCTCCCGGCCCAAGTGTTGCCAAACGGGCGAGAAAGGATCGGGGCCCGAAGTGGCTTCCCTAGGAGATCCTGATTTTAATTAGAGCCAAACGAGACATGTATCTGGAGGAGATGGACACCGTAGACGGTAGAGACCTTATGACTCCGGACCACACCAAGTGGATTCGGATTTTGCATGACATCATGCGCGCTGGATTCTCCCCCTGCTTGAGAGACGGCGCAGCCTGCAAGGCTAAATGGAACCAATTGATACCTGACTACAAACGCATTGCCGACTACCTTGGGAGGACAGGTAGAAATATTCCGGACTATTGGGAGCTCAATGCGGCAGAACGGAAGGCGGAGGGGCTGCCTCGAATGTTTGCACAAGAGTTTTTTGATGCCATCCACGAATGGTATAGCAATAGACCCCAGATTCAACCCCCCCATGTGAGAGACCTTTTAGCACCGAATGATGGAAATTACCAGCCGGTACAGCAGCAAGCTCAAGAGGGAGAGGAAGAAAGCGAACCGGATCATGATGAACTGTATGAGAACTCAATGCCAGACACGGTGGACTCAACCGACGCCTCATCCCAGCCGAGATCCCCACGTCGAAGCATCAACCCTGGTGCTTCACATGCGAGGAGCTCAGTACCAACAGGCAGCCCGGGCACGCGGCTGTTTAATGGCCTTCCCCCGGGCATTACGCCCCAGGTCCTGAGTTCCTCAGAGAACACGTAGTATGCAGCCAATCGACGACCAGGGAACACAGCTGTTCGGCGAAAGAACATGTCCGGGCACTAAGGCCACAGGAAATGTCATGGCCTCACAAATGCAGGAGATTGCAGATGCTTCAAGGGAGTTGGAAAGGTCTAAAATTGAAGTACAATTGAAGCTCTTCACGGAGCAAATGGCGTATCAAAGAGAAAAGGACAGGAGGATGTACGAGAATGCTAGTATTGCAAATGACAATGCCAGGCTTGCCATCTTGAAGCAGGGGGAAATGGTTGCATGTTTGTCTCAACTCTCAACAGTGTTGGGTCGGGGATTAACCATGGCAAACACAAGTACATTTCAGAACAGTAATGGAGGGGATGGGGTCCCGCATCCAGGGTTACAGACTTTCTCAAGTCCCGGAGAACAGAGCTTCCAACCTACAGGTGGTCACAGTTTCCGTGCTCCAGGGGAAACCGTGAGCATGCCATGCAGGAAGGTACCACTGCCTCGCGAGAAAACGCACATCACCTCCAGCCCAGGCAACCCGACTATGGACCCCCAGACCTGCTCTGATACAGGAGAACCAAACCCCCCTACAGTGACATCATCCCTAAACTACAACGCAAGTGCTACGAACACAATTGTCTCAGGATACACAGCTACTTTTGAAGGAAATTAGAAGAACCGCAGCGTCGAACAGCTTACTCCCGCTGCTCCGAGTCGTTGATCTAGTCGTTGTATTGCCCCTGTCAGAGTCAGAGTAACTGTTAGTTTCTTGTGCTCCTTTGGCTTTATGTGAACATGAGGATGCTCTTATCATCTGTTACAACATTGCAATGAAAGTGATTTCGTGTCACAATTTGAGGTGAAACTGGAATTCCTACTACTGCATCCACAACATGTCAGCAAATAAATCTCATGTACCGTAAAGGGTGAATGCACCATACCTGAAGTGCATTTTTCCTAAGCGGTGCAGGCTCCCGCACCTCCCTCCACCGAGCCTGCGATGTAATCTACACAAACACACATAGACAATTAATTCAAGTCAAGGACCGAAGTATGAAGCCACTAATTAATCAACCATTCCACGTGAACATAGAAATGGCGATCAGGGAAGGAAAACTGACCTCAGCAGTTACTGCTGCTGCCGTCGCAAGGTCGAGAGATACACACCAATTTGGGACCTCTTCTCCGACCCCAGCTCCGTGGCTAAGTTGTCCGGTATCTGCTCCCCTGCATCCACTTGGACGCCGTCGTCGTCCACCACTTCACCTTCTAATCCTTCCTGTCTCAAAACCATAAGTAATTCCTCCACTTCCTCATGCGACTGACGTAAGAGTATATTGTGCAGAATTGCACAACATAATACAACGTCGGGCATGAAGGTTACATGTAAGTCTGACTTATCCAGCAGTTCTCAAAAAGACTGCTTCAGAATCCCAAATGCATTTTCGACAACACATCGGCCTTTGCGCAGTTTTTTGTTGAAGAGAGTTTCAGAGACTGACAAGTTCCGAGTAACCTTGTGAGGAACCATCAGCCAAGGCATCAGTGGGTAACCAAGGTCGCCGATCAGATATGGGGTGTGGCCAGCAACTGAGTACTGTGCATCAAAATGAATGTTGTGCATGGCCAAGGAATAGAGGGAGGATCTGCGAAGTACCCTACTGTTGTTTGTGGATCCCGGCATCCCCAAATAGAGGTCAAGAAACCGCTTGTCGCTGTCTACGACAGCTTGGCAGTTTATAGTATACCCTCCTGACTTAAAATAATAGTAATCTGCTGCACCGAACTGGGGTTTGGATATGGCAATATGCGTACCGTCAATGGCACCTATAACTCCAGGTAGACCGCACATGTTTGTGAACTTCGCTTGAATGTCCCGAAGTCTTTGGCCATTAGGCCACATGATCTCAGTTCTCAAAGTCTCGTTTATTGCATGCACAACCTCTCGGAGAATCTTCGACACTGTGCTGCGGCCTACAGCAAACATCTCTGAGCAAATAGTGAGATTCGCCCCATGTGTCAACTTGAAGAGGGTGCATGCGACCCTTACCAGTACTGGGATGGCTATCCGGTACTTAGTTTTCTGCTTCTCCACATGCGGTCTCACGAGATCTGCCAGAGCCAGCACACACGGCTTTGTCATTCGAAACATTGAAACCCAGCGAATGTTATCATACTAGGCTAAGAGAAATCTAGAGAACCATGTGGTAGACCGGGGTTTAACCCAGAAGCCAACATCATCGTCGAAGAAGGTGTACAATGTACACACTCGATAAGTATGGAGTGTATCCCTCAGCAGTGTCTCCGTGTCAAATGCTCCTCCATGGTTGCTATACACAATGGCCGCGAGAGGGTCCTCCGATTCCTCGTCACCTTCAAGAGATCCCCGGACATTCAATGCTTCATTGGCGTTTAGAAGCAACGTAAGGAGCCACGTTGTCAGTGCCACAGTATTAACAGGACTTGTGAATGGATCCATGGTTTCGGAGACCAAGGGGTTCGAGAGCTGTAAAGCCTACAAGAAAACAACTCCAAAGGGTCGGCATTAGTTGAAATGACTGAAAATAATCAATACTGTACATGTGGAATAAACACACATCCACATAAGGCCCGGCAGTACCCTGAACACATCATCCTACGACAACATTTTTGCCGTGAAAGAGAATCTCAAAAATAGGAAAGGCAAATCAAATAAAATATTAAAAAAAAAAAAAAAAAACACCCATGAAGGGAAGTGGACAATGAATCAACACCAATTGACGATCCGATGTTATTGCACAGACATTGTCCTATATTAACCGTGGCAATCCTAAACCCTAGCCTCGACGACATCTACAACTTCAAGCAATGAAATCAATTCAGGTAGAGAAACACCAGCGTATAAAGGAGAACGAAACTGCTCACCCAAGGCAGAGGAGGAAACTCAGCGACACCAACTCCGAGAAACCGTCACATAAGAAACAGCAAGGTTAGAGAAAGTAGACGCCAATCGGCCTCTTACGGAACAGAATTCAACAGCGCATGAGCACCACAAAACAGCGATGACTCCAAACGGGACAGTGACCAAACCAATTACAAGTGCCTCAAAATCAAAACATAAACAACCTAGAGTATAACACGTCGAGACTGAGCAACGGCAACACAATCGTCAAATGATCCCACAGAGCACCGGAAAACGTTGAGATTCAGAGTACCCAAGAGACACAGAAGTTGCAATATGGAAACGAGAAAATAATGACAAAACACTGCCCGACCACAACTTCAACATAACAGTATGCAAAACGACGAGGGCATGAATGCGGAAGGAAGACACGAGCAACTGGGCAAGCAACACAGAAACAGGACACAAGCTATCGAGAGATAATGGTGAGAGTGGTCGCTCCAGCACTCAACTGAGAGAGACAGACAGGGCCACAAAGGTGGGCCCCATGACAATCATCACGTCTAAAACTTTCGCACTGGTGTGAAGGGCCACTAAAAATACCATCATTAAAACATGACATGGCCGGCAAAACGGATATGACCATCGTATATGGGAACGCAAAATAAAAAATTACAGTTTTACATGGTATAATATACCATCAAATACGGGAACCACCCCACCTCCTGAGCGCGGTGTGAATAGAGTCACAACTTTCCATATGTGCGCTGTTTCAGTCCATACTACTGCTTTATGAATTGCCGGGTGGGAACATGCCTTAAGGGTACTACCCATTCTCATTCTAGTATCGCACCATGACAATTGGCTTTAAAGTAGATACCGGTAGATAAATCTTTGGTATACTTCATCTCAATCTATCACCATGAGTTAGTTCACCTTGGCACTCGCTTGCTCTAAATCTTTAAAATACAAGACTCAAAATGTACAGTAACTCCATAAAATGAATGCTTTACTGTAGCTTGCATTCACCCTTTAGTCCACCACACTTATCAGAAGAAAAACCAATGCGTTATTCCAATTTCCCAGTACTCAACTTTCTCTCCCAACCACGTCTTACACTCAAGACCCCACGACCTTTCCAACAAATGTGCTGCCTCTTTCCTTTCCAGCCAAACAACGTAAAAACGAATAACCAAACGACCCAGACCAAGCAGATCCACAAACGAACTCCACAGTTCCTCTCAAAACAAACTCATAGGCCAGAACATTCCCCAATCATGAACAAAACGAATGTGGGCCATGACGAAAGCACCCACGCCAACGTGGAACAACGAAACTCCCACAATTCATCACATGTAACACAATATTGGAAAGAGTGAAACCCGGAGAGCCCTTATCCAACCCAACTCACCACTGGAGTCCAACTGCACTCGGTGGATGGACTCGCAACCACCACCCTTCTCACGACATCCCTTTTGGAACCCCTCCCAACCGCTAACGCACGAGCCAACTCCACAGCATCATCCAGGTTCCAATTCTGGGAACAGACACTGAGCTGAAGTAGTGAAAAGGGCGACCGAAGTTCACAGTTCACAGTGCTTTAATTTAGCTCAGCTGCATTCCGCCTCCTTTTCGTTTTCGCATCTGCCGGGTGAGGCTAGCCCTGAGCTCGATTTCGCGGGGTCGTAGGTGACGACGTCGTGCAGCTCGGAGCCATGGCCTGCGTCGCGGAAGTCGGCACCCAGGCTGCTCTCTCGGCGCCCTCGGTGTCGGGCAACAGCATTGGGGCCAAGCCCACGCTGCGCGTGGCTGTGGTGAGCTCGTCGGCGTTCTTCGGGCAGGGCGTGAAGTCGCTGCAGGGCGTGAGTGGGGTGGCGAAGGAGGGTGGTCGGGGCGGGAATGCGTCGCCGTTGGTGGTGCGCGCGGCGCGGGAGAAGTTCCGTAAGAAGCCGCATGTAAATATTGGCACCATCGGGCACGTCGACCACGGAAAGACGACCCTGACGGCCGCGCTGACGATGGCGCTGGCGGCGGAGGGCGGCAGCGCCGCGAAGCGGTACGACGAGATCGACGCGGCGCCGGAGGAGCGCGCGCGCGGGATCACGATCAACACGGCGACGGTGGAGTACGAGAAGGCGGCGCGGCACTACGCTCACGTAGACTGCCCCGGGCACGCGGATTACGTGAAGAACATGATCACGGGGGCGGCGCAGATGGACGGCGCGATCCTGGTGGTGTCGGGCGCGGACGGGCCGATGCCGCAGACGAAGGAGCACATCCTGCTCGCGAAGCACGTGGGCGTGCCGAACATGGTGGTGTTCATGAACAAGGAGGACCAGGTAAATGGGCAATTCCCGTCACCCGCACAAGTTTTGCTGGATTGTACACTGCCGTGGATTGCCCAATTGGTAGTGAATTGGCGTCTGGAGTGAATTGGCGTCTACAGTGGATTCGTGTTGCCTGATTGTGCATTCCTGTGAGTCCTCTGGCGCGTCCCACGTCCCAGTGGGAATTGTCACTCGGTTCCGCGCAGGGCTGGGCCAGGCAATTCGCATGGCCGAGGGGTTTATGGAGGGTTTACGGGGTTGATAGATTGCACTGGATCAATGGGCTGCGAGCCCTGAATGACTGAATGAATGCAGAGGTTATGGTAGAGGGTACTGAGCTGTTGGGTGTGGATAGTACATTGTGAATTGGGTCCCGGCAAATGTCGGAACGCGGCGGGGTTCATGAGGTGCGAGTGGCTCCGATTGGGTTTAGGCGTGTCTAAAAGTGGAGGGGGTGATGATTGTGATGGGTGCATTGCGGAGGCTAATGGGTGGTAAAATATTGGCTGTGGCAAGTGGACGACGAGGAGCTGCTGGACCTGGTGGAGATGGAGGTGCGCGAGCTGCTGAGCTCGTACGAGTTCCCGGGCGACGACATCCCGATCGTGTCAGGGTCGGCGCTGATGGCGCTGGAGGCGGTGATGGAGAACCCGAAGCTGGTGAAGGGCGACAACAAGTGGGTGGACAAGATCTTCCAGCTGATGGAGGAGGTGGACGCGTACATCCCGATCCCGCAGCGGATGACGGAGCTGCCGTTCCTGATGGCGATCGAGGACGTGTTCTCGATCACGGGGCGCGGGACGGTGGCGAGTCTGGCGACGGGGCGCGTGGAGCGCGGGATCGTGAAGCTGGGCGACGTGGTGGAGCTGGTGGGGCTTCGGGAGACGCGGACGACGACGGTGACGGGGCTGGAGATGTTCCAGAAGCTGCTGGACGAGGCGCTGGCGGGCGATAACTTGGGCGTGCTGCTGCGAGGGATCCTGAAGATTGACATCCAGAGGGGGATGGTGCTGGCGAAGCCGGGGACGATCAAGGGGCACAAGAAGTTCGAGGCGTCGGTGTACGTGCTGAAGAAGGAGGAGGGCTGGCGGCACACGCCGTTCTTCAAGGGGTACAAGCCGCAGTTCTACATGCGGACGACGGATTGCACGGGCGGGGTGCTGAACATCGAGACGGACTCGGGCGACGAGGTGAACATGGTGGTGCCGGGGGACAGGGTGAAGCTGACGGTGGAACTGGTGAACGAGGTGGCGTGCGAGGAGAAGATGCGGTTCGCGATCCGGGAGGGAGGCAGGACGGTGGGCGCGGGTGTGATATTGGCCATCTTGTCGTGATGACGTGAGGCGCTGTGATGTAGGAAACGGGGAATTGGTGGAGTGGATATTAGCGGTAGCAGTGTAGGTGGAAGTTCGGGACGCAGGTTGTGGAGGGCAACGTGGAGTTCGTGACCGAAGCCTGGTTGAAGGAGGGAAGGAATTAGAGTGTAGGATGTGGATTTAGGTAGGTGAGTAGAGTAGCAGCGGTAGGCATTCACCGACTGGTGTAGGACTATGACCAGTGGGTTTCTTGTAGAGTTTAAAGGATGAATCTCGAAATTAAGTGGAGAATCCACGTATTTTTTTTCTGAGTTTGAATTACTTAGCGGATTATTTGTGGAGTTCGTTTGCTTTATTTTTTAGAGGTTACCCTTTTATTTTGTGCAGTGGACTGATATAAACCTCTTGGTGACCCTTCTTGCCATTGGTCAAGTATCTACGAAGAGTATCGACTTTCAGTAGTCAGTCGCACTGATGAATTCATATAGTACTCTAACGTTTTACTCTTGCAGGTGGAGTTCCGCCACTGTCCAGAGTCAGTGAGCTTTGTTCCTTACAGTCCGATAGAATTTTAGTTATATATAAAATGTTCGTTGATTATTTTATTTCCGGTGGAGAGAACCTTATTTTTGAATGTGCGTGCGGAATTTGGGAAGATGTTCCTGGAGCTGCCGCCGGAATGTGATTTCTAAGAGCATCCCCAATTGGGCGCCATACAGCCACGATAACGCAATATGCCGTGGCGCTAAAAAAAAATACCCCAATAGTCTCTCCATTGTCCACGCTACCCTAGCGCGACCTCGCCATACAGCCCCGGTCATGTGAAATTTTCTCCATATGCCGGGAGATAATTTCGACACGCCAAGCAAATGGCATTCTAATAAATCTTGCCTCAGCCTGCGCATTGACCGGAGCTCTCTAACACCAAGGGTCCAACGCCGGATCCGCACGCACGTGGCGAAGCACAGCCAACGCGCAAGCACCACGTCGGCACCGGGACTTGATCCCGGGACTCCCTCCACGCTAAACGGGGAAAGTTAGCATGCGTGCGGCGAGCGGCGAGCGGAGAGCGGCGAGCAGAGATGGGAGAGCACAACTTTGACATTTTACCAAGTTTTTGGGAAAAGAAATGCACCCTATAACCGTGGAGAAGTACTAAAATTAGGTCACTATTTTTAGTATTATGAGGAAAAAAGAATTTTAATTCCATGGTATTATTATTTGAAACTACTTTATTGATTATTCACTTGTAAACGACATTTATATAGATAAAGAAAATTAGGGCTGACGTCGTGATGACGTCACAATCATAGCTAAGAAGTCAGCGATGCTACTATGGCAGCGGCGAGCAGTGAGCAGTGAGCGGTGAGCAGCCAAAAATCGCACCGGGGGTCAAAAGTGAGCAGACAAAAACCGCACCGGGGACCATATTTTCGTGTTCAAAAAACGCACCGGGGACAGCGTTCGACCTATGGCGGTGGAAATTTGTCGAGCATGTGTGGCATATAACCGTGGAAATTGCGAGGTACCGCCCCCGAATATTGGCAGCGGAAAGACTGTAAAATCCGACAGACGCTCTTGGGCGACCATAGAATGTTGAGGTACCTCAGATGTGCGCAAGTGATTAGCGGCATGGGGATGGTGAAAGAGGACTATGAAGTTTGGGATCCGAGTGCGGAAGAGTGCGAAGTAATTGATATCCTCTCAAACCTAGGTGACTACTCGATTCAGTCTGGAAGGGAAGTGGCTGTGATCGACAAAGCGGAAAACATGGAGAACTTGATTCCTCGAAGAGCAGGCCCATATTCTCAGCTTCGCGGTTCGAGGAACATTCCAAGGATCGCAAGTCCGTGTTGGAAGCCAAAGATGATGAGACCGATCGTGACAAGGACGTTGAGATGCGCGGCCAATCCATATGCTGGTGCCGTTGGGGACGGAAAGATGTACGTGTCGCAGTTGCCCAAGCATTTAGAGAGACCAACAACGCCAACCATATCGGCGACTGATAGTGCAATCAATCTTGAAGAACACCAAGGATGGGAGAGGCTAGACTTTTCTGTTGATGGAGAAGATAGTATTGCCGTTGAGCAGTAGTAAGGCTAACAAAATATTTAAGTGTAAACTGCATTAGTGGTTGCAGCCGTAGCATCGTCCGAGCCTAGGAAATCTAAATGTCGTTATCATGTATCTTAACCAACCTGGGTACAATAAAGAATGACATGGGGGGCGAGAAAATATTTCAATTTTGGCATATCAATTTTACTCGATCTAATGTGATGTTTCACCTCCATTCTGGGTACAATTAAGATCCGTAACAAGGACGTAGTGCAAAGGGCGGCCGGCGTTATGAAATTTTATATTAATTATGAAATCTTAAGTTACCGTGACGTAATTCTACAATTCCAATGGTAGTTCTGAACGGGTGGGCACCCTCGATATTGTTGGCAAGACTAAACTTACTGAAGAATCCGTCAGCCACATACAGGAGAATGGTAGGGGTAAGGTACTACGGTAGTAGGGTGAAGGGAAGGAAGACCAAGTGTCATGGGACTCCGACGGCTGGACTACTGCATCATCTGGAGCCGGTGGTACGTGGCTTATAGTGAGATAGGAAATGAAAATAGTTTGTGGGACAGTTTAGTGACAAAGAACTCAACATACACAGACACTTGGTTTGTGAAACGGGGCTTGATGATGCACAGTTTGCTGTCAATTTGGTTCAAGAATTAAAGTGTAGTGGTTCAAACAATGTGCAAATGTAAGCTTGGCAAAGATAGACTGATATCAAAGTGATTACATATGTATTAAGGGAGCAAGTTAAAAGCAGTACAACGACTATACCCTGTTACAAAACAGCGACTATATCACGATGCTATCAACATAGATGTCAAACGGGAACTTCCTTCGCCACCTCCGATACAGACTGCAGACTTGGACCTATCACAGAACTATCACAAATCCATCTTTCGCCATTTCGTTTCCATAGAGAAATCATGCGCAGCGTAGGGCACTGCGTGGAAGGGTTGTCAACAACGTTAAGAACCTGCAGCCCCGAATACGCTTCCTGGCGGTACGTGTCTCGCCAGAAATCGACTCTCAGAAACGTGACTGGGTCGGGTGGGGAGGGCTGCGCAAAACACAACGTCACGCTGTTGCCGTCCGGGAAGAACCCCACCTGACTCAGTCGATGAAAGGTTGTGGACTCACTCGGAGGAATATGAGGTGTCATGATTCCTCCGGAAGGTGCTTCCTGAAAGCCTTGGCCAGGTACCCAGACAAAAAGCATGATGCACCTCATCATCTTTGGAGCGTCAACGGAATGGAGAAATTGATCATCAAAGACCACACTGCAGGTAAACACTTTCAAAAGCCACGTCTTAAAATTCTGAGACCAATCCTCAGCGCACTGGTAGAGTGAGAACTCAATCTTGGCCTGGGCGGAGGGTTTGCGAAATACAATATCCCCGATCTGCGGATCCATCATGGAGCTGGTGTCTAACATAATTCGCGATTTACGGCCTAGGCTAAAATAGATTGGTTTCATCGCGAGGTCCATTGGCATGAGGCTTCAGCTGAGAATGATTATGCGATCTCCACTAACCTCATATATAGAGATCATCCCACAAGCAATCACAGAGCGCCGGAATCAGCAATGAAACATTGGTAATTGAATACAGCTTTATCGATTGAGGTGTATCGTACTCTCACGAATTCGGCGGCAGTCTGGCAGGATTCAGGTGAGTTAACCGAGATTTTTTGAACTCTGGTTATGAGGAAAGCGTGCATTTCGATGACCTCCAAAACATTATCTAATCATCATTTAGAATACAATACATATATCTCTCTTAATGGAGCAAACGGGATGATTATATAACGGGATATATACCTGCCTAAAAATCCGGCAGTAGGATCCCTGCAATATTTTGTCATCCGGGAGATCAACGTGAATTTTACCGGACTTAAATTACTGAGATGTCATTTTGTTACCCGTAGGGTAGTTCTCTGAAGTGGTGGAAGGGCGCCACCCGTGGTTTTGGTTCGGACCCAGAACGTAGTGCCGGATCCGTCAGATGATTTCGGGGACGGACTTGAGGCAAGGTACCCTGCCGCGGGAGGGGAACGAAGTGGACTCAAAAAAACCGTCAGCCGGGTTTGGGAAGGGGCCGTGATGAGGGGGACCCGGCCCAATATCAGAATTCTTCATTATGCCATGACGACAACGTTTTTCGGGATGAGAATTGCGACGGCGTTTGGATGGATGCAACAGTTAGATAGCAGAGAAGTGAGAGCATGTGCATTCTATGTCTTTGGTGTGATTGGGTACCATTGATAATAAGGAATTTTACTATCGTTGGCGCATAAAGTAGATTAATTTCTGGGAAAACTTAGAATATTTATAGAATTAAATACAAATATACAAAAATGTCTGGATTGAACCGTATACTAAACGATGCTCATGCCAACACATGATCGGAATATCCGACATGAATACGAGCAGTTTTGCCACCGCTTTAATCTGTGACGTAATAGGAATAAAAATGTCACCGAGTTCGTACCGAGCGCCCTAGGATGAAGGTAGGGGAAAAAGACACATCAGAAGCAAACCTAGACATTGATAAGCGAAAGAAGGCCACTCTGAAAAATAGCCTTGACCTCGTTAAAGCTGAGGCTTGGAGCATGGATGTAGGAGTCCTGGTTAATATCAAGGTTGCATATAGCATTAAAGATGTAATAGAGATGCTTGCAAGGAACCCAGGGAGGTCGTTTTCCCAGCGACTTGATGGACATTTCCTTGAAGTTGGGGCAGGTGCAGGTGGGCTCCGGGCCAATTGTTATTTTGTAGACGTTAGACTCCGATACGGTCTCAGAGACAACGCTGATGATGCACCCGAAACCTGGGTTAGGTATGAGTGTGACTGATTGGATTCGAATGGTGAGTAGAGTAGATGAGGCCCAGTTGTTCTCGTGCTCTGTTCGTGGCACCCGGTTACAACGCCGAATCTTGAATCCTCCTCGCACCGTGGGATATATTCCTGGAGCTGGGGGTACACTCCACTGCGAGAGGTCAAACCGTGGCCGCTGTGGGAGAGATGCACCGTCGTGAAAAACTTGGTGAGCGGGTAATTCTTGGCGTTGAGGGAGTCTGAAACCGGCTGCCTCGAGGTCAAGTATCTCCCTCTTTGAAAGGCGAGAGCCACGCTTGACAGGCCAGATAAGCGGGGGAGGGGGCATGCTGGAGACCCAGTTCCGCTTAGTACCCATGACGCATCTCTGGATGTCATCGTTACAGAAGCAGAACTGCATCCATTTTTGCTGATCCTTCCTGACGTTGGTGAAGATGCCCCAGTAGCATGGCACAATTGTAGCCTTCTTTCCCCGTATGAGCCTCGCCGTGCACTTCTTATTCGTCCTCGCCTGTTGAGCAAAACAAGCCTTCGCCGATCCCTTTGGAAGCCTGACAAGGTGCCACATACTCTCGTCCACATCCGTCTCCTCCACAGCGGTTACATGATGACGACTCCTGTTCTCGTCCGGGCTTGAGACTGGCGATGGGGGTGCCGCTTGGACCCTTTGTGGAGGTGAATCCTCTGGTTCAGCATCAGGCTCCTTGCGTGCTCGCGTATTCCTAGTGCTCAGACGAGGTTGAGAAAAATTTACCTTGTCCGGCCTGTGGGAGTCATATTCGGATCCGATCGGTTGATTCAGCTTCCGTTTCGTGGACCCAAAGAGCTCCTCGCCTTCGCGATGTGGCTCACGGGAGAGCAACTGTGGAGCGTCATGGAAGTGTTCAGTGGCATCGGCAAGGCGCTTGGGAATCCCTGATTTTTGAGCTCGCCGTAAACGGAGTTCGGCTTTGCAAGGTCCCTTACCCGGGGTCTCACCTCGCAGGTAGGCGCTATAGTTAGTGCATTGCATGAAGCCCCTGACATAATCGTCCACCGTGGCAAAGTAGATGTTGTCGCCACGATTGCCCGACATCTGAAGCCATATATTGTGCACAGTCTCCGAGAGGTTGCAAGAGGGCATCTTGTCCTTCTCGGCGTCCGGAAGGTCTTGCAATCAAAGGAATTGCTGATTCAATCAATTCTACGTCAAATAAGTGTATTAAGTGACTGGATAAAAAAAGAGATGTTGTACTCACCAATTGCATGAAGCCTCCCCACTGCCGATATCTAAAGTGCCAAAATACGAGCCAAAGTTCGAGGTCACGAAGACCGGAGGCAGTAGTAGCGCCTGAGGAGGTCCACCATGCTCGGATCGCGTGGAAACGAATGTTGGCTTCTTCCATGTTCTTTGCATCACGATACTGCTTGCAAAGCACGTAATGCTGCCTCTGCAAATCTGATCCGATGATGTGAGCCTCAGTGTGCTTCCTAAGTGAGGTTGCCCAATGAAACTGGCACGTACGCTCACGGTCTGGCATTGGAACCGTCGCGTCGCCACTTCCATAGATCTTCCGCACACAGTTCCAGTTGGCCTGGGCGCTGTCCGCCATGAAGCCCTTGAAGTTGACTTTGTCATAGCCATATTTTGCCATTATTCCGTTCAGGAATTGCCACATCACGGTCTGGGCCCTCACGTCTTCTGACTGCATATCACAAATGGCGATAGTCATGACCCGGCAATACTGAGAGTCATAGACATGACATGCCATGGTTGTCCAACCCTTTGTGCGCTTGACGTGATCAAACATAATCCAGGAATCCTGGAGATCCCCGCCAGGTTGCATTCGCTTTACAAGGTCCACTCCCGACCCGGGACCTTTCTCGGACATCTTAAAGATAAAAACCTTGTCCCCTTCAGAACCCTGCCCGGGAAATTTATTGTCATGAATAAACTCCCACTTGCTGCAGCCTCGCAAGGCAGCGATGCCGTCGATAATGCCCAGGTTACCGATCCCCCTGAAGGTCGTCACGGCGTTCTTAAGCCCGGGCTTGCTGAGTGTATAATACTTCTTGAACACCTCATCCAACTCTTCGTCCGAAAGAATGGTCCGCTTCTCCCCCGGTGCAGTTAGGAGGTACTCACTCAGAAAATCCTTACTCGCCTCTGGAGCTAGGGCCGATGTCTTGGCGTACGGAGTGTTCTGCATATGCAACTCGAGTAGGTCGAGAACCTTCTGCTTGGTCTCCCTGCACTCAACGTATCCAACAGGGTGGTTATGTGTACCGATATGGATACACGCACGTGACATCGCAGGATTCCCGAGCACGTAGTACATCCTTGCAGGGCACGTGGCGATGCATTCCGGGGGATATCTGCAGATTTTGCATACAAGTGTGGACTTTGGAGGAGGATCACAACCAACGACAAACGGGGTAAGCGTGACACCGTCCCACTCAGACTCGTTCACCTCCATCTTGCGTTTGTCTCCTCGAAGCAAGAAGTCGCACTTCTCGTTCTGGCATTTCAGATGACCTGCACATACAGAATATCTGAAAGTCAGTCCTTGGTCGTTTGTGATGTTGGTCGTCATGGTCTTGCACCATGGATGTGCGTCGTACTTCTTATCCATCCCTGCCATCGACTTTGCGCTCGCTGCAGTGCCGCGATCAGGGATTGGTGGAAGCTCGAAGAGCACGTCCCCGTTAAACTCGGTCGGTAGAAATGGCACCTGATCCCTCTCAAGTGCTCTAAAGTCCAACCTCGACAATGCATTCCTCGCTCCGGGTTTGGAAAAAAGACGCATAAGGCCGGGGATGACACTGAAGCTACCCGATACTGGTTTCTGCGAAGAACTAGGCTGAGCTTGGGACGGCGTAACGAAATCATCCTTATCTGACTCACTTAGGACATGAATGCGTTGAGCTACGGGTTGTTTCACAGGAGGATTTGGCTCGGTTCCAACATCGACAGTCGATGTCATGGATCGGCCCGGTGTTAATATCTCAGTGGATGCAGCCCAACGATCCGCAGTGAGTCCCCTCACGACATATCTTCTAGCCTCAAGAAGCCACTCCCTACCATCCTTAGCTCTAATCGGCATCTGATATACAGTTTGAATCAGTTCGCCGTCGTCGTTGACAATTTCTTCCTCAAGATGGACGGACTCAAGAACAAGGTTGTATCTCACGCTCAACAAGATAGCGGTAATCGACCCTACACCTTCCGAATTACATGGGACACAGAATGGAACATCGTGACCTTCAGCACGTATACGAGCCATCTCTACGGGTAAGATGTGCACAGAGTGGAAGAGCCGAAGTGAAGCAGGAAGGCTGTTGCATTGGGTGGTTTAAGAGTTTTGTAACCAAGTACGTGATAGTTCACCATTGCAGCGTCGTTCAAGACCAGTATCATGTCCCAGAATATAGTTGAACAGCTTTTATTTTGGGCACACAATCAGCATTAATGACTGACAGATTCAAAAATAAATCGTCTATGAGAAGAAACCGTCATGGCAAAGCCTATGACGCCCTATGGAACCTCAATTAATAGGCGAACTTAGAGCTCGGTGGGGGACATTTAGCCTAAGTGCATCACACATTGGCCTTAGTCATTTTCAACATAGCACGGTTGAGGTTCATTTCTCTCTCAATGCATCAAGGATCTGATAAGAGTATGAGCCGGTTTTGTCTTCGAAGTAAGTTTTACGTTCACCGTCACAGATGCCCAAGTCACATCGGAGTGGGGGGTTAGGCTCCCCCAGTGAAGAAACCCAGGAGAGATCAGGGAAGAAGCGCAGAAAGAGTAAGACGCGGTTGCGCTTGACGGACAGGAAGTATCAGAGTCAGAGCAAGAGTCAAAGCAAGGTTGTTCGTTCAGTAAGCTCGATTCTCAGGGACTCGAGATCCAAGATTGAAGGGTGTCCGAGCGTCAACACTGGAGGATCGGCCACGAAAGTTAGCAGCAATCACTTCGTCGACGGGCAAATGACGGTGGCCGTCTCAAGGAGGGTGTTCAGCGATCTACACGCCAGTTCCATTCTTCAGCCGCGACATTCTGATGTAAGCTTGTCAGCACGATGTCTTGGTACGTTCTAGACACAGCTGTAGCATCATGATTGATCAGCGAGATTTTCGCTAGCCAGTGCCAGGTCGGGATCAAGTACTCGTAGGACTGGTTTGCGGCATCAGAATAGTGAGTGGTGTGATCGTCATGATAAGTGTTTTATGGTTTAATAGTTTGCCGTCGCAATTTTCATGGTACGCTGGGCGTAGAGGAGGGAGTGGTTGTAGTCATCACCCAACCGGGTTGAAGCCGGCCGCGGTGTGTACTAATGGCTTATGAGGGTTTTAAAAGTTTGAAGGTTCTTGGCATGCATCACAGTCATTGTCATACTTATCGTTGCGTAGGAAGTTGGTGCGGTCATCATTGTAGTTAGCTGTAGGAATTGATGGTTGTCGCGGTTAGGGTAGAGTGGGGGCCGCCGCGAGCAGGAAGTGTGGCTTAGAAGCTAATCGTGGCAAGGGAGTGAGCAAGAAGTGTGACTTAGAAGCCACTCGAGGCAAGGGAGTAAGCACGCATAAATTGACAGACGGGGAGCCTTGCTCTTCAGTCTGCTGAGGGTTGTCGTGTTGGAGGTCGGAGATGCATGGAGGGGGTTTGGAGTGAGGTTCTTTGGTAGGTTAAGGGTATGCTGAAATGGTGTAAGTATAGGTTTTGAGAGGGTCTGAGAGGGGCGGCTTCAGAGCACATCTCCATCTGGGTTGCCGTTGCAAGGTTTAGGTGGATAGTGCAAGGTCTGAATTATTGTGGCCGAGAAGGGTTTGTGGGTGTCAAGAGCGGCGTTTTTTCAAGGCTTTAATCATTGGGAGTGCACAACAACTAGTGACGGATTGCCGTATAATACGCATTACATCTGTAAGTGTTGCTTAGGGTTTTTGTGACTTCTTAGGGTTTATGATGTTATGCTTCGCATTTGGGTGTATTTGTTGTGCTCTGAAATGCGGCCTTCTATTGACTTGCATGTAACGTGCCTCTACCTTGCAGGGCGCGATGAGCACTTCCCACGATATGGTAGACGCGGCCACAGAGGCAGTGAAGAGCGTGATAGACGATATTCCGAGAGGTTCCTTCATGGACGAGGATATGGGCAGTTCGCAACCTCCCATCCGTAATGGCAGGGCCCCACCAAAAGTAAACTTTATGGGCTCCTTGCTCGAAGGAGATGATGAAGTGGGCAAGGCGGGGTTCTCGAGCGAGCAGCAGGAGGACGGCTCGCGTGAGCAGCAGGAGGATGGCTCGCGTGAGCAGCCGGAGGAGGACTGGTTTTAGCAAGAACCCAGCAAGGACAAGGACAGCAAGGAGGATGACGATCAGACCGAGGATCAGACCCAAGTTGGTGATGGCGAAGCCGGCGCTGATACTCTATTGAGCCTTGGTGGGCAGGTGGAAGAGATTGAACCTCCTCGAAAGCCTGTGAATGTTCGGCAAGCATTCCGTCAATTCAGGGAGGAGTTGAAACCGGACCCATGATACGCTGCATTACTCAAAATGCGCCGCAGACCTCACCAATATTCAATGATCAAGATTCCCTTATGCCGGTTAATCCCATGTGATTTCGTGCGTCCAGCAATGCAGAGTGATGTACAGAAGTTGCAAGCTGAGTTCTTCAACGGCATAAGACCCGGGTCTGGGGCATTTTATGTTGCAGATACATCGCACATGGGGGACGTCGCAAGTGTCACCGAGGAGATGAAGCAGGATGGTGTAACGCTTGGAAGGTGTTGAACGCTGCGTTCGAGGATGAGATCAGGCAGCACAGGGAGACAAAAGATCTTACAGGAAAGATGTTTTATGTCTTCGATGGTAACCACCGCACAAGGGCATGGCGGGAGTTCATCGAAGTGGAATACCCAGATGATCTTGAATGGGCTAAAGCAAACGGAAGGCCGGACTGTATTCTGCTCGATGTGAAGGGAAGCCGTGAAGCTCTAGTGACAGCAATGCATGCCATCAACAAGTGAGTCCTAAACTGTGCAAGAGTATTGTGTTTTCTCCGGATGTTGATGTTGGATATAATAACATGGAAATTTAGAATCTTTGATATTAAAGAAGTGTGTGTTGTATTCGACACAGGGCCAATGAGGATGCTTACGTCAAAGAAAGGCTGCCGCACACTCTACACAAGATACAGACGTACGGGCAAATGTCTGTGGAGGAGCTGGAAAGGAGTGGAATTCTAACGCCGGATCTTCTGGCGCGCACGAAGAGTTCAACTAAGAAGTCGTGGCACTCGATGCCTCAAGAAGTATTTGTGACGTTTTTACACAGCGTAAGTGTTATAAGAAATCAGTGCTGTCAATTCGTAATTGGATGATTCAAGTCCCGAGATGTTAATGGCACGTGGACTGAAACATGCAACATTGGCCCAAGTCGCAGAGGAGGCTTCTCAAATTTGGATCAACGAGCACCCTGGTGATGATTCAGGGCACGAGATGAGGGCAGCTGTGGACAAGGCCGTGAAGGAAGCCAAGGATAGGCTGCAAACAAAGTTCAACAGAGAGCAAGCCGTTGCAAATCCAGTCCATGGCAAGGGATTTCAAAACGAGGTAAATACTTTGGAGTTGATCAATTGGGTTATTCTTTGAATATAGGACGTTAAAATTCGTGGTGATGACTGGAAATTGATCTCAAAAATGGTCTGTCGGATTATTCTTTAAATCTTTGGACGTTCGGATTCCGAGGGGATGTGCCCATTTAGTTCGTAGAAATGATCTGTCGGATTTTTATGAGAAATTTTGGATGTATAATTTCCAAGGGGATGTGCCCATTAAGTTCGTAGAAATAAACTGTCGGATTTTTATGAGAAATTTTGGATGTTAAATTTCCGAGGGGATGTGCCCATTGAGATCGCAGAAATGATCTGTCGGATTTTTATGAGAAATTTCGGACGTTCATATTCCGAGGGGATGTGCCCATTAAGTTCATAGAAATGGTCTGTCATATTTTTATGAGAAATTTAGGATGTATAATTTCCAAGGGGATGTGCCCATTGAGCTCCTTTAAAATGATCTGTCGGATTCTTGGAAGAAATTTCGGACGTTCAATTTCCGAGGGGATGTGCCCATTAAGTTCGTAGAAATGATCTGTCGGATTCTTATGAGAAATTTTTGATGTTCAATTTCCAAGGGGATGTGCTCATTGAGCTCCTTTAAAATGATCTGTCGGATTCTTGGAAGAAATTTCGGACGTTCAATTTCCGAGGGGATGTGCCCATTAAGTTCGTAGAAATGATCTGTCGGATTCTTATGAGAAATTTTGGATGTTCAATTTCCGAGGGGATGTGCCCATTAAGTTTGTAGAAATGATCTGTCGGATTTTTATGAGAAATCTTGGATGTTCAATTTCCGAGGGGTTGTGCCCATTGAGCTCGCGAAAATGATCTGTCGGATTTTTATGAGAAATTTAGGACGTTCAAATTCGGAGGGGATGTGCCCAATGAGCTCGCGGAAATTTTCTAAAAAATCCGACAGATCGATTTATAACACTCATGGTAGCAAGGTACCACAGAGATTTTACATACGTTTAGATGATTTGAATCAATTATTTGCACTAAGATGTGTTTTTTTAGTAATTTTAAGGAAAATGTGCCTCAAAATGCGAAAAATACCTAAGTACCCTGGAATGTTTGAGTCGAGAAATCATCTTTAGAATCCGACAGATGGTTTTTCTGTGTACATTTACCTAGGTACTCTGGGAAACTAGTCGCAAGAAATTATCTCTAAAATCCGACAGATGATTTTCGAGTGTCAATCATCTCAAGGTACCTTGTCAAGTTGGTGATAGCAAACAAGTTTAGAAATCCGACAGATGATTTTATTGTTTCCATTTACCTGGGTACTCTGGAATGTTTGTCCGAAGAAATAATCTCTAAAATGTGTCAGATGATTTTAATGTGTCGATTACCGCAGGGTACTCTGTCAAGTTGGAGAATTTAGATTAGCTCTGAAATCCGACATATGGTTTTGATTGTGTCAAATTACCTTGGTACTGTGGGAAGTAAGACAGTAGAAATAATCTCTGAAATTAGACTGTTGAATTCAATGTGGCCAATTCCTCAAGGTACGTCAGGAAATTAGATATCGTAAACAATCTAAAACCTATGACAAATGGTTTATTTGTGTCAATCTACCTAGATACCTTGGAAACTTGGAGACATGAAATAATCTCAAAAATCCGACAGACGATATTGATGTGTCGACTTCCGCATGGTACCTTGTCAAGTTGGCGATCAAAAATCATCTCTGAAATCCGACAGAGAATTATTTTGTGTTCACCTAGCTAGGTATTGTGGACTATATGACTCAAGAAATATTCTCTGAAATCCATTACATGATTTTTATGTTTCGAATACCCCAAGGTACCTCGGAAACTTAGCATTGATAAATCATCTGTCTCATCCGATAGATGAAATCTACATCGTATTCTTTACATGGTACTGTGTTGCATTCGTATGACAGATCAGCTGTTGGACCCTTTAGCGGTGATCTAACACACTTTCTATGAAAGAAAATGATGATTTTACATAGATAGTTAATGCTCTGTTATGAGGAAATTTGGTATTCGATGCAATGATGTCTCTCGGATTCTAATCTTCACTAGTCTGATTACTTGGGATGCTGTTGATTTTCAGATCAAAAGACATTATGATCGGCACCAAACTAAGGTTGAGATGACCATCGACAAGCTCCAAGCAATTGCAACATCTGAGGTGTCGGCCAAAACAAAAGCGAAATGGCTGAGGTGGTGGAATGGGTCGGCGAGTTCAAGGAAAACATTGAAGTTTCCACCATCACCTTGCTCAATTGAAGTGCTTAACCCCTCGATTACAAAAGCTGCATTTTGGGCAAACGTAAGTGTATTTCATTATTTCTAGAACTCTGGGTTGTTACACTGATTCGAGGTTATAGCCGATGGCGTCCTCTTTAGTTATTTGTGTCTCACTCTTTAGTTGATGGTTTTGTATCAGTTGGAAGACGAAGTCGAGAAAGAGTGCCTCAACTGGTTGGCAACCAGTTCCGATTCAGAGGAAGACGTCAACTCGAAGCGCACTCCTATGGCCGAGTACATCGAGAAGTGGCGTGTGCTCCTATGGGAGAAGGCATACTTGTCGTTCTTCACGGGAGCTAATGTGTATTCGAAGTCGCAACCATTCAATTCCCAACCAGGGACTGACATGGCTTGGAAGCGATGTCTGTATCGGTACTTTAAGCAGGAGCTCATCCCAGCTGGTGTGGTAAAGAGTATACCACCTCCGTGGTTCAGCTGGACGGAGACATCGAATTCCGAGTTCATCTTTACAACCAACCAGCGGAAGATGTTCAATTTGAACCATCTGATTGAGTGCTGCTGGTATATCGAGTGCCCAAAGTCATTTGTAACTGCTGAGGAGAAGGCTGTAAGGGAGATGTTTACCAAGAGGAAAGATGGGGATGACGACACCCATGATATTTCAGATGAAGCACTTCCTGCTCAGGATGCAGAGCCAGAACATGATACACAAGTCGTTTCGACATCCACTGGTGCGGGGGATGCGAACACAAAGAAACGGAAGAGGGGAGCGAAGTCGGCATCGAAGGAGTCCCACCAGGAACCAGTGAAGAAGAGGAGCAGGGGGAAGAAGTCGGACCCAGCGACTATTGAGCCGAATGGTGCGGAGAATGGGACATTCTCTCCAAGGATTGGACATGCTGAGAAGCCAGACGTCAGCGCACCTCAAGCAAGATGCCCTGTTCATGAGTTGATTCTGAATGAATCAATAACTGAGTGGCAGAAGGCAAATCCTAGAATGAGGTTGAAAAGCATGCCAAAGGCTTTCAACGATATGGTCCAGTGGATTCGGAGCGTCACCCCGCAACGGGTCCGGATGAAGGACGGGAAGAGTGTTCGGGGGGGTGGATTGGCAGATCTCATTATCATTGATATTCCGGAGGGTCTACCGGTCCCTGGTATATCCGATGAGGACGAGATTCCAGATTGGAACAGCAGAGGCGACAATTACCTTGCAGCCGTCTTTGGCTTTGTTAAACTCGTTCTCCAAGACCAGGGGTGTGTGATCATTATCCATCCGGATGACAATGGCGAAATTGAGGACGAGATTCGTGATTTTCATCAAGTGGTTGAATTGAAGTCTGAGAGGTCGTGGACAGGCATCAATAGATTGCTTCTTCGCTCCGCGAAAATAAGCGGCATGACAACATGCTTCTTTAAGGTGCAACTTCTTACATTATCCTCGAATAACAACTTTGACTTCAGACCGACACCGGAGGATTACAAGAAAAAGAGCATCGACATCGTTGACCGTGATGTCATCCTAAATTGGGTTACGCTGGAGCAACAGACGATGCGCAAGGAGGTGCCCTGGCGAGGAGCGAGGGAGAAAGACGTGCTGTTCATCGAGAGCTTAATCAGAGCCACCACCGACCCTGGTGACGTCGTCGTCGATATTGGCGCCGGAACGGGTAAGTCTCGTCGTTTTTGCACATGCGAGGTAACTTTGAACAAGGCCTTTTTTTTGGAATTTGAAACTACTAAAATCTAACAAAGAGGCACTCAATTGTATCAGGTGCATCAATCAAAGCATGCCGGCAGTCAGGACGGAACATAGTTGCGCTTGAGGATGATCCCGAGCTGTATACAGAAGTCCTTAAGAAGTTGGCTCTGCCGCCACTGCCTCTTCCGAAGGCGGATTCATCTCATGTACCGATCAAGCCGATGATCGAAAAAGAAGTGCTGGCCACCCCTAAGCCGGTGAACAAATTCATCGCCATGATGACTGAGGAAAGCGACGACGAGTAAGTGAGTATTTCAATGAACATTTTCTAAATGTGACATTTTGAAATGACATGGTTTTTTTTTAAAAATGAATCTGTTTTTTGATACGGTTGACGTTGCAAACCGCTAAGTCCGCGTTCCGGGGGGATAATTAACGAGTGCATCAAGAAGATTGCACTATCACCTGACATGCTGCGGCTTCCAGAGTATGCCGAGCTAGGGGCTCAATTTCAAGCTAATGTGGAGTCTCCCACATTGAAGAAATTTACGCGTAGAAAATACGATGGTCGAGTCCTAAACTTTGTGGATATTGAAGCCGAAGTTGTCTCTCATAGCATTTTAGTTGATCCGGAGTGATCGTAGTTTTACATGTAAATGAATTTTGGATTTCCAGTTAATCCTTATGTACTACGGATTTTCAATTTTACAGTTCTTCATTTCAATAATACGGCCTATTTACTTAATATGCTTAATAGTTACTGATTTGAATGAATGCATAATAGTCCCACATTGCAATGATTAGAAACTTCTATATTAAACCGTCTTTATTCTTTCCAAATTGATGCCAGTAATGAAATAGCTGACTCAATCTTATTTGTTCATATGCTAATATGCTGTTTTGTTATTAATTTTTGGGACACTATCTCTTATTTTTCTGGTAATCTGTTTCTACTATCTTCAATAGTAAGTTATCTCTCTCTTGCATTTTCAATCAATTGTAACAATATTAGAAAATTCATACAACCGAGCTCGTGTTAATATCACAGTTTTTATTTGAAAGAAAATAAAAATTAAATGATTTGTAAACTTTATCTATTTTAATTCTTATAAAGCTATGCGCACAATTCTTATACAATCGAATTCGGATCCGGGAGTAGGTTACCAATTGTCCGTCATGTATAATCGCATGCAGTTCATTTGAAAACGCCCATAACCGCAAGTCGATATCCTATTGCCGGGCCACACCTACCACCGACCCCGGTGGTTTTCCCGGAGCTCAAAAATCCTGTGTCGGATCCGTCAGTTGCTTTTGGCTTGCTTGAAGAACCGCCGGGGTCGATCACTCCATGCCCTATCTAGTGCTTGGTTTAAGCCATGGTTTATCCTGCTCGGTTCGGCACATGGTTGCTATTGCAATTGATCTTACAATATTTTGCTGCTCATCCGATCAATCTCTCATTCTTTTATCCGTTTCACTTTTATTTATTTTCCTCTTTTATTATCAAAGCTAGCCATTCATAAACAAAATCCATTTAATTATAAATTGCAAATCTATTGAATTCATTAATTGAACCTTCTAATCATTCAATCAATGATGCTTTATATTCCCGATTCAACCTTGCCGTCCTTCTAATATGCATTATTCTTCTATTCTATAATCCCTGCATTTGTGCATTCTCCTTCTGTTTTTATTAGTCCTTTTTGGATATCTTTTTTTTCTGACTCACCTTAATCATTCTTTCTTACATTCATTCTCTTAATTGCTTAATCGTCAAATGTATTGATCTCTCATCATTTTAATGTCCTATCATCTTTTTACCATTTATATCGTTCATTCTTTGATGCCTATAATATATGATTCATGTTGTAATGTTTCCAGTCTTGTTTCATGTTTCAAGTCTTGGTATTGGATGCTTTATGTTATTTAATTGATAATCCTTATCCTTATCTTCTATCCTATTAATAGTCTGTTCTTTTTAATCGTCTTTTACTTGTGAACTCCCTCTTGCAATTTTTATCAATTGTAACAGTATTCTTGAATTCAATGTTTACGCCTTTCTATCACCATTTTATTTTTTAAATTACCTGCTCTAAATATTTCTGTAACTCTTTTCTTATTTATTTTTCTAACTAAATTTTATTATACATTTTGTAATAATCATCTAATACACGCACGCTTAGTATGTCTCATGTTTTTCTGATTGAAACAATTTGTTTCTTCGAGTGGGTTATCTAATGTCTTCTACAGGCGAACCGCAAGTCGCAATGCTGTATCCATACCTCCGTTGCTGTAACATAATGCCCATGACCGCTAGTCGCAACCCCATATCCGCATGGCACCTGCCCCTGACCCCGGCGGTTCTCATGAAGCGCCTAAACCTAGTGTCAAATCCGTCAGATGGTTCTGGCTTGCGAGAATTTCCGCCGGGGTGTTCATCAGCGCCATTCTTTGCTTAATTATGTTCGCGGTTTGGCACTTGGTTTCTTCTGCGCAGTTTCAGGTGGTTCAAGCCGCCGCGGCCCTCGTGCACAGACTTCATACTATAAATAACCATTCACTTCACAAAGTTTGTCACCTTCTTTTCAATCCTTCTCGGTGAGTCTCATTCTCTACGCTTTTCTGTTGTTCACTATTATTGACTTATTGTTAATTCCTCCTCTCCTAGCCTCGCATTTGTATATTTGCACTTGTGTTCGTGCGCTTACAATATGGCTATGGAGGTGGGGGGCCGAGGCTCAAGAGGGCCGATGAGGCCTCTCCCGGCCTCGCATTCCTCTGTTTCTTTGTGTGTATGGTTACCCAATATGGCTATGGAGGAGGGGCGCCGAGGCTCAAGGGGGCCGAAGCATCCTCTCACGGCCTCGCATTTCTCTGTTTCTTTGTGTGTGTGGTTACCCAATATGGCTATGGAGGAGGGGGGCCGAGGCATCCTCTCACGGCCTCGCATTTCTCTGTTTCTTTGTGTGTGTGGTTACCCAATATGGCTATGGAGGAGGGGGGCCGAGGCTCAAGGGGGCCGAAGCATCCTCTCACGGCCTCGCATTTCTCTGTTTCTTTGTGTGTGTGGTTACCCAATATGGCTATGGAGGAGGGGGGCCGAGGCTCAAGGGGGCCGAAGCATCCTCTCACGGCCTCGCATTTCTCTGTTTCTTTGTGTGTGTGGTTACCCAATATGGCTATGGAGGAGGGGGGCCGAGGCATCCTCTCACGGCCTCGCATTTCTCTGTTTCTTTGTGTGTGTGGTTACCCAATATGGCTATGGAGGAGGGGGGCCGAGGCTCAAGGGGGCCGAAGCATCCTCTCACGGCCTCGCATTTCTCTGTTTCTTTGTGTGTGTGGTTACCCAATATGGCTATGGAGGAGGGGGGCCGAGGCATCCTCTCACGGCCTCGCATTTCTCTGTGTCTTTGTGTGTGAGGTCACCCAATGTTGCTATGAATGTGGGGGGCCGAGGCTCAGAAGGGCCGATGCATCTCTCCCGGCCTCTCATTTCTCTGCTTCTTTGCTAGAAGAATGCTAGAAGAATGCTTTTAATTCTAACACTCTTCACATTGGTTATGCATAAGGAGGCCTCTGAGGATAATATGGGGAGCCGTAATCAAGTCCCGAATCCAGCAGAGACCGAGGTACTAAATTAATAGTCACAAGACCTTGAACTGCACTGGTTTACATAGATGACTTCTGCCTCTCAATTATTTGCTTAACCTGTCATTTATGAGTGGAATTTAACCTTCTATTGATTTCTTCTATTCTAGGAGTTTTCCGATTCTTCTGAGATGTCCATCTCCACCCCAATTCCGGTGATTAATGTCTCCGATCTCTCGGATTCATTTGATCAGCACTACTGTACATGCGCCAGAGCAAGCCCCGACGGTTTAGGTAGAGGAACGTTCGAGGTCCATTCTCCAGAGTACATGCCTACTTCTCCAGTTTACATGCATACATCCCCAGTGTATGAGCCTACCTCCCCGGGCTACATACCCACATCTCCTCCACAAGATTCCCCGCCGATGTCTCCTCCCTCTCCTTCCTCGCCTATTAGAGTAAGGAGGCCAGCCCATGTGGTCTTTGCCCTTCCGGCAATACTGCCTTGCCCTAATCAACAAACCAGGCGATTTTGGAGGAGGCGCCGCAACTGGAATTGTAGACAGGCCCGGGAGTATTATAGTCGTGCATCACGTAGATGATCAATGAGTTGTTACAAAAGATGGCCCCATATACTCCTTGTTTAAAAATTTCACTCATAAACATTGTATTAGATGCATATCTTTTATGAGCTAATTAATTATGCGGTTATTTTCTATGTTATCAAAGCTAGCATCTACCTTGCTTGATATACATTATGATATGAACACACTATTAGTAATAGATTGTATATATGAGTATGCTTGTTATTTCATCGATTTAATTTACTGTAAAAATATTAAAATGACTAAGCTACAGATTTTTTGAATATTGGTATATAAAATATTCTCTGCTCTTTGCTCACTGCTCACCGCTGCCACAGTAGCTTCGCTGCATACTCAACCATCATACCTCGCTGAGACCCCGGCCGCTGACAACCTCAGCTTCTGAGCTCCAACCCCGTCGGCATGATGGAACGCCTAAACTTTGCTGTCCGATCCGTCAGTCAAATTCTTGCCTCCACGATATCCGCCGGCCTCAATCTCGAGATCCACATCTGTCTCGAATTCCACGGCTTCGCCCCCGATTATCCCTTCGCATTATCCCTGACCTAGCCGCGACCTTCCTGCCTTCTCTATTGTATAAACCATGTCGTTAATTTATAAATCAAAATTAAATAAGTTTCATAATATATTAATTTCATTTTAGAAGGTTTCAACAACTAATTCCATAAATGGGATCAGGACCATTGGGTCTTCCACAATTAAATGTGGCCCTACATTTAAATGTAACCCACTACTTATAAGTGACCACAAATTTATATGTAACTCATTTTTTTCATTATTTCGTCGTGTTTTCAGTTTTGATTGTCTTTTAAAAGTGCTGTCTACTTAAATATATTTTGGTGAACAAAATAGTACAGAATATCAGACAAAATAAAGTGTTGCCACAAAATGGATTGATAATGCAGGGTTTTTATGTAAAGAAGAAAAGTCATGAAAACATAATAAGATAATTGGAAAATGATCACTTGACAATGCTTTATTACACAATAATTTTGCTGCTTTTTATTTTAAAATATATCCAAATACAATAGAGGCAATATCAATTTTCAAACGCAAATGTATCAGCTTTATCATATGAATATTTGAAATCGCTCAAAATATTAAAACCAGAGATATACCACTGTTGACTTATGTATACAATCTTTATGTTTTCTCTCTTGTCAGCCAACCAAATGCGATGAATCCACACACTTGGTAGCACTTAATCAATTTTTTATTTTTTTACCTTACCTTTAGTTCAATTCCCCGTGGCACACAACCGTCAGCTTCCTTGACCGCGGCGGTGTTCAGTTCAATTGGAATCCCATTGTCGGATCCGACAGTCTTATCTTGCTTCTCACCAACTGCGCCGGCTTCTATATCGAGGATGGTTTGGCGCCCAGTAAGCACCTCTCTCTGATCCCTGACCTAGCCGCCGCCGCCGCCATCGTGCCCTGACGATGGCCTATATATACCTTTTTGTTTCCTGCAGGTTTTCATCTTCAGCTTGATCTTTCTCGGTGCGTCTCATTCCCTGCATTATTCCTAATTCTTCTTGAAGTTCACATTGACTTCATGCATTTTTCTCAAATCATCTTGGATAGTTTGTGATCTCGTTATTGTTTTTCTAACTTATTTTCGCCCTGTCTACAGATCTCATAGTTTCTCATCTTGAGTCATCGCTGCATCCATCGCCAAGGTCGGAGCTACGGCACTGTAAGCACGGCATTGTTTGTTGTTGTTGGCCGTGTTTGTTGAATGTCGGCATTGGCCGTGATTGTTGGCATTGGCCGAGATTGTTGGCCGAGTCGGTAGCCCTGTCGTAGAGTCGAGTCGTGGAGAGGTGAGGACGGGATAGATGAGGGTTGAGGAGGGCCGAAAGGGGTGGGACGGGATGAGGGAATGAAGAGAGATAGACCGTAGACATTATCTGCACAGTGAGGAGCGAGATGTAGTACGTGTGGGAAGTCGAGGCTCCAGTGGCCGATGAAGTTTTAAATAATGTATGCTCACATAATGTATGCTGTAGACGTGGAGGGCCGAGGCTCAGGGTTGTTCATGGGACAAAAGGACCGGTCCGTCCGTCCGGTCCGCTCGTCCGTCCGTTAGGGGTCAGGGGAGGTCCGTTTGACCAGGACTTACGGTTGACCACCCAAATGGTGAAATGGGAGTTACCTTGGCCACCTAGGATGCCACGCGTCTGACATGTCACCAAATATTCCACATATATTGTTGACTCGGGGGATGACGTGGCTAAGAGGAAGGGCGCCAACGCCTTGAGTGAGGGGGGCGCGAGCGCCTGAGAGGGGGGGCGCGAGCGTCTTGGGAAGGGGGGCGCGAGCGAGGGGGCGCGAGCGACTGGGAGGGGCGCGGGCGCCTGCGAGGGGGGGGGGGGGGGGGGCGCGAGCGCCTGCGATTGCAGGGGGGCGCGAGCAAGGGGTTTGGGGTGGGGGCGCGAGCGCCTGCGAAGGGGGGGCGCGAGCTGGGAACAAGAATCAACCACTGAAGGAAATTAAGACACTACTGAATTTTTCATAGTGACATAAATGAGAGAAGTTTCAATTCATGTCGAAACAAAATTACATTCAATAGCCTTAGCTAATGTTTTATGGACATTGACTAAGGTTAACATATAAGTATCTACGTATAAAATTTAGATATATATATATATATATATATATTATATTTTTTTGTGTTTTTTTTAAATTATTATGGAGACATATATATTATACTTTCTCTATATAACTTCTATATGCAATATGCTAATAGATGTATCACTTTTTTTTGTTTTTTTTGGCGGTGCGCCGCTCTGGATTCCTTTGAGTACCGGGCTTACCCAATGGTACTCTTACAACAATGTCTTCATCATCAGGTGCTTCTTCACGGCTATCTTCTGATGAGTAATATCCTTCTGAGGATTTCGACCCCTCGTCATCTCCATCTCCCCCCTGATTAGGCACATACTCCTCCACCGTGGAATGAATGTTGCGCAATTCGTGGTCAATTGTACCATCCACCACTGTGGTCACAATTCTTTTGATCTTCCGTCTTTTGGTCTTATCGGTGATTCCGTCCACATTCATTACGGGTAATCTACGTTTACCCACAGCCACAGGTAAAGACGGGGTAGTTCCAACAGTATATCCTGAAAAAAAAGGGCGAACGTTTGTTGGACCTTTCCGTGACCGTATCACTCCATGACGCATCGTAGAAGGTCCAGCTGGTAGACTTCGTCCAGAAGAAGTGAGTGGAATGCTTGTATTCGGTGTTGAAGTTAATGAACCATGCCCAGTAGAAGTGCTTGAACGAGGTGGGGGGGGGGTCGACCCAACCGGGCTGCAAGTACTGCTCCGATTGAAGGTGTACTCTGGGGCAGGGGTGTTTGAAACAATCGGCCAATAGGAATTTCATCTTCTTGTCCATTTCTGACTGTCTCTGATTGTTCATTTCTTGGAGGGCTTTCATCCAAACCTCCAGACCTGATTGTTTCCTCAACATTTACTGGCAGAGTGGCCTGGAGTTGTTCAACTTCTTCTCCTCCCTCAACGTCTTCTGGAATTGGAATTTGCTCTCCCATGTTGTTACCCCCTTCTTCATTGTCATTGTTCGAAACGCTACGAACGGGGTAAATGTCATCATTATTGCCACCATCGTCGCTTTGATGCTGAGTCATTTCGACTTCAAATTCATCGTCAATATCATCGTCTGCCCGATCGTATGCGACCTCGCCTCTAGTTTGTATTTCATTGACAACGTGGTGAGGCGAAGTAGCTGCCTCTTCATCAAATCCTGCCCAGTCAAAAACTCCATTCGGCTGGTTAACGGGTTCAGTGCGTGGCATGTCACCATCACCATTGTCCACGGGTAACTCTGGATACTCATCATCCATCGTAGCAGGAGTGTAATGAACTCCACCGTCATCACCATCGCCTTCATTAACTTCAAGTCCGTCGTGGAATCCTTCATCTCCATCATCATCACATACGTCTTCATCGTACATGGCTGGCACTTCTTCATCCGAGTCTTCGGAGAACGGTTGGTTCTCGTACCAAAGAACAGGATCCGCTCCACGTCGTTCTCGAAGGAGCTTACTGTTCGTGTAAATGTACACCAAGTCCTCTGCCTTCTTCACGGCCAATCGGTTGCGAACCTTACTGTGAACAAAGGAATACATGCTCCAATTTCGCTCACATGATGATGCCGAGCATGTTAACGAAAGGATGCGCTTTGCTATCAACGGTAACGCATCGCCCCCAACCCGCTGCCACCATTGATGAGGTAGCATCTTAGTCTGTCGAATGTTTGCGGCCTCCAAAGGGCTGAATGGACCGGTGCGTTCCTCAAACTGTGTTAGCTCGAACAACACAGTATCGTGGTCCAGTTTAAGGGACTCACTCAAATGAATTAGCACTTGCAGGAGTGAACGCTTCGCAGCACTGTTAGTCAATAGCTCGTGGCTCTCCGGGAAAATGTAGGGATTCAAAATGGCGCCTGCGCAATGGAGATCTGTCAACATCATCTTCCATCTCTTCGTAAAATGTTTCTCAAAGCGCCCTGCTATAGCGGGGTCTAGGAAAAAAGGATCACCCCGTAGACGGAACACATGCTTCTTCAAATTATTCATGGCCAACCATGCCCTCCCCATTGCCGGTGTTTGTCCATCAAATGTCTTCAAGGTCACAACAGCCGGCTTCATAACATGCACAAGATTCTCACAACGTAACCAAAATGTCTCATCGAGAATGGTACTCCATACTTGACATGCTAAGGTGTGAGCTCGATACCCGTTTGACCGATTGAATAAAGTACCCACATATTCGTCCCATTTCGGACTGGCTACCACCTGGATTAGTGCCTCCCTCAGTTCAAGCAATCGAACAATCATCAAGTACTGGCATCCAAATCTTGTCTCCGCTGGTAACAACAGAGACAACTTCGGGCTGAATTGGCGAAACAAAGCCATGGTGACATGATGGCGACGTATAAAATTTGGTATGCGTTTCATGGTTGTCATAATGGACGGACGGGCCAAAAAATTGTCGTGTAGTCACGTGACGAACGTGACGGACGGTTATCGGACGGACGCTTATCGGACGGGCTCCCGACCGCGAGCAAAATTACTGTCCTCACAGTTTACTACTGTTTACCATGGGTGGCGCCCGTCGTCGTGTCCGCGCGCGTCTTTGCGCCTGTTCGCGCCGGTCATTTGTGGCTGTTCGCGCCCGTCGTCAGTCTCGCGCGCGCGCGGTGATCGCGCCCGATTACCCTCGCCCGACCAGGGTCGCCCGCGCCTGTCGCGCGCTCGCTGTGATCGCGCCCGTCGTCAGTCTCGCGCGCGCGCTGTCATCGCGCCCGATTACCCTCGCCCGATCAGGGTCGCCCGCGCCCGTAACATGCTCGCGCCCGTAGCAGCCTGCGCGCGCCCAACCTGCTCGCGCCCACACTGTCGGCCCCGTGAGTATAAATTGCCACCCTCCTCCACTGATTTCGCACCCCCCACTTTGTGCATTTTGCCTTCAACAGCCCAAGGGTAGCTGATTGCTTAGTGCTACGGTGGGTTTCTCAACATTCGGTGTACCGTCCAACATGAATTCCAACGCCTGCAATTGCCAACAAATCAAGTCCATTATGAGTTTAACGAATGGTGCTACTCCACCGGGCACTGCACAGCGAACGGACACAGTTATTTGGTCAAAGCTGGAGCGACTCCGTCAACTGATTGAGTTCTTCGAGGATTGGATCTCTCGCCGTGACAAATTGGTGGCCTACGCAGAGAATGGACGCCCTCTGCCTCCAACCACTGAAGAGCAGTTGGCAACCCAAGCGACTGTCGAAGAACTTGACTGTGAGATTGGCGATCTCATCAAAGAACTGAAGAAGGAGATGGCAATACTTTGTGTCCCCACTATTGTCTCTAGTGCTCAAACGAACCATTTCGAGACGCACTTGAAAGACCTAGAGGACCGGTACCTAGAGTGCATGGCACTGTAATCGACATTACAATGAAGTGATACATTTCCAAAATAAATAAAGTATTCTTTTTTAACTCTGAATTTGCAAGTCCTCTTTGGTTACTCTGATTTTTAACAGTGTTCTAGGTTGTGGTGGCGCCCGTCCTGGCCCACTGCTCGCGCCCGTCCATTCAGCGTTGGCGCCCGACGGTCGCGCCCGTACAGTTCGGATCGCGCCCGAATAATATCCGCGCGCCCGCGTCGACGTCCGCGCGCGCGCCCCTTCGGTACCCGGACGACGCCCGCTCGCGCCCGACGAAGACCGGGTCGGTACCCGCTCGCGCGCGGTAAAACCCGCGCGCGCCCGTCATATACCCGCCACTGAACCGCTCGCGCCCGTTGATATCCGCGCGGGCGCGGACGGATACACGGCCGAAACCCCGCCGTCGGTGCCCGCGCGCGCCCGTCGGGTTTCCGCTCGCGCCCGTAGCAGGCTGTTCGCGCCCGTTCCCTGGCGCCCGTGACTATAAAAGGGCGATTTCCCACCTCATTTTGCACTCCCCCCCCCCTTTGAGCACCTTGCCTTCAACAGCCCCCGGGTACCTGATTGCGTGGTACTCAGGTGGGTCCCAGCACTCTGACACGTGTCCTTGTTTTTATTCTCCAGAACTCTACTGTGTCTGTGTATTACATTTGAGAATTTTGTAAATGTTTATAATTTGTAAATGTGATTGAGGTTCTGGGGTAGTCGTAGGCTTTTAATTTTGCACCTTCGGAAGACTTCGAAGAACGATCTACCTCGAGCAGACATGGAACGGCAACAACCAGCACTCACGGCGGCAGAGCAGAGGAAAAAGCAAAAGGATGCGGGACGGCCCAGGCATGGAAACCTCCAACATAAGAGGGTCCACGTCTTATTGAATCCAGCAAAGCTGGCATTCAGAGGGTGGGAAGCTGCATCGCAACCGTGGACTCTAGCAACGTGTGAACAATTCATTGAATGGTGCCACATTGGGAAGTTATTCCCGTTGCACCGTCATAAAAACAATCGTACTTCAAACAAGGCGAACATGAGATATTGCAAGAACCGTCAGTTCGGGAGGCGGTGTTTGGAGGTGTGGCAGGTCCTATACAACCAGGCGATGAACGAGAGGAATGAGGTTCCGCTCTTTATTTGTAGAATGGTATATGCCGAGGTAGTGCTTCATAGGCAGGTGGATTGGAGGACCATACGGTTGACTCCTAGCGTCCACCGGCGTCCACATGAGATGGCGATACCTACAGGGGTCCTAAGATTCCCAGGTGTGGACTGGGCATACTTGGATGATCCTGAGGATCAAGCGCCTGTTCAATGGAGTGACTCAGAAGCGGATAGTGATTCTGATGGTACGGTAGACCGTCCCCCTCAGTCACAGACAAGAGCAGCGACTAGTGCTAGAATCACACGGTTAAAAAAGAAGGATCCTGAGCTAGCTGCCTGTTTGTCGACGAGGAATCGTGCACCGCCTGCAAATCCTACTGGACCGGGTATTCCTCATCAGGCTCCTCTAGCAATCGTCGGGGGCCCAAGCAATGTTGATGTTGCTCCTCCAATATTAGTTCCACAGATTGCGGGCCCGAGCAATGTTGATGTAGCTCCTCATGTACTGAATCCACAGATTGCGGGCCCGAGCAATGTAATGGAAGATGATGACACTGGGTTTGCAGATGAGTTGGAGGCTACAATAGCCGCCGCTGATGCCCAGGGCCTGCAAGTCGATGCATTGCAGAAGGAGCTGGAAGGAAAAAATGCAATAATTTCTGAGATGGAGAAGACTATCCAGAACTTGTACGAGGAAGCTGATAGGATGAATGAGATTATACGGAAGCAGAATGAAGAGATTTCGCAACTTAGATCTGCGAAGACTCCGACTTACATACCCGAAGCAAGCCAAGCTCCAATCCCTGGTAGCCCTGGAATGAACGAGGAAGACGTGAATGCCATCATTGAATCGGCCACGCACGGTCTCCTGGAAGATACCCCGGTCCGAGTTCCCCGTAAGCCAATCATTCCATTCGCGTCATCAAGTCAAGTGATGCACCCCCCCCAGCGGCAAATCATGTTCGTAGATTCTCAAGAGACGGAGGACTCTTTGGGATTTCAACAGCCATCAGTACCCACTGTCTCCGAATTGCAAGCTACCAACGGGATGCTCAGAAAGTATCTGATCGAGATGAGCAGACAGTACTACCAATGGAAGATTGCATGCATCATGAACGTCGACCGTTTCAGACAGATGCGCGCTGAGTTCGAGAGGATTGACCGCGACTACCTCCAGCTTAACTCCAAGAGAGATTTCGGACTTACCTCGTGGACAGATCCAAATGAAATGTTCCCTGACAGCCTACCGATGATTGGTAAAGCAATAGATTGGACGCGGTTGGGGTGGGAGTACAAGACCGCCATATCCAATGAGAAGATCGCTAAAAATGCAAAGCCAAGCTTGCTCTGGCCCAATCCAGCGAAGTATGTGTTGGATGGAACCCACTGTGCAATTTGTACCAATCTATTTGGGCCAGAGGGGGGCTGGCAATTGGGATCCTGTCAATGCATGTATCATCCACAATGCTTGATCTCGTGGGCCTTGATACGTCGGAAGTGTGCAGTATGTAAGGCCCCCTTACACAAGCGTTTTTATGAGCAATTCGGCCTAGTGAATTGGATGCCACCGCATTGGGAGCAAAATGAGGAAAATACTCCTGACTTTCCAGACAAGTGGGGTGAAGACTTGATTTGGAATTGGCTTATGGGAATGCACCTGTCCTATATTAAACAAATGAGCGATCAGTGGAGGTGGGACCAGAAACCTGCGGAGATTGTACGGATCTGCCACGAACTCATCAAGGGCGGGACGGAGGAGGAACTCGAGGGAAGGAGGAATTTCTTCTACCAAGTGCTACATGGGTATTGGGATATTCAAACTTGTACATTCCAGTACGGCCCCCATCCTCTTGGATTTAAGTGGAATTCCAAAGGGGAGTTGGTTGCGGATCAGATCAAGGAGTTGCACGACATGACTGCAGAGGATTTCCGGATCGCTGAGGATGTACAAACCGCGGAATCTGAATGGGATATGTTGTTCAAGAATCAAGCCGTGGATTTCCTATGTGCTGAAGTGGCTCCGGAGGTCGTAACAGTGCTCCGTCGGATGCGCAACAACAACTTCATGGAAGCAATGCTTGGAGGAGATGGCATAGCGAAGAGAACCCGTTCTGCCAAGCGGAAACTCATCGCCAACGATGGGGCAGAAAGTAGTGCAGCAGGTACCTCTCGTGCTCGACACGATGAGGGTGGATCGAGTTCCTCTGCATCGGGCACGTGACGTCGTGGAGATCCATGAGTGAAGACCACGTTTTGTAAAAAGATATCGGAATATAAATACATGTAGATGGCATAGGGGTATGGATAGGTTTGGGATTACATTCACATGTTTAATGTTTGTTAAACTCAAACAATGGATGATAATTTGCTTTTGTAAATCATTGTCGTGATTCTCAAGACGCTTTTATGCTCCCTTCATAATACATTGGCCTCTCTTTTTTGGATTGCCAATCATGTTATTCATTCCGCCCGTTGTCTCATCTCCTTCCATCGTATGATAAGTGTATAAATATCTCTGTTGCACACCAAAATGTTTAATATGGACAGTGGATTTAAGTCACGCTAAGGGTCCCTTCACACCTGGAGGTGTGTACCACCGGCTACCGACTGTCTAACTCCGGGCCCTCCAAAAAACCCGTTTCCGATTCACAGGGTTCGAGTTAATTTACAGGGGGTTGGGTCTCGTGATAGGCCAGAGTCGGGGATCGGGGGCTGGGGTTCTTGCTGGATTTAAGTCACGCTAAGAGAACTTCAGTTATTGTAAGGGGTGTAAGCACACTACGCCCCCCTAAAAAGTATGTCAGAAAAGTACATTTCTGGAAATACTTGGTAGAAAGTACTCTGTTTTCCCAAGTAAAATCTGTGCGAATGCATTTCCCATCACAGAATATGATTGGAACATTGCTTAGCATTGTTATCGCAATCCCAAGATCACAAAAAAAGTCGTATGGAGTAACAAAAGTAGTACTTTCCCCAAATTTAAAAGTATGTCAGATTGTCAAAAATTATACAAAGTACAAATTTATGCTTAGTTAGATGTTTTTTTTTCCTGTGATATTGTAACAGGGTATAGGACTCATAAAAGGCTACGGACCCCACTTGAAAAAACTAGGAGAAGCTGAAGATCCATGGAAATATTCGCTGCCTTTTGCCTTTTTTTTTCGCAGTCTAGAATTCCTAAAATACAAGGATCTTTTGTGATTTTCCTACGTAGAAGGCTTTCTGGACGTGTGCCCCATGTTGGCTAACGGCCATTTCATTCTTATCAGTTGTTTTATTAGACATTAATAATTGATGTGGCCGCCACTAAGAGTAGTTGAAAATGTACTCCCAAAATGAAAAGTACTTAGAGTACTTTCCTGCAGAATTTTGAACCGTCGGATTACAATGGGCTCACATCTCAGCCGTACGCGTTGTTGATAAGGTCCGATATAAGTGGATCTAGCCGGTTTCGAATGCAGGTGGATCTTCTGTTAGTTGAAGAGATGGATGAATTTTACTAGAATCTGTTCATCTCCAAATGGTTTCTCTTGCATGCACCTACAGTGCATGCAAGGGTTCTGAACGTCGACTGAAGTTGTTTTTCGGTGTTGCAAGGATTGTAAGCTGCGGCGCAGCCATCGCCAGGGTTTGCCACACAAATGTCTGGGGAAGGGCATCTTCCAAACTGCACACTAGTTCAGTCCCTCATAACATCTTACTACGTAGTGCGAGATCCCCCGCAGCTTGTGCAGCAGCGAATTACCCATTACTACCCTGTCTGCGACGTTGTCAACGAAGAGATTGAGAGTGTAGGTCAGCATTTCACTACGTATTCATGCGATAGTCCCTCAGATGATGTGTCTAGCAGTACCCACGTATCCGAAACTCCAACTTCAAAGGTTGGAGATATTAGCTGGTACCTGCATCATTCAAACCAAGCGCTGCAGTCCCGTGAGCGCCTGGTCCAGTCGCCCAAAACCTTGTTCGGATCTTTCACCGTTGAGGGCGGTCTCCCTCGGCAGGAACTCAGGTGCTACCCCGACTGTCGAAGTCCTTCCCCTGTGCGTTCGGTGAGTTTCTCCTCAAGTTTGTGCAGAACTTTTGATTTCTGATTATGTACTTGTTTTGTTGTCAAATTTATGTTCTTTGATGGCAACATGTTGTACTTGTTCCCCACTGTATTTGCACGTAGGTCCAGGACAAGGCTCTTGCAACCTCTATTTTTCCAGAATGTGATCTGCCTTCTCTAACCGCGTAGTCTCTTCTGTGGGTTCACGGGTCTCATCACTTGTAGCATGGGGGACCAAGCCCGGAGACAGAGGTTGAGGCCGCGACGTGCTGGTGCTGCGGAGAGGGCGTCAGAAATGGAAACTGTAGAGGCTGCACGGTTAGAGAAGGCAGAGCGCGATCGGTTGTACCAGGAACGCCGTCGCAGGAGAATTTCAATGGACTCGGAAGGAGGAGAGATTTCTACGACGAACACAGCGCCTGAGAATTCAGATGTCATTTCTACACGAGATGCATCTAGGGTTGCTCAAAAAATTGTGCACAGCATGTGTGATGAGCTCAACACACTTCCTGGTCCCCATTGTCGTCAGATTGTGTTTGAGAAGGTTCTTCGCCACAATCTTGTTTTGCCTTTGTTACCTTACTATTATCCTCGAGATTTAGAAGCTAAGAGTATTCATTATTTTATTCAAAGTTATAGAGCAGAGTTACAGTCCGTGTCCATACCGTTCTCAAACAACATGTTGTCTAGAAAAGGTGCTCTGTTGGATGCTGCTGTTAGTGGGAATGTTGGGGGTGTTAGGGCGCTTGCACGTGTCTTAGGAACCAAGACAGATAATATACAAGCTGCCTTGGAAAGGAGAGAAGAGTATGAGGAGGGTGCTGCTTGTGGAAAGTGATTTCCACGGTTGACACACCGGAATACTAATTCCGGTAGGAAAATGATAAAAAAATTAAAAATTTTATGTTAGAAATACGGAAGTCCTAAGCCTATAAGTAAAACAACCGGTTAAGCCGGTCGGCTGAATAAATAAGTGAGCGGAAGGCCAGCCGGGTGAGATCCGGTCGTCTGCGGTGGAGGAGAGACGGGTACAGCCCATATGACAGAGCCCTGACCCGGCAGACTTAAGGTTAGCCGCCAAACGGTACAACGCACACGGGGATAATGGCTGCAACCATTAAAGCGCCGCCGGTCGCGACCGTCCAATGATGAGGGGCTACGACCGTCCGTCATGATGAGCTACGAACGGGTAGGCGCGAGGGCAGGTATAAAAGGAGGAAGGATCGCCATGCTCTTCCTTTCTCTTTGTCATTTTGTGGCACGACGGGTCCTTGCGCTCTAAGGCGGTGGGCGCAGTTAGGGTTAGACGGTAGGAGAGAGACGGTGAGACGGAAGTGTTTCCGTTAGGCGAGAGATTGTGGTGAGGATCGTGCGTGCAGGTGTTACCGGAGTGACGGAGAGGAGGATTTAGCAGGATGGGTAGGAAAGGGAAGGAACCGGCGGCGGAAGGACAGTCGTTCAGGGTACAACGGGTGATGCCGTTGATACCGGCCGGAGAGAAGGAGAAGGAGCTCCTCCGGACCGCCTTAGAGTCTATGGGTTGTGAGGTCCTACTGGACAAGGCATGGGGTTGGAAGTTTGCCCTTCCGGCCCAGGAGATCCTCGTCAAGGATCCTGAGAATCGAGGAACCATCCGGGGAGAGCCGGATAAGTGGTCGGCACAACTCTGGAGGGAGACGTATGGTTTCAAGAACTCCGGCGGCGAGGTCTCGACGCCGGAGCCCCGGGACTTCGTACATCAGTATCTCAAGGGGACCGGGGACCCGAGAGAAGGATGGGTGGTGGATGACATCGCGGATCCGGAGGCCCGGAGAGTAGTAGGGTTTATGAACCCTATCTTCCATCCGGAAAAGCCCAAACGGATCACCAACAAGTGGGCGTCCGTTTTCATTGGGGCCATGATCGGTGAATTCACGGTGGACTGGGGGGTCATGATGAAGACGATAGTCGACCGACAGGTGGCCAATCTCCGGAAGACCAAGAAGCAGGCCACCTGCCTTCCGTCTTTCCTCATTCACCTCTACCGTACTAAGGGACTGTTGACTGCGGAAGAGGTCCGGGAGTACGATATGCTCTTAAGCTATCAGCAGTTCGCTGAGCCGGAAGAAGTGTCCGACCAGGACGACGAGGATGATGTTATTGAGGTCTCCCCCACGCCGGCTAAGAGACCCCGTCCTAGCCCGGAAAAAGGACAGCCATCCGGATCACCTCGGACTCCCGCACCGGCCAAGCGAACCCTGAACACGGAGATCCAACAGCCCACCGGACCACCGGAGCACACCGGAGATCCGTACCAGGACTTAGTCAACCTATCGGAGCAGGCAACGACATATGCCCGGTTCTTACAGTCGACTAGGCAGGCGGAGGGCCGGTTGGCTAGGGAGGTAATGATCCTTACGGGTTCGGACCGGTTGGAGGATTGCCTGAACATTCTTCGCAAGCAGCGGGACTTGGCCGGTCTCCAGGAGAAGCACATGGACCGGCTGGCGAAGTTCCGGGAGACGAATCGGAAGCTCGAGGAGGAGGTGCGTGATGCCCGGAAGGATTTCAATGACGCCCGGGAGCGGGCAGTCGAGGCCATCCGGTCGGTCGCCGAGATCAAGGCCACTTTAGCTCTTCCGGTAGATGTGGCCAATCAGTGCGCCGTTTACCAAGCTTTCCTGACCCGTCAACCGGATCCGACTACGAAGAATATTATAAAGTTCATGCACGACCGGACGCAGGTGATGAGGGACACATGGACGATGATGAAGAACCTGGTGGAAATCCTCGGTTACGCAGAGGCCGGTCCGTCATCAGGGCCACCGGCAAATCAAGAGGATCCCAGACCACCGTCCCCAACCAGGGAACCGGCGCCGGTGCCACCTCCAGCCTCTCCGATACGGTCGGCCATCCGGCCCGCCCAACAGGAGATAGGACACCCGCTGGAGGATCCTATTCCGGACACCTTGAGCAGTCTGCACACTCTACCCAACTTGGATGGAGTCGAGACTGTTAACCCCGGAAACATTCCCTTGGAACCGGACCAGAGACCACCACCGTTAGATTTTATACCGGTACAGGGATCTCCGGAAACGCTCCAGGTGGATCTCAGCGCAGTTCCGGTGGCGGCACGATCTCCATCCCCGGCAGCTCAAGCAGAACGATCCCGGAAGTCCAGTGAACCGTCAGCATCTGCGGCTCCGGAAGAAGACCCCCCGTTGAAGAAACTGAAGCGGCTACAGAAGAAGGAACGGTTGGACGGAACCCGGCACAGTCCCCGGCTAGATAAGCACAAGGAGTAGGGTTTAGGATAAGGACCGGATAAAATGGCAGCGACTAACGATGGGGCTCCAGTGCACCCGGCTGCCAATCCGGATAGATAACGGCAGTAACTAGGAATAGAAGGCGGCCACCGGTCCGGGATTCCCGGATCCAAGATCCGGAATTTCTGGATCTCGGTGGGCCACTTGGTCGCTTTAGGAACCGATAGGTTTTAGTATTTAAGATAGACGTTTTCCCAAGGCCGGGGCCTTGTTTTTGTACGCCGTTTTGTTGTTGCAATTTAGAATATACTTTTGGATTTGTTGTGTCAACCGGCTGCTGACGGGTCCGTTGCCGTATGGTTTGTGGTTCTATTGTCTTCAGTAGTGTTCCGGAGGAGTGTTGAACAGTAGGAAGGTCAGGAGAGCGCCCGGAGAGACTGGGGAGGTGTCAAGCGTCGAGTGTTGACGGTTTCCAGTCCCGGAAGGAGCCCGTAGGGAAGGAGAGACGTACTGCAGCAGGGCTGGTAGTCTCAAGGACACGGAGAGTCGTGTGTACACCGGGATCCGGAAACGGACCGGTCGCTTCCTGTAGATGGGATAAAAGCCGGATGTCCTACTGCGAACCAATCCGGAAGGGAGATAGTATAGTAGAATACTGCGCAGCCGTAAGGTGATGTCATTGTAGTATGATTTCCGTATCCGTAACCGGCACTGAGTAGTTATCCGGACCGGTCCCTAGCCGTACGGAAGGATTATTACTCCACTTCTCGGGTGGTAGATAGGAACAGTGGGGTGTCCAGCCACTATAAGTTACGGGACGGTGGAAAATCCAGCCACTTGAAAGGATAGACGGATCAGTGGGAACCGGCCACTAGTCTAAAAAGCCGGAAAATAGGAACGAGGCAAAAACTACCGGATTCGTCCAACCGTCTGTAAGACGGTGTACGGTCGGACACTGGTGGTGATTTCCGTTAAAGTCTAAAAGAAAGAAAACTATAGGTCTTCGTGGGAACGAACACGGAGTGGTTCACTTTGGAGGGTGTTTAGTGTCAATTAAGTGCCTTCCGGAGGAATACGTATACCACGTCGTGCTACATGTGATTTTTGGCGCCGCTGCCGGGGATCTATATGATTTTCTTTCTCCGGATTTCTACGGTTGTCACTAACCCAAGTCAGGTTGTAGAAAACGCATGAATCCGAATTCTGAGCCGGAAGGAGTACGGAGGTCTAGCAGAAAGAAGAAGGGTGATCAGGAGACGGAAGCCAGACCATTCGTCACTACTAGAGCAGGATCCATTGAAGACACAGATCAAGAGATAGCCGGGACTTTCGGATCCGGAGGTCAGGGTGGGACAGTACCACCCGGGCCGGTGACCGGGGGACCGGTAGCGGGTCTTCCCATGGCCCGGACGTTCTCCAGGCTGAAGTATCGGAAGTTCAGGGGCGACGGCCGGGAGGACGTGGACGAATGGCTAAGCGAGTTCAACGCCACGGCTGCTGCCAACCAAGAGGACGAAGCAATCAAGTTACGGTTGTTCCAGGGATTACTCAAGAAGGAGGCACTCCAGTGGTACCAAGAGGAACCGGACAACGTGCGAAGGAGTTGGGGTTTGCTATCTGATGCCTTCCGGAGGGCCTTCCGGGAGGTAGGAGGAGAAGCCCGCACATTGGGAAAACTTAGTAAAATCCGGATGGAGCCGGAAGAGTCGGTCCGCCGGTACGGACAGAGGGTTAGGAGTTTAATTCATAAACTAAGTCCCGGAATTGCAAACAGTATCCAGGTAGAATGGTACGTTGCTGGGTTACCCGACCGGATGGGGTTCCAAGTAAGACAGACCCGGCCACAGACTTTACCGGAGGCCATGGAGGCCGCCCAGAACTATGAAAACTCCAAGCAGTCCATACGGCAGTACCGTAAGGCAGGGAAGAGCTCTAGACGTCTCAGAAAGGTCAGGAGGAGCCGGGATTCTAGTTCAGAATCCAGTGGATCCAGCTCCGAAGATAGCTCGGAAACCGGAAGCAGCAGCAGTGAGGAGGACCGCTCACGACGGAAGGCGTCAGGTAGCAAGGGCTACCGGAAGGACAAAGAACGGACGATAGTCCGAGTAAAGGAGGAATACCCATCGGAGAAACGGATGATCAAAGATCTGGTGAACAGCATTGAAGAGCTCAAAGTCCAGATGGCGGAAGAGAAGAAAGCACGGAAAGCGCTGCCCACCGTCCGGAACAATGTGTGGTGCACCAACTGCGGAAAGCCGGGACATTACAACCGGGAATGCCCACACGGAGCACCCAAGAGAGTGCAGTTTGTGGATGAAGAGGGGTCAGTATTCTTTGCGGAACCTGCTTATGAAGAGGAGGAAGTGGAGATGCTACCGGTTTACCAGGTAAACCCGGCCTATGGCCGTGGACGGATGATGCAGCCGGTTATCAGACCGCGACCCGGAATGGGCTATCCATCCGGTGGACATCCGGCCCCGCCAGCACGACCACCCGTCTCGGTGGAACGGCAGTTTGGATGCTGTTATATTTGTGGAGAAGCCGGTCATTATGCTAACAATTGTCCACACCGAGGAGGTCAAGGCGCACCGTTGGAACTTCCGTGTCAAAACTGTGGTCAGTACGGCCATAAGTCACCCCAATGCCAACAACCGGTTAGACCTAGGGCTATCTATAAGCAAGTGGAAGAACCTCCCCGGGAGCGTACCGGGCTCAACTACGGTCACAAAGACGGGGTAGAGAATCCGCCAAATTGACGGTTACCGGTGGGACAACGAGGAGAGACCGGCGTGGGTATCCATCAGGTCAGTTCGCGTAGTTCCACCCGGAGACAGGATTCAGAAAAGAAGAAGAGGAAGTCTGGTGTTCGGACCAGGTCACAGAGGAAAGAGAGTAGCCGACCGGAATCTTCAGAAACTTCCGGGGAATCAGAGAAGGAGGTGCCCCCGGAGACGGTCCCGGTTGAAAAAGGGGTCAAGACCCTACCAACTATGCCGGATATTGGACCGGAGGTAATTGCTGGGTTACCTCAAGTACAGGAGGGCCGGAGGGTGACATTCAGCGAGATTCCTGAAATTATCCAACCGGAGGTCCGGGCGAAAGCCGACAGGTACGACATCCTCCAGGATATTCAGGCCCAGCCGGCCAATGTCACCATAGGACAACTGTTACATGATAATCCTAATTATCAGAAGCAGGTTAAGTCCGGTTTAATCCGGACCCGTAAACGGAAGATTAAGCTGCCTTCCGTCGCAGTTAATTTTGCCGAGATGGAGGATTTCGGGGCTCCGGAAATAGCTGTGGAGATCGACGGATGCCTTATCCAGAAGGTACCGGTAGATGGAGGATCCGGAGTAAATCTACTACTGGAGAGTACGGCCAATGATTTAGGGTACACTGTCTTTGAGCCTACCAATCAGACTCTACGGATGGCAGACCAGTCTCGAGTAGTACCAGTGGGAAAACTGTCGGCAGTACCGACAAAGATTTCCGGACTCACATACCCGCTCAACTATTTGGTTATCCGGGTGGAGGAAGGAAATCCGTTTCCACTGTTACTCGGACGGCCGTGGCTATATCTAGCCGGCGTCAAAGTAAATTGGGCGAAGAAGGCTTTTACTTTCGGGGATCCGGCTGTTTTGCTATCATGGAAACCGGAGCTCCATCTGGGGGAAACAAGTGAGACTGATGGTTACACTTCCGATTGGACAAGTTCAGAAAACTCGGATTCCCTGCAGTCATATCATGTACAAGAATTCCGGGAGGTATCAGAAGAAGATCTGGGATTCCGTAACCCGGTACCTGAACAGAAGCCGGATGGAACCGAAGTACCGAACCGACCACCGGAAGGCAGGAAGGACGATGACCGGGCCTTAGGAGAAGCAAGCGTTCCGTTGACCTCCGAATGGATTAAAGGACAGTTCGCAGATGGGATAATCAAAACAGGGATATCCGGGTCGAGGACCAGTGATTTACCCTGGTCAGCCCTTCCGGGGTCCGTAGAAACGGATGCTAGCGAACTGGTCAAGAATGTGGTAGCACCGGAAGATTACGAAGCAGTGAAGACGGAAACCGGTAGGACTTTCTATTTGGGAAAAGGACTGACGGACCGGGAGCGGGCACAGTATTTGGAACTGCTTACGGAATATGATGATGTCTTCGCCTGGCTTCCATCGGATCTGGTGGGTATACCGCCGGAATTGGGCGAACATCACATCGACCTAATGGAGGGAGCGGTTCCGGTTCGCCAAAGGCAGTACCGGCTCAACCCAAAGTACTCCATGATGGTGAAAGAGGAACTAGATAAACTGCTGGAAGCCGGTTTTATTTATCCAGTGAATAACTCCGAGTGGGTGTCACCGATTGTAGTAGTACCAAAGAAAACGGGTCCGGATGGTAAAGTCAAAATCCGGGTATGTCAGGATTTCCGGAAGCTGAATGCAGCCACGAAGAAGGATCATTTCCCTTTACCCTTCATCGACATGGTGCTCGATCACGTGGCCGGTCAGGAATGCTTCAGTTTTCTAGATGGGTTTTCCGGATACAATCAGGTGTCCATCCGGAAGGAGGACCAACTGAAAACTACTTTTACCACCGATTGGGGTACCTACGCTTTCAACCGGATGCCTTTCGGATTGTGCAATGCTCCCGGAACGTTTCAACGGTTGATGATGGACATATTTCAGGATTTCTTAAAACATTTCCTGGAAGTTTTCATTGACGACTTCGCGGTGTTCAGCCGGTGGGTGGAACATCTGGACTACCTCCGGAAAACGTTCCAGCGATGCCGGGAGACTAAACTCAAGCTCCATCCGGGCAAGTGTTTTTTCGGTATGTTAGCCGGACTATTGCTCGGACACATAGTCAGCCGGAAGGGAATAGCAGTGGATGTAGCAAAAGTAATAGTCATGTTGGCCCTTCTTGCCCCCACCAACCTCCGGGAACTCAGAGGATTTCTGGGGTGTGTGGGATACTACCGGAGGTTCATTGAGAATTATGCCCGGTTGGCAATGCCACTAACGGAGCTGCTCAAGAAGGAAGAAGAGTACCTCTGGACGGAGATCCGTCAACAGGCTTTTGAAGAACTGAAGAGACGGTTGGTCACAGCCCCTATACTAGCCCCACCGGATTGGTCGAAAACTTTTCATGTCACTTTGGATGCATCCGGTTGGTGTGTGGGAGCTATCCTATGGCAATTGGATGACGAGGGCCGGGAACGACCCATCTATTATGCCAGCCGGCAGATGAATCCGGCCGAGAAGAATTACACGACAACCGAACGGGAGGCTCTAGCCGTCATTTATGCGTGCAAGAAATTTCGCCATTACCTATTGGGGTACAAAGTCATCTTCCATACGGATCATGACTCGCTGAAGTATCTAGTCAACAAACCGGATCTGTCCGGAAGGTTGGCCCGGTGGATATTACTTCTTCAGGAGTTCAACTACGAAGTTATTGTCAAATCCGGGAAGTCTAACCTCAATGCAGATTATTTGTCGCGACAACGGGGAAAGGAGAGCAAGGAGGAGATATCTTCAGAGTTTCCGGATGAATTCCCGGAAGAATACCCGGTTGGTACCAGTATACAGGATATACCGGACCCCCGCGACCTTCCGGTCGTAGAAGGTACGTCTTCCGTCTACCGAATTCAGGAGGACGAAGGGGAGGACCAGGATCTTCAGCGGATTAAGAACTATCTCCAGACTCAGAGGTATCCGGAAGGACTGAGTAGGGAGGAGAAGAGTGTGTTTCAGCACCGGGTGGCACCGTACTTCCTCGTCGGAGAATTGCTTTTCAAACTAGGGGCGGATGAAAAACTCCGGCGCTGCCTAGAACCCATCCATCGACGGAAGGTCATCCGGGCTTTGCATGATGGACCGGCCGGAGGACACTATGCATCCGTCATCACCGTACAGAAGATTCGCGAGGCCGGATACTGGTGGCCACACCTTCACCGGGACGTTCATCAATTTATAAAAGAATGCGATCCCTGCCAACGGATAGGAGCTCCGGCCGTACGGCATCACTGGCCGTTAACTCCCATTGTTCCCCTAGCACCGTTTGAAAAATGGGGAGTGGATTTTATTGGGCCAATTCAACCGGTAGGCACTCAGAGGCACCGGTACATCATTTTGGCGACGGACTACGCCACGAAGTGGGTAGAAGCCAGAGCCACCCGGAAGAATGATGCCGAGACATCCGCCCGGTTCATATTCGAAAGGATAATGATGCGATTTGGCCATCCGTTGGAAATAGTGAGCGACCGGGGAACACATTTCCTGAACGAAGTGGTGGCAGGTCTGACCAACCAGTACGAGGTCAAACACCGGAAGACCACACCGTACAATCCTAAGGCGAACGGATTGACGGAACGTGCCAACGGAATAATCTGTAAGATTCTGACCAAGGTGGTGACCTCACATAAGACAGATTGGGACCGGAAACTGACATCTGCGGTCTATGCGTACAACACGGCACACAAGAGTACAACCGGACGGACTCCGTATTATCTGGTATACGGACAGGAGGTACTTCAGTCCATCGAGACGGAAGTAGAGACGTTGAGGGTACTCGCAGCCAACCACGGAGATAAAACGGATGCACTCGACGACCGTCTACAGGTCATCGACCGGATGGAGGAAGACCGGATGGAGGCATTGGAACGGACAAAGGAGGTCCAGGCCAAAAGGAAGGAAGTGTATGACAAGCGAATCACAACGGATAAAGGAATCGAAGAAGGAGGATTGGTTCTAGTCTATGACAGCCGGTACAAGAATTTTCCGGGTAAGTTACATACTCGCTGGATGGGACCGTTCCGGGTTGATAAGATTTATTCCAATGGGTCATTACAACTTTCAGACCTAGAAGGATATCCAATGGATACTAGGGTGAATGGATCCCGGGTCAAACTGTACAGACCGGATGACGTTCGCGAGGACGCTCACGGGTGAAAAAGGGGTAATGTGGAAAGTGATTTCCACGGTTGACACACCGGAATACTAATTCCGGTAGGAAAATGATAAAAAAATTAAAAATTTTATGTTAGAAATACGGAAGTCCTAAGCCTATAAGTAAAACAACCGGTTAAGCCGGTCGGCTGAATAAATAAGTGAGCGGAAGGCCAGCCGGGTGAGATCCGGTCGTCTGCGGTGGAGGAGAGACGGGTACAGCCCATATGACAGAGCCCTGACCCGGCAGACTTAAGGTTAGCCGCCAAACGGTACAACGCACACGGGGATAATGGCTGCAACCATTAAAGCGCCGCCGGTCGCGACCGTCCAATGATGAGGGGCTACGACCGTCCGTCATGATGAGCTACGAACGGGTAGGCGCGAGGGCAGGTATAAAAGGAGGAAGGATCGCCATGCTCTTCCTTTCTCTTTGTCATTTTGTGGCACGACGGGTCCTTGCGCTCTAAGGCGGTGGGCGCAGTTAGGGTTAGACGGTAGGAGAGAGACGGTGAGACGGAAGTGTTTCCGTTAGGCGAGAGATTGTGGTGAGGATCGTGCGTGCAGGTGTTACCGGAGTGACGGAGAGGAGGATTTAGCAGGATGGGTAGGAAAGGGAAGGAACCGGCGGCGGAAGGACAGTCGTTCAGGGTACAACGGGTGATGCCGTTGATACCGGCCGGAGAGAAGGAGAAGGAGCTCCTCCGGACCGCCTTAGAGTCTATGGGTTGTGAGGTCCTACTGGACAAGGCATGGGGTTGGAAGTTTGCCCTTCCGGCCCAGGAGATCCTCGTCAAGGATCCTGAGAATCGAGGAACCATCCGGGGAGAGCCGGATAAGTGGTCGGCACAACTCTGGAGGGAGACGTATGGTTTCAAGAACTCCGGCGGCGAGGTCTCGACGCCGGAGCCCCGGGACTTCGTACATCAGTATCTCAAGGGGACCGGGGACCCGAGAGAAGGATGGGTGGTGGATGACATCGCGGATCCGGAGGCCCGGAGAGTAGTAGGGTTTATGAACCCTATCTTCCATCCGGAAAAGCCCAAACGGATCACCAACAAGTGGGCGTCCGTTTTCATTGGGGCCATGATCGGTGAATTCACGGTGGACTGGGGGGTCATGATGAAGACGATAGTCGACCGACAGGTGGCCAATCTCCGGAAGACCAAGAAGCAGGCCACCTGCCTTCCGTCTTTCCTCATTCACCTCTACCGTACTAAGGGACTGTTGACTGCGGAAGAGGTCCGGGAGTACGATATGCTCTTAAGCTATCAGCAGTTCGCTGAGCCGGAAGAAGTGTCCGACCAGGACGACGAGGATGATGTTATTGAGGTCTCCCCCACGCCGGCTAAGAGACCCCGTCCTAGCCCGGAAAAAGGACAGCCATCCGGATCACCTCGGACTCCCGCACCGGCCAAGCGAACCCTGAACACGGAGATCCAACAGCCCACCGGACCACCGGAGCACACCGGAGATCCGTACCAGGACTTAGTCAACCTATCGGAGCAGGCAACGACATATGCCCGGTTCTTACAGTCGACTAGGCAGGCGGAGGGCCGGTTGGCTAGGGAGGTAATGATCCTTACGGGTTCGGACCGGTTGGAGGATTGCCTGAACATTCTTCGCAAGCAGCGGGACTTGGCCGGTCTCCAGGAGAAGCACATGGACCGGCTGGCGAAGTTCCGGGAGACGAATCGGAAGCTCGAGGAGGAGGTGCGTGATGCCCGGAAGGATTTCAATGACGCCCGGGAGCGGGCAGTCGAGGCCATCCGGTCGGTCGCCGAGATCAAGGCCACTTTAGCTCTTCCGGTAGATGTGGCCAATCAGTGCGCCGTTTACCAAGCTTTCCTGACCCGTCAACCGGATCCGACTACGAAGAATATTATAAAGTTCATGCACGACCGGACGCAGGTGATGAGGGACACATGGACGATGATGAAGAACCTGGTGGAAATCCTCGGTTACGCAGAGGCCGGTCCGTCATCAGGGCCACCGGCAAATCAAGAGGATCCCAGACCACCGTCCCCAACCAGGGAACCGGCGCCGGTGCCACCTCCAGCCTCTCCGATACGGTCGGCCATCCGGCCCGCCCAACAGGAGATAGGACACCCGCTGGAGGATCCTATTCCGGACACCTTGAGCAGTCTGCACACTCTACCCAACTTGGATGGAGTCGAGACTGTTAACCCCGGAAACATTCCCTTGGAACCGGACCAGAGACCACCACCGTTAGATTTTATACCGGTACAGGGATCTCCGGAAACGCTCCAGGTGGATCTCAGCGCAGTTCCGGTGGCGGCACGATCTCCATCCCCGGCAGCTCAAGCAGAACGATCCCGGAAGTCCAGTGAACCGTCAGCATCTGCGGCTCCGGAAGAAGACCCCCCGTTGAAGAAACTGAAGCGGCTACAGAAGAAGGAACGGTTGGACGGAACCCGGCACAGTCCCCGGCTAGATAAGCACAAGGAGTAGGGTTTAGGATAAGGACCGGATAAAATGGCAGCGACTAACGATGGGGCTCCAGTGCACCCGGCTGCCAATCCGGATAGATAACGGCAGTAACTAGGAATAGAAGGCGGCCACCGGTCCGGGATTCCCGGATCCAAGATCCGGAATTTCTGGATCTCGGTGGGCCACTTGGTCGCTTTAGGAACCGATAGGTTTTAGTATTTAAGATAGACGTTTTCCCAAGGCCGGGGCCTTGTTTTTGTACGCCGTTTTGTTGTTGCAATTTAGAATATACTTTTGGATTTGTTGTGTCAACCGGCTGCTGACGGGTCCGTTGCCGTATGGTTTGTGGTTCTATTGTCTTCAGTAGTGTTCCGGAGGAGTGTTGAACAGTAGGAAGGTCAGGAGAGCGCCCGGAGAGACTGGGGAGGTGTCAAGCGTCGAGTGTTGACGGTTTCCAGTCCCGGAAGGAGCCCGTAGGGAAGGAGAGACGTACTGCAGCAGGGCTGGTAGTCTCAAGGACACGGAGAGTCGTGTGTACACCGGGATCCGGAAACGGACCGGTCGCTTCCTGTAGATGGGATAAAAGCCGGATGTCCTACTGCGAACCAATCCGGAAGGGAGATAGTATAGTAGAATACTGCGCAGCCGTAAGGTGATGTCATTGTAGTATGATTTCCGTATCCGTAACCGGCACTGAGTAGTTATCCGGACCGGTCCCTAGCCGTACGGAAGGATTATTACTCCACTTCTCGGGTGGTAGATAGGAACAGTGGGGTGTCCAGCCACTATAAGTTACGGGACGGTGGAAAATCCAGCCACTTGAAAGGATAGACGGATCAGTGGGAACCGGCCACTAGTCTAAAAAGCCGGAAAATAGGAACGAGGCAAAAACTACCGGATTCGTCCAACCGTCTGTAAGACGGTGTACGGTCGGACACTGGTGGTGATTTCCGTTAAAGTCTAAAAGAAAGAAAACTATAGGTCTTCGTGGGAACGAACACGGAGTGGTTCACTTTGGAGGGTGTTTAGTGTCAATTAAGTGCCTTCCGGAGGAATACGTATACCACGTCGTGCTACACTGCTCGGTTTGCACCCCTTCGCAGGCAAAAACGCACAGATGGATCTACAGAGTATTGTCTTGCTACAGTTCAAGCTTGGTGGCACAGTCAAACCAGAGTAAGTCCAAACAGAAAGGACGTCGTGAACAAGGGCGGTGGGCTGAAAAGAGGAGGAGAGACACATCCAAAGCACTATTTGACAGTCACGCAGGTATGTCTTCAATACTTTGCATGAAAACCATCTTGTGCCGCATGTACACAGCAATCCCACTGTACAATGTTGCTTTTACTTGAAGTACTTCAACACCGTTAGTACTTCACGTACTGGCAAAGAAGTACTAATAGTGTCGAAAATTCTCCCCTATTTTACTCTTTTTATTTCAAGGTGCAAAAAGTATGTTCCTTAATGAAAACAGTAGAGTACTATTAGTATCACATGTACTAGTTCTTATATTAAGTGTACTTGCGAAATTACTTTGTGTACAAATGGATTTATGTAATGTGTATTATTATGATTTAGGGTACAATCCGCATGTAGTTTTCATAATATAGGTAGTACTCGATGGGGGCGGTGTTGTATACTGAAGTACTTTATGTTTTGAGTATGTACGCTTAACTAGTACTTCTTATAATACAAGGTACTCGTAGTATTATGTTAATGCCGAATATGTATTTGTTGGTACTCTGTGAATGTACTTTCGGTTTTCAATGTACCTGTAGGTTCAGATTGTTGGTTCTGTAGTACTAATAATACTTTTTTATGTATGTGGTGTGTAGACGACATTCTTCTTGCAGTTCAAAGAGGCTCATCCAGAGTGTAAAATCGGGCAACGGCGATTTGAGAATCTGAAACCATGGTATGTGAAACCACTTAGGGACCGTAATGTGTGCTGCTGCATCTACCATGTAGAAATGGATCTCATGAGGGTAGGGTTGAACACCCTACGGGAGGAGAAGAGGGGTCTGCATGCACAAATAGATTGCTCTTGTAAATGTGACGTTTGTTCTGCTTCTGTGGAGACTGCAACGGGTGATGGTATAGGCTGTGATGCTCATCACAGAATATTTAAGAGGATCACTCATTTGTGGGAAGCTTGTCTTTGCAAGAAGCCAGAGTTCAATGAATGGCACAAGCTCTCTTGTCTAATGGGTGATTGTGAAGAATGTGGCGTAGATACTCTAGGTTTTTGCCCACAGGAGATGTCTTCACTGGAAGAACCTAAACTAAGGTGGAAACACTTCTCGTATGTTACTATTGGCACTGACCGTGAGACAGGGAAGGCGAAGAAAAGGTTGCAAGAGGTATATGAAGAGACTAGTCCTCTGGAGTTTGTTACTTACCTGAAACCCAAAGTTCAGGCCTTTATCAAGCATAATTTTATTGCCAATTGGCAGGATTGGCAGTGCAAGGAAATGATGGAAGGTTTGCCTGAGGGAGTTATAGTTTCCCACATCGATTTTGCAGAGAACTATGAATTCCAGATTCAAAACGAAGTTCAGAGCATGTACTATATGTCTGAGTATGTGTCCTTGTTGGTCCATATCACTTTGCAGAGAGTCCGTGATGTGAGTGGTGATTTGATCACCAGAAAACATACACACTACTATATTTCGGATGACAAGAAACATGACAGTTTGTTCGTTCAGCATTGTCTTATGCTACACTGGAGGTGGTTGATTGCTAACGGGGAAAAACCAAGGGAGCATTGGGTATTCTCTGATGGCTGTGCAGGTCAGTTTAAGGGGGCTACAGCAATGTACTTTGTTGCTAGATATCCCAGTCTCACAGGAGGCTGCTCGATGATCTGGAACTTTTTCGCGACTGGACATGGGAAAGGTACTTGTTATTCTGTACTTTTGTACTTCTTTGAGTGAAGCTCCGGTACTTTTGTACTTTTGTTACTGGAGCGTATGTACTTCTGTATATCTTGAGTGGAGACAGTGTACTTTTGTACTTCTGTGAGAGGAGCAGAATCTATATTACGAGATGGGGATGATGTGCTATGCTATTAATATGGATTTACTGAACATTTTTGGTTGCAATTGTAGGTGAATGGGATGGTGCAGGGGCCGTAGTGAAGCGTGCTTTACGTATCGAACAGATTCGAAACCCTGAGAGGCAGCTACAGAACGCACTCCAATGTGTTGAGTACTTACAGGAGGGCTTCTCTAATAGAGCGCCTTCTTCGTATGCAGGGACTAGCAGCAGAGATATTCACCGTACCTTTTGGCATGTAGGTGAGAGCGAGATCAGCAGGGAGTCATCGATGGCGTGTCACACTATTGCAGGCTCAAGATCTCTCCATTCCATTATGGGGAATTCTACCAGCAATAAGACATGTTTGCTGGTTAGACCTCTGTCATGTTTCTGTGCATCGTGCATACATAAAGACTGGGAGAATTGTGAGCAAACGGCTCATGTTCCAGGGTGGAGGGCAGTGCAAATCCAGCCCAAAGCGCCGTCAGAGGAGCTGGAGACCCTGGATGACGACCCGGCCGAGCAGGTATTGTTGTGTAATAGCATCACAGTTGTAAGGTTATTTTTTTAAATCGATTTAAAATTCTTTAGATTCGTAACTTTGCTGGACACATGAAAAATAATATGAGGATGCTCACCTACTGATTTATTCAGGTACACCGAGGAGAGAGGCTAGATGAAGTTGTTGACATTGGTGACAATTTTGTGGTTCCAGCTGAACAACCAAACGAAGAGGGTGTTGATTTTTATATCTTGCAATGCCAACGACGAAAGTATAAACTGAAGGCTCCTCTGTCGTGTCCTTGGGGTGCCGAATTTGAAGCAGGGGATTTCGTCATAGAAGGCACTTATTACAAGAAGTCTGGCCGGGGTGAATACACATACACATATCTTGAAAAATCAGTCGTAGCTCATGTTTCATCGCACCTGGTTATAGCCTGCAAATTCCGAATGAAACTCGCCCCCTACTGCCTGAAAGGTGGGGATCCAGTATATAAGATCTCCTCAGAAGTAGTCGATGTTGTGAGACACTCTTTAGCACAGGTGTGGGAAAATGAGGATGAGTGATAATTATTGCAATTAAACCTGTTTTTTATAACTTAGTCACTTTCATGTGAAATCTATGTGTCATGTGTGAGAACGTACCTGGTTGTTATCTATCTCCCATGCAGGACGTTGTTTGATTGGATCAATATACAAGGAGTTCCATTGATACCATTATATCCCAATGCCATTAAGCAAAGTAGAGTCTTCCACCAGTCGTAGTGTTAGTTGAACATGAACATGGCAATAGAAATCAGACAGGTTTAGGGTACATATATAAGTTATGTAGCAATATCGATGGAGCGCCTAGGTGGGACTGGAATGATGTTCACAATTAAAAATAATCAAAAATCGTTGGTTAAGTTTAGGGTCGGAAGGAATATCCACAGAAATTACTCTTCAATTCTCAAGGTGATCCATCTAATTTTAACTCAAAAACATTCCGTTCTGAAATTTAAGACATACTGTCCACAGGCGCAGTCGAGTCTCACTATAAATAGGGATCTGGAGCAATAATGGAATTGCTTTATCTATTGCGAAGGGACCACTGCTTTAGAAAACACCTGTTCGTCAGCTATTAGTACTCAGCTTACTTTGGGTCTCCGCAGATACTGCAACTGGACAAACGCTTAACAGAATCTGAAGCATATACCAAAAATTATAAAGGGTTATACTAGTAGACACGTCATGATATTCTCTTAAGTTCCCCCAGTGTTTGGGTAAATGCATGTTTATAATTGATTTAACCAAAATCTGAATGCAAAACGGCGATTTAAAATGATAAAGGCAATTACAAATAAATTAACAACAACCAAATAACATAACTGTTTTATATTGAACTATATATGGATGTGCATGTATGTGGCCTTAAATAGAACCTTATTGGACGATTATTTCGATTAAGTTAATTTATAACTCAAAGATAATTTGTCACTTTTCTTTTAAAGCGGATATAGGCATAGGTGTTATTCACATTTATTTAAAATATTTAAAAGATTTTAATTTGAAATAATCTAGGAATACAATTACTTCAAGGTATGAAATAAGCTTAAACGCTTAGTTAATACTTGAGTATTAGTGGATACGCGTGAATATTTCAAAATTCTTTTATTTTGATTTATGTTTATCAATCTTATCCATTCTTTTTATTTTATTTATTTACATTTTATTTTTCAAGCTTCTTAATTCTTCTTGACCTTCTTTATACTTCGTTTACTTTGACTTTTCCCTTGATTCCCCTTCCTTTCATCCTCCTTATTTTTTTTTATTTTTTTTTAAGCTTCTTCTCCCTTCTTGTTCTTGAGTTTCTTTTATTTTGATTTATGTTTATCAATCTTATCCATTCTTTTTATTTTATTTATTTACATTTTATTTTTCAAGCTTCTTAATTCTTCTTGACCTTCTTCATACTTCGTTTACTTTGACTTTTCCCTTGATTCCCCTTCCTTTCATCCTCCTTATTTTTTTTTATTTTTTTTTAAGCTTCTTCTCCCTTCTTGTTCTTGAGTTTCTTTTATTTTGATTTATTATTATCAACCTTATCCATTCTTTTTATTTTATTTATTTACATTTTTTTTTTTCGAGCTTCTTAATTCTTCTTGACCTTCTTCATACTTCGTTTACTTTGACTTTTCCCTTGATTCCCCTTCCTTTCATCCTCTTTATTTTTTTTTATTTTTTTTTAAGCTTCTTCTCCCTTCTTGTTCTTGAGTTTCTTTTATTTTGATTTATTATTATCAACCTTATCCATTCTTTTTATTTTATTTATTTACATTTTTTTTTTTCGAGCTTCTTAATTCTTCTTGACCTTCTTCATACTTCGTTTACTTTGACTTTTCCCTTGATTCCCCTTCCTTTCATCCTCTTTATTTTTTTTTATTTTTTTTAAGCTTCTTCTCCCTTCTTGTTCTTGAGTTTCTTTTATTTTGATTTATTATTATCAATCTTATCCATTCTTTTTATTTTATTTATTTACATTTTTTTTTTCGAGCTTCTTAATTCTTCTTGACCTTCTTCATACTTCGTTTACTTTGACTTTTCCCTTGATTCCCCTTCCTTTCATCCTCCTTATTTTTTTTTATTTTTTTTTAAGCTTCTTCTCCCTTCTTGTTCTTGAGTTTCTTTTATTTTGATTTATTATTATCAATCTTATCCATTATTTTTATTTTATTTCTTTACAATTTTTTTTTTCAAGCTTATTAATGTTTTATTATCCTTTTTTCGTTCTTCTTGTCCTTTCCTATTTCATTTAATTTAATCTTTCAAAGCCTTCATATTTCTTCTTTTACTTATTGTTCTTTTAGTTGATTATATGTTTTCCAAACTATTTTTTTTTTTCTTTTTTTTTTTTTTTTCTTTTTTTTTTTCAATATTTTCCCTATCTTATTGTTTATTATTGTTCACGTTCATTTTGTATTTTTATTACCTTACTATTATTTTTTTTGTTTCTCAATATCTCAAAGTTTTTTATGGACTGAATGGGTAGGTGGGACAGATCGTGAGCTGGGTCTTAACAAGTACATGTGGCGGGAGAAGATAAAGCGGGAAAGTTTCTGAGTGGGGGAAAATGATTCTTTTCTAGGAGAATAGTCCGAGCGGGACGGAATCCCAAGCAATCACATTGCCGCCAGAATGTGGCCGTTTGGAAACAAATATAGTCCATATGGCGAGGTCATATCTACTCCTTTGTATTTCTGGTCATTGGTATTTCTTTAGCTTCAATTCAGTCCCTGAGAACCGTTACAGTGTCACAACCTAGGTACGCATCTCTTAGTACTCCCTCATTCCTTGACCCAGTGGCATCTGCTGCGTGTTTCTTTACTCCTCTTATCACTTCATTGCTTTCTCAGTTTTCATGTTTGTGTGCTTCAACCTTCTTCCAAAGTGACATTATAAAGTTGACGTCTTCTTAAGAGTTTGATCATCTACGTTGTACTGTTTTTATTTGTTAGACTCAAGAGAATGCGGATGTTTTTTTTGTGAATGCAAGTTTTTTTGGATACGCAAGTGCATTGGAGTTCTTTGACTGGATTTGTTTACAAATTTGTGTTGATTTTAGTTAAGTTCTACAATACACAAATATCTCCAATGTTCTGACCATAAACTTCGCAAAAGTTCCTCAATGTTATGGCACTGTTTTCTTGCGGCTCCTGACTGTCCACTTGCAGGGATTGTGATGCTTCTTCTTCATTTTGCTTTTGCTGATCGACCTGATCGGCTTCTCCTCCATCGGTTGCCTTGGCTTCTCCGCCATCGGTGTCGCTGTCTTCTCCCGTACTGACTTCAGTTTTATCTTCCTCTGCTTGTCTCGGCACTTGCTACTTCCGCATCGACATCTGAAGCTGGGTATATCCCGGTCATCAGACTTAAAGTCTTCGCCGTAGTCCTGTGACACATGACAACCGTGGGTTAGTAACGGTCGTTACGGTCCTGAGAATTCAGTTTAGAATTTACATAAAAATAGAAACTAGGCTAGACGACGTAGGGGTAGGGCCTCATATTCAGTAGTATTGCTTACCCAAGTCAACTCCTCTCCAGGGTAGATGTCACGTCTGGCAAAGAATGCGACGTGGTAGATACGGTCTTCATCTGAGTGGAGTCGAGCAGGCATGTCGATGACATTGGCTCCCTCGCACCTGAAACCACCAAAGTAACAATTTTTAAGAATAATTAGGACTATTTGACACTAAGCACTGAATTCCATTGTACGATTCACATAGTGAGCTAGGACGGTCCATGCCTGTGGTTTAGAAATCTGGCAACATTGCCATAGTGAGTTGCATCGATACATAGGGAGTTGTTGTCCGTGGCCATTATTTCTGATCGCCAACAAGCATCCAGCTGAAGCGTATAGGTTTGCCTAAACCCAAGAAGCTTGTGCACCAAGTGGTTCCGTTCGATCAGTTCACCATTAGTCACGATCTCCCCCGCAAGCTCAAACAAAAACTTACCTGCCTGGATGTGCTCCACTGTCCGGACACCCCAGCCTCGTGTAGTAGTATTGAAAACCTGGCAATGACAAAGCAATTGTTAAAAACCTTATATTTAAAAACGCAAATTTCATAATGGAAACAGTAACTCTGTTATCTAGTTCATTCATCCTTACCTGGACTTTCGTTGTCATGCCATGTTGAATGACCCGGTTCCCACACTTTGAATGGCAAGCGCACATGGAGTTGCATTCTGTAATAAAGGTCCTTGTTTTGTGACCAGGACAAACTGTCTCCTCCTCACTAGTAGTGTCTTTGTCTTCTTTTGGGAGACTGGAACAATAACAACCGGCACCTTTGTCACAATATTCCAAACTTAGCTTGTCATCCAACTTCTTTAGGACATCAGCCCGAAGGAGGCCAGCTGTGTCGTATGCAAATTCCCCTGACTTCAGGGCGCACGTACAACCAGATTTTCCGGAAGTTAGACAGTCAGAACCGCATCCTAAACATCCCTCTTTGGCTTTGAATGTCTCTCCCACGGGTTTCCACAAATCGCCACCGTTAGGCTCCTCAACATACACCATGCTCTCTTTAGTGTAGTAAAATTCAGGAAGGGGGATGGGGTTTCCAATAGGACCGATCAGTTGCACTGGTTTTTGCTCCAATCCCTGTGATAGGTCCGCAACCAGTACTTGACCCTGTTTTGACAAGGCAGATTTTATTCCCTTAGAATTAGTGGATTGGTTGAGTTCTTTTGGCACGTGTTGGGATACATACAAAACAGTCAGAGTGTAGAGGAAAAAACCAATTATTAGAATGAATAGAAAACAGACCAAAGTATGGAGGAAAAAACCATAGACGCAAAGCAGCCCACGTATGTATATGTGAAGATACGATGCATAGTGTATAAAAAAATTTGCACCCATACTTAACTGCCTACAGAAATCTACACAATCCTACACAAGCCTACTACAACAGTTAGTTAGAGGACTCCAGTACGCTGTTCACCGGCTTGAGTTTTTTCCCGCTTGGGCTTGGGCTGCATCCGGGACTACCAACATCGGGGCAGTTACGAAGAGAAGGGGTCTCCTTTGACTTCCTCTTGCTAGATTTCTTCTGCCCACCCTTTTCCATCGCACAGTCCTTCTGCCTTTTACCCTTAGGCTTCCGTTTCGTTGCGAAATCATCACCTTCGCTCGATCTCCTACTGGCCCGCGTCCTCTGGGCTGGCCCCTGTTCTCCGCTTCCTGATCTTCCAATCACACCGTGCTCTTCCAGCTCCTCCTGAAGCCTCCTCCCTTCTAAGGACTTTCTCTTCCCCTTCACCTGTTTCTCCTTCACCTGTTTCTCCTTGGCCTCGTTCTCAACACCTAGGGCCAAGTCATCTCCTTCGTTACTTTGCTCCATGCCCTTCGGGTTCTCCACTTCTTGACACTTCTTATCCTGGTTGGTGGGCACATCCACTGCCATATTGGACTTAACCAAGGAGGTCCAAGGCCTGCCCCAAATTTCTAGGCTATCCTGTTCCAACGCCTCCTCTTGCCCCTCGTCTAACTCCTCCTCTCCTATCATCTGGAGTACATGTACATCCCCCCCTACCTTACACTTAGTCTCCCCTCCTCCTTCTATCTCACTGTCCAACTCCATGTCACTATCTCTCTTAACCTCCCCGGACCCTAAGCCTATGTCACGTCTTCGCACACCTTCCTCACCTGCGTCACTCCTCGGGTCGTCTTCACAAGGGCCTTCATCGGTTTGTATGTCTTCTTTGGCCACCACGTGAACGGGTGGACTCTGGATCAGCCCCTCATCCCTAAACTTCTTCTCGATGTCCAACCTCAGCCCATTATCTTCTATTGGTCTGTCGTCCTGTACCTGCAGAACCTGGGGACTATGGCCACTTTCTCCCTCATTGTCTTCATTATCGCTCCCTTCGCTCTCACTATTGCTGCCACTTGCTGTAGTCCCCGAATTCGAAGATAGATCAGGACATTTCTCTGACACATTCACACATGAACATTTAGTACTTTAAACCCTGTGGACAAATCACGCACTTTCCATTCACTAGGTTCATATAACAACTGAAATACAATGTGAAGTATATAATATAACACTTTCATTTAAGTGGAGTTAGAAGGGCATACCTTCGGATTCAGAGTCTTCATCTTCAGATTCTTCAATGAACTCTGGCTCCGTCACCTTGGATTTCCCGCGCGAGTCTTTCTCAAGGCACTCAAAAACCTTCTCCGGAGGTAGTTGAGCTCGTGCTCCTCATTTCCGTCCCTCAGATCTCCCAATTGAGCATCCAGACCTTGTGGTTGTCAGATTAATTTTCACAGGACTGTCCACCACCATCTTACCTCCATCCTGCTCTCGGACCACCTGTAGACTGCTAGTAAAGGTCTCTCCACCAGCCGAGTCTCTGAAACGAGTAGAAACAGCTTGGCTTTGCTCTCCACCACTAGCAAGCCCGTGAGAAAGGCAGGACATCGGCTTCAATGACGAATCTGTCATCAAAAAACAAACAATCTGAATTAACAAGTCCATCAGAAGTACAACAATATACTATAAGTACATCTACTATAGCAGAGACTACTATTAGTACTTCTGCGCCTCATCTCCCTCGATACTTTGCTTATACATCCTACAATAATGTACTATTCTAGACCAACGTAGTACTTTTAGGCTACCTAAGTACTAGTGTAACTGAAACAAGTACTAGTAAGTAAGCTTCGTATTACAGATAGATTATCACTCATACAAAGAGTACTACACTGAAGTACTCTAGAAATTGAACATGAATACATCAAGTACAACATACACAACTACGGGGAAAGTTCGTACGTGAGCGGAGAGCGTAGAGCGGAGAGCGGTGAGCGCAGAATGGAGAGCACAGAATTGAAAATTAGGAAAATTTCCAAAAGCAAAGTAGACCCTATAACCGTGGAAAATTACTAAATTTATGCTTAACTTTGATACTTTTTTTAGAAAAAGAGTATATTACCGTGGAAATTAGGGTTATCTCTGGTAAGAATTTATTACGTTTGTTCTCTAAGATACAAATTAGGGCTGATGTCATGATGACGTCATGCAAACATTACTTTAGATTTGTCATGGGTTTAGGCAAGATACAATGATCAGGCGTTAGGTTTTAGATCAAACACATAATTCTTTCATAGGATTATGTAAATGCACAAGGAAAAAAACAAATATCACAGAACATCAAGGAGGCAAGGTTTGAAAACTTCCTAGAATATTTCAAAATTCGTGTATAATATCTTGACTGCTGAAACCAAGATATACCTTGTCAGAGTCCTTGTCTTCATCGAAGATTACTCTCTCTTCCTAGGCAGCGAAGCATCTGAATTTGAGTGATAGAAGTAGGAGATTTTCATCATGAAACAACACTTGGTAAGCTGGGTTCCAGAGAAGGAGGTCACTCTTGGTTTCTTTAGCTTGTTTCTAGGTGGCGTATTAGGATAGTGACACAGTCCTTGGCATTCTGTAGTGTATGCGAAGGTAGCGTATGAGTTCGGGGATGACAATATGCAAGCTTGAGTGTAACGTTTGAAGACTACAAGAATTCAGTGTGTTGCGCGATGCCGAAGGTGTGTAATGCGAGATCCAGGAGGACGAGAGCGGCTGTAGGTTTGCCCCCAAAGGCACCGGCGAGTTATGAGGAGCTGCGGCCGTGGCTGCTGGAGGTGGAGCGCGCCAGGGAACGAGGCATGGACCTGCCACCGTTTAGGCACATCGGTAACCTCCATGTTGGTGAAGGTGAATGGCGTTGGACAGTGCTTTGTACCAATGAGCTTCTCCGTATTATGGAGTTGTCCCTAATCCCGTATCCCTTGCTATCGAACGTCGATGAGAATCCAGTTGTTCAGTTGCCCGAAGTGATCATATCGGATGGCGAAACTTGCTGGTTTGATATGGACAAGAGTTGGACTGTATATCCTTCGAAGGATTAGTACTGTGAAGTCTAGTGGGGTGTTCGAATACAATCCTTAAGATTTGGTCATTCATTGGATCTAGATACGAGTATTCCTGCATGATAGTTTTAGATAATATAGATGATTCTAGAAATAAGAGATCTGGAAACCAACTAAAACAAAGGGTCTTAAAAGTTCGTGGAATATTTCAGAGTTCCTGTACAATACTGGAGTAGCAGAATCCAAGATGAACACCAAGTCAATAATAGGTAACATGGCTTTGTAAATGTGGGATTTTGAATAAGTAAAATATAAGTTACAGCAGAATTTATAATTTGAGCATTTCTTTTGTAACATTTCATTCTTCATATTATATTTTGAGCATTACGGTTGTGACATTTCATCCTCTACATAGGAGGAGACGATTTGGAAATGAGAATCGTAACAAGCACAGATTCATGGTAGTAGAGTAGACGAAGGATTACGCAATGAACTCCAATTAAATCAAATCAAATCCAATGAAAACAATGAAAGACCGAAGCCTCCTTCAAACTCAGAAAATGCTACCATCGCTACTTCCACTCTCAGAACTAGATGACTCTGAATCTCCTTCTACCGCCTCGTCATCGACGAATAGAAGGGCCCTGGGATCAAAAGTAATTGGCCGACTTGGAACATATGTTAGGACTCCAGATTGAAACGCCTGTGCTAAGTCCTCTGCGTAGTCCGGAAGTATGAAAGGCTGAATCGGGCTGGAATGAAGACGCCACGATGGAGTGGACACTGCTCTTGGCCCACGTGGCGGTGTTGCTGAAACTACTCTGCAATAGAGAACCGGTTGTGGTTAGATAGAGTACGTAGAGCTGGAAAGAGAAGTAATGATTGGATAATTTGAACAAAGAATAGAAGACTTACACCACTTGGAAGGTCTTGCTCTCTTAGGAGGCGCTTCGCCTGCTGCTGCCGGTCTTGGATGTTTAGGAGGACCCATGGCTGATGGTTTGAGAAGGGCGTTGAATATCGCTTCGTCCTCCTCAAAAGCGAGAATGTGACGACCAACAGCCTGGGCGGCCTTGATGGAGGCCCCTGAAACTCGAAGAGAAACAAAGAAATGAGAAACTTTGGAAAAAACGAGAGGAAAAATGAAGCACAGATATGTAAGAAGAGTTACCTGTCCCAGCATTCCAGTCAACAACTATGTCGCCGGGCTTGGACAGCTCCTCAATGATGCTCTGCATCATCTCAGGGGATTTCTCCCTTGGGCCCCTCCACGGCACCTCCCCATTCATGAGCTGAGATTCCGCATCGGTGAAGTTGAAAATCGCATCACTCTTGGTAATGTTGAGGAGCCCATGTATCAGGTCTTCCTTCTTCGTCTGGAAGGAGAAAGTACTGCCTCTACGAACGTAGACGCGAATCCAGAATCGCATAGTCTGCAGTCAAGCACAAGTAGTGAGTAAAATGAAGCGGAAGGGTTATGAGTAAGCGAAGACAAGGGCATGTTTAGGAAAAGTACCAAGTTCTCGGGGTTCGTAGGAGAAGCCAGGCCGAGTACATTGACACCCCACCAGTCCTTGAACAGCACGTATCCACCAGCAGCAGCTTCTTCCTCGATATCCTTAGCCAGCTTCTGATCAGTGTTGTAGATGAGGCAGATGGCACCATCTTTCTGCAGGAATTCATCTGCAAAATGGAAGATGTCGTACAAATAATCCCTGTAGCGAGAGTTCCAAGGCGGAATACTCGTGGGAGGAACGGAGACGGATGGGACGGGAAGATTCTCAGGAATGTCGGCAATGATCAAGTCGACTCCCAGATGGTTCTCTTCTTTGCACCGGTCCGGAACTTCGTTTTCGCGGCCTGCTCCAAACTTGAGGAAACAAGAAAAGAGAGTTAGTAACTACATAACGAGTACATGTGGCAGAATCCATTAAATGTCAAAATATAGGAACAAACCTTGCGAATGAAGTCTTGAGTCTTGATCCAATCCGGGTCGCCACCTTTGCTCTCCTGTCTCCTATTTCGCCGTAACAAGGAATCCACAGATGAGTTGAAGACGGAAACATGTGTGGAAATCGAAGCTCCAGCGGAAGAAGTTGGTTGAGGATATAGTTTGGCCTTCCTCTGCTCAATGAGACTTCGCGTGATCGCAGAAGCACCAATGGATGAAGGCGCATTCGCTGTGGTCGACGTCGGCATTGGGACGTCTACAGTTGGAGAAGCGTTGCCCGTCTCCTTCCCTGGTGAGGAAGACTCAGCCCCAGTATCTTGTGAGGTCTGTGACTTCGAACCCAGTGTTCGCAGTCGCCGAGCTCTCCCTTTCTTCGGTTGAGGTGCAGATGATTCACTTTGATGTTCTTCGTCTTCTTCAGAACCGTCGTTGGAGTCTCCGACTACTGGCGCTCGAAGATCAAGTGATGATTTGACATCGGCCTCAGAATCGACTGTAAAACCACGGAGGCAATCTAGATACCAACATCCTGCCTCCAAGTGGGGAGCTTTGTACCTCTTCAATTGCTGAGCAGAGTAGATACACTCGTCCGTGCCTCTCTGGATCCATAAAGGAAAGTACTTCGGGAGTTGGTGGACAGTGACGGCTCCTTTGGGAAGAAGCTCTCTCTTGAAGTACCTAATGTGGGCCAATTTTAAAATACTTAGTATGTGGGAGAGACGAAATGCAGGATTCGAAATGCACACATGTTTGAGAAAAGATTCATACCGGTAAATGACTCGCTTGACAACATCTACCGTTCCAGGGAATTTCGTGAAAATCGACTTCTTATCAAAAGTCTTCTTCGCCTTGGATCCAGGGAATGTCGGGAATGCTCTGTCCCAAAGCAGAATACGCCAGCTCTCCACGTAATCGCCTGGTCGCTGAACATCAGGGGAGGCATTCCAATTGATGTCCAGCTCCTCAGACTTACACATGTTCTCGAACTCTTGGATGACCGCTTCTTCCAACTACAAGAGACAGTCAGCAGAATTAGACTACAACAATCAAAGTGATACAATGACTAAGACATTATCAGTTTTGGAAATAAGGGAGCATACCCCTGCCCAGAATGAAGCCCTGTTTAGCCAACGGTCGAGGTCAGCTTCCTTGAACTCCGGTGGTGGGAACCTATAAGACTGCCTTGAAGTCGGAGAGGAGTTCCACCACCTCAACCAACGAGCTTTGTACTTGGGTTCCACTGCCGCCGGCACAATCTTCTGCAGCTTGTCCAATGTCATCTCAGGTTTGTTGAGATCGCTGAAGTGGCGGTTAATCTGCATTTAGAACAGAACTGTTAGCATTATGAAATGAAGATATCATAGGAGAGAAGAACAAAATAGCTTAAGATGAAGTGATTAAGGATTCACCTCGGCAAGGAAGTCGTCACCATTTTTGGGATTCGCAATGGCCAAGTACTTGGTGAAGTCCTTCTTCTTGACGGCCTCAATGTAGTTGTTTGACGCTGTCGTCATCGCATCCCACACTCCAGATCCAGATTGATCGTCTATTGGCGTGTTCTCCTTGTAGGCTCTTGCGGCCTGATCCGAGGCGACTGCAATCTCTCTCTGTACATGGATATACATTATATTAAAATCAATGTACAAACCACTTGAAATGCATTACTTAAAGTATATGGATCAGACGAATGTACTTGCTGAGTCATGGTATAAATTCTTACTCGGTATAGGAACGCAATGAAAACCTTTGTTGTCAAGGTGAACCATCGGTCCTTTGCGTGTTTATTCTGCACACAGATTTCAAACTCTTCGGGGCTTAGAAGATCTTTGAATTCTTCTAACTTCATGACACCGAAAGAGCGGATGCGGAATAACTTCGCTGGAAGATTACTCTTCACATGGTCATTCTCAGTAGACCTGTGGACAAAATAAACAGATTAGAAAACACATCATAATAGAAGGATGATCCAAAATCGAAATTGAAAAATTGTTCCACCAAAATTCTTACCAGTTGATGTCGTGCATGGCATGGAGAAGATTGCCCACTTGGCCGCGGGGGTCCAATATGATGCAATGCACGGAGATGTGCCAAGCTGGGTCGTCGGCATGATGCTTGTTGATGTGCCGTAACCAAGCTGAAAGGCGATGGTTACCTTCCCATACAAAAAACATTTTGCCACTGAATTGATTGAGGTCATCGTCTAAACCTAGGTCGGCTTCGAAGGCTTCGTTAGCCCTACGCCAGCACGGGCTCCACTTTGCCTTCACTTCCTCCGTGACATCCATTGACACCTCTTCAGTGTTGAACATGGAAATGTACATCACGCGGTCCCCATCTCTGTAGCCCTTCACGAACTCCCTCTCCAGATGTTGCACGCCCATTTCGCCAACCGGTCTGACTTTTGCCATTGCGACCATTCTACACAATGGGACCAGCAGGCGAGACTTCCTCAAGGGCTGAATACGAACGGCATTGATGACGTTGATCGAATCAACTTTATGCTGTGTTCGATGAAGCAGTTCCCCTTCAACAGCGTCTTTCAAGTCCAAAGGCTTTGATGACGATGGCAACCCGTCCTGTGTTTGCGTCAACTCGGGTACCTGCCGTAAGCAATAAAAATGAACAATCAAACACAACAATGTAGATACTGAGAAATGGAATTTACCAATCACATAGAGATTTTCTCAAAATTGAAAGAGTAAAAAAAAACATCTCAAATTTCATCTATGGCACCAAGAATCAAGGCCGTGCCATTCTACGAGGAGCCCTTCCATAGTACTGTCTAGCCTCTCTACTATTCCAATGATGGCGCCTTCTCCAAAATCGCCTGGTCTGACGGCAAGCGCTGGGCAGTATTGCCGGAAGGGCAAACACTACATGGGCTGGCCTCCTCAAAACCAAAGGTGAAACAGGGGGATTAGGCGAAGACGGCGGTGTGCCAAGACGTGGCGAGGTGGGCATGTAAACAGGAGAGGTGGGCTCATAAACAGGCGAAGTAGGCATGTACTGGGGTGACTGGACCTCGAAAGGTCCATTCTCTACATCTAAAGGAATGGCTATATCACAGGTACAAAGACGCTCATCCTCTGGGTCTGACAGGTCTGAAAGGTTGATCACAGAGATTGGAGAATTGACAGACATGTTGGGAGCATCAGAGCCTACCTGCAAGTACAAGGCACATGAGGAAGTTAGAGTTTTCAAATCAGTTGAAAGAAATTTCAAATGCTCTACTTAATTTATTAAGGAGAATAAGAACATTCGAATACAATAAATGAAAACATCTGTAACAGTACCTCTGTCTCCTCAGGTCCCTTGCTTTCACTCTCGGTCCCCATGTTCTGCTGAGAAGTATCCTGTAATTCATAAAAATTGCAATACTGTTAATTATGAAAAATTATTTTCACCCCAGTAAATAGGTTCTCATCTATAATGAAAATCCATGCACAAATTAAAACATCCTAAGCAACGTATAATAAACCCAATAATAAAAAAAACCGCCTCAGGCGTCATCGGAGGCTTGAGGCCTCCTCAGCCGAGGCACTCTGTAAGCAACCAAATGCCCCCAAAGCCAAGTGCATAGCCCCATGCGTCATCGGAGGCTCCGAGCCTCCTCGGCAAGGGGGCGAGCCCCTGCTCGCAGCACTGGTGTCTGCTCCGAAAGCAGACACCGTGCCGCTTGCAGGGAAGGGATTTAAAAAAAAAAAAACCGCCTCAGGCGTCATCGGAGGCTTGAGGCCTCCTCAGCCGAGGCACTCTGTAAGCAACCAAATGCCCCCAAAGCCAAGTGCATAGCCCCATGCGTCATCGGAGGCTCCGAGCCTCCTCGGCAAGGGGGCGAGCCCCTGCTCGCAGCACTGGTGTCTGCTCCGAAAGCAGACACCGTGCCGCTTGCAGGGAAGGGATTTAAAAAAAAAAAAACCGCCTCACGCGTCATCGGAGGCTTGAGGCCTCCTCAGCCGAGGCACTCTGTAAGCAACCAAATGCCCCCAAAGCCAAGTGCATAGCCCCATGCGTCATCGGAGGCTCCGAGCCTCCTCGGCAAGGGGGCGAGCCCCTGCTCGCAGCACTGGTGTCTGCTCCGAAAGCAGACACCGTGCCGCTTGCAGGGAAGGGATTTAAAAAAAAAAAAACCGCCTCAGGCGTCATCGGAGGCTTGAGGCCTCCTCAGCCGAGGCACTCTGTAAGCAACCAAATGCCCCCAAAGCCAAGTGCATAGCCCCATGCGTCATCGGAGGCTCCGAGCCTCCTCGGCAAGGGGGCGAGCCCCTGCTCGCAGCACTGGTGTCTGCTCCGAAAGCAGACACCGTGCCGCTTGCAGGGAAGGGATTTAAAAAAAAAAAAACCGCCTCAGGCGTCATCGGAGGCTTGAGGCCTCCTCAGCCGAGGCACTCTGTAAGCAACCAAATGCCCCCAAAGCCAAGTGCATAGCCCCATGCGTCATCGGAGGCTCCGAGCCTCCTCGGCAAGGGGGCGAGCCCCTGCTCGCAGCACTGGTGTCTGCTCCGAAAGCAGACACCGTGCCGCTTGCAGGGAAGGGATTTAAAAAAAAAAAAACCGCCTCAGGCGTCATCGGAGGCTTGAAGCCTCCTCAGCCGAGGCACTCTGTAAGCAACCAAATGCCCCCAAAGCCAAGTGCATAGCCCCATGCGTCATCGGAGGCTCCGAGCCTCCTCGGCAAGGGGGCGAGCCCCTGCTCGCAGCACTGGTGTCTGCTCCGAAAGCAGACACCGTGCCGCTTGCAGGGAAGGGATTTAAAAAAAAAAAAACCGCCTCACGCGTCATCGGAGGCTTGAGGCCTCCTCAGCCGAGGCACTCTGTAAGCAACCAAATGCCCCCAAAGCCAAGTGCATAGCCCCATGCGTCATCGGAGGCTCCGAGCCTCCTCGGCAAGGGGGCGAGCCCCTGCTCGCAGCACTGGTGTCTGCTCCGAAAGCAGACACCGTGCCGCTTGCAGGGAAGGGATTTAAAAAAAAAAAAACCGCCTCAGGCGTCATCGGAGGCTTGAAGCCTCCTCAGCCGAGGCACTCTGTAAGCAACCAAATGCCCCCAAAGCCAAGTGCATAGCCCCATGCGTCATCGGAGGCTCCGAGCCTCCTCGGCAAGGGGGCGAGCCCCTGCTCGCAGCACTGGTGTCTGCTCCGAAAGCAGACACCGTGCCGCTTGCAGGGAAGGGATTTAAAAAAAAAAAAACCGCCTCACGCGTCATCGGAGGCTTGAGGCCTCCTCAGCCGAGGCACTCTGTAAGCAACCAAATGCCCCCAAAGCCAAGTGCATAGCCCCATGCGTCATCGGAGGCTCCGAGCCTCCTCGGCAAGGGGGCGAGCCCCTGCTCGCAGCACTGGTGTCTGCTCCGAAAGCAGACACCGTGCCGCTTGCAGGGAAGGGATTTAAAAAAAAAAAAACCGCCTCAGGCGTCATCAGAGGCTTGAGGCCTCCTCAGCCGAGGCACTCTGTAAGCAACCAAATGCCCCCAAAGCCAAGCGCATAGCCCCATGCGTCATCGGAGGCTCCGAGCCTCCTCGGCAAGGGGGCGAGCCCCTGCTCGCAGCACTGGTGTCTGCTCCGAAAGCAGACACCGTGCCGCTTGCAGGGAAGGGATTTAAAAAAAAAAAAACCGCCTCAGGCGTCATCGGAGGCTTGAGGCCTCCTCAGCCGAGGCACTCTGTAAGCAACCAAATGCCCCCAAAGCCAAGTGCATAGCCCCATGCGTCATCGGAGGCTCCGAGCCTCCTCGGCAAGGGGGCGAGCCCCTGCTCGCAGCACTGGTGTCTGCTCCGAAAGCAGACACCGTGCCGCTTGCAGGGAAGGGATTTAAAAAAAAAAAAACCGCCTCAGGCGTCATCGGAGGCTTGAAGCCTCCTCAGCCGAGGCACTCTGTAAGCAACCAAATGCCCCCAAAGCCAAGTGCATAGCCCCATGCGTCATCGGAGGCTCCGAGCCTCCTCGGCAAGGGGGCGAGCCCCTGCTCGCAGCTGGACTGTAAACCATTTTATCACAGCATTCTGAGCAACCGGAAGCAGAATTCCAAGCAACCGGAAGCAGCATTCCGAGCAACCGGAAGCACGCGACTAGGCTGGCAGAGCAACATGAAGCAGCAACAGCTGAGAACGACAACCCAACACCATGAACATAAGCAATCCCCACTCCCCAATCTTTAGATCACCAATACTGCAATCTCCGATCCCCGAACACAACTTAGATTCGAATCCTCATTTTCGAAAACCCAACTGTAACAAATCCCGAATCCCGAAACCAAGTTCATCTGTACCTTTGAGAACCCTAATCATTACCGTACAACATTAGTACTCAACTAATTCCCGTACGACCTAATAAACCCAAAATATGAATTCGAACCCATGATTGATTCAAGACCCTAACACAATAGTTGCTCGTTGAGGGTGGTACCTCGTCTTCGTCCCGGTCGTGCTCAAGCGGGTCCTCCTCTCTGCCATCGGACCCCTCTGAGGGCTCACTCTCATCTCCAGCTCCTTGATCGAGCCCTCCAAGTCCTTGGGGCTCTCCAATCGCTTGCTGCTCAGCAGCCATTTCGGCCGCGCCTCCTCCACCAGCAAGCTCTCCCTCCTCCACTCGTTGCCCAACCTCACCTGCCTCCCGTGCCGCCATCGCAAGGCCACCCTCACCTGCCTCGAGAATCCCTTCCCGCACCCGCCTCGCAACAAGTCTGAGCTGCTCAGTTTCGCGACTCTCTCCTCCTTGTGAGAGTAATCTCGATCCACCCATCTCCCTTATCCATTTCTTGCTCTATAAAAAATTAGACAAAAATAAAAATGGCGAGTTAGTGGCATTCATAAGTCTTAAATCATTTTATTCATACAATTCAATCAAACTATTTAGAGAATAACGTTTAAAAAGTATAGTAATTATTACATAGAATTCACAACAGCGTTGTTGTAGACGGTTTGCAATTACTTACCTTATCGGAGCTTAAATACAGATCTGATTGAGAATCAGGCTCCCCTGTCGAAAATTCATTGAAAGCAATAGAAGGTTGTGGTGACTCTACTCTTTGACTACAATTAAAGACTAATTCCTCCGTCATGGCCTCACATTCTCCTCTACTTAAAAGTACCTCCTGTTCGTGCTCGTGATTCTCAATGTCTGTTTTCTCTAATAATTCGTCTTTCTCCTCTACTATAGAGTCTAGAATGAGTTTGCGAAGGCTAGAAAACTTCAAAGCTACAGGCAGATCTCCTCCTCTCCGTTTCACGGGTGCACTCAAGTGGTCACTTTTAAAATCTACCTGCTTTAGTGATGCTCTCCTCTTTCTAGCTCTTCTATTTGTAAAATCAGTGCGGCCAGGTTTCCTTCTCTGTTTAGGAGTAACATAAGTGGAGGGAGATGGCCCTCCACTCTGCTTCATGTGTCTAACCAAAGGCAGCACTCCTAAACAAAAAGACTTTCATGAAAACCTCTCCCTGCTTAAATACCTCTCACGTACAACTATTCTCCTGGCACCCTAAGTTGATATAAAATCTCAACCACTGACACATTTTCTGTCCACTTTATATTAAGAATATCATTAACAATTCTATAATTGAAGCTAGATTTAAAATATCAACCTTTAATTATAAGGAATATATCTAAGTACACTATAAATTGAAAGATTTGAATCAAGCACTTCAATCATGCTCCTTTTTATATTCATTGTATTAAATGTAGAACTAAAATGACGGCTCATTCTAATCTTATAATACATCATGTCAGATAGAATCCGCTCTACGATTCAAATTTTAAAGTAGAGTTCAATTAACCTTACCTCATATACTTAGACCTGCAAAAAGTGGCACTGTAATTAGTTAGCGCCGTCTCTCTTAAATCATACATTCGTCACCTAACAGACAGCATCATTCCCCAACTATTCACATGGACATTCCAAACTGAATAAAATGATCAACAGCGATGCATCATTCCTCTCACTTTGTTCTCGCGATACCGCTTGGCTGGTACACTCACTTTCCTCCCTTCTTCCACTAGTATCACTGAGTTGCTTGCGAACATGGGGATGGTCTGTCTGTACGCCCAAGGCATGGGCATCCCTCTTAGGTTTCGCGTAGATGACGATGGTCTAGCTACAGTTTCCTCTCTTCGCCTGAGTCTCAGATTCCATTTCCGTGAGGATTCCATCAGTATAGAGGAGGAGATCTTTGATGACGTTACTGCGGAGGTTACCCACACCCTCGGGCAACCTTCAGTGAGAGATGACAACAACATGTTGCAGTGGAGACTCCTCCCTGGATCCTATAGAGTCTATGGTCTTACTGATTCTCTTATGGCTGCATCCACTGAGATCCTCACCCCCCGTCGCTCTTCTACTTGCACAATTCAGACTCCCTTACCTCGTGATGTCAAGGTCAAAGTCGAGCCTGGTACCGAGACTTCAGATGTAGAGAAACCTCCTCCGACCGTCATATCTCTCTCTTCTGATGACGAAGTCAGTCCCGTCAAGTTGGTGCCTAAGGTCCACGCTGATGCTCCTCCTTCCAATGTGTTTCCTCCATTGTCCCAGGTCACAGTTAGCATTGTTCCGCTCCTTAAAGAGATTGCAAAGACGCGTGGGTCCAAAAACATTTTGAAGAAGATAGACTATTCCACTATTAGACACGAGAGAGTAGAGTACTTGCCTGCGAAGTTTGATGGTCCGGTTCTTTTTGAGTTGCCCCCAGCTGCTGCAGGATCCTCTAAGCTCGCCGCCAAGTCAATGCAAGGAATGGACAAACGATACGACGGACACTTGTGGACCAAGACCATCACAACAAACATCAAGAACGACTTCGGACTCTCTTTTCGAAGTTCGATCTGCGTCGGATGGCTGCGCTGCAGCAACAAGGAGTGTGACTTCCTGAAGCGTGTTCCCAAGATCTTTGAGGTTAACGAGACTGAGTTCGAAGGCTGTACCCTGCAAGCTTTTCTCACGGACCAGCCTCCTCCATCTGACTCCACGCTAGTGTGCAAGGTATGTAAAGAACCTCCATCATGTGTAGCTACATGCGAGGCTAAGATTTATTACGTTGTGGGCAAACCGAATCAGACTAGAGCTTGTATTCACATAGGAACACATCATCATCCAGTGAAAGTTGGAGACTACAGAGACTCTAAAGCAGAGATTAGTAGCTTAATAGAAGAGCAGGTAGAGATGAACAACAAAGCAACAAAGAGCGCCGTTGTCTTGGAGGCGAGCAAACTCCTCATCGGGAGCTACCTCCTACAGCCCGAGGATGCACCACCGAGGAAGCTGACGATGGAGGAGCTGGTTCCTGTTCTGGATCGATGCAAAGATATGGCGTCGCCGAACATCCGCAACAAAGTCGCCACCTTCAAAAGATTCAAAAGGTACGGAATCATGGACGGTATCACCAAGCTCCGTGGTAACAGTCTCTGGGCGTATGTCCAGGAGAATAGGTTTCCTGGTCAGGGATCCATGCGTGACAAAGTCTTCCTCTTCAAGATGTCGGAGGTCGGGCCGGGAAGTGGTGTCGACTTGGTCAGCCGAATGCAAGCTGGTGGCGATTTGGAGAACGCATGGATCATGTTCGACCATGTAAAACGCGTCAAAGACTGGTCGACCATGGCGTGCCATGTGTACGACGCCACGTACTGCCGCGTGATGACAATCGCCACTTGCGACATGCAGTCCGAGGACACGGACGCCCAGCTCGTCTTCTGGAAAAACCTGAACCTGGTCATGGAGATCAATGGCGTTGCAGCGCCGAACTTCAAGGGGTTCATGGCGGATAACGCACAGGCGAATTGGAATGCAGTGCGAATCCTTTACGGCAATGGCAACAAAGAGGACCCAATGGAGGACCGGGAGAGGTCGTGCTTGTTCCACTGGACTCAGAACATGGTGGCGTATACGCAGAAGCACTTCCCCGAAGAACTCTGGGAACAGCACAAGAAGATGTGCACTCAGTACAAGAATGCGACCAGCATGGCAGAGGCGGAAACTCTGTACCACGCGTTGCGAGCATGGTGGGCATCCACCGGGGTCGTTGGCGAAAGCGGGCTCATCAAACTCGATCAGTGGCTGTCATTCTGGCACCACCGCTTCCGCCAATTGGGGGGATTCATGACCGAGGTATTATCTCTGAACTCTGTTTTGATGTTTTTCATACTCGTTTCGTAGCCCTAACCTACAAAACTCTAATCCGTGAATCTAATGGCACCTACTGTCAAAATTGCAGAAATTCACGGAAGAAGAACTGACAGAGATGCCCACCTGTAACCTCGCCGAAACAGTTCACAACAAGTGGCTCCAGGCTTCTGGAAACAACGGGAACGACCTCTACGTTGCTACCGTGGACGATTTCGTTCGGGCTTTTCTTCAAGTTGTTAACTACTACCAATTCCTCAAAGGTGACGTCGGCGGAACAGGACCGTCCAAGAAGGAACTCAGACTCCGGATGGCTGAACGCAATGCGAAGAAATGGGGAAATCCTACACTGCTTGATAAGCCCATGCTCGATATGCCAGGCGCGGATGAGTTCTGCACCCGTCAGCCTATCATGCCTGGAGCGGAAGTCTTCGGTTCACAGAAGCGAAAAGCCGACGTCCCCATCGGAGCTGACGAGGAGTCTCATCGCCCGGACAAGACAAACTTCTCACGCCCAAGAGGCCCAAGACGTGCCGTCAGGGCTCGCCCTATGCAGATGCCCGTCATTGTGGAAGACGACTCCGAACACGACACCGAGGTACAATGTACGCAACCTCCTGCCCAGGAAGTTGATTCCCCTTTACCTTCACCTGTGAACAAGGGCGGCATTCGCCATGTCAACGCGGTTGAAGAAACCAAGGTGGACGTGAAGGAGTGGCACATTTCGAGACTTCACAAACTTTCTGCGAAGTGCTGCTGGGCCCAGAGAGCTGAAACGAAGAAGAAGTGCACTGAGAGAATCGTCAGGGGGCCCCTTTGCACAGCTGCACCGACCTACACTGGGCTGTGGACTAACTATCGCAGGAACCTAGTTGAGAAGACTGAGTTCTTCTTCTGCTCCGACGATATTGAGCGCTGCGTGAAAGGCTCTAAGCGCAAGTGGGTAGCGCACTACTCAAAGGAGCAGGAATTCCCCTCCATTCCAGAGGTCTGGCCAGTGAAACTAGGTACTAATCTAAAACTGACTGAGATTCTTGCCCTCGAAGCAGCAGGCTTTCAACTTCCGCCTAAAAAGCCGGTCTCCCCAAGACGCCTCTTCTCCTCTGCCCCGCCCCCTGCGAATCTCAACTCTGTGCCAGTCCCTGCAGACGCTGACCGCTACCCAGGCAAGAGAGACGGCAAGATGGTGAAGCGCACTGCCACTCGTCCCAATCCGGCGCAGCGACTATCCATGGGCTCCTCCGAGTCTCTCAAAGCGCGCCTCCGTTCCGTCACCATGATACCTGAGCCGGGCCACGGTTGCATCATTGGGCTGGATTCGGGCGTCGCTCCTCACATCACACGTTACCAGATTACCATCAGTTCTTACCCTGGTTGCACTTGCCCAGCATTCAAGAAGACGATGACTACGTTCAAAGGCAGGACTCAGTTCACGTATTGTAAGCACCTTTACTACATACTCTTGAAGGTCTGCAACCGTGATCCCGAAGCCGAGCTTTTCATCCATGCGCCTACCTTTAGCTTCAACGAGGTCAAGCTTCTCCTAGAGAGTGGAATCTTGCGTCACCCCTTGGCGAAGAAGTAGGTAGCCCTCCTACTTTAGAACTGCCATTTCCACAATGGCCATTTGTCACGTAGTGAATGATTTTAGTAATATACCATGTACTAAGTCAGCTATTCAGAAGCTGTATTGACTTTTTCATTATATTAAAGGCTTTGTCGTTCACATTGATTGCATTCTATTTCAATACATTCTATCTTGAAGAAGTGCACTATACACCTCGTATCCTCTGACATGTACCCTTTATTACAGCAAACATATACTTGTTATTAGATGTCCTAATCTTCGAACCTTACACGTTTAGGGTTGCCCACTACACTATCAGCAGGATTGCGAACCTCTGACTGTACTACAGGACAAACTACATTCGCATTCACTTTCGTTCCCACACTTGGAGCGTGTCCTTGGTATGATCGTTTCAGCAATGGCCCACCTCCCCGCCTCCGATTCACTGATTCCCTGGAATAGGTTCCCCTTGGGATCTTTCCAACCTTGGAGTATGCATGTGATTGCAAAGGCACATCTGCGTCCTCCTCCAGCACTCTGATATCATCCGAATTTTCTGAACGTGGAGGGTCAGCTCTAACATCCGGTTGCACGTCAACATCCGTTGTTAAAGGACGCCCTTGGCTGCTGGCCATCACGTCTTCTTCGTCCTCCACCTCAACATATGGTTGAAATGGACAAACATCGTCAGCAAGTGAAACAATAATATCTCTGACGTCTTCCATAGCTGCTGTCCCGCACTACGGAAAAGAGCTTCACATAACTCCAACACAAAAGAGGAAGAGACATTCCATAATCCTAACTTAAATATCTGTGAAGGAGATGCTTGGCGCCCTTGAAAATCGGATATTCATTCATTTGAAAGTTGCATCTTCCTCAACTGAATGGAAAAGGATGAGGGTTGAGCAGAAGTCATTAGCTTTTAAAATTAAAAAATAATAAAAAAAATTAAAAAAAAATTATAAAAGCAAAAAGGAAAAAAAGCAAAAATAAATATTAAGGTTGAAAATAATATGAAGGCGACTAAGAAAATGAAAGAGAAAATAAAATGAAAGAGAAAATAAAATGAAAGAGAAAATAAAATGGAAGACTAAATAATATGAATGAGAAAATAAAATGAATGAGAAAATAAAATGAATGAGAGAATAAAATGAATGAGACAATAAAATGAAAGAGAGAATAAAATGAAAGACAAAATAAAATGAAAGAGAAAATAAAATGAAAAGGAAAATAAAATGAAAGAGAAATTATAATGAAGGAGACAAGAAAATGAATGAGAGAATAAAATGAAAGAGGAAATAAAATGAAAGAGAGAAAAAAATGAAAGAGAGAATAAAATGAAAGAGAAAATAAAAGGAACTAGAAAATCAAATGAAAGGAAAAATAAAATGAAAGAGAGAATAAAATGAAAGAGAAAAGAAAATGAAAGAGAATTAAAGGAAAGGAAAGATAGATAGAGTAATGGAAGTTAATATGAAGAATAAAAGAAATAAACCATGTAGACCATGGCGGATGATTTCTAACAATGTTAAGAAATTGTTACGATATTAAATGTTACTTTATCCCTCTTAAGAGCTTTAATACCAATACATTTTATGCGGTAATTTGCATATAAATTTGAGGAGATAAAGGGAATTAATGTATGCCTAAACTAGTTAGAAGGAGCTGGAGCATAGTAATTGGTGCACGTTAAAAAATTAATCATCAAAAAAAAGAGAAAACGAACTACAAATTCAATGAAAACACTGTAATTATTCCACGGTTATAGGGTCAATAAAATTACTAAAATTAGTATTTTTTCAAAAATATACTGAGAATATTCGAATCTTCTAATTTTATATTTTATTTTTAGTAAAAAAAGTGC